>AP025066.1:25309800-25425104 GCA_036186865.1 Eustoma russellianum
AAAAAAAAAAAAAAAAAAAAAAACTCATAACCCGGACATCGAGAGCCTCTTTTTGAGCTTCTTTTTAGTTTTCCTTTGCCCATGGTAGGGCACTTGCAGTCAGAGTCTTCCTTAAATTTCTTACTATCCTTAGAGCTTTAAGGGTAGCTTGCCATTGAATTTAGCTTGAAGAAGGTCTAGCTTGGGGAGCCGCTCCTTGGCTTCGTCCGGGGCCATCTCCATCATCACCGCTGCCACCCCCTCCGCCGGTCTCCATTTCTTCTCTTGTTTGTTTGGGTGGAGATTTTGAATTTTTGCTTTGGCCATTTCATGATTTAGTAGAATTTCTGGTAGATTTGGAGTTTTTGGATAGATTTTTTTGAAGCAAAATGGGGTAAAGGTTTCTGATTTTAGAAAAACTAGGCGAGAAGAAGGTGAAAGTTGAAGAGAATATACTAAGGAAACTAAAAAATCCTATTTAAAACTATTTTTTGGTTCGACTGAATCACTTAAATTTGCCAAACGCTGGATTCTACGAACCCAGAAGATTTCACCGAACGCAGAGTTCAGCTACTCAGAAAAGTTCACCAAACGCAGGGTTACTTCATTGAAATTTCGGTTGTACACTGTACCTGAAGATTTTTGAAAGTTTTTAGCTTCACACAAAAAAAAAAAAAAAATACTCACCGAACATTCAGTGATGTTCTGCAGTTCAGTGTTTAATTTTTAAAATCCATTTTAAGTTTATTATGGCTTTTCAACATAGATTAATCATGCCAAACCTTTTTTTAATTGAGTTAAAGGACTCAGTGGGGAGTGGTTTGTGAATACGTCCCTATTTGATCATTAGTTAAGACAAATTCAACACAAACTAAATCTTTTTACGCACAATTTCTTATAAAGTGATATATAACTTCAATGTGTTTTGTTTTATTTTGATGAATAAGATTTTGTGCTATATATGTAACTGAGATATTATCACATATAATAGACACCTTGTCAAACTTAGCAATGTAATCATTTAATGTATATGTCATCCAAAGCAATTAAGCACAATATGAGGTGGTCTACAGATATTCAGATTTCACCGTAGAAAGAGACACTATTTTGTTTCTTCGAAAATCGAAAAACCAAACAATCACCAAGAAATTGACATGTACCAGAGGTACTCTTTCTATCAATAAGGTTATCAACATAATCCGAGTCACTATATCTCCGTAAATCAAAACGTACATTTTTAGGAAAAGAAAACCCAAAATTTAATTTCCTTTTAAGTATCTAAAGATACGTTAATGGCAATTAGATGCGATTCCATATGCGTGCTTTAAAAACTAGTATATAGGCACACCGTACGCAAAATATCCTACCTACTAACCGTCGAATAAAGTACACTATCAATCATTCCTCTATATTATGTCACCTCAAGTGGATTTCCTTTCTGGTTATTATCAAGCTTTATGTTTGTACTCATTGGAGTAGCAACGCTCCTACCGTCTTCGAACTTGTACTTCTTTAAAATATCTTTTGTGGACTTAGTTTGAGATATATACACTTCTTCCTTGGTTTGCTTGATTTGAAACCCATGAAAGTAATTAGACCACACATCATGCTCATCTCAAATTTTCTTTCCATAAGCTTAGCATGATGCTCACACAAAGAATCATCAGTAGCCCCAAACAGAATAGCATCAACATAAATTTGTACAAGTCAATGACCATTTTCTTGTTTTTAATGAAAAAGGTTGTGCCAACCTTTCCTCTTCAGAAACTATTTTCAACTCGAAAGTTGCTTAATCTCTCATACAAAGCTGTAGAAGCTTGTTTAATCCCATAAAAAGACTTTTTAAGTTAAAGACATAAACTGGATAATCATAATCTTTAAAACTGGGCAGTTGAGTTACACATACTTCCTATTGAATAATATCAATCAAAGAAGCCAATTTACATCCATTTGATACAATTGAAAACCTCTAACGCATGGATGCCATAAAAGCATTATAATAGTCTCTAACCTTGCTCTTGGGGTAAAAGTCTCATCATAGTTGATTTAGCTCTTCTTGCATCTCTATTACTCAATCTTCATTGATTATGGCTTTTTTAATTTTCTTACGCTTTGTGAAATAAATGAATTTTCATAAAAATTCTTCTCCATTTTAAGGATAAGTCCAAGGAAAGTCGAGTACTCTACTTAGTTTTTTCATGCATGTCGAAAAACTATGTATCTATGTTCATCTACAAACTTGGATCATATATGCAATATGTTCAAATGACTTTTTTAGTATGGATATGTACAAAGATATGGTTACATGCAGGTTATGTGATGTCTTGTATGCGATTCTTGAATACGTGGATGCATATGGCCATGATGAAATTTAAAAAAAAAGTATTCCATGTGAAAATAAGGACAAGATAAGGTGTCATATGTTATTGCATGTTACATGTAGTGAAAGAATATGAATGCATGTGTCATTATACCATGAAATTCATATACGTGAACATTGCATGTTAAAAAGGCTAAGTGGAATGATTATGATACATTTATGATATATGGTTTAAAGTAGTGATTATGGGCGAGATGGATATAGGCCTCTCGGCCATCTATGTGTAAATGGAACAAATAAAGTGTTCACTTATCTATATGGATATATGTATATGAAAGTATGCATAACATGCACCTTTTGACTTTCTATATGTATATGGAAATATATGTATATGAAATTATACGTATTATGTATCTTTGGACTTGCCATTAGATGGTGCAACAAGTATTTAGATTAAGAAAATGATATTAGATGATTGAGTCCAAAAAGTGGGCTGTTTTGAGGGTTTTTGGCCGAAGGCTTCCATGGAGGGTAAGGATGGAATTATTCTTAAGTTACGACATGCATTATGTAGGTATGTGATGGATATGTGATGATGAAAAATTGGAATGGTTGAAATGACCCCAAAACCGAGCACGCATGCATGAATAAATGAATCAAAGTTTTCAAAACGAAATGTTTTTATCGTACGATATGTTTTAAAAGGTCTTACGTGTAACAAACTATACCACAAGATGATGGATTCCGATGACACATGTTATGTTATATGATGATATGCTATGTACTTGAGCGCCATCATTACATCGGGACTAGAGTGGTGGATGTCATGGGTATATGTATGTTATCAATGACTGAAGCACCGGATGGCACCTGAACCTAAGGAGGTTGGTGTCATGGGCATATGTACCCGATCTTTTTTGGTCGAGTATAACACCTAGTCCGAGACAAGGGATCTCCATCCTATCAATGTCACCGTTAGATCCATATATATACATATGATGTAACACCATGTTTGGAACATTGTAATTCATAATTGTATATGTGACTATATGGGGAATCAATCAGTATGTCGTGTGTTATCGTTCTTACATTATGAAAAGTGCTATAGCCATCATATGAAATGTCATGTTTATGAAAGTTATGGAAAATTCATGTTACAGATGTTTATGGAACCGAAAAGTTACGAACGTTTATGAAAATGTCATGTTTTGAAAATGTTTTTACGAAATACGAACTATGTTATGAATTTTGAAAGATCATATGACATGGAACCCCAAGCCATCATTACAAAACGACCATAAGCCTTGAACGATCTAAGTTGATCAAAGAGAAAGTTATGCATGAAAATACATTTGTTATGAGCATGGGAATTATGATCTTAGCATAAGTTATGAATGTAAGAATGAATACGTATAAGATTAGGTTCATATGGAGTTAGATAGAATAAGATTGTTGACTTTATTATGTGCCTTTATTATATGAATGTGTTGTATTTATGTTGACTTGTATGGCGTGTCACTTATTTGTGAACAGAGACATGTTATGGTTATTATTTATGCATGTAATTATTTTATCACGTGGTTTCTCATGTATGATACACATGACGAATTCGGACGGGCTACTTGCTGGGTGATTCATTATCGCTCATACCATATTTTTATGATGCAGAGCCTCGAGAGCAGGACTTGGACTTCTTAGAGGAAGAGCCGAGAGTAGGATACCTATGAGGATAATTAGTGGGCCCTGTGAAGTCTTTATAATCTCGGCTATGTACTCGTTATCTTTTATACTGATGACACTTATGATGTATTCTTATTATTTATGATGTATGGATGCATGTCAATTACACCTTGTCTATTTTATGATGCATGCATAAAAAGTATCGATGCCTTTTACTTCTTGTACCGAGACCAAAGTCTTAAGGGTGGGTTCAGACGAGGGCGCTACAATTTTTTTTGCTTGGCTATCCCATTTTGTTATAGAGTATTCGGGTATGTTGTCTGATGAATCATGCCATGATTTATGAAAAAAATTGTGCATTGACTTGCTAACCTAGTATTTGCCGTTATTAGAACAAAAGACTTAAATTTTGGAGGCTATGTTGAAGAAATGGACAAACTTCTCAAGAACTTCAGATTTATTTTTCAAGAAGTATGCCCACGTCATTCGGGAAAACCCATCATAAACAATAGAAAGTATTATAACTGACTATAATTAGGCACATGTGCAGGACCCTATACGTAAGGATGTAATAAGAATGTATATTGTTAACATGAGAATTATTCAACTGAAAAGTAGTTTGGTGACTCTTTGTGAGGATACACGTTTCGCAAGGCACATAGACAGTTTTACTGGTAAACAAACTAGGGAATAAAAGTTTAAGGTAACCGAAGGAGGGGTGACCTAGAAATTCATGTTATAACCATAGTTGTTGATTGACCATCCCGTGAATGAGATCAGACCGATCCCATTGAGCAACCTCGTCAACATAGTACAGGCATCCTCACGCATTGCCATGCCCAATTATCTCCTTCGTATGTATGTTCCTTCGTATGTATATCCTACAAGAGGCAAAAATGAAGATACATAAGTATAACATAGTTGAGTTCTATAGTAACATGGCTCAAAGACAATTATTTTGACTATAATATTGGAATATAACGACAGTTATCCAAACATAAGTGATGGAAAATCACAATAGGCCCCTACTTTATACTAGGACAAGTCCTCAGTTGGTAGTTTCAATATGGATTTTCGAAGTCAAAGAGAGATGGAAGAAGTTTTTCGGGTCATTTGTCGGAATATCAATGGCTCTATGGTTGAAGATTCATTAGATGGACTTATGTGTATTAGAAGTTTACTTCAACAAGGAGCTCAATCCTCCTGTTCAACATCTCTACCTTGATTTTTGTGTTATATAGGCATAGAATCAGATAGGACTGACAAGAGCCACCAGTAGACAATAACTCTGCTTGAATTGATCAGCAGCCTTGGAAAACCAAGTGCAGGAGACTATTTGAGGGTTCAAATAAAAGGTGCCCATGCTTTCCATTTGGTCATAATTGTTATGTACGTATTTTTCTTATATGAAATAAAGTAAAAGGAAAAGAAATATCAAATGGTGACAATAATATAGGAAACCCAAGTTGAGCAGGACTAGGAAACTTGGATATAAATCTGATGGAGTCCTAGTCCTACAACTTCTAGGAGAACTCCTAAATAGTCTACCCCACATCTATCTATATAATATACCTATACTACTGAAATTACATAGACACACTAGCATCAAATCTCAGTCGCCCTTGCAACCCCCAATTCCTCTCTTTTTCTTGCTGTAAAACCCCAATTCTTTTCCCCCTAAGTACATTCAGCCGCTCTTTAGGAAGAAAATTAAAATAAAATCTTTCTCTTGCAAGCCTAAGGCAGCCAAGTATACGAAGGAAAAAGGAGAAAAGAAGCACGCGTAGGAATAATTCACCTAAAAAAGGTAGGTTACCTTTCCCTCCGTATTTTGTGTGTTGGATCATACTTATGATAAATTTTCTATAAGTTATGTTATATGCCTTCGTATGCATGTTTTATATGATGTTGGTATGTGTGATTACATGTTCATGTAATGGTGTTGTTCGTGCAATTTGAAATTAATCAAAAGTAATTAAATTTTTAGGTGATTAGGTGAAAAATTGCATGAATAGCCTTAAAAATAGGTCACATAATCTGGAAATTAGGCTGGAAGTAATCTGAAAATTGAAAAATGTGGCTAGACGGCGGCGTATGTGTGTCATGGGGCATGTGTGTGTCACGCACGCAGTGTGTGCGTGACGTTAAACATAACCAAATTAAATTGGTTTGGGTCAATTTGGAATTAAAATGAAGATTTTATTGAGGTTAGAAGAAAATTAGAGTTTAAAGAAAAAATAATAACATTATTAAATCCAGGTCAGCAGGTCGGTTCAAGCTGGCCCAGACTGGCTGACCCGGAATTTGCTTCTGACCTGCCGGGTTGGGCTGGATCAGATCAGCCCAGAATCTGGGCTGAGCTGCTGGCAGGGTTGGGCTGGACGAAAATAAAAAAAAGCACGGGTTAGCGGGTCATGGCTGACCTAGCCTGTCTGACCCAAATTCAGGTCAGGATTGACCCAGACGGGCTCACCCAAAGTCAGGTCAGGATTGACCCAGACTGCCTGACCCAAAGTCAAGTCAGACCTAGCGCTAACAGACCGGGCGAGGAGATTTAGGTCGGGTCAGACTAGAATAAAAAAAAGAGGAGTTGATTGCAGGCCAGCGAGCCGCGGGTTGCCTTTTGGGCCAGGCCGCAGTCAGAAAATAAAGAAGGCCTGAAATTGGAAAAAATGTCGGGTACGTATATGTGTGTGTGTGTGTATACACACACACACACAGATATATATATATATATATATATATATATATATATATAAAGAAATTAATATAATATTAATATTAGTTAATAAATAGGAAATTTAGTAATCCACTAAATAAAATAGAATAAAATAAATTGCGGGTAGTGTGTGAAAGAGAAGAAAAGGATGAAAAAAAGAAAAAAAAATTAATTTAAGAAAGAAAAAAATAGGTAAATATAAAAACCATAAATAAAAGAATGAAGTGGTTGAAACACCAGGGAAGATAAAATAAAGTGTATAAACCTAAAATAAAGTCTCGAAAGATAAAATAACTGTTGAAGATAAAATACAGTAATAAACCCTACGTAATATAGGGTAACTACGCAATATTGAATGGAGCATGCAACATAGGATAAAAGAAAGTGTGAAAGTGTGCAGCATTTGACTCCGTTTTGAGTGACTCCATGATACAGAGTAGGATCTACGTTGACTCTACGATACGGAGTGTGTGCGCTGACTCCACGTTACGGGGCATGTGATTGGACCCCAGGACATGCATTGCATACCATGGATAGAAAGAGCATGACGTGTGACATGATGCGACTGGGTGTGTGACACGGTAGTATGAATGAGCATTGCATTAGAAGAGGTGACGATCTATGTGTGTTTATTATATGTTTACTTTGCGATCGGATCAGGTATGTGATATTTTCTTTATGTATTTGTTTATTTATTGTAAGTATGGTTCCTTTTTGGGAAAAGACACATAACCTACGGGTGATTTCGCAATCACTCACCCCTACTACTAACCCTTCCACAGGTGAGCCCGAGTTCGAGTATATTTTCGTAAAGGACGAGTCAGACTGCGCGAGAATGGAGGAGCGAGCTTCGGGATTTTGGGACTTGATGGATTTTATATTTATTTCATTTTTATCAGACGTTTAGAATTTCGATTGACGTGTTGGGTTTCATCAGTCCTAAACTCTGATTTATTTTTGCATTAGGATTATTTATAAATTGAATTTGATTTTTTAATTATCGTTTCCCCAAAAAAAATTCTACGTTATTTCTGATTGTGTAAGAATTTTGAACGACGCCTTGTAGTTCTTGTCTTAGACTACGGCAGTGTACCATTCCCGATGCTAGGGTTCGGGAGCGGAATGCTACAATAACTACCCGACTATATAATATGGATTCCAATTTGCTATGAGCTCGAGAGCTCAAAAGTATTTGCACTAAGTGACAAGTTGTTGGATTTTTTAGAAAATGTTGAATTGCAAACAAGGTATAATTGATTATGATCCATACAAGATATTTACATTGTAATCACGGTATACTATTGACTAAGACATTTATCATGATCGCGGTAACTTATACACTAGAACCAGAATGATCAAGGTGAATAAAACATTGATCACGTTGTTGTTATCATACTTCCTTTATTAAGAATGTTGTCAATACATACACTATAGAAAGATCATACATACATCACATTTGCAGTGTATGCATATATCAACATCTTTCAATTTAGGATGTTAAACACGTGATATGTATCGTCAGAGTACCATGAATAATTTCCTAAATAAGGTAGCTAACTAGTAGATATGATAAGTTCGGATCAAATGCATAGAGACAAAGAGTATCCTAGAACTATGGAGTCACATTCATCAGTTGGGACACCAACTTGCTCACATAAACGTGTAATATGAGGGATATGGCAAGTCTATCAGAGTGACTGAGAAATCCAAGCATTCTTTAGTGACATCTAATGTAATACATGCAACATTTAGTGGAGGACATGTTATGTAACTTTGTTTATATAGTTATGCGTGTAACTCTTGCACTATAGTTTTCTTAATATTCTCAGTAGGATTTGTGCAAATTATTACCATCCTAGGATTTTTATGCGGCCATGTACGATGTCTGAAAAAACCCAAAAGAAATTGAACCCACGATCAAGAGCTAACCCATAATCGGAAGTTTAGTTGTGGAACATCATATATCTACTCATCAGAAAAGCGCCAATTATTAGGGTTACATTGAGGAAATGGTGGAAGTAGTGTTGCAAGGTCATCAATGTCAAGATCAATCGTTGGTGTCTAGTATTGTATTATTTCTTTTCAAAGAAGAAAAAAAGAAGTTCTCCATATTTTTGCAAAAGTACATATCAAAAGTCTTAAGTTTTTTTTTATTTATGGACTTTTTTTTCAAATTTAAGTTAATATAACACGTCTTTATAGAATTTAACTCTTGATAGCATTTTATAACCATTTAAGATAAAAGAGAGGTATAATAAGTTGAAACAATACATCAAATCATAAAAACACACCATACCACTGTCTGAACATTCGGCATGCATGCCGAACCTTTTGACCAAACGATTCAATAACCATGATTATTAGATTTTGAAATTACTAGAATGCCCTAATATCTTGCCGGACCTTCGTATCAAACCTCTGATTGAAACTTCAAGAAGCTTGTCAAGTCTTCGGCAAGCTTACCACTTAAGAAGATAACGATATAAATCTGTAATTTAGGAAGTGATTGATCATAGTTTGATTCTATTCAATTATAATAACAAATTAAATCCCCAAATTAATATAATGTTACCATAGATAGATATAGTGATGTACTATATTTATGTGGTGTACACTGTGATCCATTGTCAATGAAAAACAAATTATTTCATTCACCAAATATTGTTTCCTAGCATGGTATCAAAGCAAGTCTGAACCCGAAAACTTATTCTTCCCTCTACCAAAAAAAAGAAAAAAAGGCATTAAGCTTTCATTCCAATCACCAATTACGCCATTTCCGGAGAAAGCTCAGAGCCTAAAACAGGCCCAAGTTTTCCGGATAAGTTTACTGTACAACTCGCCAATCTTCTTTATCAAAGTATTAGGTCTCAAGTAGGGCTGTAAATGAACCAAGCCGTTCGGTTGTTCGGCTCGTTTGGTTCGAGTTCGAGCTCGAGCTCGGCTCGGATAAAAGGTTAATGAACAAAGCTTGAACACCTTTTTTTGTTCAAACTCGGTAAGTGGCACCGTTCGTTTAAGGTGTTCGGCTCGTTAATGTTGTTCGTGACTTAAACGAACCAAGCTTGAACAAGTAAATATGTTCAATTAAATAAACGAACAAGCTCGGCTCGTTCGCTAAGTTAAATGAACAGAGCTTGAACAACGCAATACTCGGCTCGTTCGGCTCGTTTACAGCCCTAGTCTCAAGCTCTAACAAACAACTTAGAAAATCTTACCATCGGAGTTAAACTCAACGATGACAACTACGCTTTATGGGCAACATTGATCCGTAAGGCTATCGGTTTGAGGGGGAGGAGTGCTCACCTGACAGAGACTCCTCCAACCCCCAACCAACTGAACCAGGCTACGCACAATGGGAGCAGGATGATGAGTGTGTGTTTGAGTGGTTGATTCAGAATATTGGACCACATCTCGTGACCAATGTATCTCAGTATCCTACAACAAAAGCACTTTGGGATGGATTAGTGATCACTTATGGGTCGGGTATTGATTCCCTCCAAGTATTTGACCTACACAAAGGGACAAACTCCCTTAGACAAGGAAGACACATGTTGGAGGAGGTCTGGAATAAGTTTCAATCCATCTGGATAACTATCAATGTCAAAGGTCACAACCCTATGAAAGAACCAGAACCAGAGTACATCCAAATATATAGCCAAAAAGAGAGATTTTAAAGAGGGAGCCACTTCATTTGGTGGAAGGGCTTATGGCCTAATCCGGCAAGAAGAAGCTATATATTGAGAACGAACCCCTCAGTCGATGGTGAAACATCATTGGGTTTAGACTTGCAACAAGAAACAACCCTGGCACAGGGCCAGTAGTCACATCCCATCACTCAGAAGCATCTTCACGGCTCTCAGACCTACCTCGCCCCAGAGATAAAGAAGAAAAATCCCACCGGTGTTCCCACTGTGGCCAGAAGAAACACACAAAAGACACATGTTTTCTTCTGGTAAGGTATTATGACTGATGGAAAGCCGGAGTTCATCATGCGGAGACACCAATGCGGAGCTGTAGACATGGAAACCGCAAGGGATGCCAGCAGCGGTGCAAGACAGAAGGATAAAGGAGCCTATGACAATAGCTTCTGCCAACCAGAAGAAGAAGCAAAGGCATAAGGATCTAGAAGGCAAGAGAAGGAAGAGGCAACAGAAAATTCTTGAGAAAAGGAGAAGGAGACGGCGGCACTGGCATTTTTCAACCCTTCACTTTTATATCCCAAAAAATTATTATCTGACCCCCTGCATTCACTTGAAAACCAAAAACAGGTCCCCAACTTGTCAAAACACCAAAACTAATCCTTTAAGATTAAAAACCGCCAAAACCAGTCCTTCCAATTAAAAACACGCCAGATCAGTCCTCAAACTTTCAAATAGTACCGACTGGCCCTCCAACTCATCTGATTTTGGCAATCCGGTCCTCATTTAGAATGCCCTAAATACCCAACTAAATAACTCATCCAATTCTGCCAGTTCAAACTAAAATACCTGGATTTTCGACTGCAGTGCTACAGATACCATGACCAATGACATCAATGATTTTGTAACTTTTTTCAAATCCTTCCAAAACACATATCGAGACAACAAGTGGTGAACGGATCCCTGTTCGTGATGGGGGAATCCATTCAAATCTCCCCGAACATAAACGTGCCTAATGGTTTATATGCTCCTGCCTTATCGTCAAAATTGTTGTCCCTTAACTATGTCGTTAAAGCACTTGATTGTGTTCCACTAATATATTCGCACTTTTGTCTTTTGCAGGACATGCATAGAAAGGAGATTATTAGACATGGCACTGGACGTGGAGGTCGATACTATGTTGATGAAGTTGCTCAAAAGGGACGGTCCATGCTTGCTCACCGGAAAGCCAATCGACAGTTGTGGCTATGGCACCGCCGTCTAGGTCATCCCTCTGTTAGTTATTTAAAACTTTTGTTTCCAAGTCTGTTTACTCAGTAAACAGTTTCTCTTCAATGTGAAACTTGTATTCGTGCAAAGAGTCATCGGTCCTCATTTCGACCAAATAATCGGGTTCAAACTATGTTTTCCTTGGTCCACTCTAATGTATGGGGTCCAGCAAATGTGTCAAATCAACATCAGTTTCAATACTTTGTTTTATTTATGGATGATTTTTCAAGAATGACGTGGGTATATTTTCTTAAACATAAGTACGAAGTTCTACAAAAATTTATTCATTTCTTCCATCTTATACAAACAGTATAACACCGCTATACAAACCCTTTGAACCGACAATAGAACAGAATACCAGCCACTAAGTACTTTCTTCCGCACCAACGCGCTAACTCACCAACATGTCCACATACCCCTCAACAAAATAGGATTGTTGAAAGAAAAAAACTGAATCATCCTTAAAATGACACGAGCGATGCATCTTGATCACTTGCACCAAAAAATCTGTGATCTGATGCCATCGGAACAGCCGTATACCTTCTACAGCACTTACCTACAAATGCCCAAAATAATCAGACTCCTCTACAAATGCTAGCCACTCAGGCCAGTATACCACATATCTTGACCTTACCTGTAGCGCCCCGCTCCCGAGCCCTAGCATCGGAAATAATGCACCCGCCGGAGCCTGCTACGAGGACTACAAGGTGTCGTTCAAACTTCTTTACATGCCAGAACTGACGTAGAAATTTTCCGTAGAAACGATAATAAAAGAAATAAACATCTCGATTAAATTAAATCCATCAGAAATAAAATCGAGTACAAGAGTTGACGAAACCTGCTAAGTCAAGTATGAAATACTAAAATCAAATAATAGGCCTAGGTGGAGGTCTATCTGACTATCCCAAGAAACAAGCTCCCGGTCAACAAGATCCTGTCTCGAGCCCAGCTCACTCTCCCCAGCTCGCGTAATCTGTTCCATCCTCGATAAACATATATACTCGTAATCGTGCTCACCTGTGGAGAGGAGGTGGGGGTGAGTGATGGGAGTCACTCGTAGGTTACCCATCTCTTCCGAAAAGAGACTGTCACATACTGAGTCATGTAAGAAGATAAAGCATGTAAAGCAACAACAGATAAATAAAGCATTAAAGCATTAAAGCATAAATAAATAAATAACACATACCCGACCCGGTCTGTATCCCAACCGTAGCACTGAAACAACTTAATAACAAGGTCATCGATAACCACAACAATAACAAATGCAATGCGCAACTTCATGATGCATGCACTTCTATCTCCGTGTCACACGCAGTCAGTTCATAACACACGTTATGCTCTTTTTTTCCATGATATGCTGTGCATGTCTCGAGTCCTATTAGGTGAAGGTAATCGTTATTACCAACACTCATCACACGCCTCGTCAGGCCACACGTCACGTAGGACCACACGGCTCATAGGCCAAATGCAATTCTCGTGCCATGAATGCTTCAAACTTTCACACTTCCGTTTTTCCTATGTTGCATGCTCTGTTCTATGTTGCGTATTATCTATATTGCGTAGTTACCCTATGTTGCATGGGGTTCATTACTGTATTTTATCTTCTACCGTTATTTTACCTTTCTAGACTTTATTTTAGATTTCTACACTTTATTTTATTTTCCTAGGCTTTCACGCACTTTAATTTTTTTCATTTAAGTATTTTTATCTTCCCCTACTATTTTTATTTCTTTTATTTTAATTTATTTAATAGGTTTCTAAATTTCTTGTTTATAAATCATTATTAATATTAAATTAAATAAGTATATATATTAATAATTATTGTTTTATTATTATTATTATTTTTATTTTCGGCAAACTGGTACCATTATGGTTATTACTATTATTGTTATTTTTCTATTTTATATTAGTTACTGAATTCTTAAATTTAATTTAACAATAACTATATTATTATTATTATTATTTTACACTATCAACCCTTTTATTAACAATCCACAATTCAGGCCCTTAATCCTTTCTGGCCGTTCTGCACTGCAGGCCCTAGCAGCCGTGGCCCACTGGCCTGCTGGCCTGTCAGGCGCCTTAACACTTTTTTTTTATTTTTTCACTTTCGATTTTGGGCCGCTGCTGAGACTGGCCCGCTGGCCGCTAGGGTTAGCGGCTGGTCTGCTTGCAGTCTGGCCCGCTATCCTTTCCCCCTTTAACCCTTTTTTTATATATCACCAGATTTGGGCCGGGATTTCCAGTCTGTTGAAATTGTCACGGCAGGCCAAGCCTGCCACCCCTTTATTTTTTTCTTTTATTTCAATTTCCTTTAAAAATTGATATCTTTTTCGTTTTAACTCCGATTTACCCCAAACCAGTGGCATTTGACTCATTATAACGCGACAAACACAACGGTGCTGGACACATCAGTGCATGTCTGGTACGCACCGCCAAGGCCGCGCATAGGCCCCACGCGCCACCCCTGAAACGTGCGTTTTCTGATGTTCTGAACCCGTCCTGGCCTATTTTCGTGCTATGTGATCTATATCTAAACCATTCATTCAATTTCCATACCAAAATATAAAGAATTCATAATAAACATATAAAGGATAAATATACAGTGATAATTAAATAATCCCAATACAGAATGCGATGGAATCCAAATCAATCCGACAGAGAAGAGGGTAACCTACCTCTTGACTGTAAACTCACTGACAAAAACGATATTGAATTTGATGTGGGTGACCAACTTTCCTTCATATTTCTCTTTTCTTCCTTCTTTTCTTCTCTTCTCTTCTCTCTCTCTTCTCACCCTTTTCTCTTTCTCCCTGCCATTTCCCTCCCCAGGCGCTATCCCCTTTTTTTCTTGAAACTGACGTGTGTGTGAGAGTGAGTGAGTTGGAGGGATTTAATTTGGTAAGGGAGGAAATTAAGGGAGTGGAGGGGCGGTTTGGGGAGGCATTGGGGGAAGTGGGATTATGGGTAGTTATGACTAGGATTTTTTTAAATTCAAATTTTAAATTTTATTTAATTTAATTAATTTCAATTTTCTTTTTTTTCCTTCAAAAACTTTCGGTTACAACATTACCTCCACGCATCTTTGAGTTTCTGTTTATGTCCACATCCAAATATATGAACGCTCAAAACTAGATCCTTGTGCTAAAAATGTGTGTTTGTCGGATATGCTAGTCATCAAAAGGGTTACAGATGCTATAACCCATCTACTTGTTGATTCCATATTACCATGGACTGTGTCTTCCTTGAGTCAGAATACTACTTTGACCATTGAGTCGTGGCTCAGAGGGAGCGGATAAGTGAGCCATCTTCCTTCGAGTGGTTACATAGTTTCAACTGTCCGGAGGTAGTCCAACATGAGCAAGCAGGTGGCGCCACCGGTCCAACTATAATAAATGGAGTTGAGACTGAATAGTCAGCGTCTATTCCTGAGACATCTACTTCGGAAAATGTCCCACAAGTGGTAAGTGTTCCACAAGATGAATTAGACTCTGACTAGCTTACATCTAATCCATCTGAGAGACAAGTTTAGGTCCTTCCCCTTAGAAGTACCAGAGGGGTTCCACGAGGACGATACTTGCTCGAAAGAATATCGAGGTCATCGCGGTATCCTATTGTTAAAGGAAGAGCCTTACTAGCTCCTTTATATTCAGAATCTATTACATGGGCCAGTAGCAGAGCATAATGCTGCAAAGCAATGGTAGTCAAAATGGAGGCATTGTTGAAAGAAAAGACATGGGAAAAATGCATACTTTTAGAAGGAAAAAAAACTAGTAGGTTGTCCGTGGATATCCACAATCGAATATAAAGCAGATGGAACGATCGAGAGGTATGAAGCAAGACTAGTGTCAAAGGGATATACTCAGATGTTTGGCATCGACTAGTCAGATACTTTTCCAACCGTAGTAAAAATTGACACGATCTAGGTGTTGTTTGCTGTAGCTGCAAAAAAGACTGTCCCCTTTATCAGTTCGATGCGAAAAATGCATTCTTACATGGCACACTAAAAGAAGAAGTATACATGAAAGCTCCTCTAGGGTTCTTAGGAGAATTTAAAAAGGGAGAGGTGTGCAGACTAAAAAGGGCCTTGTATGGGCTTAAGCAGAGTCCGCAACATGGTTTGGCAGGTTTACAATAGTTATGAAGCAGCATGTTTCAACAAAGTAACGATGATCATACGCTCTTTTCTAGAAGATGAGGAGGAATGGTGACATGCCTTATCATATATGTTAATGATATGATCATTACTGACAATGATACAGAAGAGATCACTCGACTACGCGAGAGACTATTTGCGGAGTTCGAAATAAAAGACATGGAGATCTTAAAGTATTTTTTGGGAATAGAAGTCGCTTTATCAAGCCAGAGTATACTGATCTCGCAACAAAATTATATACTTGATATGGTAGCTGAAGTAGGAATGTTGGACTGCAAGCCTGCTATAACCCCGATGGTGATAAACCATAAACTACAAGTAACAAAAGATGCTCAAGTGGTAGACCAGAAACAGTATCAGAGGTTGGTTGAAAAAATGATTTATCTGTCTCATACACGGCCAGACATAGCATATACATCACCCACAAGAAGCCCATATGATAGCAGTGAAGAGAATTATGAGGTGCTTAAAAGGCACGGCAGGACATGGAATATCATTTAAGAGACATAGATACTTGAATGTGGATGTATTTACCGATGCAAATTGGACAGGTAATCCGAATGACCGGAGGTCTATATCTGGGTATTTTGCCTTTGTTGGAGGCAATTTGGTAACATGAAAAAGCAAGAAGCAGAAAGTGGTAGCATTATCAAGTGTAGAGGCTGAGTTCCGAGGAATCACCAAACGGGTCATGGAAATCTTGTAGTTAAAGAAGTTGATGAGTGAAATAGAACGTCCAGTGCGGTTGATGTGTGATATTAAGACGGCAATCAGTATATCTGAGAACCAAGTCCAACATAATCGGACTAAACATAACAAGGTCGACATGCACTTCATAAAGGAAAAGCTGGAAGAAGGAAGCATTGAACTATCGTTTGTGAAGTCTGAAGACCAGCTTGGAGACATACTAACTAAAGCAGTTGCCGGAAGAGTTTTTGAGTCAGTTCTGAGCAAGTTGGGTATTAGAAATTCCAATACCCGACTTGAGAAGGAGTGTTAAGAAGATAAGGATAGAAATATGTGGTTTAGGAAGTGATTGATCCTAGTTTGATTCTATTCAAATTATAATCCCAAATTAATATCATGTTACCATAGATAGACATAGTGATGTACTATATGTGTGTGGTGTACACTGTGATTGAGCGTCAATGAAAAACAAATTATTTCATTCACCAAATATCGTTTCCTAACATTACCAAATCCTTATATTGAAGGTTTAGCAAGTACAAATCTTCAGCAACATAAATTATTGGTGCAGTCATTTTATCATTCAAACTAATAACTTTATGATTCAGAAAACATTTAAACACTTTTATGTGTGTGTGTTTTTTTTTTTTACAATCTCCTACATTTTTCAAATTTTTATAACACCATTTTTCAGAAACTACAATTCTCTGGTGTCAAGTTTATCAGAATTTTAAAAAAAAGCTTAATATTTGTCCAGTTGAGTAGCATTCATGAAATCAAGTTCCTACTTACAGCAGAGACATAAACCAGAATGTTCAACTCCAACCTTTTTTATAAATTTAACAGAGTACTTTCCTCTTTTCAATTATCTAAGTTCCTCGTGTATCTCATGAGAAAACTTGTTCATTACTCTTTATCTCTTGGTAATTAAAAAAATAGATCTATAATGATGGCAATATATTTGATGACTCTGATGTCTACCACCCATTGTATCTCATCAGGGTACTGATGCAATGATTACTTAATCTTTCACATTATCCTCTGCTATGTTGGCTTAGTTGATGGCTGGTCTTTTCCATTTGTTGCAAAATGTTGTCTTGTGACCAGCTTCGTCGTTTGCCCAACGGGATAGGATCCCCTCACCGCAAAAGGGGTGCGGTGACGCACGACACATGGCAGCAAGGGAGGGTGGTGAGACCCGCATCTAGCTTCACCATCCCCTTTGCTGCCACGTGTTGCGTGGTCACAAAGGGGATGAGGAAAGTGGGGTTAGGAGATCCCAACTCTTCCCCATCAAACTTCTTTTTGCTTGTTTTAAGTTTGCCCTATGCTTTAGTCTTACCTTTGTCGCTTTTGGAAACGTTATTTGGAACTTTCTGCTTCTTTGAAATATGCTCCAGAAAATTTGCCTTCATCTCCATTCCACCTTTCATTTCCATCATATATTTCTCCTCCATGTTGATGTATTTCATTAAATCATCTAAGGAGAGCTTGGGATTATCATGATTGGCGGGCTCATTGTATTCACTCCATTAAAAGGGTAACTTTTTTAAGTAATTATTAAGCTTGAAAAGGTTCATCAATATTGATCTCCTCTTGCCTAAAATTATCAGCCAATTGAAGATCTTGACATCAAATGACTACAATTTGGATATATGGGGAGGCATAGAACGTTCGAAAGCCATCTCTATCAAATTACTTTTACAATTTTTGAATAACCATGTGACAAAGGCAAGCTAAGAAAACTGAAAATATTTAATGCCGAAGCATAACAAATATTATTGTTTTTAAAACAATTTTGTCTCAAACTTAGCCACTGTGGTTCGCATGATACAATGACAACTTCATTTCTTTTGTTCTAAAAAAGAAAGTTTTGAACTTCTGTTCCAAAGTGTCTAATAGCACAAAATTTTGTTTAAAAGAAGAAGACAAGAAAAGAGTATATATCAAAAACCTAAAGTTTCATGTATTTATAGACTTTATTTGTTAAAATGGGAAGTTAATTTAACTTATCTGTGTATATTTCAAATTATAAAAATCGTTTTATAATCGTTCAAGATTGAATAGAAATGTTTCAAGTTAAAATCATGAATAAAATCATGAAAAGGTAACAGAAAATCTGGTGCCCATTCCCTAACCAAACCTTTATGTCAAACATTGAGCATGCATCCCTCTTGCCAAACGTTCAACAAGTGCCAATCCTTTAGATTGATGGTTCAGCAAAGGAAAATCTTCGCAAAGTAATCTTTAGCTAAATTTGTTTTTTCATTAATCTTGTAACTTGCTTTTATAATTCAAGAATATCTAAAACATTTCTACGTGTTTTTTTTTAGGGATGAGATCACTTCACCCACTTTTCCCTCACCCCACGTATCACCGTGCGACACATGGCAGCATAGGTGGGTGGTGAAGCTAGATGAAGGTCACCCGCATCTAGCCTCACCACTCACCCCCTGCTGTCACGTGTCGCGCGGTGACGCATGGGGTGAGGGGTTTGCGGTGAGGGGATTCTAACCCTTTTTCCCTTTTTTTTAACCCTGTGGTGCAAACTTGTTGGAGATTCTTGACACATATAGCAAGTTAAAGTCTATGATGATTTCGTTGACTGAGACTGTTTCCATTTTCATTTTTCTTTTAATTTAGAAAGAAGATTTGAATCTGAATTCTCGGAATAAAGGCGATACTATTCGAGCCTAAAGTTTTTCACATGTTTCCAGATTTTCTTGAAGCATAAAGCAAAATATAACTCAATTCTCTTCACATGTGGCTCTATTTCTACATTGCTCCTGTTGACTACTGAAAGTAGTTTCGTTCTACTAATAGCAAAACCTCATACACGTCATAAAATTTTAGTTTCATAGAGTCATTATATGAGTCTTGGAGAGATTGAAAGATGGCTCAAGAGGTCATCCAGGTCATGCCATTTTTATACTTTAAAAGAATAATGATGAAAATACTCATTTTCTATTGAGGGACCTATTTTATGCATTTAAATGAACCTAGAGAAACATAATCGTTAGTAGTCTATAAATTTTATAAGATGTGTGAAAATCACCCTTAGTTAAAATGGATGAAAAACTCAGTTCAAAGAAAGTAATGGGTAACAACAAGCCGTTAGGATGTTAACAAAACGAGCTGGACTGAATATTAGGTTTTCGAATTCGGATTCGTTTAGCTAAACGAACTGTTTGTTCGTTTAGCTCAGTTCGTTTAGCTAAACGAACTTCAAAATCGGTTCGAATTCAGTTCGATATCGCTATAACTGTTTAAACGAACCAAAATGTTTGTGAATAGTTCGGCTCGTTTTAGTAAGCGAACACAAATAGCTGCTTGAATTCGACTCTTTAACAGATAATTATCGAACGAATACGAACCGAACTCGAACAGTTCGCGAACTGTTCGGTTCGTACAACCGCCCTACAAGCAGCCTACCTTTTTAGAGGTAATGGGAGTTGCTCAGAAGAGCACATACATAAACGGCTAAGAAGAGCAATCTCCAAAACATCTCCCTCACTACAATCATAACATTAACATTATGTTTGTCACACATTACTTATTCTATCTGAAATCAATACAATGTTTTTTTATTTCCTATTTTTGGTTACATGTTCTCAACCTTATGCATGTTTCGAAACACGTCTCCTCAGTTCTTGATCCTTGCTCTATGGACTGAAGAAAACTTTTTTGAGGGGGTGGAGTAGCAAAACCCCATATGGTTTTAGTCATGGCAGCAAGAGAAGGTGACATACTTCTCCATCAAGCGCGCGCACTCGGGGCATTTCATGCTTGCTGGTGTCCTCCCTAAGGTAGCTTCAAACTCGAACCGAGAACATGGATGCTCTGTAGCATGAAGCATATTATAACACTCTGCTAGTGAATTTTCAAAACCTTGTTGTTTTGCGCACATTTCCCATTCCTCATATGCTTGCATGGCTGACAAAACAGTAGGTCCATATCCAGTCAGAGTCACCATAGGACCCTTACTAAAAAGAGCCCATGAGCCAGTCTTGTCATAGCTAATCAGTTTCTTGATTTCGTGAACTACAGGATCTTGTTCATCCAGGCCTCCTAGTTCCATCTTGGAGAAAAGCATGCACTCGAGCCGAGTCCAGAAGAACCACACAAAAGCCTCATCATGCCAGACATGACTAAGGTTTTCTCTGAGAATAGTACTGGTAACTTTCCTGACTGATTCCCTTTTGCTGCTTTTTCCAACATATATCATCTCCAACTTAAGTCCAGCACTCGCTGCGACTTTTCGAGCAGTGGTTGTGAACATCCGAATCCATTCCATGTCATCAGCTCCATAGAGAATAATGTACCTACCCTCCATTATCTGTTTCAGTTTCAGATAATTGTGACATACCATATGTTAAACTGCTTTTAAAACTTTATTCTATTGTTTCCCTCACATGTGGACTTGTAAGCAATAATAGACAGAGCAGTAATTTATGTGTGTAAGGATTTAACAGTTTCTATCATCTACATGTGAAAATTCTATTTCATACTGGTTGATCTAGTTCAGCTGTAACTCTGAGTAATACAAGATTGCATGATAAGAGAATGGGTCTCAAAAACAAAGGAGAAAGCTAAAGTACAGGGAGATTCACTAATATTATGCAAAACTTTAGGCTGAATGTCTAAAACAAATTACTTTCTTGCAGAAAGAAGTACTTACCCATTGAAGCACATTCGGATCAATTCCATCAACAAGTAAGTCAAGCCTCCATGCTTCTTCTTTCCACAAAGCTTGTTCTCTTGCGCTTGTGAAGGGGAAGGCCATAGATCCCCATATCCACATCATGTGCAGGGCATTAGGACTAACCATTTTCCCCTGCGGATCAAGCACAACGAGTATAGCTTTTTCGTTGAAGTGCAAGTTCTCCCTGATGAACTTTATAACTGCCTGATCAATCAAGTTCGGATGATACACCATGTACCATGGCATTGTACCAGATAAGATTTCAAATTTTCTTTCAGATACTTCGTCCCGCATACCCTTATCCACAACTGGGATCCACACCACCTCGTATTGACTTTCTATGCGTGTTGCTTGCATTTTGGCATCATTGTAGATTTGCTCAAGTATTGCTAACTCATTAGCTGAGATGTCAAGGCCTGATATCAGTAACAACGTCGTCTTCCTCCTCAGAACCTCGAGACTCACCTAATGCCAGGATGCAAACAGAACCATGTGGTGAAGGATAGTACTCAACATTTATAAGAACCTGGATACATGGCAAATACATCCCAAGTACTGAAACAGCCAATTCCTTTGAGCAAGGAATTTAACAGAGCATATACTCTTTTCAATAATGAAAGCATACCGCATTAAAAACAGTAGGAAAGCATAAATAGAAATGTAACACAACAGACATTGTCTTTATAAAAGGGGAAAAAAAGAGGGGGAATAAACACAACAAGCATTATGAATCAATGGCCTCAAGAAGGCTTGACTTTTCAATTTGTGGCACAAATATTCGAAAAAAATTAAGCTCTGGCCTAAAGAACAAGCATTATCTATCAGCGGCCACTGACCAGGTGAGATATGAACTGGTCTGAATTAGGGAGCTACCTATGGAAACAGCAAGAGACATTACAAAGAGCAAACAAGATGAACAATGCTAACCCGAAGTTTATTACTGCCGTCAAGGAGCGGTAATAAATCATCTTTGTCATAAATCATTGCCTTGAGAACTTTCATGTTGTCGAGATGAGTAGATTCAAATACACGAATCAATGATTCATACGCTTCAAGCTGCATCTTCTCGTCTACAGAAAATAGGCAAGAAATATTCTTTAAACTTCCATGTGAAACAGGATTCCAAACATTTGGTAGCAAAAGAAAATGTACTATTCAGATATAACCTATATGCTGGTGGCAAACAGTTAGTTGCTTCTGGAGATGATCACTGATTGATTTAACCTTGTGAGCCAAGGAAGAAAGCTCCCAAACTTCAGCGGTTGATGAGGTGTACCTAAGATTATAAGTACACGCGTTTGAGCATAAACAGCTTTCTAGGAGTAGTGGGTACAAACGCAAGAACCAGGTGGCCTGGAAAGTAAAATGTGGACTTACTCTTGGCCCATGGCACTAAGGTAAGTGATGTTAGTTGCACAAGCCACAACAGATCTGATGCTCCAATAAACGGCAGTTGGAATATGAGCCATGGCAGTGGAAAAAGCGGGGTTTTCGGACGAGATGTACTTAGAAGGAAGCTCTTTGAACCCGACAACACATTTTGCCAATTCTAACATGAGAAGGATCAGACTATCAAGTGCATCAAACCGGGGCCTTAGGAGAGATGGGTTCTCCACAACATAGGATAGTTGCTTGAAAATTGCCATTCTACTGGCGAGTTTGTTTGTCGAGTAGATTTGCACAAGGAGCTTGAATTCACCATAATGCAAAGAAAAGGCCGCAAGGGTTATGATTAACTTGCCATCCCATGAATAACTCGACAGCAAATTGAGCACAGAGAAAGCTATTGAATGCCCATCTGCACCGCCAATGCACTTGTAGGATATCTATAAGAATGATTAAATGAACTCAATGATACTCCATAACAAAAACAAGACAATATACTCCCTCCGTCCCAAAAATGTTGTCAAAATTGACTACTATGCTGAAAAGACAAATGTGAAAACTTTTTTAGGACGGAGTGTGTAGTACGACAATATTGGCTCAGGAACAACCTCACAAGAAATTCGACTGATTATGTATGAGATTTCTTCCACCATGGCTGGGACATCAGCTTCCGATCTCTCTTCATGCAACTCTTTGGCCTTTACCTTGAGATCCAGCAACAGACATTAAAGGAATTCCAACACAAATGCCAAAAATCAATGTTAAAGACTACATGAACAACCCAGTCAGTCAGTCAATCAAACAACATAGGTCTAATCAAAATTTCATCACAATACCCTTTCTTTTCTGGTGATGCTTTGTTTAATATAGATTACATGTAAGTTACTGGAAATTTCTCATAAAATAGTATGAAATGAATCTAGGGGTGTGCATACGTCTTGAGTAATAAAAGACACTATGTCTTCAGCTATATAAAGAATAGGTCTGACGTCAAATTCTCGGCCATCCGGTGCATGAGTAGCCAGAATCTGCTTCATCAGAGCCTTGTCATCAGAAGCCATGAACATGGCTCTCTGACTTTTAAAGGGCTGCTGCATAATGACCTAAGACACTTGAATATCAACGTTACAGAGACAAACAAATTTGTTTATGTATGAATTGTAGTGAAGTTAAATGCCATATTTATAGCAGCAGCAAAAGTAGTTTCTTCTGGGAAAATGTTACTTACTTCATACTCCTAGTATTGAGCAAAGCCAATAAGTATCAACTTCCTTGCTTCAGACAGAAAAAGTGCACATGATTCTCCACAGCTACATTGCTCTTTGTCTTTAATCTTTATCCGCACGCGTCTTAACTCTTCTGCAACTCGAGCGTCATTTCACCCGAGTTATTCTCATTAACTTTCCCTTTTCATTTTTCATCCTTGTTGCCTACAAAAAAACACTTAGGGAACTAGACCAAGTGATGAATAGCGTTTTTCTTCTTCAAAGAGTATTAGTTCTACTGTCTGAGTCCCTTCTCTCTTACAGTGAAAAAAAGGAAAAAGGAGCTCCTCGGATATGACATATAGACAGAAACACATAGACATAGGCATAAATGTGTGTACAAATATATATATTTATATATACAAACAACAACAACCACACTCACTATATATCTACAACAGCAAAAGCTATCGCTAGAGTCCAGAAAGGTGGGAGGAAGTGAAACAATACATCTATACCCGTGTCTCTATATGTACCTGTATAGATGACATAATAATAGGAATATGCTTGATATTGTACTAGCGAAGGGATTCAGTAAATACAAATAGAAAGCTTCCGATATTAAAATAATTATAACCGTGTATGTGCACAAATAATAGAAGATAAAGCTAATAACAAAAAAAAAATACAAATTCAACCTAAAATGTAGAAAAATATATGTGTGTATCTGGGGTAATTATAGAAAATATATATATTTTTATTCGTTAATTATATTTTTCTGATAGATTTTGGGGATATTACAAAAATATTGTTCTCGTGTTTTGAGAAAACGGGAATATTTTTCTTCCGGATAGCTCAGAAAACCGGAACATGTTTCTTATATATATATATATATATATATATATATATATATATATATATATATATATATATATATATATATATATATATATATATATATATATATATATATATATATATATACCCAAAGATTGCCGCTAAATCAGGAGGGGATCCACTAAAATTGGAATATTTCCGTCGCCAGTACCATTTTAAAAGTTTTCCCCGAATTCCCTTTTTCTTTTGGTTTCTTTTTTCACTTTTATTTTGAACATAAAAAGGTCATATCTTATTTTAAATGCTTTACTATGATACGTATGCATTTCATTCATGTTGCTACATTTTGATCCTTGACTGTTTATCTGTGAGTATGCGTGCATGTGTGCATCTCTGTGTGTGTACATATCTATGTATACATATATACAGTACATACACATAAATATATATCTATATACATATATATATATATATACATGCACAGATGTATCCATATATATATGTATATGCATATATATATGTGTGTGTGTGTATTTATGTAAATGCGTATACATGTATGCATGTATATATATACATATAAGTGTGTGTGTGTATATATATATATATAAGTATGTGTGTGTAAATATATATTTTCTTGTGTGTGTATCCCGGTAAACATATGTATACATGTATGTATGTATATATGTCTGTGTATACGAAAATGTCTGGTCCTAGAATTGACGTAAAAATACCTGTGCAGAGAACCAAGGAGGCGAAAGTTTAGTTTGAGGAGGGCAAGGAGTGTATTGAAATTTCTTCAAAGTAATAGTACATGTACAGGGACCTTGAAGAAGCTTGATGAATCAATAGTTAAAACCTCCAATAATAAAGGGAAGATTCTAACCTCGTCAGCACTTATTATCTTAATGGGCATGATTCCTCAATCTAGAAGGGACCGCGTAAATACTATAATAATTGAAGTTTCAATGTAATTGCCATGGCGTTGAGGGGTTCAAATCTCCTCACCTCCACTCCCTCACCGCACGCGTCACCGCGTGACACGTGGCAATAGGGGAGGGTGATGAGACTAGATGAGGGTTACCCTCATCCAGCCTCACCGCCCCCACCTGATGCCACGTGTCGCGCTGTGGACCGCGCGGTGACTCACCGCGCGGTGAGGAGATCCCAACCCGGCGTTGAGACCGATTGAGGAACTACCTGACAACAACATTTCGACTGCCACGAGGTTATGAATAGGTCAATGGCGGGATACAATCTTGTCCACAAGATTTTATTCACTTGTTTCTACAAGGTGTATTCACATATTTTTAGTAGGTGTTATGTATAAAAGACCTACACATTCTCACATCTGCTTGTGTGTATGTTTTTAGCAAAACTATGTCGTTTTACTTTGTGAAAATAAGACTGCCAGTTGGACTTTATGAGCGGAGCTTTGACAAACTCAAACTTGGTTCATTATAAATTATTCGATTCACGGTCTAAGTTTGGATCTGTATATTGGACGGCCGAAGCTTATATTAAACTTTAGAATAACTTGTCAAACTACGTGGGAGATTTACGAATCTTAAACCCTCAATGTCAATAATGTACTGAAAATACAAGAATGCTTTTATTTTTTGAGGATACCAAAATATATTCATTTTATAACTGCAAAGTACATGCTGAATTAGCAAATGAAGGTTTATAACTACTGATGATACCAGGAAATTCACCCGTTAGTCAATAACGGTCAACGATGGAATGAGGTACAAAAATGGTTAAGTATGGCAGGTCGGCCCGGAGGTTGACCAGGTCACTTGGGGACAAACAGCCCATCTCGGCCATAGGGCCCCATCGCCATCTCGGCTACATGGTCAGCACCCTACTGGAACTAAGGGTTCCACCTCGGCCAAAGGGTTCCACTTCGGCCTAAGGGTTTCACCTCGGCATAAGGGCTCACCATAGCCTAAAGGGTTTCACCTCGGCATAAGGGCTCACCATAGCCTAAAGGGTTTCACCTCGGCATAAGGGCTCACCATAGCCTAAAGGTTTTCACCTCGGCTCAATGGCTTTACCACGGCCAATGGATCTTATCTCGGCTTCAGTTATCAACTGGAATAGCCTGGCCAGAACCACGGCCCAAGCATTTTATCACAAGACCGGCATTTCTGCCCTTCAAAATGGCACCTCGGCCATAATAACAGTATCTCGGACATCTAGAAGAGGTCGGATATACATCCAGCTCGCCCAAAGGAAACCAGCCCTTGGTTCCTGGCTAAAGGAACACATCTCGGCCTCGGATCTGATCTGACCACGGATCTGATTATTGACCTCGGCCAGGTTACAACAGTCACAGAGCTGTGTGCTACGTGGTCTACATGCAATATCCAACTTTCCAGATGTCAATCATACGGAGGGAAGGTGCCAGTACAGCAATCCTTAGCAGCTGCACGGCTACCATGCAAGCGGGCCAGACGTCGTCATCTCAACCATCTGAGACACGCAGCTCCCACCTTTACCAACTATAAAAGAGCTTCTCCAACAGTAAGAAGCTCAAGGCAAAAATCGCAAGTCAAAAACACCCCGCTGTTCTCATCTCAGCTCGGCCTACACCTTGGCCGACCTCAAACAGGTTTCATCAAACCTATATTTCAGTTAAAGCCATACGCTATAATGCCCGCAACTGACTTGAGCGTCGGAGGGTTTCCCCGGGGCAGCGCCCTGGGACCCCTAACGCTCTCTTTCCTTTCTCAGGCTTCCTAGGAGGACAATTGACGGAGGGGTGACGGCCTTAGACCCCGGATATTTCGACTATTACCTTGGCGAGACAATCCGATCTCGTCAACTACAGTTCAAAAATCATACGCATTCAACATTAGTTACTTGTGCTACTTCTATTTTAAATAAAGAAACAGAAATAAGGTAAGGAAAAATCTTGTAAGACTCGATTGTTGGTCAAAAAAAAATAATAATAATAATAATAACAACAACAACAACAACAGAGGTAGGCATGAAAGAAACAAATGGTGGAATACGCAGACAACTTTGAATGATGCACAGGGCTTGTATAAAGTTATGAAGATGGATTCACCCTTTTGGTCATCAATTTCCTTAGCAATGAATAAGTTTAATAGAACCTGATTTTGACTTCCGTGATAAAAAAATTCTCAAATTGTCAAGATAGTGTGTGTGTGTCTATATATATATATATATATATATATATATATATATATATATATATTAAATACAATTAATAAAACTTCGGGCATGCTCAACTTGGCTCATAATTGATAATACCTCAAAGCTCGATCTTTCATTTTTCAGGTCAAACAGACTAAGCTCAAACCGGCCCAACACAATCAGCAATGTAAATCACACTCAGTTGTTAATAGAATTTAGAAAACTAAATAAAGCGAATAGTTGTTGCGCTGCAAAGTCTTAAACTCGAGACTTTTTTTTTTTATCCTGGAGACTCAACTTTAGATGTTAAGTATACACAAATATAAGGTATCAATTGTATTGCATCAAATTAAAGATCTTGTAATAAGTGTATAAAAGAACGACGTCGTTTTCCTATACATATGTCAAAGAATACATTGTTTTCAAAATGTAGACTAATTCTTTTACCGTCCATTTTTTTTTTTTTTTTTGTATACTTCATTCCTTATGTGACTATCTTTATTTTAACTCTGGATATTCTGTTTTAGACATCTCCAAGCCAAGGTAGGTGAATGTGTATATAATTAGTCTTCTGACTTCTTGGGTGAGATTACTCTTGCGTCTCCTAAAGAGTTCCTTTGTCATCGTATGATATACATATTCTTTCAAACTTCTAAGTGATTTTCATATCTTCTTCACCTTCAGGTTCTTCATTTGTCAATGTTTCAAACTTCATACGAATTGATCCTTGTGCAGTTATTGTTCTATAGTGAAGATCCGATTTCGCTATTATACATCACACCAACTATGATCGCGGTTGAATAAACCTAAAAGTATCCCTTCATCGATGTTTTGGATCAAGTCTGTCTAAATTATAGATCTTGTATTCACAATGTAATATTTGCATTCAAGTACTCTACATTAACTGCTGTTTTTGATAGCTCTCACATACTCTTGTTCGTGTTAGGACTAGCATATATACTGTTGGAGACAATCACTCCTGCACTTACGACGCAGTCGTTTAGTGTGTGCGTATGGAACAACAAAATAAACAAACCCGGGGCGAGTCAAGGACTCTGTCCTTAAGACGTATTGCTCCGGTATACTGTGCCCAACCGGTGTGAGCAATCGTCTCCCAGGATACAACGGGTACCTGTTCAGTTGAGCGGCACTGCTGAACTTGAACTCCTTCGAACGCTAGAGTGTCCCGACTTCTCCGAGATGCAAGACTCACGTGCTACGAATGCAGAATGCTTATGAAATGCTTAGAGCAAGGTGTTTTGTAAATGCACCCTTAGCCCTCTTTATATAGGGGAGTCGGTTGGAGAACAAGGTACCGTGACCGTTGGATCAAAACCGTAGTTTGATTTAGGCCGTTAGATTAAAACCTCCTATCTAGATTAGGAAGATTTAATCTCAGCCTTTAGATTAAAGATTGATTCGCAGGTTTAAACCTGGACCGTTAAATGGAAACCACATTCGGTTAAGCGGTTAAGACAGTTTAAATCTCGGCCGTTAGATCAAAGCTGTCTTCCCTGCCACCGTTAGATCACAACAGACTGATCTTATTTTCAACCGGAAGATAGTGTTAGTTTCAAGTTTGAAACCTAACCACACAATCAAAAATGATTCTGCCCGCTGTCAGACTTCGATCGATCACATCGATCGATCGAAGTGACATCGATCGATGTGATCGATTGATGTCTGACAGAGTACTTCAATCGATCATTTTGATCGATCTAAGTGACATCGATCGATCGATGTGATCGATCGATGTCCTCTGATCGTCTTTGATCGATCAATCAATCGATCGAAGCTTCCTGATCAACTTCGAACGATGACATCGATCGATCAAAGTGACACCGATCGATCGATGTCATCGATCGATGTCCGTCAGAAGCTTTCCACGCCACATGGACACTTCCAATGTGGTATTCCTCCATAAGGATGACACGTCATCCATCCCCAACGTTTTCCATCTATTTTGAGCATTAATTTCACATTCACCCAATACCATAATTGAGTGATTCCACATCCTAACATTAACTACTCGTTACGTAGATAATTAAGGATTCATTAGTTTTCGATTTCATTATCGGAAACTCATTAAGCTCAAAGTACGTTGCTCAACCAAGTTTAGCAACATCGTTAACGGGCCAAAGCCCAAATCTTCCAATCTCCAACGATGGGCCAAAGCCCAAACCTTAAACTCTCCAACAATCCCCCACATGAATGGAAATTAATGCAAATGCATATGCAGACTCTAAGGAGAAGTCATTCAAGAAAATATTGCATCAGAAGAGGTAGCTTCTGGCTTTGAACCTTTCTTAGTGATGTACCATCGGATTCACTCGGCTAAATAGTGACTTGATGTCTTGAACTAGTCAGCCTTTGTTGTGAAACAAGACAACGATACTCACACAATATTTCCTTTAACACCCTTTTGGTTCTCATGGTTGTGTTCGTTTTGGCCATGAACAACCTGGTTTCAGAAAGTGTTTTAAAGAAATCTTGCCTCCTAGACTTTCTCATAGAAGCAGCCCCACTTCACACTTACATAGGTGATTCCTATCAAGAGTATTATGCCATACTCCACTTGACATATCAAGATATAGGACATCATTAAAAGCCTTAGCTTACCCTACAATTCTCTGCAGACAGCACTTTTATCAGACGGAATGAGTAAGTGCTAACTGAATCTTCATAACTTAGTTGTCCCATTGAACCAAGATTCTGGGATCTCCAGTCAACAAGGTTGGGTTACCATTACAAAGATCCTTGCATTATGGGCTTTAGTCCCATTCCGTTTGTCAATCTTGACATCTGATCTCTAGGCAAGCCTTTTGTAAGCGGATCCGCAAGATTCTCCATTGATTTTATATAATCTATGGAAATCACGCCATTAGAGATCAACTGTTTAATGGTGTTATGTCTTCGACGTATGTGTCGTGACTTACCATTATAGATGCTGCTTTGAGCACGTCCTATAGCTGACTGACTATCACAGTGTATGCTAATAGGAGCGATCGGCTTAGGCCAGCACGGAATATCTTCCAGAAAATTCCTAAGCCACTCAGCCTCTTCCCCAGCTTTGTCCAACGCTATGAACTCAGCTTCCATAGTGGACCGAGCTATACAGGTTTGTTTCGTGGATTTCCACGACACAGCAGCACCACCAACCGTGAACAAGTATCCACTGGTGGACTTCGAGTCCTTACTATCTGATATCCAATTTGCATCGCAATATCCTTCTAATACTGCTGGATATCTCGTGTAATGTAATCCAAGATTCATTGTGTATTTCAGATACCTCATCACTCTGTTTCCAATGATCATCACTTGGGTTACTGGTAAACCTGCTCAACTTGTTTACCGAACAAGCTAAGTCTGATCTTGTACAATTCGTTATGTACATCAGACTCCCGATCACCAGAGAGTATTTTAGCTGAGCTACAGGTTCGCCTCGATTTTTCCTTAAGTGCACACTTAAGTCGAGCGGGGTCTTTACCGGTTTCACATCATCCATATTGAACCGTTTCAGAACTGATTCAATATAGTGAGTTTGTGACAGTATGAGTCCCTCAGTTACCCTAGAAATCTTAATTCCTAGAATAACATTGGCCATGTCCTTCATATCAAAGTTTTGTGTTAACATCTTCTTTGTACTTAAGATGATGTCACGAGTGCTGCCCATGATAAGCATGTCGTCTACATAGAGACATACTATCACATATGCACTCTGTGTGCTCTTAATGTACACACACTTGTCGCATTCATTGATCTTGAAGTCATTTGACATCATTACCTGATCAAACTTTAAATGCCATTGTTTGGGTGCTTGTTTAAGTCCGTACAAAGACTTAACAAGTCTACATACTTTCCTTTCTTGTCCTGGAACGACAAACCCCTCGGGTTGTTTTATATAAATCTCTTCCTCTAACTCACCATTCAGAAAGGCAGTCTTTACATCCATTTGATGGATTTCCAAATCATAGACTGCAGCAATGGCTACTAGCATCCTTATAGAAGTGATCCTAGTCACTGGTGAGTAGGTGTCAAAGAAGTCAAAGCCTTCTTTCTGTCTATAGCCCTTGGCTACTAACCTGGCTTTATACTTCCCAATAGACCCATCCTCTTTCAGTTTCTTCTTGAAAACCCACTTACAACCAAGTGGTTTACTTCCAGGTGGAAGGTCAACCAACTCCCAAGTGTGATTTTGAAGAATTGAGTCTATTTCACTGTCAACTGCCTCTTTCCAGAATGGAGCTTCTGGAGTTGACATAGCCTCGGAAAAGTTCCTTGGCTCATTTTCTACCATATAGGTTAGAAAATCTGGTCCAAAAGACGTCGGCATTTTGGCTCGTTTTCTTTGACAAAGTTCCTCAGTTTCTTGAGGATTCGTCTCACGCACTCGCTTACTTGTGCCAGCTTCTTCACTGTCTTTATCTTTCTTCGGAAAGATATTTTCAAAGAACACTGCATTCCTTGATTCCATGACAACATTTTCATGTATCTCAGGAATGCCGATTTGTGCGCTAAGAAACGATATGCACTACTGTTCGTTGCATAACCAATGAATATGCAATCAATTGTTTTAGGCCCAATTTTAACTTGTCTTGGTTTAGGTATAGCAACCTTCGCCAGACACCCCCACACTTTCAAGTATTTGTAACTAGGCTTATAGCATTTCCATAGTTCATATGGAGTTTTATCCGTCTTCTTGGACGGAATCCTATTTAAAATGACGTTGGCTGAGAGAATTCTTTCCCCCCACAAGTTTTGAGGTAAACCCGAACTTATCAACATAGCATTCATCATCTCTTTTAGAGTACGGTTTTTGCGTTCAGCAATACCATTCGATTGAGGTGAATATGGCGCAGTCGTTTGATGAATAATGCCATGTTTTGAACAGAATTCATTAAACGGTGTATCATATTCGCCACCTCTATCACTACGAATTGCTTTAATTCGTTTGCTAAGTTGATTCTCAACTTCATTTTTATAATCCTTGAAAGCATCAAGGGCCTCGTCTTTGCTACTTAGCAAATATACATAACAGTATCGTGTGCAATCGTCGATAAAAGTTACAAAATACTTTTTACCACCTCTTGTTTGCACAAACTTTAAATCACACAAATCTGTGTGAATTAAATCCAACGATTCAGTGTTTCGTTCCGTTGAAGGAAATGGCGCTTTTGTTAATTTCGCTTCAACACATATTTGGCATTTTCCTTTATTACTAAAGTCCAGTTTGGGTAGCAAGTCAAGATTAGTCATTCGTTGTATTGACTTATAATTTACATGTCCCAAACGAAAATGCCATAAACAGGAAGACTCAAGCATGTAAGCAGAAGAGGAAACAATTTTATTAGCCTCAGTGGGCGTAACATTCTTGGGTACAATTGTCATAACATTCAATTTGAACATGTTATCAGACAGATACCCTTTACCCAAATACACCCCACTCTTAGAAAGTGTAAATTTGTTTGCCTCAAAAACAAGCTTGAATCCATGAGTGACTAGCAGCGCGCCAGAAACCAGATTCTTCCTTATGTCAGGAACATGCAGCACATTCTGCAAAGTCAACTCCCTTCCTGAAGTCAGTTTCAGGATTACCTTGTCCGATCCTTCGATCTTCGAGCTGTTGGAGTTTCCCATGAACAATTGCTCATTGTTTGTCGTGGGCACGTACTCTCTGAACATGGCCCTGTTCGCACAAACATGTCGAGTGGCCCCTATGTCCACCCACCATTCACGCGGGTTTCCCACTGCGTTGCACTCAGTCACCACTGCGTTGCACTCAGTCACCACTGCACAGAGGTTCAAGTCTTCCATTGCGCCGACCAGATTTGCTTTTGCTTTATTCTGAGTCTTTTTGGGCTTTCGGCATTCACTGCTTTTATGCCCTGGTTTACCACAATTATAACACTTACCTGTGAACTTCTTTGCAATTTCTTTGCCCTTGACGTTCACGCTCAAAGTGTTATTTTTCTTCTTGTTCTTCGCCTCAGCAACATGAGCCTTGGCTTGACCAGAAGATGTGGACGGCTTCCTTTCGGTACATCGATTGTCCTCCTCAATGCGAAGACGAACAATCAAGTCCTCCATTTTCATCTCCTTTCGCTTGTGTTTGAGATAGCTCTTAAATTCCCTCCACGAAGAAGGCAGCTTCTCAATCACAGCTGCAACCTGGAAAGATTCATGAGCGTCATGCCCTTGCTTCCATTTCAGAAACCAACATCTGTATTTCTTCCACCTGCGAAATTACAGTTTTGGAATCTAACATTTTATAGTCAAGAAACTTCCCAACTATCAACTTTTTCGTACCCGCATCCTCTGTGCGATACTTTTTATCTAAAGCCGACCACAAAGCTTTTGCAGTTTTATATGTACAAAACACGCCATAGATAGTATTATCTAGGCAACTCAGAATTAAATTTACACAACAAAAATTTGTATACGCCCAGGCCTCAGCACCCAAGGCGTTTTGCATATTCTGTTGTTGATCCTCCACAGGCTCAGCCACAGGTGGATCCTCGCTTAGCATTCTGGCCAGTCCCAGCGCTGTAAGGTAGAACAGCATCTTCTGCTGCCACCTCTTGAAAAAACTGCCGGCGAACTTTTCCGGCTTCTCCACATGAGCAGCAGTGGCAGCCGGGTTCATCTGAGGCCCTCCAGTTGGTGCCAACGGAACCGTATTGAACTGCGGTCCAGTAGCAACGTTGTTTGCCCCTTCTGGTGCGGACACGGAGTGAGCACCATTGAAGCCTTGAACAGAGTTAGAGCTTTCGTGTTTCATTCCTGTTCAGTTCGATCAAAACGTAAAGATCAGAACAGACTCAGGTCCAAGAATGAGTAGAAGAAGACTGCAAATCAGTACGAAACTGCCTTTGCGTAAACAAACAAAACAGTACAGGAAGTAATTGAAAAATACGTCTTAAGATTGTTGGAGACAATCACTCCTGCACTTACGACGCAGTCGTTTAGTGTGTGCGTATGGAACAACAAAATAAACAAACCCGGGGCGAGTCAAGGACTCTGTCCTTAAGACGTATTGCTCCTGTATACTGTGCCCAACCGATGTGAGCAATCGTCTCCCAGGATACAACGGGTACCTGTTCAGTTGAGTGGCACTGCTGAACTTGAACTCCTTCGAACGCTAGAGTGTCCCGACTTCTCCGAGATGCAAGACTCACGTGCTACGAATGCAGAATGCTTATGAAATGCTTAGAGCAAGGTGTTTTGTAAATGCACCCTTAGCCCTCTTTATATAGGGGAGTCGGTTGGATAACAAGGTACCGTGACCGTTGGATCAAAACCGTAGTTTGATTTAGGCCTTTAGATTAAAACCTCCTATCTAGATTAGGAAGATTTAATCTCAGCCTTTAGATTAAAGATTGATTCGCAGGTTTAAACCTGGACCGTTAGATGGAAACCACATTCGGTTAAGCGGTTAAAACAGTTTAAATCTCGGCCGTTAGATCAAAGCTGTCTTCCCTGCCACCGTTAGATCACAACAGACTGATCTTATTTTAAACCGGAGGATAGTGTTAGTTTCAAGTTTGAAACCTAACCGCACAATCAAAAATGATTCTGCCCGCTGTCAGACTTCGATCGATCACATCGATCGATCGAAGTGACATCGATCGATCGATGTGATCGATTGATGTCTGACAGAGTACTTCAATCGATCATTTTGATCGATCTAAGTGACATCGATCGATCGATGTGATCGATCGATGTCCTCTGATCGTCTTTGATCGATCGATTCATCGATCGAAGCTTCCTGATCAACTTCGAACGATGACATCGATCGATCGAAGTGACATCGATCGATCGATGTCATCGATCGATGTCCGTCAGAAGCTTTCCACGCCACATGGACACTTCCAATGTGGTATTCCTCCATAAGGATGACACGTCATCCATCCCCATCGCTTTCCATCTACTTTGAGCATTAATTTCACATTCACCCAATACCATAATTGAGTGATTCCACATCCTAACATTAACTACTCGTTACGTAGATAATTAAGGATTTATTAGTTTTCGATTTCATTATCGGAAACGCATTAAGCTCAAAGTACGTTGCTCAACCAAGTTTAGCAACATCGTTAACAGGCCAAAGCTCAAATCTTCCAATCTCCAACGATGGGCCAAAGCCCAAACCTTAAACTCTCCAACATATACTACCAATGAGATAGCATGCAATGCCAACAACCACATCCCAGAAATACTGTGCCCAGGTGTTCTTCAACTGCATTGTCCTATTCTATTTCTTACAAAACGTTTTGTTCTTTCTTTCTACCACACCATTTTCGCTGAGATGTTTTTTGCGCAGAGAAACGATGCATGAAGCCGATTTTAGGTAAAAAATTTTGAAATTCACCTTCAAATAGGCCTCCATGATTACTCACTCTTGATTGCTACGGCCTTTGCTCCCCTCTCATTATGTAATCTCTTGCACATCTCAGGTAAGAAGAACGCTATACATCATTTTTTGTCCATGAACACAGACTAGTCTCTCTCTTCTTCCCCGATTTATTTTCTAAATGTGTGCTTTGAATGGTTCATTTTCTTGTGCATTGACTATCGTTAATGTCATGTGACATATGATCCAAGTCCTAAGTCCACTTGGCATGAGAAATTCAAATCCCAGCTTGTCCTTCCCCTACCCTTTTTATATCAAGTTACTCTCTATTTTATATCAAGTTACTCTCTACGTTTCAAAAATATTGTCCTAGTTCGACGTAGAAAAAATTTAAAGAAGTAGAACTATTTAGATCATCATTCATATTTTACCGTTGTTATTTGAGGTAAACTAGATAAATCTTCCAAATAAAAACTTTAACTACCATGTATCACTAATTTTAAGAAGTCGGACAATATTTTTAAAACAAGCTAGAAAATAAGACGATATTTACTACAAGACAGTTTAAAGATTGTACTAAAAGTAGTCTCCTAGCTCCTAGACAAGCTGGGTCAGATTCCAGGTGCTAGTGCGAAGGTAAACTATTTATACATAGATCAATCGTTACTAGGACTGTATAATTTGAAAGCCGGTGGAAGAAAAATAAAAGCCGAATTTATATATTTTTATCTGAAAAGAAAGGCCTGTAAATTAATAAGACAGACTTGATCATTAGAAAGTGAAAGAAAGAAAAAGAAAAAGAAAAGAAAACTCAGTGCCAGATGGGAAGATGTCTTTGCAATAAGTAATTACTCTCTAGCAAAAAGGCTGAACCTCAACCTCAAGAGTCCCCTAGCCCGACAAGACAGCTGAGAGGATGTAAATTAGGTACTCAACGGCCCATTAAGGAGAGCCACACAACAAGTAATTTACTTGATGATACATGGGGAGATGTCTTTGCAATGTTACAACAACCACCACCTCAAAGCTTGTTCAGCTTTTTCCCTACCTAAGCTTTCAATAAAAATCACACGACAGAGTACCATTGCACATAAAATACAGCTGGAATCAGAATGATCACTCTTTGTGCAAACACATGGTACAGCATGAAGGTAAAAAGGTTACACATGTCCTCCAAGTGAACTGGCCACTGGGCTCGCCTCTCTCAAAGTTCATCCTACAAAATATATGAGAATAAGTAATCCACATATAGTCGTAGTTTTTACAGATTCAACCATAACAGAGAACCCCCACACGCCGCTATAGATCGATGTCAAATGTTAAAGAAACTGTCTTCCAATAACGGTCCTAATCCCTTTATGATGTGATTATGTTACATGTTGCATTAGTAGTTAGCAATATAAAAGATGAACCTATGGTACTACTGATCTGAGGATTTTTCTGGGGATAATGCTCAAAATTAAACTGCTGATGCCTCATTTTATATCAGGTATATGTACACATACATACAAATATAGACATATAGGCACATGGGCACACGCATATGAAGGTATAGAAAAGGATGAAAGATGGTGAAGACTTACATGATAATCATCCATGTCATACCGCTGCAAAATTAGATGGCAACTAATTGGTCAGATTTGTGATGTAAAGCATTACGCAAAGAAAGAAAAAGAATCCTAATGTGGGACCTATTTGATACATCTACCAGACATACAAAACTAACCCATAAAGCGCAGAGATCAAAGTGAATATCACCAAATTCTAGGAAAAATACATCAAGATAATAATGAATAGCAATCAAATACAAAAGAAGGGGTATGATAATTTCGCGGCACAATCAAAATCAAGATTCAGCTTGCATGAGTAGTAACCAAAAAAATTGAAAAACAAGAGGTGGCATCATGACAGCAATAGACAGCTTAATAGACATGTCAAAAGGAGAGGCAAAAGAAAAGAGATGGCCACCTTTTTGTATCTATCTCTATAACGATCCCTTCGATCATGACCTCTTTCGCGTCGCCTCCTCTCACCTTCCTCTCTTGCTCTTTGAGCTTCCTGTAGCACAGCAATTTAAGAGGAATTCAGAAGTCCTTCATATGCCAAACATCACCAAAAATTAAGTAAAAATTTCCAGGTTGAAGATGCTAACTTCTTCCTCCTTCGCCTTCCTAATCTTTTCTGCTTCTTCAAGTGCCTCTTTCTCTGCCTAAAAATTTTGAAACAATGAAATTACACAAAGAGGAAACGAAAAGGGGAAAAAACTGCCTGCCGTCTTTCTTATGCCGGAGGGAGGGGGCAGAAATTACCTCCCTGTTGGCAAAAACTTCTTCAATAACCTTTTTGGCATATTCTGGTTCATCACATATGAGAATATTGTCAAAAACTGAACCTGCCTTCACCTGATAGCAGAGGCAAAACAAGCTCCAAGTGAGTACACAATAATAGCATACAGTTTCTGAACATGAAAAGCCTAAAAACTGGAACATGGAAACACTTAAACCTGCCAAACTTCAATTCCAAAATACTTTATTGGCTTGAGCACATACAGGTCAGGATCATCTTCAAATTCTGGTTGAGAGAAACACATAATAAATAACAAAAAATATTAAAAGTCAGATTAAATTTCAAACATTCACCAACATTTGGATAGTCAATCAAGAAACATAAAAAAAGACAGAGGTGTCGAGTTAACCTTAAGTATAAAATACCTGGATTATCAATCCATGGAATTTTCCACTTCCCTTTATAGTTAGGGTTCTTAATTCTCTGTCAAGATCATATCATGAGGCTAAGAAGCTGGATCTAGTAAAGAAATTTGGGAGGAATGAGAATTCAGGCAATTTGAAGTCCTACCTTACGCTTCCAAGGTCCCTTATATGCCGGGTTGGGTACCTTTGCTGGCTTCCATATTCCATCCTCTTCTTCATCCCAATCAGCCGGCTGATGGAAGAATCACTCGATTAGTATATATAGTTCAGCAAATATGTTCGAGTAGGCATTCCCATTCTTTCAATGCCAAGAATATTTTGGTCATACGCCAACTAAAGAACTCAAAGGAATAACTCTGAATCTTCCAAATAATTTTCTCAGTATCTTTATGATACTATACGAAGTAGACTTGGTCAAGAGAAAAAAAATCAAATGAAAAAGAGATAAGAAAGCATAGTACATCCTGTAAGTAAAACACAAATCAGAATGGAAATATCTGCAGACAACAAAAGGTTTGATAATTCATTCCTCAGAGAACGAGCAGGTAGAAAATTACCTTTTTAGCTTTAGGATCAGGGATTTCTCTTGGAATTGAATCATACCCCTGCAACACATGATCGGTTAATGGTACATCCAGACAATTTTTTTTTTTTTTTTTTTGTAATTCATCCAGACAACATAAAACACTTGCAGATGAACAAACATGAAACGCCTAATATCATATCTAATACCCGTACCTCAGGTTTTACGTCATTTGGATCATCAATGTATTCTCTATCATCCCAGTCAGCAGGCTGCAAAGAAAAGCAAGAAACTAGCTTTTTCTCAGGGAGAACGTTGAGATTAAAAACAAAATGCATGCTTCCAAGATAAAAAGAATGAGGCAACCAACTACTTTCGAAACTAGATTGCCATCTGGAAAGTACAAACTTTGGGGTTAAATTCATAATTAGAGGTATAGATAAGTTCTCAAGTGTTCGGATCTCCAATTAATTTCACATATAACAGGAAAGAGTTTAGTAGTGAACAGTAACCTTCTTGGCATTCACAGCCTTGATTTTACGTGGAGGAAGGATATCCCAGTCAGTATACAGACTTCCTGAATCTCTTTCTCTACCATCAATGAGAACACTGTAAGTTGCATCAGGCCTAAGAATAAATGTATAAAAATGGGTTAACTTGTCTGTTTCACATTGCAAGTCCTTCTTGATGGGGTAATTCTGGCCTTGGTATGAGACAATAACATGAAGCTTCTTCGTCTGTGTGCCGCAAATATCTGGGCCAAACATTAAACTGGAGAAGCAAGATCAACAATTAATCCAATTGAAGACCAAAACATCTGAATCACTTCTTAAAGATACATCAGACTTTTCTAAAGATGATATTATGGATGATAGTAAGATTTTACCACCAAATTTTATAGTGGCATGCTTTCATTTTTTTCCTTTTTTTTTTGCCTTGATTATTATGACACTTTTTTTTCCAGGATTTACTATAAAATACACAGTACATGTACTACTTCGATTAGAGAGGCCAAAAATATCATAATTCCCTCCAAAATATGCTAGATGATGCATAGTATGTTTTAACAAGTTCCTTCCTCTTGCCATTTACTCCTCCACTCTTCTCAATGTATAGGATACTGACACAAAATATACTTCAAAAGCTACACAGAACTTCGGGGGGGGGGGGGGGGGGATATCGACAAAGTTACTTATGGACTTGAAATTACTTTTGGGTAGGGGAGTTACAAGGAGTATTTGTGGATAGTTCTCAAAGAAATCAGAGACCATTACCTTAACTTCCTTATACTGTTCAATCACCACACCTTCCTCATTCTGTAGTCTAAGTATTGTTGAGAAATATGTTTGGATAATTTTCAAGGTCATGATTTGAAGTGTTAAATGCATAAAAATGTCACACATGGTGTTATAAATGATTAAAAGTCGAAAAAATGAAGAAAAATGACATCGATCTTTCAGGTTGTTGCACTTCGATCGATCGATGTACTTCGATCCCTCACATCGATCGATTCATGTAAGGCAGAGAAAATTCAAGACCTTACTGTAAGACATCGATCTCTAAACCTGAGACACATCGATCGATCGATGTACATCGAACCCTCACTTCGATCGATCGATATAAGTCAGAGACAAACTCTGAAACTCACTGTGAGACTTCGATCTCTGAAACTGAGGCAATTCGATCGATCGATGTCTAGGGTTTTTAGAAATATTTTTCTAAAAGGGTTAATTGCACCTGGTATCCATTGTTTTCCACGAAGTTTTAAGTAGCATCCAATGTTTCATGAAACACACTTGCCATCCAGACTTATAGGGTTAATAGACACCTGGCATCCTGCAACCGGGAAAGCACCTGCTATAGGCGGTTTTTAGCAATTCTCCTTTTATTTTTCACTTTTCTCCCACTTGGGGCCCAAAATTTTCAAACCATGGTTAATTCCACTTTCTTTCAACCATCTTTCTCTTCCTCCTTTTTGGTTTTCTTCTTTCGTTTTTAGTTGCAGAGTACACAAGTAAAGAAGAAATCTCTGGTATTTCACCTTCTATTGGACTGTTTCGCCTGTCTCTTTACTATCTCCTTCTAATTCAATGCATCCATGAAAAGTTACAGTTGTGTTCTTTGCTTTCTTCATAGAATTGACGATGCCAAATCTCAAAGGCCGTGGTGCAGCTAAGGCCGTGGCTCTGGTGCTTCCAAATCTCAAAGGGAAGCTCAACGGCATTGCTCTCCGTGTGCCAACCCCAAATGTGTCGGTCGTGGACCTCGTGGTTCAGGTAGAGAAGAAAACATTCGCTGAAGAAGTGAATGCAGCATTCAGGGACGCATCAGACAAGGAGCTGAAGGGAATCCTCTCTGTGTGTGATGAGTCATTGGTGTCAATGGACTTCAAGTGCACTGATGTGTCCTCAACTGTGGACGCGTCGTTGACTATGGTGATGGGAGACGACATGGTTAAGGTAGTTGCTTGGTATGATAATAAATGGGGTTCCTCCAAGTATTCTGCATTTGGGTTTCCTTTCAGAAGACTAATGGGTTCATTTCTTCCACCGCACTAGCCTTCGATTCTCTGCTCTCAGAGGAATCTTGAGGTTTTGCATCTGGGTTTTCTTCTAGAGTGATGCTTGTTGTAGATTTCAAGTGTGGCAGCTTTAGTCCCTGGAATTCTATTGAATCTTGTAAACAGAGAGATAAAAGGGGTGGCAACGAGGCGGATAAAGCGTGGGATGAGGGGAAGAAGATGAAAGGGGAAGAAGGGAAGAAGATGAAAGGGGTGGGGATGAGGTGGGGTGTAGGTTTTTTTTATTGATTTTTGAATTATTTTTTATTAAACTTTTAATTTATTTTGACTTTATTATTTTATTAATTGTAAACTGTGGTTAAAGTCAGGTTAAAAGTAGGGTTAGGTCTGGTCAAAGGTCGATTTCAGCGGTCAACGGTCGTCCAGCCGGTCATCTGGATGCCAGATGTCTATTAACCCTATAAGTCTGGATGCCAAGTGTGTTTCATGAAACATTGGATGCTACTTAAAACTTCGTGGAAAACAATGGATACCAGGTGCAATTAACCCTTTTCTAAAATGTGATAAAGTGGTTGTTTTCATATGTACATGATTTGTATATGTTCATTATGTTGATATTATGTGTTTTTGATGATTATAAATGACTTGTGACTAATGTGCCTTGGAAGTTTCTACAACTTATCAAAAAGGGCAAAATTAGTATTTTGAGTTTTGTAGGAACATGATATGGTGGAAATATTTCAAGGACTTATTCTCATGTTATTTATCATGACAAAGATGTTATTATATCTATTTCTGACCACCTGGGTCATTCCTGGAGTTTTCTCTTATAAGGGGCATTTTGGTCATTTTACCCCTGAGGGCAGTTTTGGTATTTTCACTCAAGGAATCTCTTGAGTATATTATTATCTTCATTCTGAAGTTGATTTATAATTATCTTGAAGATTATTTGGTGGTTTTCTATTATTTCTCTCAATTGATGATATTATCGACAGTAGCTGGATATGTGACGAGTTGTGACGTCACATTCTATTTTTTTCTTGAAGATCTTCTTCTATATGTTATTGGAGGATATTAATCATCATTTTTCAGAGAATTTAAAGGTGTTAAAGGTGTGAAATTGATCACAACATACAAGGAGAAAAAGTGGGAATTTTGGTGTTATATGTTGACATAATCTTGTCAACTATTATTTGTTGATTTCTCCTTTAAAATCCGAGTTGATATACATATATATGGGTTGAAAAACGTGTATATAGGTAGAAATGATGGTGTGCTCATTTTATGACTTGGTGACAAGTGGACCAACCAAAAAGAAGCTAGTCGGCAATAGGAAAATTCAAAGTGTAGCCAACGGCTACAAGGCTATTTTGGAGCTGATTTTTGTTTGAATTTTTCAGCTCTCACATGCCTATTATCATGGCAAAAAGTTGAGAGCATAGTGGAGTTGTCATGCCATTTTATCCTACTACATTATCTTCAACATTTTCAAGACAATGAAGTGTAAAAATCAGCCAAGGTGATTTCCAAGGTGGACCAATTATGTTGTTCCATTTTGCCAAGTGCACAAGGTGTTTATGTGGTCAACCAATGATGTGAAGACACTTAAGCATTGATGATGAAGATGGTGACATTTTGGAGTTCTTATCTTCAAGAGCCATTTCACACTATAAATAGGAAGCAAAGATGAAGAAGAAGAATACACACTTGAAATCAAAAGTTGAATTGTCTTGCCATCTTCTTCTCTTCATTCTTGTTTCATTCTTTGTAGCTAAGGTGTTCTTGTGATATTTGTTGTAGAGCTACAAGCCTCTTGTGTCTCATTTGTAAGATTGATTAGTCAAATCTATAAGACTACCTTAGTAGGTGATTGAGGAGTTGCAACCAAGAGTTACATAGAGGTGTACATCCAACTCTTGAATAGGGTTAGTGTTTAACCCAAGGATCAAGCTTGGTTCTTGTTGCAATTTGGTTCATACTATAGTGAAATCCAAGGAAAGGTGTTCCTTGGGACTGGAGTAGGTCACATTAACCGAAACAGGATACATCTTTGGTGTTCTTGTCTTCTTTACGTTTTTTCTGTTTTCTGCCCGTTTTTCACTGCAGATTTCACACTTCTCACGTTTAGAAAAAATAGCTAAACACTTTCAAAATTCGTGATTTTTGGTGGAGTTATACTTCAGACTGTTAGCTTTCATTTGCAACAAGAATCACTTGATTTGAGCAAGAGAAAGTTAGTCTTTCAGTCATTGCAAGATAACTGCTCCAATCTGGCTGCAATCTGATCAGTTTTGAGAAAACTTGAATTCTGTTTTAACCAAGAATTGATTAAGGTCAGAGCCTTTTGGAAACATAAACTAGACATCCTAAGGAGTGTTTTGACATAAAGATCAACCTTTTTGGTTGTGTATTCAAAGAGAAACACGTTTTTCAATTTCAGCAACATTCTGTCTAATTATGTCCAGATTGACCATCTAAATCGCTTTATTTGTTTGAAGGGTCAAACGATTTTATTTTTATCTGATTTTTGGACAGAGTCTTGTCAAGACATTGAAGTTAAGTTCTGGAAATTTTCATAATTTTTGGAGTTGTGTACACTGATTTTTGAAATTTTCAAAAACGGGTTCTGATCTGAGGTAGTCTCAGATTCTGTTTGCAAAGAGGCTTTTAATCAAAGGTAGTAGTGTAATTTTCGCTAACCACTATTCACCACCCCCCTCTAGTGGTGTTTATTGCAGGTGCACGGTCCAACAAGTATTTTGTTACTTGCACTATATGCCTTGACTAATCTATTGAAAAACCTAGTGTTATCGTCTCCCTTCATCTACGCAATTCTAGGCTTTTCTTTTAAGAAAGATTCTTCAAAAGACAAAAGCCTAGAATAGGCTTCCATTGAGCTATTAACTTCAGTCTGTAGCTGAGTGTTGAAAGGGCTTCCTGAGCTTCTTCTAAGTTTAGTCTAGCCTTCTCAACTCTGTTATAGTTTGCTCAAAATTCTCCTTATTCAATTTTCTTAAGGGGTCTTTTAGACTCTTCAGTTTCTTTGTAAAACAAACCAGAGGGTTACCAGCTTTTACAGTTTCCTAATTTTTCTCGAAGATATCCTTAAAGCTACGATGTTTCATCCAACCCTTCATGAACTTGAAGGGCTTGGAGACAAATTCCTTGCTCAATTGAATAGAGAGAATTTCAGGAAAGTGGTCAAATGAGATGGGACTTCATAGTCCAGCTAGAAATGGAGAATAAGGTTTTTACATTGCTCATTACAACGCGTGGTCAATTTTTATGTATATTATCTGGTCTGCATCTTTTTTATTGGACCAAATGTATTCAAATCCTCTTGAAAGGATGTTTATCATGTCAATATCTTTCACCCAATCATTGAACTCTCTAATTGCATTCATGTCAATTCTTTTTGTACTTGTTTTCCCCAGTCCATCCAGGAGGATATTGAAGTCCTCTATTATTAGCCAGGTTTGATCTCCGTATAATTGGTATTGGTATCTCAGCTCCCTACATAAGTCTCTTTTATTGCTTCTTTTATTGTATCCATATACAACAGTAAGGATGAATTCTTTATCCTTTGAAGAGATTAATTTCATTTTGCAATGAATGGATTGATCATTATTATGCAATAACTTACCCTCAAAGTAATTTAGGTTCCAAGCTAACCAAATCCTTAAGACAATATTAAGCAGGATGTTCTGCACAACCTCTCAACTAAATACATTCACGGATATGTTATCAAATTTATTTTGTCATGTCTTTACTTCTACAAGTCCTATAAGTCCTATATTTTTCTCTCTGATATAATCATTTACTTCTTGCAGTCTTAGAAAGGAGTTTAATACTTTAATGTGCAAACAAGCTAGCTTGATCGTCTAAAGGATTTGGTACCTTTTGGCCTTCCCCTGTAACCGCCCCTACTGTGTTGTCTAAAAGGAAGAGTTTTATCCATCTTTTGCACTCCATACTTTCTAGCTGACTTTAGTGATCTACACTTATGCCTTCTTTTAAGTTTGAATAGTCTCCCCTTGTAGAGATGGCCCTTTCTTCTTAGCTTTGACAGAGAGGGGTTAGAGTTTCGTGCAGCTTTCTCCCCTTGGCCTTGTCCTTTGATTCCTTACATTGGGGGTAGGAACATTCATTGAAGCATCTTTCAAGACTTGTTTATCTTAGTCATTTGCAATCTCTTTCTCAGAGTAATCTTCACCTGCATTAGAAGAAGAGTGTGGGGAATACCCTACTCCCCTTCACTAATATGCTTAGTGTGATCTTGGACATCAAGGTCTTTTTCTTGATGCTCATCGTGATCCTTTTCTTTGTCTCTTTGGTCTTTTCTTTGTCTCTTTGGTCTTGAGGGTAGTAATTTGTATTTGTTCTTAATTCAGCCAGAGTACTAAATTTGTTGGTATTACTTTTGTTGCTCGAAGAAAAAACCCTTTCTATTTGGTACTACATTATTGACTTTATCCTACTTGCTTCCAACTTTAAGGGGGCTTTTTTTCGATGGGGAGGGAGGAAACTTTTTTGTTTCTTAAATTGGACCTTCTTACCTTGATATTGATAAAGAATGTTATCTCTCTTGTCTACATCAGCTTCCATCCCTTTAGGTAAAAGATCATCTTTTGGAATACCCATACCTTTACTTTGTTTCTTTGGTTGAGGTTGACTTTGGTTTCCAAGGCTTTTTCTGTGACTTCCAATTCTGTGTCCTATCAACAGAAAGAGGTCTAATATTTTTATTTGGTTATGTTCAAGCGTCACAATTGTGGCCAGAAGTTTTATTACATTTAGACTGAACCGGCATCCACTCACAGGTAAATTCTTGCAAAAATTCCTTACCATATTCATTTATAAGCTTAAGTTTGCTTGGAAGGTCGTCGCCTGCTATAACTTCCACTCGGATTCTGGCATATGCAACTCTAGTCTGAGCCGTAGTGCCTTGTCCATGAACATAGGCAGCATTCTTATTTTGCCTGGATAATAGGGTTGAAGTAGCGCAATCGCATGAAGGGGAGGCGAACAAAACCAGAACGACATTCAATTTCAGTTTCTCAATTCTCTTCTCTGGGCTCGAATGTCAGAAAAACAAGACTTTATTACCAAAATGCAAGGGAGATAGATTCAATATTTCTTGCTTGCTCTCTTAGATTGGAATCTGAAAATGAAAAGATCCTATTCAAACTTCTATGTTTTCAAAAGACCTTTGTTGCTCCAATTTTTCCTTAACAAAATTCTTCAGATTGTAGAAAGAAGCGCTAATCTAAGCACTTAAACTATGATAGTAGTATTTCACTTGAGTCTGCATTCACTAACTTCTTCGGGAGATTGCAACGAATTTCTCGCCTTTGTTGACTTCGTATCTATAGGATTGAAGGGTAGATGATTCTTCTCGTTCGAAATCAGGCATGAGCATGTCTTCCAAACCGATTTTCGCACATATAAAACTTTGCATGTTGTTAGTTTAACCTAGGTCGGGAAAATCTGGTCATTTTGAAGCAAGATGAACGATGGTGGAGTACTCCGACCGCTTATCACGGCATCTTGATAGACCTTTTTAGTTGGAAAAAGTCTCATCAAGGTTGGATTAGAAGTTTTGAGAAGAGAGAAAAGGGTAGAGGAAGATTTAGGCGTAGGAGACACCCTGGGTGGCTCTAATGTGAAGGACGATAAAGAGGGGAGAGAAAGAAGGAAATTGGTGGTTTAGGAGAAAAATGTGACCGTTGAGGGTGGCGATATAATCGTTGTGGGTGGGGGTAGAAAGAAGGGAGAAATTTTTATTTTTAGAGCGTGTGCAGGAGGAAGACGTCGCTTGATAGGAAATGATTATATGTGTGTGTGTGTATATGTATATAGAGTTAATTGCACCTGATATCCATTCTTTTTCACCAAGTTTTAAGTAGCATCCAATGTTTCATGAAACACACTTACCATCCAGACTTATAGGGTTAATAGACATCTGGCATCCATGGTGACGTCATAAAGACAATTTTCATTTATTTTTCAAAAGTTTATAGAAAAAATAATTCAAAAATAAAAAGAAAAACCCCACCCCCACCCCCACCCCAACCCCCCACCATCCACCTCTCTCCCCCATCTTCCTTCATCTTCATCTTCTTCCTCCATCTCTATCTTCTTCCTTCATCTCCATCTTCTTTCTCCATCTCCATCTTCATCCTCCCCAAATCTCTCTATTCTTGAGCTTGACATGCAGGTAACGACCAGATTTTTTGCATCTGGGCTTGTTTAAGTCATTTTATGGAGTGGAGAAGTATGGACGTAGCTAGGTTGAGTTCCAAATTTGTTTATTGCAGTTCCCAGGCTGAGAAATAGTGCATGTATGACACTTCAGCTGGTTTTACTATTTTTTGTCTAGCATTCTTAATTTTCTTCCACTTCTTTCTATGGAAAAGCCATTTTTCCGGCTGCCAGTTTTAAAAGTATTTCTTCAGAACTACAAATTTAATGCATTGAGCATATGGGTTTGAACATTTCGTTATCACGCGCATATAGGTATATGCGATTGTGATCAGAAAATTAAGGTTGTCAAGATTCAGGTTGAAGAAGAAGGTGCTTACGGAGGTTTAGGGGTGGGTGGAATTCAAGAGGTGCAGGTATATGGTGGAGTAGGAGAAATGATGGAGGTAGAAGTGAACATTTGTGAGATGCTAGTCAACAATTATTTGGGGAGGATGAAGATGGAGATGGAGGAAGAAGATGAAGATGGAGGAAGATGGGGGAGGGAGGTGGATGGTGGGGGGTTGGTGTGGGGGTGGGGGTGGGGGTGGGGTTTTTCTTTTTATTTTTGAATTATTTTTTCTATAAACTTTTAAAAAATAAATGAAAATTGCCTTTATGACGTCACCATGGATGCCAGGTGTCTATTAACCCTATAAGTCTGGATAGCAAGTGTGTTTCATGAAACATTGGATGCTACTTAAAACTTGGTGGAAAAGAATGGATACCAGGTGCAATTAACTCTATGTATATATGTATATATATGTATGTATATATGTATGTATATATCCCAGCTTTTTTTAACCCATTTTCTGACTGGCGTATAGAGTGAACAGTTGAAGGGGCATGGCGCCAAAGAAAGGAAGGACATAGGCAAGAAACAACAAGGACATCAAGGGAAGGCGAAGTCAATCAGCGAAAGAGGGAAAGATGAAGCAATATTAAAGAAGGGGGAAATCAAACAGGCCTGTTGACGAAACCACAATCAGACAGATTCCAATTATCCACCAAAATGGGTTAATGCACCCATTAATCGAAACTGTTAGATTATGTTTCTTGCAGTTACTAGCCAATTTAAACCCATTCCTCACCCTAATACTTTTAGAAAACAATCTCTAATAGGTGACAAGGCAGAATGAGCTTACTTAATATCGAAGCAAGCTAATACGTGTGCATGTCTAAAAATTGAAAAAATTCTCATGACAGAAAAATAGCCTACAAGGGGCCAATGGGCCTGACATCTAAACTTAAAACTTCATGTAACGCGAGAAGGAACAGGGACAAAATTGAGAGGAAGGAGGCAAAATCATACTTTGCAAGGAGGACAAAATCAAGAACACAAAAATGATGATGGATTAAGCAAATAGATGACACTTATGGTAAAGAATATCGGTGTGGCAGAAAAATAAATATATATAAAGAAGGTCCAGACGAACTGTATCGAATGAGACACATGTTATTGAAGGCGTGAAGACATAAGCACATTACAGTTAGTCTACCGCTCTTCACATCTTATCCCTAATCCAGAAGTTCAGCATCTACATCCATCCATGGTTTATATACCTACAACACTGAGTTTTTTACTAATGAACTAGATTTGCAATTAGGAATAACGCACAAGAACACTCATCATATCCATGCCAGAAAAATTTTAGACTACGTATCTGGAACTTTTATTTAAACCAAAAAATTAAGACATGTTTGAAAAATAAGCAAAAACATACTAAAAAATATTGCGATGTAAGGTACATGCCAGCGAATAGTTTAAAAAACGAAATAGCATATTAAAAATATGCAGATTTGAGAAAGCTAATGAGGTTTACAGAAGGAAAAAAAAAAAAAGAGAAAGCTGATGGGAAGGCGAGCAAAAGTCCCTTTCATTTATCATTTCTAATAAATTGCAATAAACATCCACATCGAAGAATAGACTAATTGTTTTACATGAGAAAGAAACGATCTAAATCCTGGTAACTCTAAGAGCAAGTCCAAGACCCAGAGAATACCAAACACAAAAACACAACATCATTATCCTATTACCATAGAGGCTCCCGCCTAGGACAGTATAAGAGGGGCCTGGTATACACATCTGTACTCATGTGTTGAAAATACACAGAGGTTATTTCCAAATGACCCATAATGAAAATTACGTCAAGTTGGGTCAATCGATCGACTGGTACTTCGTAATACAAGAAGCGCAACCAATTTAGTGAGCCATTTTATTTTATTTCATCATATTGCAAAGTCAAAGAAGAGCGTGTCCTTGACTCCATTAAAATGGAAACGAACACCCACAAAGTACCAAATCATATAAAAGAAAGAAGCATTTCCATGACCACAAACCTGTATGGAGTGTCTCCACCAAATTTCTTTTGGTTGACATATCCAGAAAGAAGCTTAATGTACCCTCCACCACATTCGATATCCTGCTCCAATTTGATGGAATATTGTACAACCAAAGTTCTATTCTTGTTGCTGAATTCAGTTATCTTTGCAGATATGGCAAAATGTCTGGCATCTGTACTTGTCTGAATACCTGGAAATATTCAGCGTTATCATGAAAACCTCCTTCCACTTCATTACAGTTCTCTTCTTGCACAAATTGGAATTACTATATATCAAAGTTACTGTTACTAACAGATTAATGGGTTTCAGAAGTAATCAGGGAATTGGCATCCAGTTTGTCGCATGAAAATTGCGGTCAGAACTCTGAACAACCTGAAAAGGGAAAGAAGCCTGCAGCTTTCGGTCGGCTGTTTTTGGACGACATAGATAAGCTACCTACTGTTAACAGAAAATTAAATGGAAAAGGCTGAAACTTCCCAAAAAGTTGGAGAGGACGGTACAGATATACCAGATCTACCTAGAACCTCAGGTGTAACTCTAATATCTTCCGCTCTGGGTTCTTAAGGTTGGAATCAGAAAATAATAACAAATTAAATGACAGGACTACAAACAGGATCATTCAAATGATAGACCTTAAAATGGCATATGCCATGACTCTCAAAAATAGAAATTTTCTTGCATAGGATTAAAAGGTTCATCATACCCCTTACTTCTTTACAATAATGATGCAGAAGAGACAGGGTAAGGTCAAAAAAGAACAACAGGTCCCTGCAAAGATTTCAAGTTTCCACTTTCTGCTTCCCCAGGAGAAAACTCAATTGACGTATCGGCTTGTCCTTAAAGAGACTGCCATCTGCCACATCCTATACCCTACTTACTGAACTTTCAAGTTTCATATCAAGTCAATCTCTTACCCGCTCAAAAGGAATTTGTTCCTCCTTCCTCATTCAGAATATAGGAAATCGGCCAAGAGGACTAAGATATGAACTTTATACAAGTTTGCAACTTGTTTCACAATATCAACTTTTTTCACATCATGCTTTATTTCGCACATTTCTTTTTTTTCCTTTCTCTAGTTAGTATTTGTTCTTAAAAGGAAATGCAAACCACTAACAGTGAGCAATTCTACATATATCCATTTAAGAAGTCAAAGTCGCTCAAAATGTAAGTTGCCATTATCCGTGCACCTAAAAAACCGTTCACAGTGAACAGTCGAGTTTTATATGTAAACTTGGTGGTTATAAAGAGCTACTACCTCTATCAGAAATGCTTCCAGAATGCAATCCCAAAAAAGTTCAAGAAAAATATTCATTCTTATCAAAAACTAGAATCCCACTTCTCAAAACAAGATGATGTAGGACTGAATTTTTAGATAAGGATCAAACATCAACTAGATAACAATCAACTACATGCCACCAACAAAATTCCCTCGAGGTGAAAATTTAGTGTGCTGATTATCATTAGTATAAATAGGATTCTAACCTTTATCATCAGGATCACCGGACCACTTTCCAGCAGAGTGCTTAAAGGAACCAGCCTTTCCTTCAGCCCTTTTCCAATCAGACTTCACCCACCTGCTTTGCCACCCATCTTTTCCACATAAAACAACAAACAAACAAATTAATAAACCCAAGTCTCGAATTATCCCAAAAATCCATAAAAAAAATTAATTATCAATGCAAATGCACATAGTCAACTCTGGGTCAACAGCTGCACTCAAGTACTTTTTCTTGATCATTCCCCACCAAGAAAAGAAAATAAAGTGAAAATTACAACTTTATAAGTGAAAATTACAACTTTATACTTCCCATTTCTGCAAAATGAAAACAAAAAAAAAACTAAATAATCCTTGTATAACAGTTCCCCGCAAATCAAGCCTTTTTTTCCAGGAAATTTCTTTCAACAAAGCAAGCCAAACAGAACTTGAAAAACGTAAAATTAGGACGTAGAGAAAAAGACAGATGGAAATACTACCCTCAAATCGCTCTTCAAAAATGATTTCGGAGCTGACCAGTGAACAAAATAGAAGAAATGCTACACAATACAGTAGAAGCTTCTGCTTAGACAGTCCCATTTTGCTGGGGTGATTGGAAGCTGGCGTTCTAGCTCGCTAAATATGGTAAACCAGTTTCCATATTTACCCTTCATTTATCGTACTATTTGCAGATGGAGCCTCGAATGTTTTTCTGCTTTTTCTGACTTTTGAAAATCTAGAGTTGTCCTCCAATGGTAATTCAATGGTTTGTTGTTGCCACCAATGGAATTGCTTCGACAATAGGGAATCGCCACACGGCTGTACAAAAATTTTAGAAACCAGGGCAAATGATTGAACCGAACTGGTCCAAACCGTTTAAAGCTAAACCACAGTTTAACAATCGGTCTACAGATAAAGCATAAACCGGACTGGATTATTCGGTTTGATTTCAGTTCTTAAAACTGTAAAACCAGACTGGACTGATTTAATCTAATATACATTAATTATTATTTGTATATATGTACTTGGGTTTATTTATTTGGACATCTATTTGGTTTTTAATTTATTTAGTTGGATAGTTGGGCTGTAATTTATTTAGTTGGTTTACAATTTATTTAGTTGTCTTGTAATTCATTTAATTGGCTACTTGATTTGTAATTTTAGATTTTGATTCCTCAAAATTGTATTTAGTTATATAAAACCGAAAAAAACTAGAACCAAACCAAATCAAACTGGACCAGTCAAACAGTTTATTGACCGGTTTTGACCCAGTTTCGATTCGTCATTTCCGAACCGTTACAAACTGTTTCGTTTGTAATATGTCCAAAAACAGACGAACCATATCATGTACACCCTACTAATTTGGACTGACTAGGATTTTCTTCTATTTAGTCAATTTCGTTATTTTTATTGATGTAAGAAGTACGGGTGTTGTTTTAATTTAGTCTCTACTATTTCCCGTCACAGTTTCATAGTTTTATTTTTAATATTTAAATTTTTAAGCAGACATCTTAAAATGAATAGGTTTTTAATTAAAATTACGTCTAATTTGTGTTTTTAAGAGATGGGGTTTGAAAATATTCGGCCACATTTCTGGCAAAAAGGAAAGGTAAAATTTTAAGTAATTGCATACGGACAAATAATTTCGGGCAGGGGGGAAGCAATTTGGTAATAATTGTCTACCGAAAAGTTATATTCTCCACTTGCATGAAGACTTGACATTTCAAAGTCTCTGTCTTCACAATTGAAATGCCGAGACCAAGACCACACTTAGTCATGAGTGTCCTCGTCAACGATGATTGTTTAAGCTGTTAAAGTTTTTCTATTTAGACGTATCAGTTTTTAATTTTGTTGTTAGTAATCTATCTAATCGGTAAATTTTACTCAAATCTTTGATAAAGTTGATAATAGATCTGGCCTTGGAGAAACCTTTCATCACCAAAAACTTTTTTTAAAAAAAAAGTCATGAGCGTACCACAAATATAAATAAATAATAATAAAAGAAAGTAAAGAACAAGTGCGGGATGTAGATATAAATATAACTAGAAAAAGGCTTTAGCGATAACGATATTGTCTGACTAATTGACGAGGACAAAACCACCATTCCGGGATACGATTAGTATAACCAACTCAGCCTATCATAATCAACGTTATTAGACCCTACAAAAGCGCATGTCAGCCCATGTTCACATCAACTGCATGGGCCTGAGTATAAAACCATGTTGGCACATCTCACAAGACGTAGGGTGGCCCACGACACCAACGGGGATCGTAGGTAGTATCAGCCAGACTCTCCCGAAGGCGTTGAAACTTAGTCACCTCAACCACAGGCATTACCTCGGTTTCAGACGTCAATTCAGTGTTAGGTGTCACCTCGGCAATGGTGTGAATCTCATCCATGAGTCCTAAGACTGCTATGTGTTGAGATATATGCTTGGATAATTTTCAAAGTTATGATTTTAAGTGTTGAATATTTAAGAAAGTGTCACACATGATGATAAAAAGTTGAAATATGTTAAACATATGAGAAAATGTTGGTGTATTATTTAGTTTTGATGATTTGCACAAGTATTATATGTTAAAACTTTTCTTCAGGCTTCAAACGTATGATCAAGCCCTTCATCTTGCAGAAAGTTTAAACAGAAACTTTGGATAGAATATTGAATGCTTCATAAAGCGCTTCATCTTTCAGAAAGTTTAAACAGAAACTTTAGATCGAACATTGAACACTTCATAAAGCGCTTCATCTTTCAGAATGTTTAAATAGAGACTTCAGATCGAACATTGAACGCTTCATAAACCGCTTCATCTGAACTGTTTTTAAAATGTGAGACTTCACTCTCTCTGATAAAGCGCTTCATGTAGCGCCCCGCTCCCGAACCCTACATCGGAAACGGTGCGCCCGCCGTAGTCTGCTTTGAGAACTACAAAGCGTCGTTCAATTCTCTTACATATCAGCAGTGACGTAGAAAATTTCGCAGCGGAAAAAAATAAATAAAATAAACATTCATTTTATTTCAACGTTTCAATTCCAACATCAGATAAGTATCATGTCTAAGTTCATTATTACACTTCAACATAAATGAAATAAAACTGCCAAAGATAACATCTTCTTGCTCTAACTACCCCACTGCCCGAACTCAGCTTCGGCTTCTATGTATATGTAGTCGTACTCTTGCTCACCTGGAGAAAAATAAAGGGGTGAGTGATATAGAAATATCACCCAGTAAGTTCCCGCCTCTTTCCAAATAATTTCATATATGGCAACAAATAACATATAATACACGTATACACATGAATAACTGAATAAGTAAATAAAAGCACATCACAACAGTTATGCGATGTCATGATGCATGCTCGTGTCACACGCAACGATATCTCAACACATGAATGCATGCCTCTCTATCGTGCAATGCATGAACCTCGAGGGGATCCTACCACACACCTCGTCAGGCCACACGCCCCATCGGGCCACATGTCTCATAGGGCCACACGCCTCGTAGGGCCACACGTCCCGAGGGACAATGCACGTGCCATGAAATGCAATGTAATATGTCACATACACCTATTTCCCCTTTTCCTCTTTTCCTCTTTCTCATTTTCACATTTCTTCTCAATCTTCATGTAATAATAATCATCTCTTATTTATTAACTTCTCCTTATAAATATACTAATTTATTTATTTATTGATGAGGCTACTTAATTTGTTTTCTTTTGAAATTAGCCCCAATTATGTCATAAATAATTATGTTTTTGTTTATATATTAATAAATGTTTTTTTTCGAAATCTGACCCCCTCTTTTTTTAAACCACCAGAAAACATATTTTTTATTATTTTATAAAGTCTTACGTTTTCTTTTTTTTATATTACAATACTGTTTTTCTTTTTAATTTTTAAGAGCAAAGTAACCGTTTTTTTTATAGAATTCCAGAACCTCAATTCTTTTAATAATTTGAATACAAAACTAACAATCAAATTCTAACCTTGCAATTAAAAAAAAGCTGAACATATTATCATTTTTTCATTATTTTTTCCTATATAATTCAACGATAACATTATGTAATATACCAAATTTTCCTCAACTGGTTTATACAATTCTAATGCATAACATAAACTTTAAACAGATTTTTTTATATACTTCCACAGTCAAAAATCCAACAAAATAAATAAGAATATATACATAACATTTTTATGCAACAATAGAAACAACTAAAACATGCAACACATATCATATATCAAGTTGTATTAAAACAAATAAAATAAACAACAAGTAATGCAAATAGCAAATAAATAAATATATGAAATTAATTCAAAAAGAGAGGGGTCACCTACCTCTTGGTTGTAGTCTAAAGCTAATTGTGGTGGTTGTGGTGGTGCAATTCCCTTCCTCCTTTCTTCTCCTTTCTTTCTTCCCTCTCAGCACTCTCTTTCCTCTCTTTTCTAAACTTGCACTAAATTTTCCTCTCCTCAAACATATAGCCGATTGGCCTTATAAAAATAATAAGGGAGGAGTTTTTATCTTATCCTAACTTAACGGAAGAGTTAAGTAGGATAGAGGCAATTAATGGTGGGGTTTCATAGGGTAGATAAAGGAGGGTTACTGTAAGGTTTTTTTTATCTTATTTTTTTTATTTTTATCGTGTGTAACAGTCTACCCTCCTTACAATAAGCTTCGAACTCGAAACTTGTATACCTTAGGCGAATAGTTGTGGATACTTCTCTCGCATTTGCTCTTCAAGCTCCCACGTCACTTCTCTTTCGGTATGGTTGCTTCATTGAACCTTGACATAAGGTATGATCCTCCGTCTCAGCTCTTGATCTTTGCGATCTACGATCTTCACTGGAACCTCTTCATAAGTCACGTAGGTCTAACTTTCAACGGTCTTTCGTCCGGTATGTGGCTCGGATCCGGAACATGCCTTCTTAATTGCGACACGTGAAATACATTGTGAACTTGAACTAAAGCTGGGGGTAACGCCAACTTATACGCCAATGTCCCGACTCTTTCAAGTATTTCATATGGTCCAATGTATCGAGGACTCAGCTTTCCTTTTACTCCGAACCGACTTACACCTTTCATCGGGCGACACTTTCAGATATACTTTTTCCCCAACTGAAAACTCCAGCGGTCGCCTCTTAGAATCAGCCCAACTTTTGTTCCGATCTTGAGCTATTTTGAGCCGATCACGAATAATTTTGATCCTCTCTTTCGTCTGCTCAACCGATTCCGGCCCAATGATAGTTCGTTCCCCAACTTCATCCTAGTATACAGGCGACCAACACTTGCGACCGTATAATGCTTCAAACGGTGCCATACCAATAGCACTGTGATGGTTATTGTTATAAGAGAATTCAATCAACTTCCTCATACTGTCCCAGTTACCTTTGAAATCCAGGGCACAAACTCGTAACATGTCCTCCAATGTCTGTATCGTCCACTCGGACTGCCCGTCTGTCTGCGGATGGAATATCGTGCTCAAACGCAGATTACTGCCCATTCGTCTCTGACATGCCGACCAGAAACTAGATGTAAATCTCGGATCACAGTTCGACACAATACTTACCGGCACCCCATGTAAGCTAACAATGTTGTCAATATACAGAGCCACGAGTCTTTCCAGAGTTGCATTACTCGGCATAGGTAGAAAATGGGCCGACTTCGTCAACCGATCTACTATCACCCAAATCATATCATTGCCATTACGGGTTCTCGGGAGTCCCACAATAAGTCCATCGTAGTGTGCTCCCATTTCCATTCAGGTATCTCCAACGGCATTATTAACCCTCCGGGTCTCTGATGCTCAGATTTCACTTGCTGACAAACTAGACATCTCTCGATGAATTCAGCAATATGACGTTTCTTCCCACTCCACCAGTAGCGCTTCTTGAGATCATTATACATCTTTGTCGCTCTAGGATGTATAGAAAACTTAGAGTTATGAGCTTCCTTCAACAACTCCTTCTGCAGTTCTTCATTGTCCAGCACACACAATCTCCCTTGGAACCATAAACTTCCATCATCGTGTACCTGGAATCCATCCACCTGACTAGTCAGCATACGATCACGAACCATTCTCTAATCAGCATCTTCTTTCTGTGCATCCTTAATCTGCTCCACCAGCGTAGGAGTAATAGTGAGTGTAGCCAGAGCACTCGCTGTCGAGTCAACTATATCAAGGTCGAACTTAGCCATCTCTCTCTCTAGTGGTGTCTGGCCTGCATGACTAGATTTCCAGCTCAATGCATCGGACACTACATTTGCTTTTCCTGGATGATAACTGATGGTCAGATCGTAGTCCTTCAATAATTCTAACCATCTTCGCTGCCTCATGTTCAACTCCTTCTGTGTGCACAGATATTTCAGACTCTTATGATCCATGAAAACCTCGCACTTTGCTCCATAAAGATAATGTCTCCATATTTTAAGTACGAATTCTACCGCTGCCAACTCAAGATCATGAGTCGGATAATTCTGCTCATACGGCTTTAATTGTTGAGAGGCATAAGCGATAACATTGCCTTCTTGCATTAGTACGCAACCTAATACGTTCCTGGAAACATCACTATATATGATGAACCTTTCAAAACCAGAGGGTTGCGCCAATACTGGTGTTGTGGTCAGTCTCTTCTTCAGCTCAATAAAACTATTATCGCACTCCGCAGTCCACTCAAACTTCGTCTTTTTCTGAGTTAATTTACTCAGCGAGACTGCTATTCTGGAAAACCCCTCTACAAATTTTCGGTAATAGCCTGCCAACCCCAGAAAACTTCTGACTTCCGTCACATTGGTTGGACGTGGCCATTCGGTAATTGCCTCAATTTTCTTCGGATCTACTGATATTTCTTCCTCCGATACTACATGTCCCAGAAAAGTAACACTCTTTAGCCAAAAATCGCATTTGCTAAACTTAGCGTACAATGTCTTCTGTCTCAGAGTCTCCAACACTTCTCTTAAATGTTCCGCATGCTTCTCTTTGCTCAGAGAGTAAACCAAGATGTCGTCAATAAAGACAACCACAAATTATCCAGCTGTTCTCTGAACACTGTATTCATCAAGTCCATAAACGCAGCTGGAGCATTTGTCAGATCGAACGGCATCACAAGAAATTCGTAATGACCGTATCGAGTGCGAAACGCAGTCTTCTCAACATCTTCTGCTTTAACTCTCAACTAATGATAACCGGACCTCAAGTCAATCTTAGAACACACGTGCACCTTTCAACTGATCGAATAAATCCTCAATTTGAGGTCAAGGGTATTTATTCTTGATCGTGATTTTGTTAATCTCACGATAGTCAATGCATAGTCTCAAGCTTCCGTCTTTCTTCTTGACAAACAACACGGGAGCTCCCCACGGTGAAACACTCGGATGGATAAACTTCCAATCAAAAAGCTCTTGCAACTGTTCTTTCAATTCTTTCAACTCTATAGGGGCCATATGGTATGGTGTCTTCGAGATAGGCTCAGCTCTTGGAATAAGATTTATCTCGAACTCTACTTCACGACTCGGCGGCAAACCCGGCAACTCCTCTGGGAATACATCTTTGAATTCATTCACAACCGGAATATGATCAATTGTCGGTGCCTCTTGCTTCAAGTCCATAGCGTATACCAGAAATCCCTCGGCACCTTTCTGCAACATCTGCTGTGCCTGAACTGCGGTCAGATAGATTTTCTTCGGAACCTTCTTCAACTTATAATTCCCTGAAACACCACTTCTTTTGCATCAGGACCTCTGATACTCACTTGCTTCTGTCGACAGTTTATATTCGCGTGATGCTCTGCCAACCAGTCCATCCCCAGAATGATATCGAAATCACTCAACTGAATTAGGATGAGAGTAGCAGTGAACATTTGTTCTTCAATCTCCAGTTCACAACCCTTATATTAATGATGTGAAATTATCATTGTATCACCAGTAGCTTGTACTCGATAAGGAATTTCTAACCGTTCTGGACACTTGTTCAGATACTTCACGAATCTATTCGAGATAAACGAGTGACTCGCGCCACTATCGAAAAGTACGTTAGTCGGAACTTCATTAACCAAGATCGATCCTATCGCAGTTCAGGGGTTAACTAAATGCACAAATATTTAGCATATAATGAACATGTATGAAAATTAAATAACTGAATCATTTAAATGGTACCTGTCACAACGTCGTTTGTCGCTTCGACCTCAGGGTCAGTCATGACATGTACTCTAGTGTTCGTCTTCGGCTTCCCCTTCTGCTGACCACCTTGCGGCTGCTGTGGCACCGCCTTCTGCTCTTGACACTCTCTGGCGTAGTGTCCAGTCTTTCCACACTTGTAGCAGATATTGTTCTTCCTCTAACATTCACCCAGATGATTTCGGCCACAATATGCACATGGCACTGGCGGTCCAGCATTTCCCTGAGGCAGACAAAAGTTTCTCTGCGACTGCTGCTGCGGCGGCCTAAACTGCACTCCTATAGGCTGGCGTCGGGGTACTTTCACCCAACGTCTAGACCTACCAGATCCAAAGTCATCCCGTGGCCTCTTGTCACGATCCTCCGCACTGACTCTCCTGAAGTCCCTTTCCACTTCACGATACGCTTCGAGCAGCTCATCAAATGTTTGGGCCCTCGCATTCACAAGCCTGGTCTGAATCTCAGATCTCAAACCAGTTCTGAACTTCAACATCTTCAATCTCTAATCAGTCATAGTCGATGGCATATACTGTCCCAAGGCATGAAACTTCTCAACATATTCTGCTATAGACATACTCCCTTGAGTCAGAGCCTGAAATTCTGCCATTCGCTGCAAAACCACGCTGTCTGGCACATAATACCTCTTAAACTCTTCTCAGAACTGTGCCCAAGTGATCGGTGCAGTCAACTAGACTTACACGCTTCGCCACTAGACCTCGGTGTCTCCTATCAGAAAAGGTACCATAACTTCTATCTTCATGTCATCAGGAACCTGCAAAAGTCGAAGGTGATCTGACATCTCCTTCAGCCATATCTCAGCTTCTTCCGGCTTCGATGTGCCACTGAAGGTAGGAGCTCAAGCATTCTGCATCTCCTTGTAAAAGAACCTCAAACCCGGCTGTGGCGGCGGAGGCGGTACCTGCTGATTCAGCTGTTGTTGCTGATGAGCAACTATATTTGTTAACGTAACCAAGGCTTCAGCAATGTTATTGCTCTGATTTTGAGCCTGGCCTATTCCAGCATTTCCAGTTGGGTCCATTTCTTTCTGCACTTTACAATTTATTCAAATTCATAAAATAATGGTATTTTGGTAATTTACAAATTCTAGAAGTAAAACAGTAATCATTTAGCTAACGGTCCTCACACCCCTTAACCCGATCATAACTTAAGTCTAAAATCATCGCTTACGTCTAAGTGATCTAGTTAATCCTATGTTTCCGAGTCGGATCTAGAGCCTCGTCTCTGATACTAATTGTAGCGTCCCGCTCTGGAACCCTAGATCGGAAACGGTGCACCCGCCGTAGTCTGCTATGAGAGCTACAAAGCGTCGTTCAATTCTCTTACACGTCAGCAGTGACGTAGAAAATTTCGTAGCAGAAACGAAATAAATAAAATAAACATTCATTTTATTTCAACGTTTCAATTCCAACCTCAGATAAGTATCATGTCTAAGTTCATTATTATACTTCAACATAAATGAAATAAAACTGCCAAAGATAACATCTTCTTGCTCTAACTACCCCACTGCCCAAACTTAGATCCGTCTTCTATTTATATGTAGTCGTACTCCTGCTCACCTGAGGAAAAATAAAGGGGTGAGTGATATAGAAATATCACCCAGTAGGTTCCCGCCTCTTTCCAAATAATTTCATATATGGCAACAAATAACATGTAATACACTTATACACATGAATAACTGAATAAGTAAATAAAAGTACATCACAACAGTTATGCAATGTCATGATGCATGCTCGTGTCACACGCAACAATATCTCAACACAGGAATGCCTGCCTTTCTACCGTGCAATGCATGAACCTCGAGGGGATCCTACCATACGCCTCATCAGGCCACACGTCCCGTCAGACCACACACCACATAGGGTCACACGCCTCATAGGGCCACACGTCTCATGGGGCCACACGTCTCATGGGGTCACACGTCCCGATAGACAATGCACGTGCCATGAAATGCAATGTAATATGTCACATAACACCTATTTCCCCTTTTCCTCTTTTCATCTTTCTCATTTTCACATTTCTTCTCAATCTTCCTATAATAATAATCATCTCTTATTTATTAACTTCTCCTTATAAATATACTAATTTATTTATTTATTGATGAGGCTACTTAATTTGTTTTCTTTTGAAATTAGCCTCAATTATATCATAAACAATTATGTTGATATTTATATATTTATAAATATTTTTTTCGAAATCTGACCCCCTCTTTTTTTAAACCATCAGAAAACACATTTTTTTATTTTATAAAATCTTACGTTTTCTGTTTTTCTTTATATTACAATACTGTTTTTCTTTTTAATTTTTAAGAGCAAAGTAACAGTTTTTTATAGAATTCTCCAACCTCAATTCTTTTAATAATTTGAATATAAAACCAACAACCAAATTCTAACCTTACAATTAAAAAAAACAGCCAAGCATATTATCATTTTTTTCCTATATAATTCCAACAATAACATTATGTAATATACCAAATTTTCCTCAACTTGTTTATACAATTCTAATACATAACATAAACTTTAAACAGATTTTTTTATATAAATCCACAGTAAAAAATCCAACAAAATAAATAAAAACATATGCATAACATTTTTATGCAACAATGGAAACAACTAAAACATGCAATGCGTATCATATATCAATTCGTATTAAAATAAATAAAATAAACAACAAGTAATGCAAATAGCAAATAAATAAATATATGAAATTAACTTAAAAAGAGAGGGGTCACCTAGCTCTTTGTTGTAGCCTAAAGCTAATTATGGTGTTGTGGTGGTTGTGGTGGTGCAATTTCCCTCCTCCTTTCTTCTCCTTTCTTTCTTCCCTCTCAGCACTCTCTTTTCTCTCTTTTCGAAACTTGCACTAAATTTTCCTCTCCTCAAACATATGGCCGATTGGCCTTATAAAAATAATAAGGGAGGGGTTTTTATCTTATCCTAACTTAATGGAAGAGTTAAGTACGATATGGGTAATTAATGGTGGGGTTTCAAAGGGTAGATAAGGGAGGGTTATTGTAAGGTTTTTTTATCTTATTTTTTTTTCTTTTTGCCGTGCGTAACACTTCATCCTTTGGAAGTTCTGAACGGAGAGTTCGGGTGGCATACATGACACACTACATAAAGCGCTTCATCTTTTGGAAATTCTGAAGAGAGAGCTCTGGTGGTAACATGAAACATTACATAAAGCGCTTAATCTATGAAGAAGTAATTATGTGTTACTTCACTCTCTTAACAAAGCGCTTCAGGTTATCTAAAATGTGATAAATAGTTATTTTCATTTTCATATATATTCTTAATGTTTCATACATGACTTTTCTGATTTTAGTATTTGACTTTGATGAATATTATGTCTTGTGACTAATGTGCCTTGGAAGATTCTATAACTTACCAAAAAGGGCAAAGTGGTATTTTAAGTTCTTATAGATACATGACACGGAGGAAATTATACAAGGACTTTTTTATGGCTTATTCATCATTACAAAGATGTTCTTATATTTATTTCTGGCCAACGAGGATATTTTTGGAGTTTTCTATCTTCAGGGGTATTTTTGTCATTTTACCCCCAAGGGCATTTTGGTCATTTCACTCAAAGACATCACTTGAGTTTGATATTATCTCTCACATGGATCTCATTTATGGTTTTCTTGAAGATCATTTGATGATTATCTATTCTATTCTTTATTTGGTAATATTATCGACAGTAGCGAGATATGTGACGAGTTTTGATGCCACATTCTATTTTACTCTTGGAGATATTTTTATATATGTTATTGGATGTTCTCACTCATCATTTTGCAGAGATTCTAGTGGTATTATTGGTATAAAATTCACCACAACTTGCAAGGAGAAAAATGTAGGAATTTTGAATTATTGGTTGACAAATTCTTGTCAACTTTATCTACTTATTTCTCTTCAGCAAATATAAGTTTGTATCATATATAAATGGCTAAAATATATGGTTAATTATATGGAGAAGGTGTTCCATTCATTTTGTGACAAATGCACAAGAGTATGCTATTTGGACCAACCAAATACAAGCTAGTTGGCAAAAGTTGCCAACATGGATTTTCAATTTGAAAATAACGGCTAGTTTGAGGCTATTGGGGAGCTGATTTTGTTCAAATTTTGCAGCCATCATATGTCCCATTCTCATGCTAAGGACGAATATGCCATCCATATTATCTTCATTTTGCAAACTATTTCCATGTCATTTTTGAGGTGATAAAATCGGCCAACATAGAAGCAAAGGTGGAACAATTATTCTTCTTAAAATTGCCAAATGTACAAGGTGATAAGGTGGCCAACTAACGTTGTGAAGACACTTAAGCTTTGATGATGAAGATTATTGGCATTCTTATCTTCAAGGCTCAACTCACACAATAAATAGGAGACAAGGTGAAGAAGAGAAGATACACACTTGAGAACACACTTGAAAGCTAAAGTTGAAGATCATTCTTCCTTTTCTCTTCTTGTTCTTGATTCATTTCTTGTAGCTAATGTGTTTCATTTCTGGTTGTTGTTAAGCTACATTATACATGCCTATCTTTATTGTTTTGTAATATTGGTTAGCCAAGTTTATAAGGCTACACCAATAGGGGATAAAGGTGTTGCAACTAAGAGTTGCATAGAGGTGTTCATCCAAGTCTTGAACAAGGTTGGTGTTTAACCCAAGGATCAAGATTGGTTCTTGTTGTATTTGTGTTCATACCATAGTGAAATTTAAGAAAGGTGTTCTTTGGGACTGGAGTAGGTCACATTGGCCGAACCATGATAAATCTTTGGTGTTCTTGTCTTCTTTCTATTTTTCTGTCTGCCCATTTTCACTGCATATTTCTGACAACTTCACACGTCTTGAAAAAAATAGAAAAACACTTTCAAAATTCGTGATTTTGATGTAGTTATACTTCAGACTGTTAGCTTTTATTTTCAACAAGAATCACTTGATTTGAGCAAAGGAAAGTTAGTCTTTCAGGTGTTGCAAGATAACAGCTCTATTTTGGCTTCAATCTGACCAGTTTCAAAAAAACTTGAATTCTCTTTTTATCAAGGATAGTTTAAGGTTAGGGTCTTTTGGAAACATAAACTAGACATCCTAAGGAGTGTTTTGATATAAAGATCAACCTTTTTGGTTGAGTAATCAAAGAGAAACATGTTTTCAAAGTTCATCACTATTCTGTCCAATTCTTGTAGGACCTGTAAGGCGCCACTAGAAGGGAGGTTGAATAGTGGGTGCGGAAAATTTGGTTTTTAAAATATTTTGACCCAAAAACCCAACTTCTGAAAACAATTTCTGTTTTCAGATCCTAATTTGAAATATTTGAAAGACTAGGTTACAGACATTCAAAAATTCTGAAATTTGGAGAGATTCTACTCTCAGATGTTTTGAGTATCCCCTAAAAATTTCAGATTAAAATTCAACCTCTAACTTTTTGAAAATATGTTTGTGGTCAGATTGTGCGAATCTGTCAAAAACAGTACTCCGATTTGAAAATTTTATTCTGATTAATTCGTAACTCCAAATGGTCTGAAAATTTAATGACGAAACCAATAATGTAGGAACTTTAATGGGTTGAAACATTTTTGAAAAATTCCTTTGGGAAGTATGTCAAATACGTTGAAGTTCTCAACCTTTGCAAATCTGAAAATCAGATTGCACTAGTCTCAGAACTGTTAACGTTTGATTGACTTATACTTATCCAAATGGGTTGAAACTTGCGCCAAATGAAACTTAAGAGATATGGATATGTTTTTGCAAAATTTTACAATTTTTGAAAATTCGTTTTCTATTTTTAAGATTGTGACGAAATGGTTGCAGAATGCTGGAAACTGAAATTACTGTGCATTAAAGTAAAGAACACAAAGGATTTTATACTGGTTCGATTAAATCAACCTACTCCAGTCTTCGAGAAAACCTTCCTCGGTTATCACTAATCACAAAAACACCTTACCACAAGGGTTGATGGAGTTACACACCAACTCCAACCCTTTACACACAATACAATCAATCACACCGATCACGAACACCACCACCGAACGGATGAAAGTTTGATCACGCCTTGATCAATCCTTTTACAACAAATGAAACGTGTATTATGGTCTAATCAAAACCTATTCAATATATTGAATATAAGAACAATAGGCTTGAGAGAGGAAGAAGAAAGAAATATAGAAGAAGAGAGTAGAGAGTCTTTTGCACTTGAGAGATTATGAGAGTTGTGTTGCATTTGTGTGGCTCTCTTCTCTTCTTCTTATTTAGTCTTGGCCGCCCCCTAGGGCTTTTCTTCACCTTGAGAATTATCTTTTATGTCCTTGGAAGAATACCCTGTGTAGATGTGACACCATCTTGCTTACTTGGCACAACTTGATTGGATGAATGTCTTGGCTTTGCTTACTTGGCACTTCATGATTGGTCCAACCTTGTCACCATTTAGTAGCTTTAAAAATATGAGATTAACATCTAAAACATGTGACAAATAAGGTGTAAAACATTGCCAAATATTCAACAATTAATCTCTACAAATTTGGAAGCAAATTTGTCTCCATTCAAGACCTAGAATTCGGCCACATTAAGTCTCACATGCTGAATTTTCAGCATGTGTTACATTTGCTACAAAGTTTGAATTGTTACCTTGTGTAGCTCCCTCCATTATGTCACTAACCTTGTGTGACTTATTCTCCACCAATTGAGATGTTAACTAAGTTCCACATAAGCTCCACCAAGGCTGTAGTAGGCGTGTACATGTCTTGAACATGTGCTGAATCTCACTTTTGTAAACTTTGTCAAATATTGCACAATAATTACACATATATGGTATATTCTAATCAGCCCTAATTTAAATATTCTAGAACACTTTAACATGTCTTGAATGTGTAAAAAGTGTCTAGATACATGTTACATGTCATGCCAAAAACGTTCCATGTGTTGTGTTCGTAGAAAACCGAATTTCCGACTTTTGTCGATTACGTGATTTTTCTCCGATTAAATTCAAACTTTTTGCACATGTTATATATATTATGTCACACATAATATACATAAAATAAATTGAATATTCATCTCTAATGGCTGATTAAAGTAGGCGCCCCATGTGCTTAAAAATTAAATTTGGAATCTCCACAATTTGGCCTTAAATTGGGGTGCCAACATGGAATGATTTTATGGCTGAATATACCATGTAAGCCACGAAATTTCTGACCATTTTTGAAGTGTAGGGGCTGGCCATCTATATATGGCAAGTACATGACACGTTGGCGAAGTTTCGGTAGTCACCTGATACGACAATTTTCGGTTTATAACCTTGTAATGTGTCGTAATAATTTTGTCATCACTATGACTTATATCACATGATATAAGACCTGAATATACTCATAAATATGAGGTAAGTATAGTGGTGTGACGTTGACGTACGTTCGTAATACATGTAACGTGTCGGTAGTACGTTGGAATGTATGTGTATTGTGCCTTTTTATAAAAAATCTGAATATATATATGATATATATATATATATATAAAAATGTTTTTAACAGATGAATAAGGAGACTTTCCATTCTTCAATTTGTTGCCATCATGTCTTCTCCAAATATATCTCCATTTAATGAACTACTTAGTTCATTAGCTTAAGTACTTCACATAATGAACTAGTTTAGTTCATTAATGGTTGCACCTGAAAATAGTTCAAACACAACAAATGTTTGCCATATGATGCAAGCTTTAATGCTTCATGGCTTGTTAGTACGACAACATTATATATAACGTATATAAGGCAAGTTTGTCACAAACACGTGTCAAGTAACAAATTTTGTCATGCATTTCTTAAACACGTTGTATTTAAATCATGTATTCGTAAATCACTCAAACTCTTTTTCTCAACAATTCTGTCCAGATTGACCATCTGAATCTTTTTATTTGGTTGAAGGGTCAAACGATCTTATTTTGTCTCATTTTTGGACAGAGTCTATTCAAGACATTGACGTTAATTTCTGAAAATTTTCATAGGTTTTGAAGGTGTGTACACTGAGTTTTGAATTTTTCAAAAACCGGTACTGAATCTGAGGAGGTCTCACATTATGTTTTCAAAGGGGACCAAGGGTAATAGTGTAATTTCCGATAACCACTATTCACTCTCTCCCCCTCTAGTGGTGTTTACTGCAGATGTATTGTTATATCCCACTTTTTTTAAAAGGACAAAAGGGTCATTAAGGCCTAATTAATTATTAAACCTAATTTGATTAGGAAATTTTCCCTAAACCCTAATCAAATTTCTATTTAAACCACGCTTAGACTTCTCCCTCTCCATACTATACGTATGCGCGTTCCTGAGAGAGAAGCAGCGACACCTTCTTGTTTCCAAACCAGGCCGCCACTTTTGGGAGGAGCACCACCAACCCGATCAACCCTTCAACCACATATTAATCATCATGCAGGTGCCCCCTTAACATCCTTTGTATGAAAACTGTACAATCCTTAATTTCCTTACGAAACGGAGATGTGCATCAGTAATTGTGATTGTATAGATGACTGTTTATTTGATTATATGTGTATGTGATGAATTGTATATTCGTATATATGTATGGAATTATTTTCGTATGAATAGCGTGAAAAGATTTCATTTTTGATTTGTATATGAATAACGGAATCGGTTTGGAGGCGTAGGGATGGAAACGCGTGGCCGGTGGTGGTGGGCTATGGCCACGTGATGCCGAGCTAGTGGTGGTTGAGGAGAGGGGGGTGACTGAGAGGGGGCCTGAGGGAGGGGGTCGCCTGGGTGGTGGGGGTGCGGCTGGGTGGGGGGTTTGAGGGAGGGGGGCTGTCCGTTGATGGGGGGCTGATGGCGGAAGCTTGGAATTGCAAAGAGGGATCGCAGGGCAGGGGGAAAAAGGGCGTAAGGCAGAAAGGGAAAAAGAATAAAGAAGTGAGGCAGAAAAATAGAAAAAGGAAAAGCAGTAAAACAAAAAGAATAAAGAAAAAAAGGAAAAGAATAACGGGAAAGAAAAAGGAAAAAAGAATAATGGAAAGGATTAAGAAAAAGGAAAAAAGAAAAGGCAGAAATCCGTAAGTGAATTACGTGCATTCATGCATCACGACATTGCATTAGGGTATGCGAGACCTAATTCGCATATCTGTTCTGTTCTGTTAAGGTATGCGAGACCTAAGTCGTATATCTGTTTTGTTCCGTTAGGGTATGCGAGACCTAAGTCGCATATCTGTTCTGTTAAGGTATGCGAGACCTAAGTCGCATATCTGTTCTGTTCTGTTAAGGTATGCGAGACCTAAGTCGCATATCTGTTCTGTTCTGTTAGGGTATGTGAGACCTAAGTCGCATATCTGTTCTGTTCTGTTAGGGCATGCGAGACCTAAGTCGCATATCTGTTCTGTTCTATTAGGGTAGCGAGACCTAAGTCGCATATCTGTTCTGTTCTGTTAGGGTATGCGAGACCTAAGTCGCATATCTGTTCTGTTCTGTTAGGATATGCGAGACCTAAGTCGCATATCCGTTCCGTTCTGTTCCGTTCCGTTCTGTTAGGTCCCGGGATCATGCATTGCACGATAATATGTATGTTTCCGAGAATGTAGGCTTATCATGCATCATGTATGTGACATTGCATTTCACGCTCATTTCGCATGATTATGTGTTTTGATTGTTTTCAGAAGTTATGACCGTTATACGTATTTGTGAAAACGTGGACAGTCTATTTTCGTATTACCGTACTTATATGTATTTCACTACTGTCCTAGCATGTATGATCTCACAGGGCCGATGCAGACAGGGTACCTACTGAGTGACATTTTTGTCACTCACACCGTTCGTTTTGTTTTATTGCAGACGATTCAGGGTACGATTGCATATGGGTTGGAGGGACTCTGAATGAGCACATTGGAACTCTTAGGGACTGACGACTGATATCAAGAATTGAGGAAGTTTTATTTTATTTATTATTTCATTTGAGGGCTTAGCTTAGGGATTTCATTATACGCACTTTACGATGTCGTTTAAGGGATTTTGACTGGATGTTGAATATTTATGGTTTATGGATTTTACTTTCGAGTTAGGGTTTTGAGTTGATTTATTTTGCTTCCACAATCGAATACGCTGTCGTTTTGATAAGTGCAGGAATTCGTACAGACGCCTTGTATATCCCTTAGCGGAATACGGCGGGCGTTCCGGTTCTGACCCTAGGGTTCGGGACAGGGCGCTACATGTATGGTCCAACACTATGGACTCGGTGCCTAAAGTCATCTTTGTTAGCTCAGCCAAAGCAAGCTCTCACTAGAGCAAACATTCTGCCACGTAAGCAGCTTAGCCATGTAATTTGACATGTGAAAACACACAACGGCCATGTGCAAGCAAAATAGGCCACTTGGCACTCTCCATAGTTCATCGACATGTATTGGTTGTCCAAGCCATACAAAAAGAAAAAAAGCAACGTCCCACAGGGACCGTGTTCAGTTTGAACAAGAAGTATATCGTTCGAAGGCCACAGAGACAGGTTTCTCTAAAACATTCTAGCATGAACTTTTCTACTAATGGAAACATCATAGCTAAGTTTATCATCGGATGATTTTCGATGGAGTAAAACACCAGTTCCTCTAACATCGTCGTTTGTATAGGTTTTTTCTCCAGTGACTACTGCTTATTCCATCATTTGGATCATCTGAAAATTTTAGGTAAAGATACGACTTCGTCTTTCACGGAAAGGCCAAAAGAAGAGCTTTAGCGAGAAAATAAAGCAAAATATTTTCTCACAACTCCAAGCTTTTGGATACACTTACGTAATTAGCAGTTTAGTACGCAAAAATATGATGGTACACTACAATGATGTGAATTTTTTTTTCGTGTGTGTTTGTATGTACGTGTTGTCTCAATAATATTTTTGCGAGAATGTAATAAGAGGACGATGACGAGCATTAGAAAATAAAACAAAAGCAATATCAATCAATCAATCAATCGGACCCAGTATTTCCCAACGCCAGCAAAAGCTATCGAAAGGATCTGAGGAGGGTAAGTGGCAGGCAAACAATACCTCTATCCCAAGGGATAGAGAGTTTGCTTCCAGTTAGACAAAACATAAGCAATAAATGTAGGAAATCAAACACAGACGTTTAATATTATGAACACGATCACGTATGGTGCAAGCGCTTCGAGCTGTTGCAAATATGAACTTTAAAGGGTGTTCCCGGTGCATTAGACACCCGTGTTTGCATAGGGTTCTAGGCTTCTGCATTTGTGCAGGGTCTGGAGAGAGGCCGTACCGCTTTGGGATATGATGTACGCAACCTTACATTATACTTTGTGCAACAGGCTGCTTCCGTGGCTCAAACCCATGACCTCAAGAATACAAATCAGCAACCAAACCGGTTGCTCCAAGGTCCGTCCTAGTGTTGCAAATATTGGAAAAATTGAATTAATGAATGAGGAATTAATGCTCAAAGTAGGGATAAAATAATTTGAAAGTTCGTTACTTAACTGTAACTCAAATTTTAAAATCGGTTACTTAACCGTAATTCAAATTTGAAAAATCAGTTACTTAACCATAATTTAATTTTGAAAAACGGTTACTTAACACCGATCACGAACACCACCACCGAACGGATGAAGGTTTGATCACACCTTGATCAATCCTTTTACAACAAATGAAACGTGCATGGTGGTCTAATCAAAGCTTATTCAATATATTGAATATAAGAACAATAGGCTTGAGAGAGGAAGAAGAAAGAAATATAGAAGAAGAGAGTAGAGAGTCTTTTTGCACTTGAGAGATTATGAGAGTTGTGTTGCATTTGTGTGGCTCTTCTTCTCTTCTTTTTATTTAGTCTTGGCCACCCCCTAGGGCTTTTCTTCACCTTGAGAATTCTCTTTTATGTCCTCGGAAGAATACAGTGTGTAGATGTGACACCATCTTGCTTACTTGGCACAACTTGATTGGATGAATGTCTTGGCTTTGCTTACTTGGCACTTCATGATTGGTCCAACCTTGTCACCATTTAGTAGCTTTAAAAATATGAGATTAACATCTAAAACATGTGACAAATAAGGTGTAAAACATTGCCAAATATTCAACAATTAATCCCTACAAATTTGGAAGCAAATTTGTCTCCATTCAAGACCTAGAATTCGGCCACATTAAGTCTCACATGCTGAATCTTCAGCATGTATTACATTTGCTACAAAAGTTTGAATTGTTACCTTGTGTTCTCCATCAATTGAGATGCCAACTAAGTTCCACATAAGCTCCACCAAGGCTGTAGTAGGCGTGTACATGTCTTGAACATGTGCTGAATCTCACTTTTGTAAACTTTGTCAAATATTGCACAATAATTGCACATATATGGTATATTCCAATCAGCCCTAATTTGAATATTCTAGAACACTTTAACATGTCTTGAATGTGTTAAAAGTGTCTAGATACATGTTACATGTCATGCAAAAAACGTTCCATGTGTTGTGTTCGTAGAAAACTGAATTTCTGACTTTTGTCGATTACGCGATTTTTCTCCGATTAAATTCAAACTTTTTGCACATGTTATCTATTTTATGTCACACATAATATACATAAAATAAATTAAATATTCATCTCTAATGGCTGATTAAAGTAGGCACCCCATGTGCTTAAAAATTAAATTTGGAATCTCCACAATTTGGCCTTAATTGGGGGTGCCAACATAGAATGATTTTATGGCTGAATATACCATGTAAGCCACGAAATTTCTGGCCATTTTTGAAGTATAGAGGCTGACCATCTATGTATGGCAAGTACATGACACGTAGGCGAATTTTCGATAGTCACCTGTGAATAGTGGTTAGAGAAAATTACACTACAACCCTTTGTTAAAATCCCCTTTGAAAACAAAATCTGAGACCACCTCCGATTCAGAATCCGTTTTTCAAAAATTCACAAATAATTGTACACAACTCCAAAAATTTTGAAACTTTTCAGAATTGAACTTCAATAAGTTAACAAGACTCTGTCCAAAAATCAGACAAAAATAAGACCGTTTGGCCCTTCAAACAAATAAAAATATTCAGATGGTCAATCTAGACAGAATTGGACAGAATGTTGCTGATTTTGCAAAACGTGTTTCTCTTTGAATACTCAACCAAAAAGGTTGATCTTTATATCAAAACAATCCTTAGGATGTGTAGATGAAGTTTCCAAAAGGCCCTGACCTTAAACAATTCTTGAAAAATACAGAATTTAAGTTTTCTCAAAACTGGTCAGATTGCAGCCAGATTGGAGCAGTTATCTTGCAAAGACTGAAAGACTAACTTTCCCTTGCTCAAATCAAGTGATTCTTCTTGCAAATGAAAGATAATACTCTGGTAACTCCACCAAAAATCACGAATTTTGAAAATGTTTAGCTATTTTTTCAAATTGTGAGAATTTGTGTGAAAACTGCAGTCAAAAATGGGCAGAAAACAGAAATAAAGAAACAAGAGAAGAACACCAAGGATTTATCCTGGTTCGGTCAATGTGACCTACTCCAGTCCCAAGGAACACCTTTCCTTGGATTTCACTATGAAATGAACACCTTACAACAAGAGCCAAGCTTGATCCTTGGGTTATACACCAACCCTACTCAAGACTTGGATAATCACCTTCTAAGCAACACTTAGTTGCAACACCTCCACAACCTATTGATGTAGTCTTATAAAGATGGCTAATCAATCTTACAAATGAAGCTCAAGAGGCTTGTAGCCACCACAATACAACAAGAACACCTTTGCTACAATGAACAAAACAATAACAACAAGAAGATGAATATGAAAGCTTAGACAATTCAACAAATGCTTGTGAGCTTCAAGTGTGTTTCATCTTCTTCACCAATGCCTCTATTTATAGTGTAATTTGAGCCTTGAAGGTAAGAATGTACATGTGTCACCATCTTCATCATCAATTCCAAATGTCTTCTCATCATTGGTTGGCCTTGTACACTTGGCAAAATAAAACACAATGATTGGTCCACCTTGGCACTCCATGTTGGCCGATTTTTACAACTATAAAGTGACTTGGAATTGTCTTGAATTATCCTTAGCAAGAATAGATAATAAGAGAAGATAAATGCCTCAACTTCTTGGCATAAACATAGGACATGTGAATGTTGAAGAATTCAAACAAAAATCATCTTAAAATTTCAGCACCAAGAACATAATGTAGCCGTTGGCTACTTTCTCCTTTATCCAAAAATTCTTTTTGATTTTTCTTAATAAAATAAGAAAGGATAATACCACCAAATTATCCCCAGCTTCAAGCACAATAATAGGGCATGTGAGAGCTCCATTTGACTTCCAAAAATCTGCTGAAAATACCCAAGAAAAGTCTAGTAGCCGTTGGTTTTCAAATGAGAATTTCCAAGTTAGCAATTTTGCCAACTAGCTCCTTTTTGGTTGGTCCACTTGTCTCCAACTCATAAAAACGTGTAAAACATCATATCCACCAGCATGTTCACGTTTTTAAACATACATATATGTGTAGCAACTCAGATTTTTGAAGAAGAAATAAATATATAACAATTGACAAGATTATGTCAATGTGTAACACCGAAATTCCCCAATATTTCTTGTTATATGTCAAGAACATTTCCACACCTTTGACACCTTTAATATCTCTGAATAATGATGATAAATGTTCTCTTATAACATATATAAGAGAGTCTTTAAGAAAAAATAGAATGTGACATCTCAAATCGTCACATATTCTACTATAGTCAATAATATCATCGGTTGAGAGAATAAGATATAAGATCACCATATTATCTTCAAAATAATAATAACACAGCTCCAGAATGAAGATAATAATATACTCAAGAGATTCCTTGAGTGAAAATACCAAAAATACCCTTGGGGATAAAATGACCAAAATACCCCTGGTGTGAGAAAACTCCAGAAATGACCCGGATGGTCATAAATAACCATGAAATCACCTTTGTCATGATAAATAGGATGAGAATAGATCATTGAAGTTTTTTCATGATGTGATGTGCCTACAAAACTCCAAATACCAGTTTTGCCCTTTTTGGTAAGTTGTAGAAACTTCCAAGGCATGTTAGTCACAAGACAATAATAATCACCAAAAACACGTAATAATCACATAATGAGCATGTATAAATCATGTACAAATGAAAACAACCATTTTATCACTTTTTAGAAAATTATTTCTAAAAACCCTAGACATCGATCGATCGAAGTGCCTCAGCTTCAGAGATCGATGTCTCACAGAAAGTTTCAGAGTTTGCCTCTGACCTACATCGATCGATCGAAGTGTCTCAGGTTTAGAGATCGATGTCTCACAGAAAGGTCTTGAACTTTTCTGCCTTACATAGATCGATCGATGTGAGAGATCTATGTACATAGATCGATCGATGTGCAACAACCTGAGAGATCGATGTCAACTTTTTAAACTTTTTCAACTTTTTCAACTTTTAATCACATATAACACCATGTGTTACATTTTTAAGTATTCACCACTTAAAATTATGACTTTGAAAATTATCCAAACATATTTCTCAACATTCTTCCCCTTTTGGATGATTTTCAAAATAACCTAACATGATTTTAATGTCACAACTCATAACCAAAAAAATAAACCAAATGTTTTCAACTTTTAAATAACATGTTGCTCCCCTCAACTCATACTCTGCCCCTTAACCTATGCTCCAAATTTTATACCAATTAAAACTTAGCATATGAATCATCATGACTTACCAACTAAAATCATGTTCTTATTCTATATCCCCCTTTATTTTGCAAAAAATGCAAAAGATAGAACTATACAATGGTATCGTAAGTCATCATGCCTAATTTGGCTCGTAAGTTTTCAAAAGTGGCTTGATTAAGTGGTTTGGTGAAGATGTCAGCGATTTGGTGATCAGTTCTTATATGGTTTATCACTATATCCTCATTTTGAACATGATCGTGAAGAAAGTGGTATCGCACCTCAATGTGTTTGGCCTTAGAATGAAGCGCCGGATTCCGGAAAAAATTGATTACACTTGTGCCTTCCAAAGATTGGAATCTTTTTCATTTTAATGCCAAAATCACTAAGTTGCTGTTTAAGCCAAAGTATTTGGGTAGTACATAAACTCAAAGCGATATACTCGGCTTCAGTGGTAGAAAGAGCTACACTAGCTTGCTTTTTAGAAAACCAAGAGATCTAGTTGGTTCCTATGAATTGACATGTACCGCTAGTGGACTTTCTATCTAATTTGCAACCACCATAATCAGCATCACTATATGCGTGTAATTCCAACTTAGCGTTTCTATCATACCACAGTCCTAAGTGAGGTGTATGCTTAAGATATCTAAAGATCTTTTTTACTGCATTGTAATGTGATACCTTAGGACAAGATTGAAACCTAGCACACATACACACACTAAACATAATATCAGGTCTTGATGCAGTTAAGTATAATAGTGATCCAATCATAGACCTATAGAGTGTGTCATCAAAAGGTTTACCATTTTCATCCTTATCAAGTTTGGTACTAACACTCATGGGGGAAGTTGTAGGTTTCAATTCTTCAAAGCCAAACTTCTTAATCATATCATTGACATACTTAAGTTGGCTAATGTGAATTCCTTGAGGGGTTTGTTTGATTTGAATTCCTAAGAAATAATTCAATTCTCCTACCATTGACATTTCAAACTCTGACTTCATATATTCTTCGAAGTCTTTTACTAAAGTAGGTTTGGTTGACCCAAAGATTATATCATCTACGTATATTTGAGCTATTAACAAATCATTACCTTTTCTTCTTAGGAATAATGTGTTGTCGATTGTCCCCCTTTGATAATTATTTGCAATAAGAAAGTTTGCAAATCTATCATACCAAGCTCTTGGAGCTTGTTTTAAACCATATAAAGCTTTCTTAAGCTTGTAAACATGGTTAGGATTCTTTGGATCTTCGAATCCAGGGGGTTGTTTGACAAACACCTTTTCTTGGATGTATCCATTCAAGAACGCACTCTTGACATCCATTTGGAAGAGTTTAATGTTACTTAGACTTGCAATTGCAAGTAATAATCTAATTGCTTCTAGTCGTACAACGGGTGCAAAGGTTTCTTCATAATCTATACCTTCTTGTGGTTATAACCTTGTGCGACTAGTCTAGCCTTATTTCTTGTAATGTTTCCTTGTTCCTCCATCTTATTCCTAAACACCCATTTAGTTCCTATGATAGACTTATCTTCGGGTTTAGGTACTAAGTCCCACACATTGTTCTTTGTGAATTGGTTCAATTCCTCATGCATAGCTTCTATCCGTGATATGTCACCTAAGGCTTCCTTTACATTCTTAGGTTCTAATTGTGAGATTAAGCTATGTCCTTCAAGTTGACTTATATTTCTACGTGTTCTAACCCCAACACTTGGATCCCCAATGATTAGTTCTCTAGGGTGCCACCAATTCCTAGATTGACTAGGTTCACCCTCATCTTGTTCAAATGTTTCATTAGTATGAACATTATCATATGTAATAGGATCATTAGTTACATTATCTTCCAATTGCAAAGTTTCTTCATTTATTTCATCTAAGGGTTCATGCATGTCTTGTTCAGGGGGAGTTGGTTCTAGATGATCAAGTACATGCTCAAGTATTACATCATCATCAAACATATTTTCAACATTAATTTCTTGTTTATGTTGATGTTTATCACTAACTTCAAAGCATGCATTTTCATTGAATTTAACATGTATGGATTCAATTATCTTTCTAGATGCATGATTATAACACCTATATGCTCTTGAGTTAGTTGAATACCCAACAAATATGCATTAAATAGACTTTTGTTCAAACTTATCTAGATTTTCCTTAGTGTTCAGCACAAAACACTTACATCCAAATACTTTAAGATAATAGGTTGTCTATTGTTTAGCAATTCATAAGGCGTTTTATTTAATTTATTTCTAATAGTAAGCCTATTTATAATATAGCATGCACAACTAACAGCTTCAGCCCATAAATATTTAGGTAATTTATTTTCACAAAGCATTGTCCTAGCAACTTCTTGAATTGTTCTATTTTTACGTTCAACAACTCCATGGAGTTGTGGTGTTCTAGGTGGTGAGAATTCATGTTTTATTCCATGTAGTTCACAAAATTTGATTACGTCTTTGTTTTTAAATTCTCCACCTCTATCACTTCTAATCCTTTTAACATTTTCTTCATAAATGTTTTCAAGTTGCTTAATAAGGGTTTCGATTGCTAATGGAGCATCGTCTTTGTGTGTTAAGAACAATGTCCATATGTAGCGTGAGTAATCATCTACTATGACACACACATAGTAGTGTCCACTTAGACTTCTTGTCCTACTTGGACCAAATAAGTCTAAGTGAAGCAATTCTAGTACATGACTAGTACTCACTTCATCTTTCGGTTTTAAAATTTCTTTAATGTGTTTCCCTTAATACATGTTTCACACATTTGAAAATTATCTAAGTCTAACTTAGGCATTCCTCTAATTAAATTCTTCTTAGACAATTTCTTAATGGTTTAAATTCATATATGGCCTAATCTTCTATGCCATAAATTTACATCTAAGTCATGTGATATTAGACACTTAACCTTAGCATCTAACATGTTATCTAAGGTAAGGGTATAAATATTTCCATCTCTATTTCCTTTTAAAAACGTTTCTCCTTTTTCATTTATTATATCACAAGAATTGGGAAGAAAGGAGACATTATAACCACAATCTATAAGTTGAGAAATACTAAGTAAATTATAAGATAGATTACTTACTAATAACTTATTTCGTATTTGAAATGTGTTAGGGTCCCCAATTGTTCCTTTTCCAACAATTTGTCCTTTGTTGTTGTCACCGAATGTTACTTTTCCTCCATTCTTGATATGTTCCAATTCGATGAATAGTTTGGGGTTCTCCGTCATATGCCTCGAACATCCACTATCTAAAAACCATTTGGTTTTTAGATTCTTTGACTTTGCCTCCTTCTTGCATTCCTTGCGTTTATCCTCGTTGGATACGAAGCAGATTTGAGCTTCCTCAGTTTCGGATTCTGAGTCGGATGAGTCGCTCCATGTGCTCACCTTCATTGCTCGTTTCCCTTTTCTTGCCTTAGACTCCTTTGTCTTTTTCGTTTGAGCCTCCTTGTCCTTGGCTTGTTTATTATTGTTGTTGTTATTATTATTTTTCTTCGTGGGACAGTCGTATGAAATATGTCTTTTTTGACCGCATTCATAACACTTTAATTCTTTATTATACTATTTGTTTGTGTTATTCTTCCTCGGTTGAGAAAAAGAAGAAGAAGAAGAATTACGTTGTCTATTCCTATTTGGACGTTTGAAAAACTTTCTTAATTTTCTAGCTATGAATATCAAGTCATCGTCTAATTCAGTATCACTATTACTATCATCGTTACTAGCATGTGTTTCGGTTGTTTTGAAAGCTATTGACTTACCTGATGACTTAGACGATTCAGACTTTCGTTGGTTCAATTTAACCTCGTAAACTTTAAGAGACCCGATCAATTCATCCATCTTAGTGATTGACTTTGTCTCCTCGATTGCAGTCACCTTTGGATCCCATTCAGCAGGGAGGCTTCGTAGCACCTTTTGAACTTTTTCACTGTTCGAAAACGACTTCCCTAAAGCTTCAAGGGCATTGAAAATATTAGTAATCCTCAAATCCATAGATGTTATGGATTCGTTCGGCAACATTTTGAAAGTCTCTAATTCAGTCATAAGCATGTTTATTTTTGACTCTTTAACACCACTAGTACCTTCATGCTTTAATACAAGTGATTTTCACATGTCGTGTGCGCTTGTGAAATTTGACACATATCCTGCTTCAGAAGTTGTAAGTCCATTTAAAAGTAATTGCATAGCTTTAGCATTCATGGACATTTTCTTTTTATCATCCGATGACCATTCACTTTTATATTTTTCAACCTCTTGAGTTACTCCACTAACTTGTATAAATTTCATTGGAATGTACGGCCCATCTTCAACTATAGACCATAAATCGATGTTTATAGCCATTAAGAATAGTCTCATTCTTAGTTTCCAATGAAAAAAATTATTGCCATCAAAAAAAGGAGGGAGTTGTGTAGACATACCTTCCAACTCACCTTTGTGAGAAACAATAGCCATAGTATGTACCTTGGATTTGAGACAAGCAGTATATAATGAATTGTTGTTTCTTGGCTTTGTATTGTTCGTACGGTGTTGAATCTTGCTTCTTTTGAGTGGTGTTGGTCTAGCTCTGATACCAAATGTTGGACCGTGCACCTACAATAAACACCACTAGAGGGGGGTGAATAGTAGTTAGCGGAAATTACACTACAACCCTTTGTAAAAATCTCCTTTGAAAACAGAATCTGAGACCACCTCAGATTCAGAATCCGTATTTCAAAAATTCACAAATAATTGTAAACAACTCTAAAAATTATGAAACTTTCCAGAATTGAACTTCAATGAGTTAAAAAGACTATCCAAAAATCAGACAAAAATAAGACCGTTTGACCCTTCAAACAAATAAAAATATTCAGATGGTCAATCTGGACAGAATTGGACAGAATGTTGCTGATTTTGCAAAACGTGTTTCTCTTTGAATACTCAACCAAAAAGATTGATCTTTATATCAAAACACTCCTTAGGATATGTAGATGAAGTTTCCAAAAGACCGTGACCTTAAACAATTCTTGAAAAATACAGAATTTAAGTTTTCTCAAAACTGGTCAGATTGCATCTAGATTGGAGCAGTTATCTTGCAAAGCCTGAAAGACTAACTTTCTCTTACTCAAATCAAGTGTTTCTTGTTGCAAATGAAACATAATAGTCTGAAGTATAACTCCACCAAAAATCACGAATTTTGAAAATGTTTAGCTATTTTTCAAATTGTGAGAATTTGTGTGAAAACTGCAGTCAAAAACGGGCAGAAAACAGAAACAAAGAAACAAGAGAAGAACACCAAGGATTTATCCTGGTTCGGTCAATGTGACCTACTCCAGTCCCAAGGAACACCTTTCCTTGGATTTCACTATTAAATGAACACCTTACAACAAGAGCCAAGCTTGATCCTTGGGTTATACACCAACCCTACTCAAGACTTGGATAATCACCTTCTAAGCAACACTTGATTGCAACACCTCTACAACCTATTGATGTAGCCTTATAAAGATGGCTAATCAATGTTACAAATGAAGCTCAAGAGGCTTGTAGCCACCACAATACAACAAGAACACCTTTGCTACAATGAACAAAACAATAACAACAAGAAGATGAAGATGAAAGCTTAGACAATTCAACAAATGATTGTGAGCTTCAAGTGTGTTTCATATTCTTCACCAATGCCTCTATTTGTAGTGTAATTTGAGCCTTGAAGATAAGAATGCACATGTGTCACCATCTTCATCATCAATTCCAAATGTCTTCTCATCATTGGTTGGCCTTGTACACTTGGCAAAATAAAACACAATGATTGGTCCACCTTGGCACTCCATGTTGGCCGATTTTTACAACTACAAAGTGACTTGGATTTGTCTTGAATTATCCTTAGCAAGAATAGATAATAAGAGAAGATAAATGCCTCAACTTCTTGGCATAAACATAGGACATGTGAATGTTGAAGAATTCAAACAAAAATCATCTTAAAATTTCAGCACCAAGAACATAATGTAGCCGTTGGCTACTTTCTCCTTTATCCAAAAATTCTTTTTGATTTTTTTAATAAAATAAGAAAGGATAATACCACCAAATTATCCCCAACTTCAAGCACAATAATAGGGCATGTGAGAGCTCTATTTGACTTCCAAAAATCTGCTGAAAATACCCAAGAAAAGTCTAGTATCCGTTGGTTTTCAAATGAGAATTTCCAAGTTGGCAAAATTGGTTGGTCCACTTGTCTCCAACTCATAAAACGTGTACAACATCATATCCACCAGCATATTCACATTTTTAAACATACATATATGTGTAGCAACTCAGATTTTTGAAGAAGAAATAAATAGATAACAATTGACAAGATTATGTCAACGTGTAACACCGAAATTCCTCAATATTTCTTCTTATATGTCAAGAACATTTCCACACCTTTGACACCTTTAATATATTTGAATAATGATGATAAATGTTCTCTTATAACATATATAAGAGAGTCTTCAAGAAAAAGTAGAATGTGACATCTCAAATCGTCACATATTCTACTATAGTCAATAATATCATCGGTTGAGAGAATAAGATATAAGATCACCATATTATCTTCAAAATAATAATAACACAGCTCCAGAATGAAGATAATAATATGCTCAAGAGATTCCTTGAGTTAAAATACCAAAAATACCCTTGGGGGTAAAATGACAAAAATACCCCTGGTGTGAGAAAACTCCAGAAATGACCCGGATGGTCATAAATAACCATGAAATCACCTTTGTCATGATAATTAGGATGAGAATACATCCTTGAAGTATTTTCATCATGTGATGTGCCTACAAAACTCCAAATACCAATTTTGCCCTTTTTGGTAAGTTGTAGAAACTTCCAAGGCATGTTAGTCACAAGACAATAATAATCACCAAAAACACGTAATAGTCACATAATGAGCATGTATAAATCATGTACAAATGAAAACAACCATTTTATCACTTTTTAGAAAATTATTTCTAAAACCCCTAGACATCGATCGATCGAAGTGCCTCAGCTTCAGAGATCGATGTCTCACAGAAAGGTCTTGAACTTTTCTTCCTTACATAGATCGATCGATGTGAGAGATCTATGTACATAGATCGATCGATGTGCAACAACCTGAGAGATCGATGTCAGCTTTTTAAAATTTTTCAACTTTTAATCACATATAACACCATGTGTTACATTTTTAAGTATTCACCACTTAAAATCATGACTTTGAAAATTATCCAGACATATTTCTCAACAACCTGATACGACGATTTTCGGTTTATAACCTTGTAATGTGTCGTAATAATTTTGTCATCACTATGACTTATATCATATGATATAAGACCTGAATATACTCATAAATATGAGGTAAGTATAGTGGTGTGACGTTGACGTAAGTTCGTAATATATGTAACGTGTCGGTAGTACGTTGGAATATATGTGTATTGTGCATTTTTATAAAAAATCTGAATATATATATGATATATATATAAAAACGTTTTTAATAGATGAATAAGGAGACTTTCCATTCTTCAATTTGTTGCCATCATGTCTTCTCCAAATATATCTCCATTTAATGAACTACTTAGTTCATTAACTTAAGTACTTCACATAATGAACTAGTTTAGTTCGTTAATGGCGGCACATGAAAATAGTTCAAACACAACAAATGTTTGCCATATGATGTAAGTTTTAATGCTTCATGGCTTGTTAGTACGACAACATTATATATAAAGTATATAAGGCAAGTTTGTCACAAACACGTGTCAAGTAACGAATTTTGTCATGCATTTCTTAAACACGTTGTATTTAAATCATGTATTCGTAAATCACTCAAACTCTTTTTCTCAACAATTCTGTCCAGATTGATCATCTGAATCTTTTTATTTGGTTGAAGGGTCAAACGATCTTATTTTGTCTCATTTTTTGACAGATTCTATTCAAGATATTGACGTTAATTTCTGAAAAGTTTCATAGGTTTTGAAGGTGTGTACACTAAGTTTTGAATTTTTCAAAAACGGGTACTGAATCTGAGGAGGTCTGAGATTATGTTTTCAAAGGAGACCAAGGGTAATAGTGTAATTTCCGATAACCACTATTCACTCTCTCCCCCTCTAGTGGTGTTTACTGCAGATGTATGGTCCTACACTATGGACTCGGTGCCTAAAGTCATCTTTGTCAGCTCAGCCAAAGCAAGCTCTCACTAGAGCAAACATCTGCCACGTAAGCAGCTTAGCCATGTAATCTGACATGTGAAAACACACAGCGGCCATGTGCAAGCGAAATAGGCCACTTGGCACTCTCCATAGTTCATCGACATGTATTGGTTGTCCAATCCATACAAAAAGAAAAAAGCAACGTCCCACAGGGACCATGTTCAGTTTGAACAAGAAGTATATCATTCGAATGCCATAGAGACAGGTTTCTCTAAAACATTCTAGCCTGAACTTTTCTACTAATGGAAAGATCATAGCTAAGTTTATCATCGGATGATTTTCGATGGAGTAAAACACCAGTGTCTCTAACATCGTCGTTTGTGTAGGTTTTTCTCCAATAACTACTGTTTATTCCATCATTTGGATCATCTGAAAATTTTAGGTAAAGATACGACTTCGTCTTTCACGGAAAGGGCCAAAGAAGAGCTTTAGCGAGAAAATAAAGCAAAATATTTTCTCACAACTCCAAGCTTTTGGATACACTTACGTAATTAGCAGTTTAGTAAGCAAAAATACGATGGTACACTACAGTGATGTGATTTTTTTCCTTTTTTTGTATGTGTTTGTATGTATTTGCTGTCTCAATAATATTTTTGCGAGAATGTAATAAGAGGACGATGACGAGCATTAGAAAATAAAACATAAGCAATATCAATCCATCAATCAATCGGACCCAGTATTTTCCAACGCCAGCAAAAGCTATCGCTAGGGTCTGAGGAAGGTAAGTGGTAGGCAAACAATACCTCTATCCTAAGGGATAGAGAGTTTGCTTCCAGTGAGACAAAACATAAACAATAAATGTAGGAAATCAAACACAGACGTTTAATCTTATGAACACGATCGCGTATGGTGCAAGCGCTTCGAGCTGTTGCAAATATGAACTTTAAAGGGTGTTCCCGGTGCATTAGACACCCGTGTTTGCATAGGGTTCTAGGCTTCTGCATTTGTGCAGGGTCTGGAGAGAGGCCGTATCGCTTTGGGATATGATGTACGCAACCTTACATTACACTTTGTGTAAGAGGCTGCTTCCGTGGCTCAAACCCATGACCTCAAGAATACAAATCAGCAACCTAACCAGTTGCTCCAAGGTCCGTCCTAGTGTTGCAAATATTGGAAAAATTGAAATTGGTGAATGAGGAATTAATGCTCAAAGTAGAGATAAAATAATTTAAAAGTTCGTTACTTAACTGTAATTCAAATTTGAAAATCGGTTACTTAACCGTAATTCAAATTTGGAAAATCAGTTACTTAACCATAATTTAATTTTGAAAAATGGTTACTTAACCGTAATTCAAATTTGAAAAGCAGTTGTCTGTTATCTGATCTAACGGTGGCAATCTGATCCGACGGCTGTGGTTAAATTGCCAATTAACCACCCTAATCAAATTTTTCCCTATAAATAGTGGCTTAGCTGACCTCTCTAGACACTCATTCAGAATCTGATTGTCTCCTCCTCTTCTCCTCTGCATACACGTGTTCTTCTCCTCTCTTCTTTTTCTACATTTTGCATCAAGTCTGAGAAGTTCAGGGCATCTTACAAGTTAATAGAGTTCATACGCTGCAGTGCAGCTCGTCTGAACTGACTTCCGTTGTATCCTGGGACACAATTGCTCCATCTGGTTGGACACAGTATACCGGAGCAATATGTCTTAAGGACATAGCCCTGGACTCACCTCGGATCTCTGATCAGATGAGTTGTAAAGGTTATTGCCATGCTGAGCTCTGCTTTGTGCTGAGCCCAGCTGATCATGGGATATCGCATCACTGTTGTTGTATAGTGTTGTTATGTTGAGCTCTGCTATTGGCTGAGAACATTCGTTGTTCTGCAGCATTGCCGTGCTGAGCTCTGCTCGGCTGAAGCGGCTGAAAGCTCAACTTTCGTAGTTGTGATGAAGTGCCGAGATCGACAGGTCGGTGATCAGCCAAGAACGCAAATACAATTGCGCTGACTGGACTGATCTGTTATGTCTCATCAGATTGATTTAGTTCAGCTCGACTAGAAGACGGATAGGAAGTGCTGTTCAGTTCAGGTCAGCAGGTCGGCTGACTATTCAGGACGCAAACTCAATTGCGCTATCTAAACTCTCTTGACTCTGCAGACCAGTCCAGCCTACCCTGAGCTCAGCAGGTCGGCCATTACTGTACAGAAGTCAATTTTGTCTGACTTGAATTATTCCCAACAACAAATATTTACTTATTGAATTTAATTCTTTTACAAATTGTTTTGAATTGAGCTCTATAGAAATCACCATGTGTTTCAATTGGAAAGCATGCTGATTTTAAAGGTCGAAGCCGTTTATTCCATAAAGTAGTGCATTTGCTGTTAAATTCAAGTCTAAGATATGGATCGATTCTTGGAAGACGAAGGCAATCAATGGTCATTCTCCGTTGCACAAGGTGGTGCGTGATGGCGATCCATAGCACACACCTTAGAGCACAATGCGTGTAGAAATGTTAGCGAACAGAACCGAACCGAATATTAGCTTTCCGAATTCAGATTCGTTTGGCTAAGCGAATTGTTCGGCTCGGTTTGTTTAGCTTAACGAACTTTAAAATTGGTTCGAATTTGGTTCGATAGCCCTTTAAGTTTAAACGAGCCGAATAGTTCGCGAATAGTTCGGATTGTTTTAGTAAACGAATCCAAATAGCTGTTCGAATTCGGTTCATTTACCAACCATTAACGAACGAATACAAACCAAACTCGAACAATTCGTGAACTATTTGATTGGTTGAACAGCCCTATGCACAGATAAGGCGCGGCGAGCAACCACCAGATACACGTGGACGCAGGGTAATAAACAGTAGTTTCATTTGAGCTCACACTAGCCTTCCATGGCCATGTTTTGAGCCTATGTGGCTTCTATGTTTAATTAGCTTGTCTTAATTCTTTTTTCCGCTCATTAAGAATCAATATTTTCCCGTAAGTAAAATAAACTTTCAAACTTGAAAATAAGTTTGAATTCGGAAGTTTCTACCATTTCAATTTTAAGAAGATTTGTAAAAAATATAAATAAGAAATCTAATGATCTCATAAATTGGTAAAACTTTTACTAGACAATATAAAATATGCTCATTGTAAATCGATTCAGCAACCTTTTAATTTAATTGGGTCAGATACTATGAACAAAACCAGTATTGACCTAGATAACAACATTGCACACCTATGGAGTGCGTGTGTTGTTTCAAACCTGCATATTTTCAGTAGTAATATCTCAATTAAAATACTAACTTTTTTAACTGTAGTAGCAAGACGAAAAACAACTTTGACGAAAGCTTCACGTGGGAGTGCGAGTAAGCCAGGCCCAACATTTCTCTCATCAATGTGAAACACCAACACAAGGCAACTTCATTTAAAAATAACATCTTATTCCCATATTCTTAAAATATTATCATGTTTTGATTTTAGTTTGTTTCAAAATATTGTCATTTTATATAAATAAAAATATGCTTGTAGTCAAAATTTCTATATTACTCGTTCAATTAGCATTTTCAAAATAGTTTGATTTCTTTAAATTATTCTCTAAGTCAAATTATAAAAATATTTTTGGGACGAAGGGAGTGTTATCTTATGCCAAAAACTATATTCTCTCTGATCCAAGAATATCGGATTAGTATTTATTTTGGTTTGTCTCAAAATTATGATCACCTTTTCAAAGCTAAAAATACATGAGTAATCAAATTTCCTATACTAACATTTCAATTATGAAATCACGCCAATCAACCAACTAAGAATAGAACAAAAATAGTGATTAAAAAAGTTTGAGTTGTTAAATCGTGTTTCGGTTATCCTTATGAGCTCTCTCAAAATTAATACTATTTCTGTTGATTCAGTATCTTCGGTTGAAAACTCGCTAGAACGAACAGAGAAGGGAATATTTTTTTTAAAACGGAGAATAACCAATTTGTTGTATTCATTTCTGAAGAAGTTCTTCAGAAAAACAGGCCACCAGACATAAGACAACTTAGAAATGGTCACCTCAACTTCTTCTTTTCGTTTTTCCTAGAGTGCATAATTTATTATCTGTATAGTACCTCATTTTGACCCTTCAAGTAGCTTATTACAGGTGGTTTTCATAGGGAAGGACATATTTCCTGTTATAGCCATATATTTAAAAAAAATGTATAAAAGAGAAGGGATAATTATCATTCTTCCCAATCAAAAGTAAGATAATGATAAACACAAACAAACCTTAAGTGAAATAGGATACTAATTAATAAACTAAGCCTAATCACAATAGAAAAAAAAACCCTAAATTTCCCTATAAATTTACCCAAACCCCCACTCCCATTCAGCATCCCTGCCGCCCACCCCAACAACCAAAAAAAATAAAAAATTACACATAGCAGCCGCTTGGCTGCCACATTCAAAAAAGAAAAAAGAAATAAAGAATAATATATAGTTTATTCTAACTCCAAGCATAGTAGGCAGCCGCGATGTAGGAAGACAGAGTATTCGCTGGAAAAAAAAAGTAGGTGCCTCTTCCCCCTCAAACGGGTATAATACATGCATGCTTTGATGATATATTTATGTGATTCGTTGTTTATTTGTTTAATATGTGAATTTTGTCTTGTTTTATATGGGAAAGCATGAGATGTGTTGTTTATGGCTGTATGTGTATGTGCGTGTGTATTGAAATTGATGGTTGTTGTGATTCGGATTGGGAACACCATGAATAAAATCAAAAGGTTGAATATTTAAACACTTAGGGTTCTTTAAAATTGCGTTTTAGCCTTAGAATAAGTTCATTTAGCCCGGAATAGGTTGGGATTGGGTTGAAAGTCGAAAAAAAGGGTCTGACGGACGCGTTTCAGGGGGTGGCGCGTGGGACCCACGCGCGGCCCCTGACGGCGCGTCCGGACACGTGATGATGTGTCCACTCCCAAAAGTTGCGTGTCGTTATAACGAGTCCAACGCAACTGGTTTGAGGTCAATCGGAGTTAAAACGAAGATTTTATGAAGGTTAGAAGGAAATATTATTTAATATATATATAAAAAAGAGGAAAATATTGTTGGACCGGCCTGGCTGCCGGACCGGACTGGACCAGGCCAGCAGGCCGGCCCAAACCGGAAAAATAAAAAAAATCTGAAAATTAATTTCTGAAATGAATAAATGATAAATAATTAATTAAAATTAGTTTAAAATTCCAAAAAAAATATATTTATTTACCAGAAAATTCTAAATAAATTACAGAAAATATAAAAGGTTAAAATTAAATTATTCCCACTTAATTTCTGAATTTTGATAAATGTAAGTAATTAAAAATAATTAGCAATAAATAGAATTAAATAAGGAAAAATTAGTAGAAAATTCTACAAAATTAATAAAAGCTAAGGAAAAATAAGAGGATGCTAAATAACAACTTTTCAATGTTCTTAAAATTTACTAAACTAAATATTGAGTGCCGGAGTTGGTGAGGATGGGCGTACGGGTCCCAGGCGACTTTTGCTGTTGCATTCATGGCACGTGCATTGCATGAGGTATACTGCGTCTATAGGGCGTAGGTATCGGGATGACTTACCGTGTCTATAGGGCACCGGGGTCATGAGACATACTGCGTCTATAGGGCGTGGGTGTCCAAACGGCAAGTGGTGGCTAGAGACCACGACGCTGGATTTAGGACCCGGGGGCATGCATTGCATATAGATCTAGGGGCATATTGCATGACATGATTCTCGTTGCGTGTGACACGTTGATTGAGCATGCATCACGTACTTGCGCATTTTTATGTGGAGTCCTTTACTTACTGCATTTACTTTATCTTATGCGTGTTATCTTATATTTATGTGCTGTGTGGTTATATTATATCTATGTGCTATGTGGCTATATCATTTCGGTATGCACGTTTTGTATTGGTTTGAGGCGGGCATCTACTGGGTGATTTTCTGTCACTCGCCCCTACTTCCCAGGTGATCCGGATGAGGACTATAAGCACATCTTCGTTGAGGACGGAATGGACATAGCAGAATGGGCTGGTTGAGAGCTGCAGCTAGGATATAAGGGGACTCTACAATTGTTTTGTTCTTATTTATACTTTGAGGATTTTCCACATACTACTTTACTACTTTTATTCCCAGAATTTTTATTTAGCAATGTAATGACGGTTACTGGAGTTTAATATATGTTATGGTTTACGTTTCCACGAAAAAATTTCTACGTCATTTTGACAAGTAAGAGATTGATTCGACGCTTTGTATTCTCCTTAGTGAGATACGGCAGGTGTACTGTTCCCGATGTTATAGCTCGGGAGCGGGGCGCTACAGGTGGTATCAGAGCCGAGGCTTCAGATCCGCCTCGGAAACGCAGGATTAATTAGAACACTTAGACATAAGTTACGATTTTACCTCTAATAAACAAAGTAGACTTAAGTGATGATCTTAGACCTAAGTTATGATTGGGTAATGGGAGGTGTGTGTCGATGGTGAGCTTTTCTTGTCTAATTATCGATTTACCCGCGTTCCACCTTTCAACTTATTATCGACAAATCTGTATTCGTCTCATGAACTCAAATTCTGGATAATGCCTCCACGACGCGAGCCGCCAGCTGGAAACGGAGGACACGATGGCGATTATAAACAGGGTCAGGGGACCATTACTCAGGCCCTTGCAGATACTTTGGCGACGCGGACTACATTGGTGGCCCAACAGTAGGTACAGATGGCTCACCAACAGGAGTAGCAAAAGCATCCACCACCACCACCCCCACTCCAAGGGCTTCGATTTTCTACTGGGAGATGCAGAACTGCCAGATACCTACATTCAGGGGTACCACCCAGCCAGAGCAGGCAGAGATCTAGCTCAAGAATGTGTATAAGCAGTTGAGGTTGGTGCAAGTTCTGGATGGCCTGAAGGTTGATGTGGTTGTACCATTCTTAGAGGGTGATACCGAGCAATGGTGGCAGTGTGTGACATGCAGGCTGACTCCACCGCCGACATGGACCCAGTTTAAGGAAGAGTACCAGAAGCACTCTATTCCAGAGAGTGCCCTACACTAGCACAAGCACCCCCTCCATCATCAAGTCAGATGCAATAGAAAGTAAAGGGGCGGACCAACGCTTGTGTGCATGTTATGACGGACACTGAGGTAGAGGAGGTCGGGAACGTAGTTATAGGTGAGATGTTAAATTAGCAAAGTCCCAGTCTACGTCCTATTTGATAGAGGTGCCAGCCACTCGTTCGTTGTCAGGAGATTCACCAAGAACATGAGTATTCTATCAGAACATCTTGAGATCCTTTATCGTGTTCAAGCCGCCGGAGACCAGGTGCTTGTATCCCATTATCAGTACAAGAAATGTCACTTGGAGATTAATGAGCTTGAGTTCTCCACAACCCTGATCCCGATCCAGATACAGGATTTCGACATCATTCTGGGCATGTATTTCATGGCAAGATATAGTGCTACCATCGACTGTCGTCAGAGACAGGCCAGTACGCAGACACCGGATAAGCGAGAGACTATCTTCCAGAGGGATGTCAAATTGAAAAAGTCATCCAGAAAAAAAATCGACATGACTGCAGCACAGGCCTCTCGGGCATTGAAGAAAGGATCCGATAGTTTTCTTGTGTATGTTCTAAATGCCAGTGCTGAGACTCCATCGATTGAGGATACTCCGATGGTACAAAATTTTAAGGATGTCCTCCTTGACGAGTTGTCAGGTTTATCAACGAGTAGGGAAGTAGAGTTCCAGATCGACCTCATACCCGGAGCTGAGCCGATCTCGAAGGCACCATACAAGATGGCACCAGCAGAGTTAAAAGAGCTTAAAGAGCAATTGCAGGAGTTGCTGGACATGAAGTTTATCAGGACTAGTGTTTCTTCCTGAGGAGCACCAGTGTTGTTCGTGAAAAAGAAGGACGACAGTACAAGGTTATGTATCGACTATCGTGAGCTAAATAAGATCACGATAAAGAATAAATACCCACTACCGATGATCGACGATCCATTTGATCAGTTGAAGGGTGCCAGAGTATTCTCGAATGACCTCCGATCAGGCTACCATCAGTTGAGGATTAAGGCAGAAAACATAGCAAAGACTGCGTTCCGCACTCGATATGGGTACTACGAGTTTCTTGTGATGCCTTTTGGACTGACGAATGCACTTGCGGCCTTCATGGACTTGATGAACACGGTATTCAGCAAGCAGTATGACCATTGTGTGGTAGTGTTCATCGACAACATCTTGGTGTATTCACCTGATGAGGAGACGCATATTGAACACCGGCAGGAGGTATTGGAGACTCTTAGGAAGAAAAAGATGCATGCAAAGTTCAGCGAGTGCGAGTTCTGGTTAGAGAGTGTGACTTTCATAGGCAGCGTGATTTCTAAGGAGTGCATTACTGTTTACCCAAAGAAGATAGATACAGAATGGCTCCGACCTACTAATGTAACTGAGGTGCGCAGTTTTCTTGGCCTTGTCGGTTATCATCGCAAATACGCATAGGGATTTTCGAATATCGCAGCACCTCTGAGTCGACTGACTCAAAAAAAGACCAAATCCTTATGGACCTCCGAGTGTGAGAAAAGTTTTATGGAGGTTGACGACTGCACCAGTATTGGCATAACCCTCTGACACTGAAGGGTTTGTCATCTACGATGACGCCTTGAAGAATGGGCTAGGGTGTGTGTTAATGCAGAGAGATACGGTTAGTGCATACGCTTCGAGACAGTTGAAGCAATATGAACAAAATTTCCCGACTCATGATCTGGAGCTGACAGCGGTGATGTTTGCATTGAAGATTTGGCGTCATTATCTATACGGTGTAAAGTGCAAATTCTTCACAGATCATATGAGCATGAAGTATTTATTCACAGAAAGAGTCGAATATGCGTCAGAGGAGATGGCTTGAGCTACTGAAAGACTATGACCTGACCATGAGTTATCATCCAGGAGAAAGCAAACCGGGTTGCAGATGCCTTGAGTAGAAAGCCTAATCAAGCCAGACGGATGTCACTGGAGAAAGAGATGACAGAGTTTGATCTTGACATTGTTGATTCCACTGCTAATGTTCTGGCGGCCTTGGTTATTACACCATCTTTGATTAAGCGGATTAAAGAGGCGCAGAAGGATGATGTGACGCTTAGGGATACCTGAGAAGAATGTTTACCAGTTTGATTGAGGGCTTACAGATCCATGATGATGGAAATATCTGGTACCAGGAAGGTTGTGTGTGCCTGATAATGAAGACTTGAGGAAGGAGCTATTGAAAGAAGCGCACAATTCGAAATTGTCAATTCATCCAGGTGCTACTAAGATGTATAATGATCTAAAGAAGCACTATGGGTGGAGTGGAATGGAGAGACACATCGCTGAGTTCATTGAGAGATGCCTCTTTTGTCAGCAGCTTAAGGCAGAGCATCAAAGGCCGGGAGGTTTGATGTTGCCATTGGAGATATCAGAATAGAAATGGGAGCATGTGACGATAGATTTTGTTTTTAGGGCACCCTAAAACAAGAAACGACAACGACATGATCTGGGTGATTATTGATCAATTCACGAAATCTGCTCACTTTCTACCTGTGCCGAGTGACGACCTTAGAGAGATTAGTGACGCTGTACATCGATGATATTGTCAGTCTTCATGGAGTCCGAGTTAGTATCGTTTCAGACCTTGATCGGAGATTCACCTCTCGATTCTGGTCAGCTTGTCAGAGAAGGTTGGGGACGGAGCTGCGATTGAGTATCGTTTTTCATCCACAGACAGACAGACAGTCTGAGAGGACTATTCAGACCTTAGAGGACATGTTGAGAGTGTGCGCATTGGACTTCAAGGGGAACTGAGACGGTATGATCAAACTAATTGAGTTCTCCTACAACAACAGTCACCACAGTGCCATCGGCATGGCACCCGTTGAGGCGCTCTATGGACGTAAGTGCAGGTCCCCTGTTCAATGGGGTGAGGTCGGTGAACGCGTTATTACCGATCCTGAGTTGGTTGAACAGACTAGAGAGAAGATGAAACTGATACGTGATAGACTCAAGGTTGCTCAAGACAGGAGCAAGAGCTGGACTGGTTCGAAGCAACATCTTTTAGAGTTTGATGTGGACGAGAAAGTTTATTTAAAGGTGTCGCCTATGAAGGGGGTTTCACGATTTGTTTTGAAGGGTAAGCTGAGGCCTCGCTACATTGGTCCATATGAGATACTCGAGAAGATCGGTACATTGACCTACCGATTAGCGTTACCCCCTGCCTTGGCTCAGGTTCACAACGTATTTCATGCTTCTCAATTGAGGAGATGTATTCCAGATCCGAGCCATATTTTTTTTGATGCGCCACCGTTGAGAATCCGACCGGACACGACCTATGAGGAGACTCATATCGGGATCATGGATCGCAATGACCAGGTGTTGAGACACCGGTCATCCCTTATGTTAAAGTCCAGTGGACAAATCGCACCGAGCGCGAGGCGACCTCGGAGCTCGAGGAGCGGATGCAAGAGAGATATCCATAGCTCTTCGATTAAGGTATGTCAAGTTTCGAGGACAAAACTTTTTGTAAGAGGGGAGGAGTGTTATAGCCGTATATTTAAAAAAAATGTATAAAAGAGAAGGGATAATTATCATTCTTCCCAATCAAAAGTAAGATAATGATAAACACAAACAAATCTTAAGTGAAATAGGATACTAATTAATAAACTAAGCCTAATCACAATAGAAAAAAAACCCTAAATTTCCCTATAAATTTACCCAAACCCCCACTCCCATTCAGCATCCCTGCCGCCCACCCCAACAACCAAAAAAAAAATTACACATAGCAGCCGCTTGGCTGCCACATTCAAAAAAGAAAAAAGAAATAAAGAATAATATATAGTTTATTCTAACTCCAAGCATAGTAGGCAGCCGCGATGTAGGAAGACAGAGTATTCGCTGGAAAAAAAAGGTAGGTGCCTCTTCCCCCTCAAACGGGTATAATACATGCATGCTTTGATGATATATTTATGTGATTCGTTGTTTATTTGTTTAATATGTGAATTTTGTCTTGTTTTATATGGGAAAGCATGAGATGTGTTGTTTATGGCTGTATGTGTATGTGCGTGTGTATTGAAATTGATGGTTGTTGTGATTCGGATTGGGAACACCATGAATGAAATCAAAAGGTTGAATATTTACACACTTAGGGTTCTTTAAAATTGCGTTTTAGCCTTAGAATAAGTTCATCTAGCCCGGAATAGGTTGGGATTGGGTTGAAAGTCGAAAAAAAGGGTCTGATGGACGCGTTTCAGGAGGTGGCGCGTGGGACCCACGCGCGGCCCCTGACGGCGCGTCCGGACTCGTGATGACGTGTCCACTCCCAAAAGTTGCGTCTCGCTATAACGAGTCCAACGCAACTGGTTTGAGGTCAATCGGAGTTAAAACGAAGATTTTATAAAGGTTAGAAGGAAATATTATTTAATATATATAAAAAAAGAGGAAAATGTTGTTGGACCGGCCTGGCTGCCGGACCGGACCGGATGGCCAGCGGACCGGACCAGGCCAGCAGGCCGGCCCAAACCGGAAAAATTAAAAAAAAATCTGAAAATTAATTTCTGAAATGAATAAATGATAAATAATTAATTAAAATTAGTTTAAAATTCCAAAAAATATATTTATTTACCAGAAAATTCTAAATAAATTACAGAAAATATAAAAGGTTAAAATTAAATTATTCCCACTTAATTTCTGAATTTTGATAAATGTAAGTAATTAAAAATAATTAGCAATAAATAGAATTAAATAAGGAAAAATTAGTAGAAAATTCTACAAAATTAATAAAAGCTAAGGAAAAATAAGGGGATGCTAAATAACAACTTTTCAATGTTCTTAAAATTTACTAAACTAAATATTGAGTGCCGGAGTTGGTGAGGATGGGCGTGCGGGCCCCAGGCGACTTTTGCTGTTGCATTCATGGCACGTGCATTGCATGAGGTATACTGCGTCTATAGGGCGTAGGTATCGGGATGACTTACCGTGTCTATAGGGCACCGGAGTCATGAGACATACTGCGTCTATAGGGCGTGGGTGTCCAAAACGGCAAGTGGTGGCTAGAGACCACGACGCTGGATTTAGGACCCGGGGGCATGCATTGCATATAGATCTAGGGGCATATTGCATGACATGATTCTCGTTGCGTGTGACACGTTGATTGAGCATGCATCACGTACTTGCGCATTTTTATGTGGAGTCATTTACTTACCGCATTTACTTTATCTTATGCGTGTTATCTTATATTTATGTGCTGTGTGGTTATATTATATCTATGTGCTATGTGGCTATATCATTTCAGTATGCACGTTTTGTATTGGTTTGATGCGGGCATCTACTGGGTGATTTTCTGTCACTCACCCCTACTTCCCAGGTGATCCGGATGAGGACTATAAGCACATCTTCGTTGAGGACGGGATGGACATAGCAGAGTGGGCTGGTTGAGAGCTGCAGCTAGGATATGAGGGGACTCTACAGCTGTTTTGTTCTTATTTATACTTTGAGGATTTTCCACATACTACTTTACTACTTTTATTCCCAGAATTTTTATTTAGCAATGTAATGACGGTTATTGGAGTTTAATATATGTTATGGTTTACGTTTCCGCGAAAAAATTTCTACGTCATTTTGACAAGTAATAGATTGATTCGACGCTTTGTATTCTCCTTAGTGAGATACGGCGGGTGTACTGTTCCCGATATTAGAGCTCGGGAGCGGGGCGCTACATTTCCTATACTACTATAACATCATACGTTCTTTATAAAGTCAATTGCATTTTCCTTCTAACATAAACTATTATATCTTTCTAGAAGTTTCCATGTTATATATATACACACACACACATAAACTATGTCATTCCTCTATGTTTATCATTGCCTTCGAATAAGTTTTTCTTCTTCTATTATTGTTTTTCCCACTTCTCTTTCTGTACCAGTTTCAATAAAATTTTAACTTACTTTTTCATACAGAAGATAAATTATATTTCCAAGAACAATATTATAAAGACCTCTCTGAAAAAAATCAAGTAGTACCTTTTGTACCTTGGTTTTTAAACAATTATATACATAGTTTTATCTCTGTTATAGAAAGAGATTATACTGTAAATGGGAAAATATTACATACAATTTTCCCCCACAACAGTCTTTTCAAATAGGAAAAGATAATAAAGTTAGACATTTTGCTGCTTTTCAAAAACTTTTGGAGGATAATACTCTTCAAACTACAGTTGCTCATATACATATGATTTTAACACAACAAAATTATAGTAATTTATATTTAATAATATTAGGAGAACAATTAAAATCAATAGATAATAAAATGGATATGATATTATCATATATTAAAGAAATAAAAACAAGGGTACAAGTTACTAGTACTAGTAGGGATATAATAGCAATCCCTACAATTCAACCTCCACCAGAGGTAAAAGATTTTAAATTAAAATCTACTACTGATTTAGAAAAAATGTTAGATAGTAAGTTTAAAAATCTTAAATTAAGTACTCTTGATGAAGAGTTTGAGGAATTAATGAGTGATAGAGAAAACCATCATAAGGTAATAAATGATGAAATAAATAAACTAAAATATAAATTTGCAGATAAGCCAACACAAAGGATGTACTATTATCCTAGACCTACTCCTCAAGATGTATTAATAGAAGAACAAGAGTATATATTTAATAATTCATATCATGGAAAATCTATCTATGAATGGAATATAGATGGATATACAGAAAGACAAATATATAATGTTGTTCACAGAATGTTAATGTATAGCACTATTTGTAAGAATAATGGTAATACTGACAAAGGTGTAGCAAATATGCTTATATCTGATTCACAGGTCAATTGAAAGGTTGGTGGGATAATTATCTTACAGCCCAAAATAGGGCAGAAATATTAAGTAATGTAAAATTAGAAGATGGAGTACAAACTGAGAATATAGTTTATACTTTAATAATCAACATAACAGAACATTTTACAGGAAGATGGTCTGATAATTCTGAAAATATCAGAACATTATTACAGAATCTCAGATGTAGAACACTTATCTCATTTAGGTGGTATAAAGATACGTTTTTAAGTAGAGTTATGGAACTCCAGAGTCTAATAGTACTCATTGGAAATCAAAATTTATTGATGGTCTACCTTCCTTATTTGCGGAAAGAGTTCGCAAAAATCTTCGTAAAGGGGAGGTAAGTATAAATTATGAAAAACACACTTATGGCAAGTTAATAGGAACTTGTATACAAGAAGGTTTAGCTTTATGTAATGAAATAAAGTTAAATCGACAAATTAAAAGACATTCTCTAAATGAAAAAAGACAATTAGGTCAATTCTGTGCTCAATTTGGCATGGAAGATAGTTTAGAGAAAAATGATAAAAAAAATAAGAAAATTAGATCTTCTAATAAGTTTCAAAAAAGGAAAATGAAAAGAGAAGATAGAAAAAGAAAAAGATTTACAGAAAAGGTTGATAATGCCAAGAAAAAATATGGCAAAGATACTAAGTCTTTTAAACCTTATATAATATGTAGAAAATGTGGACGCCCAGGTCATAAGGCAAAAACATGCTGGGTAAAGAAAAAGATTAATAATCTAGAAGATAATAAATTAAAAGATATTCTATCAAATATATTATTAAATTCGGATTCTGAAATAGAGTCAGATCAATCTTCTGAATATCCAGAAGAAGTCATGGGAATTGAAAATGATAGTATATATTCTTCAGAAGAAGAATGTGATCCTTGTAAAAGAGGAGAAACATGTTGTGAGAAATCTTCTGATATAGAAGAAGATCAATTATATCAAATTATTTCACAATTTCAGGATTTAGAATTAAATGTATTAACAAATGATATTTTAGATTTGTTAAAATTAATTGATGATTCTGAAATTAAACAAAGAATTATATCTTATATTAGTAATAAGGGAGAAGCTGAGTCTTCTACAAGAATAACTCAAAATACAGAACCTTATGCGTTAGCAGAGGTTAAAAGACAAATGTCTCAAAGATTTAAAAATGAAAAATCTGTGAGTATTTCAGAATTACTTATTGAGATTAATAATCTTAAACAAGAAATTAAGGAAATAAAACAGAATAATCTAACATTAGAGGAGAGAGTCCATAAATTAGAAAAGGGAAAGAGATTCTCTCAGTGCCTTCTGAAAATATTTTAGAAGCATTAAATGATCAGAAATATTTATCTATATTAGAAATTGTTACCTCACAAAAATGGTATGTGAAGATTAATTTGTTAATTGATGATAAATTTTGCAAAGAATTAGTAGCACTAGTTGATAGTGGTGCAGATCTCAATTGCATTCAAGAAGGATTAATACCTACTAGGTATTTTCAAAAAACTACCCATTCATTAAGTTCTGCGAATGGGCAGAAAATGCAAATAAATTATAAGCTTCCACAGGCTTACATTTGTAAAGATTATGTATGTATTCCTGTTAGTTTTTTATTAGTAAAGAATATTACTAACCAAGTGATACTTGGTACACCATTCTTACAAAAATTATTATCAAAAATATTGATAAAAAAGGGTTTATAGGAAATTTCAAAGGAAAAGAAATTACTTTTCAATTTATAACAGAACCTTTAACTAGGTTTATAAATAATTTTACAGAATCTGTAAAAGCAAAAGAAAATCAAATTAATTTCTTAAAACAAGAAATTACAATATTAACTATAGAAGAAAAATTACAAAATCCTAAATTACAGGATAAGATTAAAATAATACAGAATGAGTTTTCATTACAAATATGTAATGACCATCCTAATGCTTTCTGGGATAGAAAGAAACATATAGTATCTCTTCCATATGAAGAGGATTTTGATGAAAGGAGAATTCCGACAAAGGCTAGACCTTGTCAAATGAATTTTGAATATCTAGAATTATGTAAGAAAGAAATATCTTCTCTAATAGAAAAGAAGTTAATTAAGTCCTCTAAATCCCCATGGTCATGTACTGCATTTATGTTAATAAACATTCTGAACAGGAACGTGGAGTTCCCAGATTAGTGATAAATTATAAACCTTTGAATAAGGTATTAAAATGGATTAGGTATCCTATACCTAATAAAAAAGATTTGTTGGATAGGTTAAATGAAGCATTAATATTCTCTAAATTCGATTTAAAATCAGGATATTGGCAGATTCAAATAAATGAATCTGATAGATACAAAACTGCATTTACAGTACCAATATGACATTATGAATGGAATGTAATTCCTTTTGGATTAAAAAATGCACCTTCTGAATTCCAGAATATTATGAATGATATTTTCATTCCATATAGTGATTTTATTATTGTATATATAGATGATATTCTTGTATTTTCAAACAATATTGAAACACATTTTAAACATTTGAATATTTTCAAGAAAATAATTATTCAAAATGGTTTAGTTATTTCTAGACCAAAAATGTTATTTTTCCAAACAAAAATCAGATTTTTAGGTCATAATATAGAAAAAGGAAAAATTATTCCAATTAATAGAAGTATTGAATTTGCTTCTAAATTTCCAGATACTATTCTAGATAAAACCCAATTACAGAGATTTTTAGGAAGTTTAAATTATATTTCTCCTTATTATAAAAATCTGGCAGAAGATACTGCAATATTATATGACAGGTTGAAGAAAAATGTTAAATCATGGACTGAAGATCATACTAAAGCAGTCCAGGTAATTAAGCAAAACGTAACTCATTTGCCTTGTCTGATGTTAGCAAACCCAAATTGGGAAAAAATTATAGAAACAGATGCCTCAGATATAGGATATGGAGGTATACTAAAACAAGTTTCACCAATAGATAATCAAGAATATTTGATTAGGTTTCATTCGGGAAAATGGACTAATAGTCAAAAGAATTATGCTACTATAGCAAAAGAAATTCTTGCTATTGTCAAATGTGTTCTTAAATTTCAAGATGATTTATATAATCAGAAGTTTATTATAAGAACTGATTGTCAAGCTGCAAAATATATGTTTAATAAAGATTTCAAACATGATGTATCTAAGCAGATGTTTGCAAGATGGCAAGCTCATATGGCGCCATTTGACTTTGAAATTCAATACAAAAAAGGAACAGATAATAGTCTTCCTGATTTCCTTACTAGAGAATATATTAATGAATGTTATTTTTGCAGGAATGTCCCAATGGGGCAGAGGAAGTCCCTCTAATAGGAGAGGACGAGGAACCTACTCTAATAGAGGAGGAAGAGGTGGTGAACTACTTGGCCAAATTGGTCAACAAAGACTAGTTTCTGCAAATATTGCATTTTCATCTCCGAGTAATACTCAAAAAGATGATGAAAAATTATACAAAGAATTTTTAGCTTATAAAGCTTCTCAGAAAAAGGAAGATAATAGGCCTTCCTATGTTACCATGGTAACTGAAGAAATTGATGAAGTCTATGATCAAAGTTCATATACTGAAAGTATATTACTTTTGGAACAAAAAGATCTTAAATGGAAAGATCAGCCCTGGATTATATTACAGATGTATTTGGATACAGTGTCATACACTGCACCTTCTTATAAAAACAGAAATTATTATGAGTCTATACTCAAAGTCACAGAATCCTGTGAAATTACCCATTTTACAACAGGTAATGCTACTGTGTACAATTTTAGCAAAGTAATAGTCAAGCAAGTTATAACTGCCGAATCTTGGAGAATATCTACTCTTAAAGAAAAGGAGTTTATATACCCTGAAACAAAAATTCCAGTCAAATATAATTACTGGGATTATGTTGATGCATTTTATAGGGCTTTCTTATGTGAAAACCCAAAGAAGAAACATTCTTGGTTTTTCAGGATATTAACTGAAGTTTATAAACAAGAAATTCCAAATTGGTTATATCAATGGTGGGCATCATATGGTCCATCAATTAATATTTTACCAGAACCATATAAGAGTTTATATGCTCAATGGATTGAAGTTTCGCCAGCTCTTATAGAAGCTCAGAATAATAAAAGCCTAATAACAGGCATGAATACTTTACATTTCTTTATGGAATTTGGCATTCCATGGATTTGGAAATGGGAAGTCAGAGTGGGTTATACTCCACAAAATATTCCAGCATTAAAAAGAATCTTTTATATCAAATTCTGGAAGAAAATGACTCAGAAGAATGAAGAAGGAGTTGTGGAAGGACAACAAACACTTGATCATATCCAAGAAGTTTTGATTAAATATAATGTTCAAATGGAGGAGCACAGAGATCATACGAGCCCTTTTCAGCAAATAATGCAAAAAATGAAGATGGTTAAAGGAGTCTTATCAAAAGAAGAAATGATATCTTCCTATTTTGAAGAAATTAAAAAAGATCTTATAAGAAATCTTCAAAAAGATGAAATGAATGATTCCAGTTCAGATATATCTATGACTGGAAAGGATATATTAGCAGGAGAATCTCAAGATTTAGATGATCTGGATGAAGAACAAGTTCAGAGAATGATCGATAATATTCATCAACAAATCAACAGAGAAATCGGCTAGATCTGAATTGAAGAGACAACATGGCAGACATATTGGTCCACCATGAAGACTTATGTAAAAGGAAGATTCCTTGGGATTTTGGCATTATATTGGCCATTATTGTAAATTCAAATTTCATGTACATTTCATTTGAATTTCATTTGTAATTTAGTTTAGAGTAAAGTTTCAAATCCGGGAGGCTGCCTATAAAAGGAGGCCATTCCTCATTGAAGAGAACAAGCTTTGGGAAAACCACTCTCTTGTAAACACTTTCTTTCATACTAAAATCTCCAAGTTTGTTCGCATATAGCTGCTTGTAGCTTGCAGTCTTCCAGTTTTTCATTTTTGAGGTAATCTCTCTTTCTTCTTACTTTTATTTTGTTCTTAATCTCCTTAGCCTAATGGAAGGCTAAGCATCTCTGTGTTGAACTATGCTATCTATCTAATTTATTTGATATGGTAAGGTATAATGATCATGAACATCATAAGTGTGCCAGGGAGTTTATACCCTTAATCCATTCCGGGATGTCTGGATTTGTCAACTTTGTGATGGATGATTGATCGGTAAAAAAAAACCCTTAGCATACTGAGGAAATTCATTCTATTTGGGTAAGGTTACTATTAAGTCAGACTGAGTTTATTATAATCTCTCGAAATTGCGGGAGCCCGTTTTAGCCGAATGAATAAAGGCGTGTTAAGGGCGAGACTGCGTACTGAGAATTATAATAGAATTCATAGCCATATTTAATTTGTGTAAAAATTTACCTATGACCCTAAATGGATTTTCCAGTATGATGAAGATGGGTTTGTTTATATTTGTTCTTTGTCTTTATTTTTACTTATGTTTGTTTATATTTGTTTTATTTTTACTTATATTGAATGGTGGGTCAATAATTGGGGTTTGTTTATATTTGTTCTTTGTCTTTATTTTTTACTTATGTTTGTTTATATTTGTTTTATTTTTACTTATATTGAATGTTGGGTCAATAATTGGTATCAGAGCCATGGATAATAGTTAGATATATGGTAAAGTTCAACACATATTTTCTTGATGAATATAATCAAGAATGAAGATACTGTTAAAAACAGTATTGAAGAAGAATATAATATTCCTCATAATATAGATTTACTTAATAAATGGACAATTCCTAAGGTAGACTATAAAATAGTTTATCAATTAGGAACTTTTGAGAAGTTAGGATTGAAACAGGTAGTTAAAACTACTGAATCAACTATATCTATTAATAAAGATGATATGATAATAAAATTACTTAATGATAAAGAATTATGTAGATATAAATCTAATTATAGATTTATTCATATTGGTTTAGTTCAAGTAGCTTTTAAACCTTTAACATTAGAAGGTTTGCCAGAAAGCTTTTTAGCAGCTTTGAGAGATGCTAGAAATAATAATTGAAAAAAAATCATTGATTGGTATAATACAATCGTCACTGGCTCATGGTCCAGTATATTTTAACATATATCCAAATTTAAAATTATCTTTATCAGATGTTAATGTTTGTGATGCATTAACTTTAAATATAAAAACTCATGGTTATGATTACAAACCAGGATCGGAAGTGATATGTGTTTGTTATAGAATATATTATAAACCATTGGTTACATTAAATCCTAAGTGTAGGATTATGGATAAACCAATAAATGAGACAATAATAATAGAAACCAATTTTGGTAAATCTAATATAAGTACTAGGAGAAAGATTAAATGAGAAGAAATTGATTTCCCAGAAAATTGGGTAATGGAAGCATCGATTCCTTCAAAGTCATATGTGGATAATAATCCAATTAATATTATACAGTCTGATGAAGGAACAGTACAAATAAAATTTGATAACAAAAATCTAATAGATTATAGAACAAGATCTAATAGTTCAGGAGGTAGATCTTCACATCATTATATATCTCCATTGGATTATAAGGTAATAAGTCCTTCAAGAGCTTCAACTTCTCAAATAAGACAAGAATATCCTGCATCAATAGATGAAATAAGAATTAATGAAACTAATATAGTTAAAGGAATTCATAAAAATCAAGAACCGGAAATAACCGAATCTGAAATGAATTTTTCAATATGAATATAAACCAGAAAATAGATTTTAGTCCAGGATATCTGGCAAGAAAACAAATAAATGAAGAATTTAACTTACCTAAATGGATTTTCCAGTATGATGAAGATGGGTTTCTTTATATTTGTTCTTTGTCTTTATTTTTACTTATGTTTGTTTATATTTGTTTTATTTGTTTATATTGATTGTTTTATCTTTGTTTTATCTTTGTCTTTGTTTCTTTCTGGGTCAATAATTGGAATAATTGGTATCAGTTTCAATAAAATTTTAACTTACTTTTTCATTTTAATATTTTTCACTATGTAAAAAAATTAACTTTTACACAAATCAATAATATCATTCATAAACAGATTATCTCGTAATAGAAAATACGTTACAAAGACTGTGTCATATTAAATATTTTATATTATCTATATTGATAAGTCAAAAATAATCAATCAAATATTTGATTACTGAAAAGTAGAAAATGTGCAAAAAGAATGAAAGAACAAATAGAACCTTAAGCTCTCAGTCATCCGAAAATTCTTTTATTTTCTTATATAATATTTTTTTTTGATACATATCACCATGTAATGGTGGGTGAGTCAATTTGAATAACTAACTATCACTTGAAAATAAACGTGGTAACCACTATCGCGGAGAACTCTGTACTTAAAAGGAAGTATTCATATACTTTCTTTATAAATCTCTTAATACTTGCTCCAAGAAATACCTAGTTCGATAACTCTTGTCTGGGCCAAATGCTCCGTCTACAGTAGACACCTTGTGTGAGCTCCTTGTTTATAATCTCCCAAGCTAGATGACCGTTGAGCTCCTGATTTGCCTCCTCCACAATGCTTATTGGGACCGGAGCAGTGGTACCTCAGGAACAGGGTATTGGTCTTTTGCTCCAAAGGCTACCATTTATCTTGCACTAACATGGTTCATGATGATTTTAAGATTTGTTGCAAGTCAGATTCTTGCACCTGCAAAACTTTACTTCCTGCAGTTTTCATTAGCTTCAACTCTCGGTGATCAAAATCATCAATTTCTGCAGCCATGCTAAATGTTGCATCACAAACTTAAACATGGTTACAAATGAAAAGGAGAAAATGACTTTATTTAATCATTCCCATTTTTTCTAAACCATGAAAACAATTTCTTCACGCTGATAAAAGGAAGAATATAAGTAATCTTGGTGATTCTCATAAAATATTTATCACCTTCTTTCCAGAATGAAATTAATTGATATATAAAGCAAGCAATAGAAGGCCAAAAAATCACTCGACAACTTTAAGGATCTGAAGGTGCATGTACATGTTTGCCTTCAGAAAATCTTATCCACGTGAATCGTTGGACATTTTCTACCTCAAAAGACCTCCTAGGCTGATGGAACCTTTTATATGCTTATTGTCCACTGAATTGACTCCAGAAATGTACACGAATTTGATAGTCCTACTCCATGGGAAAGTACTCAACATAGAAATTATCACAATCATGCAAAATCACAAATCAAGATTCAGCAATTCTGTACAAAAGACATTTGAGAGATTAAAGTGCATAAGCACACTAGAACTTGACCAAAACGTAAGGAACCTTTATGGATATGGGGTGATGACTTTCACAAAAGTTCATCACGAAAAATACAAACGGACTTTGGACAAAGTTCATCCAGGAAATAAAAAGAAAGGGTACACTATTGGCAAGGAGAAATATTGGGGAAAGGTAAAAATGATAACACTTGGCCTGAGGTCAAGAATGGCTCATACAAATCTCTCTCTCTCTCTCTCTCTCTCTCTCTCTCTCTCTCTCTCTCTTCACCCCCCCCCCCAACCCCCAAAAAAAAAATTTCCTAGTCAATGTGAGTAGGACATAGTAGGTGAAGTCTAAAAGGGAATTTCCAAACCAAACAATGATTACAAGAACAGCAATAACCAAAAATACCTGATCTAACAGCATTCATATGACTGTTCCACATACAATCTTTCTGCAGGCTGCAAGGACCCAAATCCATTAGCAAGCAAGAAGAAAGACACCGATTTCAGATTACGCACAACATGCTGCTCAGCAAACAAAATGAAGTGGAAAAAGAAGCCAGATCCAAATGCACGGACCTTTTATACAGTGGTCTTCTGAGTCAATTATGTTTGAGCTCATTCTGAATCCAAATTTACAGTCCCGCTAGTTATTAAGGGTGGATGCACCAGTTTGAGTGGGAAGACTTGCTTGCTTGCACGGCCTTCATGATGCTACCCACTAATCACACTTTTCACTTATCAAAACGAGTATCCTAGTCTTATCAAAAGAAGTTGAAAAACGTCCAGGCGACAATCACAAAGGAAAGTGCATTTCTACTTTTGGGCAGCGCTTGTATTGACAGTGTGCACCTGAAATTGATCTCGAAGCTTTCACAACTAGCGAAAAGCTGATCGTGGGTCGTGACCAGCAAACGAAAGCCCCAATCAACATACATACTTCACATGGTGGAGCCTGCATCCTTGTGATAGGTCTTCTGCAATGCTCATGACGGCTTATGCACGATTTGGCCCACCCCTGCTATTTCTTCCAGTTGGCAGACTAGCTTCAGCCCCTCTTTATGAAGCACCTATAAGGATGTTCAGTCTAGCATTAGGACTCAGCATACATGTACAGAAAGAACAATAACTTGTATGATCAGCTGCATCAAATAACATATTCTATGCTCCATGTTGCAAAAAACAAAAAATGTAATTTAGCCCATATACTTGGCTCTGATAGAGAAAACAACTTAGACCTTTTTGTCTGTGTCAACAACTACCTTGTTCAAAAAACAGAACAACAAAAACTAAAAATTTCAATGTATGCAGACAGGATACATGAAGGTTTTACAAACTACAGATAACATGCAATAATGAAAGGACCAACACATTGTCCCTTCTCCAAGGAGTATTAAGCTGGATGAGCAGTTTCTCTCAATGTAGAAAAGTAGAGATGAATCATTCAACAGGTATATCATCAAAAGATAAACAGGGAAGAGTTGCATCCTTTCCTGCCAAGGGACAGGTTCTCCAAAAACATTAGTTCAGTTCAAAGTTATACTGGGAATGCCTAATTAAGTTGAGTAAGTCCAACAATCAATTTGAAAAATCAAGAAGCAACAAGAGGCCGATCTCATTGTACCATCTACATAAGTCAAAGACCACATCTTTTCACTATAAATATGAAGCACAAAGAACTAGGACCAAGAGAAAGTCGGTCTGTTACAGTATCTTAATTACATACACCACATTTGATTTCAGAGCAAGAGATACCGCAAGGAAGTTCGGTAAGCTAAACTTTGGCTACAGCTGAAATTTCCTCGCTCACAATCCCCTGATCTAATCCTTTCACACTCATTTCAGAGCAGATGATCTGCGCATCTTCCAGTCTACCTTCCTCCCTAAGGCCAGAGAGCAACTCATTGCAAATTGCGTTAGTTGGGTAAAGACTGTTCTGAAACATTTCTCTGTACCAAATGTATGCCTTCCCAAAATCCTTAAGCTTGCAGTAGCCCTCAATGAACGTGTTGTAAGTATCATCATTGGGAATCAGTTCTTTAGACCTCATGTCATCGAAAAGTTCCTTCGCTTTCTCAGATCTGCCCTCTTTAAAGCATGCCATAATTAAGCTATTATAAGTCATCTTGTCAGGAAAAAACCCTTGCCCAACCATACGATCTCTCAAGGAAAATGCCATTTTGCTGTCCCCATGACATGCATAACAGCGAACAAGCTCGTTATACACAAGTCTATCAGGAGTCAGTTCAATTCGAGACATGTCATGAACAATTTTCTCTATCAGTGCAAGCCCTGCATTTTCTGCTTTGCACGTGGAAATAAGATGGTGAAAGGTGTTTAAGTTAGGTTTAATACCACATGCTTTCATCTTATCATACAGGTCCAAACACTTCTTAGTGTTTCCTTCATTACGATATCCTAACAATAGAGAATTATAAGTGATGACATCAGGATTTAGACCTTGTCTCATCATCTGAAGAGCCATTTCTTCAGCTTCTGTAGTCCTGCTTCGCTTGCAGAGCCCTTTTATGAGAGTATTGTATGTCACAACTGTTGGGCATAAATCACTTCCTAACATTTCATCAAATAACCTAAGAGCATCACTAATCTTCCCCCCTGTACAATGACCATCTATAAGTACATTGTATATTTGAGCATTTGGAAAAACACATCTACCTTTCATGTCGGTCAAAACAACTTCAGCTTCTAGAAGCCTACCACTCTTGCACATATAGTTTATTAATGCACCGAAAGTATTAACATTAGCTTTTAACTGATTTTCTTCCAGTTCCTCAAAAATTTGGAAACACTTCTCAAACTGACTGCTCAACCCATATCCCTTAATTAGTATGTTATACGTTTCCAAATTTGGGTTAAGTCCTTTGGCACTCATCTGTTTGATCCATTCATTTGCTTCATCCATATTAGACAATTCACAGTACTTACTAATAATTGCATTAAATGTAATGCAACTCGGCTTTATCCCTAGATCCTCCATTTGCCCAATAGTCATACGTGCCTTTTCTATATCACCCAATCTACAGTATCCAGTGACCAGGGTATTGAACATAACTTCAGTTGGAGAAAGCCCACTGTCCATGAATTTCTTTAATAGTTTCTCGGCCACGTTGATCTTCCCTTCCTTGCACAAGCCATTTATCAAAATGCTACAAGTATGCTCATTAAAACTTACCCCTTTCGCTACAGATTCTTCATATAAAGCAAGTGAAGCATCCGCATTCCCACACCTTGAATGTCCATCAAAAAGTATGCTATATGTATATGCATCAGGAAAATGACCATGAGCTTCCATTTCCCCCAATACCCTTGTAGCCTCTTCCATCCTTCCAGCCCTACATAGCCCACTAAGCAGCGTATTGTAAGTAACTATATTTGCCTCCACTTTATTATTTTTCATCTGCTCCCTGACATTAAAAGCCCCTTCTATATTCCCCACTTTGCAATATCCATCAATAAGAGAATTAAAAGTCACCCTATTAGGCGCCACTCTTCTTTCAACCATTGTGTCGAAAAGCTGCTTTGCATGCTCAACTCTACCTTCTTTGCACAACCCACCAATCAAGACATTGTAAACGAACCCATTCGGACTCAGTCCACATCTTTCCATCAAACGCATTTTATCCAATCCCTGCTTCACATCTCCCAACTTCACAGCTGATTGAATAGCCTTACCATAGCTAAACTTATCCAACCGAATTCCCAGATTCACAGCAATCTGAAACACCTCAAGCGTCTTCTTATACTGACCAGAACTAACCAGAGACTCCAAGAATTGATTAAAAACATCAATTAAAGGGAATCCCCCGTCCTTAAGAATCATATCATACAGCACAGCGGCCTCATTGGGCAGCTTAGAACCAGCATAAAGCGATAAAAGCATGTTATAGAACACGGGTTTTGCCTGGGGAGGTGAGACAAGAGTGAAGTGAATGTAAATTTGAGAAACTGGAGTCGAATCAATGAGGGTCTTGAGAAGCCTCTTGGCTGTTTCAGTGCGGTTCTGTTGAAGTAGAACCCGAAGCTTCCGAAGCTGTTCTTGTAGGATTTTGTCGGAGGATAGTGAATCGTATTCATTGATGATGGAGGCAGATGGAGGAGGTGTAGTTTGGGAAGAGAGGAATTTGCAGAAGACGAGATGAGTTGAATTAGGGAGGTGGTGGTGAGTAGAGCAACGAGGAAGATGGAGGCGGTTCAACATTTCTAACTCTCCATCACTCCCAAGTCCCAACTGTAATTTTATTATTCTATACTACAACACCACTCGCATTTTTCGTTCAATATACCGATATAAATCAATTATTTATCTTTCATTTTATTTTTATTTTTTATTTACCAATAAACTAAACCTTATTCTCATTATATGTCTCATAAAAAATCATACATAATATATGCATTTAAAATACGCGCCTTTCAAAACTATCATATCATCTCAACCGCATTTCAGGCCTAAGTTTGTAAAATTTTTACTTAAATCTTATACCCTCTGCATGACATCGATACATGATTTAATTGTATTCACTTTGCTCTATCACTGACCATATGCTCTCTAATAATCATATAAGTCATATAATTCTTTATTGTCTCTCTTCATATTTTCTTTGGTATCATTCTCCTACGTTTATCATGAGTCTCATTCATTGTCTCTCACCGTCTAACATGTCCATATGTAGGACGTCTTTGCACGCGTCCATACCATCTTAAATTTGAACTCATCATCTTCTCATTTATAAGAGTCATCCAACTTTTTCCTTATGATTCTATGATGAGAATAAACTACGTACAATTTTATTATAGTTTAGGATCATAATTCTTCGGTCTCAAATTCATAGTTATAAAGATACTATAAGTTTTTAAAAAGATATCATTTAATGCATTAGCACTTCACTAGAACTATGTCTATTTTTAACTTTTATGTTTTAACATCTGATGAATTGTTTGAATAATTAAATTATTGCTTCTATTGATTGTTTATAACGAAAATTTAAAAACTATCACATATTACTAAGTCAATTATGGAAGGTGAAAAAATATGGCCTAACTAAAAAAAATTCGAAAACTAGGACACAGACAGGATAATATAATGAATGAAGAAATTTAACAAGGATAGATATCTTATAAAAAATTGAAAGAAGAAGAAATGACACAACTCAAACCTATGTATTTTAGATACTTCAGTCTCAAAGTCTTACAAACGTTTTCTTTATGGCAATGTGTTTACAAACTTTCAGCTATACTCATATTTATATTAACAAATGGTAATCCCAAGATTGCGTTATCTTTGGACCCGGCCACGCTACCTATAGGCGAAAGGCGAAAGACGACGTATCTAGGGTTTTCTTTTCTAGCCGAATCCGGCCACGCTACATCAATTTTCTCCTGTAGAAATGGAGTTTGAGATGAATCAAGTGCAGGATATGGGAGGAGGAGGACGATCGACAGAGAAAAAAGACCAATTGCAGAGAAGCATCAAAAAATTCAACCGACAAGCCAACAGTGATATAATTTCTCAACGGGATTATGTGCAACCGTGGACTGGAGTCTGGGGAGCTCGCTCATTTACGGAGGTTCTTAGAGGAGACCCCATGGACAAGGTAATATATATCAGTGATGATGAACTTGATGACCTCGATATGGAAGATGAGGATTGGAAGGCAGGGGATGGAAGAGAAGAAGAACATGTTGGCGGCAGAGCCAGAATGGTTATTCCGGCAGATGACATCAAAGAACTCCGAAAACCATGGGCTAGAGCACTCATCGTAAAGGTACTAGGCCGAACTATCTCATTTCGCTTCCTACAGCAGAAATTGAATGATATGTGGAATCTAGAGAAAGGTTGCGAACTAATTGATCTTGATGAAGGCTACTATATTGTGCGGTTTTATTCCAAAACCGACTATAGCCATGTTTTAGATGATGGGCCATGGTTGATCCAAGGGCATTACCTTACAGTAATGAAAGAGTGTCCATACTTCCACCCTAGGCAGGATCAGATTACGTCAACTCTAGCCTGGGTTCGAATTGCCCATCTACCAATTGAATTCTATAATGAGAAAGTGTTATTGGAATTGGTCAGTCGATTTGGTAAGGCGGTGAAGGTTGATTATACAACATTGCATGCGGAACGGGGTAAATATGATCGTGTGTGCGTAGAGATAGATCTAACTCAGCCTTTGATACCCGCGGTGAACATGAATGGGCGCAATTATAAAGCGGAGTATGAGGGATTACACCTCATATGTTTTGATTGCGGTCGATACGGCCATCGGAAGGAGGAATGCACATTGAATGTACAGATGCCTCGTCAGGAGCCCCCAAAAGTAGCGCAAGCAGAGAATCATGATTCCTTTATGTCCCTTGGATGGTTGTCTCGAACAACAGGAGGCGTAGGCCACCACCCAGAACAGGGATTCAAAACCAAGTGCATCCACATGAAGGCAATGTTAGAAGAGGAAAGCAGAGTGTGGTGGGCAGCTACCAAGAGAAATCTTCTGGACAACACCAACCGACCTACCAGCAGAGGGGTAAGTCTCATACCCCCAAAGATACAACTCTTGGCTCACGGTTTGAAGTTCTTGAGGTAGAGGACCCTGACGCTAGTCCATTGTTAATTTAGAAGAAGTTTGGAACAAGTTAGAGCAAGTGAAGGATATGAAAGGAGTGAAATTCTCAAGCACTTCAAAAGAGCCTGGCGAACCCAGTAAAGGTAGGACACGTAAAGGGGTGGCAGTTAAGAACAGTAGTAAGGTTAAAGCACAACCTAGGCATCTACAGGGGATGCGGGGTGAGAGGCCTAGGGGACAAGTTATGCTTAAGACAACGGCTGGAACAGAATGAGATAGAGCTCACTTACGGGATCTCACGAATATAGAAAATTCGGAGGTTCCAGCGATGATACACTGGGAAGAGAGGATATCCACACTGGCCTAGTGCAACCTACATGACCTGGGGGGGTGCTAGACAATATGTGGATGGTGGAGGCCAAGATATGACAGCTACAGCAGAAGGGAATCCACCCATAAATTAGAATATTGTTGGAAATGACGGTAGGGGGAGCATGAGCTCCTTAGTTCTTGAATCCTTCCTTGTGAAAGCCATTTCATGGAATTGTAGAGGGGCTGCGTCCCCCAAGTTTCAACTATGTTTAAAAGAGCTAATCAAAACGTACACACCAGATTTGTTGTTTTTAATGGAAAGTCGGGTTCATAGTAGAAAAGGGAAAAAGATTCTGACAAAATATGCCTTTACAAATTTTGTGGCAGTTGAGGCACAAGGTTTCTCTGGAGGATTATGGTAGTTTTGGAACAACTTGCTGCTCAATGTTCAGGTACTGAACTACTTCGATCAGATTATCAACTTGGCCATCACAAAGAACAATGGTATTGATTGGATTTTCTCGCTGGTATATGCTTCTCCAACGGATGAACTGCGGCTTGAGTTATGGCAACAGATAACACAGTTGGAATCCATATTTCGTTGCCCATGGTGTCTCTTTGGGGATTTCAATGAGATCCTATCACAATCCGATAAAAGAGGGGGCAGAAGAAGTACCCATAGCCAGGGTCTTCGTCGGTACTAGAGTTGTGCGAGCTTACACCCTTACCTTTCTCGGGTCCGCAATATACATGGAGCAACGGCAAACCCAGGGCTGGGCTCATACTTGAACACATCGATTTTGCTTTTAGTAATGTTGCTTGAAGCAATAAGTTTTCAGACTCCCGTTTGACACACTTAACCAAGATGAGCTCAGATCACCACCCTCTATTCTTGCAGTTACGACAAACAACCCGACCCCATAATGCCCCACGGCATTTTAAATTCCAAACATGCTGGCTCAAACATGAGGACTTTACACCGTTTTTACTAGAAGTTGGGACGACTCGAAGAAACATATAAAGGACGCCCTGGATGCATGTGCTGTGAAACTAAACTGGTGGAGCCAGAATGTTTTCGGGAACATTGCCACACGGAAGAAGAGATGTATTGCCTGGCTCTCCGGTATACAGCAGGCAATGTGTGATCCACAGTCTAACTAAGGCTGGAAAAGAAATTGTTCGAAGAATTACATCTGACCTTGAAGCACGAAGAACTGTACTGGTGGCAAAAATCAAAATTGGCGTGGCTTACCCAAGGTGAACGAAATACCCGTTTCTTCCATACTACCACCATTATAAGGAGGCGACAGAATTCCACTTTAAGGCTGAAAAACACACATGGGACCTGGGTTGAGCAGCCGGACGAATTAGGGGAGCTGGTCAGCGATTTCTACAAGAAGTTATATGTTACGGATCCGTCTACAGCTAGGGATAATTATGAACTCCACTTTCCACCTCTAATGGATTCTGAAATCCATTCGCTCAACCGAGAAGTAAGCGATGGGGAGATATACCATGCCATGTTTCAGTTAGGGGCACAAAAATCTCCTGGCATTGACGGTTTTAGCCTAATCTTTTTCCAATACAATTGGGATCGGGTGGGTGTATCCGTGTTGAAGTTTGTAAAGGAGGCTTTCCGTGTAAGGTCCGTGATGAACACTCCAGAGGGGGGGTGAATAGAGTGTTAGGCAATTTTGCGGAATTTTCTCGGTTTAGCTCAATACAAAACAGAGGCACTCAAAATCAATAAAGAAGGAGATGAGAGATAATGATTGAAGACACAAGATTTAGAGTGGTTCGAATCTTAAATGATTCTACTCCACTACCACTTTGCTTTCAAAGTGGATTTTCAACAGCAACTTTCTTATTACCTTTGATAAGGAACAAGAACAACAACAGCAACACTTACAGTAACTCTAGTGCAAGCAACAACTACAACAGCAGTAACTTATTGCACAACCAATATGTGCAATACCAACAACAGCAGCAGCAACTTGTTGCACATACACTTTGTGCAACCTCAACAACAACAACAACAACTAGAAGCAAGAATCCTCACAACTTCAACAAAGTTCTCTCAAGAACTTTCTCACAGTGGGTTGAAGGAAGTAGTGGGGATCACACTTTCTTTCTAGTCTAAACACAAGCAAGAGATCAAATGTTTATGGTTTCTCTTGTGTTAGACTCACTATCTCTCAATATACAACAATGAAGAACAAAGAAAGGCTTAACAAGCTTTAAGCACTTTTACACATATGAGAGAAATATACAACAATGAAGAATGAAGCTTGATGATGGTGAAAGTGTGTGTTTGCCTCATCCAAGCTTCATCTATTTATAGGGGATGTTCACCACGTTTTTTGAAGCCTCCACCATGTCTTCAACTACATCAAATGTCAAGATAATGTCCAAATAATCTTTAGCCACCCTATG
>AP025066.1:25425114-25566724 GCA_036186865.1 Eustoma russellianum
ATTTATAGGGGATGTTCACCACGTTTTTTGAAGCCTCCACCATGTCTTCAACTACATCAAATGTCAAGATAATGTCCAAATAATCTTTAGCCACCCTATGGAGTGATTTGATCCTCAATAGCCAACCTAGAATAGCTTAGACATGGATACAATAGTCAAGGAAGCATGTAATATGTTAGGTTAAAGTCCACAAGAAATTTGAGCAAGATTGGAAAGAGAAAGCATTAAAAATCTCACTTGGATTGTGTTCCAACGTTCAAAAAATTTGAATTCTGGGGGACATCGATCGATCGATGTCCCTGGGTTGAGAGATCTATGTCCTCCAGAAATTTTCTGATTTTGATACTGCCTGACATCGATCGATCTATGTGAGGGTATGATGTACATCGATCGATCGATGTCCCTGTGTTGAGAGATCTATGTCCTCCAGAAACTTTCTGGTTTTGATACTGCTTGACATCGATCGATCTATGTGAGGGTATGATGTACATCGATCGATCTATGTCAGGGTATGATGTACATCGATCGGTCTATGTCAGGGTATGATGTACATCGATCTCTATTTTAGAGATCTATGTCAGGGTATGATGTACATCGATCTCTGTTTTAGAGATCTATGTCAGGGTATGATGTACATCGATCTCTGTTTTAGAGATCTATGTCAGGGTATGATGTACATAGATCCTTGTTTAGAGATCTATGTCAGGGTATGATGTCTCTTTCTTATTTTCAAGTATAAAACTACTTCTAAATCCTTTTCAAACATCTTTAAACTTCATCAAAACATTTATACTCTAACAATCTCCCCCTATGTGAGATATCTATCTGTCACAATGCTTTCTTTTCATTTTGTTCCAATCATGAAATATCTTTTTAGCTCATTTTCAAACATCTTTTAAATTCATCAAAACAATTCATTTTCCAACAATCTCCCCCTTTTTGATGATTTCAAAACCAAGGCTTTTAAAAGATGTTTTTGTTTGAAAACTATATTTGAGCTTGCTAAATATTTCAAAACTTAAAATTTTATCTCTCCCCCTTTGTCAATGCATTTAAACTCCCCCTCAACATGTAATTTTCCCAAAATCAATAAGTATGATGATAATATCAAAATGCTCCCCCTCAATAGATAATCTTCCCAAAACCAATAGGTGTTATGGAAAACATTTTAGAACTTCCTCTCAACCAAACTATGCATCAAAGTATATATCAAGTCAAGCTTCACCATGTCATACCAAATAAGCACATCAAGTAAGCATACCATATCCATGAAGCAAGCAAGCATATCATGTTTATCACATGCATATCCATCAAGCAAGCATACCCAAACCTTCATTTCTACACAATCATCCGTCATATCCAAGAGCATGTTTAAACACAAGCTTATCCAAGCAAGCATGCTTAAGCATATACCATTTTGTCCCATATACCGTATATCAAGCCTCATACGCAAGCTACATACATGAGTTATATATCAAGCCACATATACAAATATGCCAATGTACCAGCATATGTATTCATGTACCAACATGTGCGTATTCTCCCCCTTTTTGTAATCATCAAAATTCTACAAGACAAAGCAAATAAATTTATTACATTTCCTCTTATTCAAAGTAGCCAGGCTCTCCCTCAACATATGCTACACTCATATTTGCCACATATACATATCTCAAATATATTAGCAACACATATCTCACTCATATCTCAAACTCAAATTTTTCATACATATTAACCTTCAAATACATATCACCTTATATTAATCTCATATTGCATCACATGCCTTATATATACACTCTGTATTATATACTCCATAAATATGTATATCTTTCTTCTCCCTTTTTTTAAGGGACAATAAGGCACAATAAAAGGATCATGTAAAGGAGATGACAGGAAATCATATGATCATTAAGTTTCTAAATCTATCACTATATCGGATTTCTTTAACATGGAGTAGATGATGTTGCGATAAGAATGACATTGTGTGACCTAGTGGCTGCTTCTATCATATTTGTCATGAATGACTCCACAAAGTCCAAAAAAATTTCTTGTTGACAAGGAGGTGAGATATGTAGAAGTCAAAGTTACTAGGAATCTTATATGATTTCCTAGTCACACAAAATTATGACTGCCACAGTCAACACTCAATATACTAATGGCATATTGTTTTTATTCTTGGTAGGATGAAAAACTAAGAAGCTTTTAACTTGGTCCTCATTGACCTTTCATCTTGCCATATATCAAATCTTATATAACCCTTCATTAGGAGCCACAAGCAAATCATTTATAATTCTAACATTTCATTCTAGGTGTGTACCATGAATCACATTAAGCATTGCATAGGAAAAAGTATTCAAGTATTCCACCTACAAGTGTGCATAAAATAGTCTAGTGGACATTCTAGACATTTTGTTCATCTACTTCTCATTCCAAAGAGGTCTCTATTTCTGAACATCTATCCAATCTAAGGCTAGCATCAATTCAGCATCCTTGATTTTAAACAACTTCAAGAGAGTGGTTGTCCTATCATTCATCTCCCATTTAGTAAATGATTCTTAATCATGTGAAGGGATGTATTCAAAGTTACATGACACATCTAATACTCTAAATTCTGTAGGTTTTATCCACAAAAAGTTATAGATGGTTAAGCATCTCCTTAATTCTATCAACTTCTCAGTCTTGGCGAAATTTGTGCCTATGGTCCTAACCGTCCAGCTTCTTGGTCCAGTAGGAACTGTAAGCTTTGGCCCTAAGAAGGATTGCTTGACCCTTCTTCACTATGTTTAGAGTTTCTTGGTCTCTTGCAGGGTATTCTTGCTCCTCATTTTGATTTTTTTAAACGAGATTTTAAGATTGTACGGAGACAAATTCATCACAAACTAACTCTTTTGTATAGAACCCCTTATAAAGTAATGTCTAACTTCAATATGTTTGGTTCTACTATAGAGAACCAGATTTTGTGATATATTTATAGATGAGGTATTATCTCATAAAATGGGTACTTTTCTCATCAACAAGAGTTTTAGCATAGTTTGAATCACTATACTCTCTTAAGTCAAGAAAAACCCCAACATTCAATGTACTTTTTAAATCTTTTAAAAAATACGTTTTAAGACAACTAGATGCAATTTCTTTAGCATATCTTAAAATCTAGCACATAAACATATAGTATATAACATATCCGGCTAGCTAGCAGTCAAACAAAGTAAACTATCAATCATACTATTAAACTTTGTTACCTTGACAGCTTATCAAGCTTTGTACTTGTGCTCATTTGCATGCTTGCATTCCTTCCGTTTTCAAGTTTGCATTTCTTGAGAGGATCGTTGATGTACTTTGTTTGAAAGATGTACACTTCATCATTGGTTTGCTTGATTTGAAGCCCAAAAGAGGTGGTTGAGCTCATCCATCATACTCATCTCAAATTTTTCTTCCTTTAGCTTAGTACAATGCTTACAAGGGCAATCATTAGTAGCTCTAAACACAAGGTCATCAACATATATTTGAGCAAATGAATGACTTCATTGGTTTTTGATAAATAAGGAAATATGAATCTTTCTTCTTAGAAGACCATTTTTAACAGAAAATTTTCAATTTCTGTAGGTGTTCAAGTCCATAGATGGCTTTTTAAGGATATGATTTAAACAGTCTTAATCTTTAAACATAGTGATTTAGCTACAAGAGATTTATGGTCATTTGACATCACATTTAACCTTTGTAATCATATTTCACAATTCTCTCACTTTCCATGTAAGCTAATGTTTTCGCACATAGTTTGAGTCACATGCATTTCATAGTTTGCATAGTATGGAGCTCAAGAGGACAATTGAGTTTTTCTTCATTTGTACTTTCATCAAACTTGCCATGCATTGATTTGTGCACATTTTCCACAAACAATTCTATATTTGACCCAAACTTATTCCCGACATGGATATTAACGAGAATATTATGAAGAATGTGATGACTTGTTTTTCTCTTTAAAAGTTATCTTGACCTCTCATACCAGGCTATAGGAGTTTAGTTCGTGTCATATAAGGAAACATGATTTGACTCATCAAGGTCTTCAATATTGAAAGATTAAGTATACAAATTCATTTTTGCATATAGTTATCCAAGATAGTCAATTTGACATATAAAATTGATTTCTTATGCCAAATATAGTCTAGAAAGCTTCTTTAATGTTGCAAGGTAAGACACAAATTTCATCCACATCTTGATAAAGTCATAGTTCATGGTTTCTTCTTCATTTGATTTTATTATTCCTCATTCTTTAAGCTAAAGCTTAGATGATCTACCAAATTCCATGTGTTTTGAATTTTCTAAACTCTAAGAAGCTCATATAGCGTAGAGGTTTCTCCTTTGCTTTTGATCCTCATGAACGTTCAAATAACTTTTATCACATAAACATTTGAAACCTCAAGTTCTATATTGAATTCCTCCTAAAGTGAAATATTCAAGTTGTTTCAAGACTTGTTCAACCACATGCTCTTTCTTGACATGTTCATCATTTATTAAATTCAAGCCTCTTTAAATCTTCTTTGGTCTTAACTATGAAAGTTCTACATAAACTGTTTTAGAGAAGGAATTCTATCATTTCAAGGCTCATGGGAAGTCATATTAAGACAATTCCTTAACTACACCATATTGATGATCAACCAACACTTAAGTTTTCCACTTAAAAGTGTTCTAACATAAAAACTTCAAGAGAAACTCATGTCTAGAAATATTTTAGTTTTACTTTCTTCAATCCGATTTTGTTTAGAAGTTTAGATACCAAGAAATGGTGAAATGCATCCTCTCAGTTGACAAAGATGTTGGTATTTCCTTTAAACTTCCAACTTCTTTTTCACTTGATAGATCAATCTTATATGCATTCTTATTTTCAAGTCTTTTTATAGACTCATGATCATGCATCATAGTTCATAGTAAGAAACATATTCAAGTAAATGACATGGAATCAATTAGCTTCAAATACTCAAGCAAGTCACATAAATCAATCAAGTTGTAAAGAAAGCATTTAATACGATATGCATAATACTCCTATGAAGAAAAATGAAGCATTTATGAAGTCTAGAGAATGTACTTTGAGTATGAAACTTAAATCCTTACTTATCAATGCTTTAGAAAATTGATAAGTATCGCATATGCCATCATGGTTCATAAATATTTTGATAGGTTGGTACTTTCAAAAGTTCATAAAAACTTTGTAACCAACATATCTAAGTCATTTATTCCATGGGATAGACAAATTCCAAAAACTTGGCATATGAGTTTTTGACAATAAACTCTTGTAAGCTAAACATTTGTTTTCTTTCAAAAATTGCAAAGACATCAAAACATTTTATTTCCCTTTGCAAATATCTTATCATTTTTAAAAAGTTAAGTATTATAGAGAACAGATATCAAATTTTAGCTCGTGTCCCTTCTATACAAATTATAGGACTAAAAGAATGGTTAGAAAGTTTACCAACTATTCCAACTCCAAGTGTCTAGCCTTTTCCATTGCCAAAATGGAATGCCGCACCATCTTTGATCTTGAACATGATAGAGAGGTGCTCTTTGTTGGATATATGGATTGAACATTTCAATTCCATGAGCTATTTGATTTCTTTCACTTTGTCTTCTCCATGGATTCCAAGCTCCTACATAAGACAAATGTATATCCATAGGTACCCTTTTGTTGTTGGGTCCATCTTGGTTAGTTCTCATGCCTTTTGGCCTCCAATAATACTTAGAGCTTTTCTTTGCTCTACAAACACTTACCACATGACCCTTTTTGTTACAGTAGAAACAAGTAGGTGCATGATGTGATTGTGTGTTTTTAGGCTTGGAAGGTTTAGCTACCTTCATAGACTTAGAAATCTTGTTGACATTTCTAAGCACTTCCTTTGGAAGTATCAAATCAGCCTTAGGTGAATCACATAAAGATGTCTCTTTTATCTTTGATAATTTTATATTGGTTGAAGTAGTAGAAGCTTTAAAATCTAAGTTTGATTTTCTATTTACTACTTTTTGTTTACCAAGAGGTTTTTCATGGACAACCTTCTCATATGTCACCTTATGAAGTTCTTCAAGTTTAACACATTTATTCTTAATCTCTATATTTTCTAGAGCTAAAGATTTGTGTGTTTCTAAGATGACATCATGTTCTAGATGAAGCAAAATAAGAGAGTCATGCAAATTTTCATTTTCTAATTTGCATAAATTAAGTTTCTTTTTAGCATGCTTGTACCTTAGTGCAAGATTTTCAAATTCCTCATATAAAGCAATATATTCATCTTGTAATTTATCAAACGAGGAAGTTGAAGAAGATACCTCTTTGTGATCTTCAAAAGCTATGAGACATATTGCTTCTTTATCCTTGTGATCATCTTTATCTCTGTTTGATTGATGATCATCATTTGCTAACTCCTCGAGCTTTTTCCATGTCTCATGTGGAGAGAAGATGTCTTGAACCTTTAATAGCTCGTTGTGCAAGAGTGAGAGATGGAGGATTTCAAGAGCTTTCCCTTCAAGCTCAAAATTTTTCTTATCCTCGTCATTGTAATCATCTAACTCCTTCATGGCTACTCTCCCGTTTTCATCCAACCTAGTTGGTGGAGATACTCCCTCTATGACCATTCTCCATATGTCATAACCACATCCACACAAATATGCATTCATCCTATATTTCCATAAGGAATAGTTTTGAGTATCAAACAGGGGAACTTTGGTGTTTCGTGCTGTGAATATAGTGGTTGGCTTGAGAGTTGAGCTATATGATGTAGAGGTTGTAATTGCCATGTTTTTCAATGATCTTTAACCTTGCTACTTGCAAAGATTGGCCAAGCAATCAAGGTTAGGCTTTGATACCAATTGTAAGGTCCGTGATGAACACTCTAGAGGGGGGGTGAATAGAGTGTTGGGCAATTTTGCGGAATTTTCTCGGTTTAGCTCAATACAAAACAGAGGCGCTCAAAATCAATAAAGAAGGAGATGAGAGATAATGATTGAAGACACAAGATTTAGAGTGGTTCGAATCTTAAATGATTCTACTCCACTACCACTTTGCTTTCAAAATGGATTTTCAACAGCAACTTTCTTATTACCTTTGATAAGGAACAAGAACAACAACAACAACACTTGCACTAACTCTAGTGCAAGCAACAACTACAACAGCAGTAACTTATTGCACAACCAATATGTGCAATACCAACAACAGCAGCAACAACTTGTTGCACATACACTTTGTGCAACCTCAACAACAACAACAACTAGAAGCAAGAATCCTCACAACTTCAACAAAGTTCTCTCAAGAACTTTCTCACAGTGGGTTGAAGGAAGTAGTGGGGATCACACTTTCTTTCTAGTCTAAACACAAGCAAGAGATCAAATGTTTATGGTTTCTCTTGTGTTAGACTCACTATCTCTCAATATACAACAATGAAGAACAAAGAAAGGCTTAACAAGCTTTAAGCACTTTTACACATATGAGAGAAATATACAACAATGAAGAATGAAGCTTGATGATGGTGAAAGTGTGTGTTTGCCTCATCCAAGCTTCATCTATTTATATGGGATGTTCACCACTTTTTTGAAGCCTCCACCATGTCTTCAACTACATCAAATGTCAAGATAATGTCCAAATAATCTTTAGCCACCCTATGGAGTGATTTGATCCTTAATAGCCAACCTAGAATAGCTTAGACATGGATACAATAGTCAAGGAAGCATGTAATATGTTGGGTTAAAGTCCACAAGAAATTTGAGCAAGATTGGAAAGAGAAAGCATTAAAAATCTCACTTGGATTGTGTTCCAACGTTCAAAAAATTGAATTCTGGGGATCGATGTCCCTGGGTTGAGAGATCTATGTCCTCCAGAAACTTTCTGATTTTGATACTGCCTGACATCGATCGATCTATGTGAGGGTATGATGTACATCGATCGATCGATGTCCCTGTGTTGAGAGATCTATGTCCTCCAGAAACTTTCTGGTTTTGATACTGCTTGACATCGATCAATCTATGTGAGGGTATGATGTACATCGATCGATCTATGTCAGGGTATGATGTACATCGATCGATCTATGTCAGGGTATGATGTACATTGATCTCTGTTTTAGAGATCTATGTCAGGGTATGATGTACATCGATCTCTGTTTTAGAGATCTATATCTGGGTATGTTTTAGAGATCTATGTCAGGGTATGATGTACATCGATCTCTGTTTAGAGATCTATGTCAGGGTATGATGTACATAGATCCCTGTTTAGAGATCTATGTCAGGGTATGATGTCTCTTTCTTATTTTCAAGTATAAAACTACTTCTAAATCCTTTTCAAACATCTTTAAACTTCATCAAAACATTTATACTCTAACATTCCGGGCAAAGCAGTTTCCAACAGATATGAATCATACTCTCATCACACTCATTCCAAAAGTGGTAGCTCCTGAATATGTGTCTCAATTTCGCCCCATTGCACTCATGAATGTGCTCATCAAAGTCCTGACCAAGGTGGTTAAGAATCGTCTTAAGGTAGTTGCGACAAAGCTGGTAAGTGAGGTACAATGTAGTTTTATCCCTGGACGTCAAGCAAGTGACAATATTATTATTGTCCAAGAAAAACTCCATTCAATCCGTAGGAAAAACGGACGCACAGGTGTCATGGCGATTAAAATCGACTTGGAAAAGGCGTATGACCGCATCAGTTGGCCATATCTGACGAAAGTGTTGTATGCTGTGGGCTTTAGCACTGACATGGTAGAAATAATAATGTTTGTTGTTTCATCAGTGAAGATGAAAGTTCTATGGAATGGAACCTACCTTGAGAAATTTCAGCCAACATGCGGTCTCAGGCAAGGTGATCCACTTGCTCCACTTCTCTTTGTTCTATGCATGGAACATTTATCCCAATTGATACAAAAGTCCATTAATGCTGGGTAATGGACATGTATTCGGGCATCAAGAAACGGTCCCCTAGTGTCTCACCTTTTATTTGTAGACGTCGTGTCATGGCTGTTATGTCCCACACCATCCGTAAAATAATTAGAGGATAAAAAGAATATTAAATGCTATTAATGACAATTAATAGAAATAAATTAAGAATTGAATATTATATTTATTAGTATTTATTAAGGAAATAAATGATAGAATTAAGTAGCATTTAATTTAGAATTGAATATTAGTATTTATTATTTAAGATAAATAAGATAATAGGATATAATTTAGAAACTCAAATTTTACCATTCCCATATCAAAACTGACAGAACGTCAGTTTCTGTTTCATTTATCAGAAACCGACGCCCCTCTGCCCCTTAGACGCCATTCTTCTCATCCAACCCTAAGGAAGAACTTCCAAGGAAGCAATCCAATCTTCGTTTGTTTTCAAATCTTCTTCGAGTAATCAAAGGCAAGTAATCTACTTATGAGTTCCTACGATTTGCGAAAGAAAAAGGCCTATTTTTGATATCAAAATTGGATCACCATGCAGTAATTTCTTTTCATGAATCTATACGTAGTTTATGTGTGTTAGTTTTGAGATTTGGCCACTATATGTTGAAAATCATTTGTTGTTGTTGTTGATTTTGTGAAATCCTTCAAATCCCAATCCATTGAACCCTACTTTGTTGATATTTGCGGTTGAAGGAAAGAGAGAGTGAAAAGATGAGATTTTTGGGTTTGTTGGATGAATGATTCGAGTTTTAGGCTTGAATCTTTGATGTGTCTGTGAAAGATGATGTTTGAATGAATTAAGCATGGATTGATAGGGAGGAATAGGCTTGAAATGATTTGGAAGGAAGTTGGGATCGAATTGGGGGTTAGATCTGTAGTTTCTGCAGAAAACTGCAGAATGAAATTCTGGGAACGAGGACGTCGATCGATCGACGTCAGAGTATGACGTACGTCGATCGATCGACGTATAGTGAGTGAGAGGCTGACATGCCTCCGAAGGACATATATCGATCGATGTAGGATGAGTGAGAGATCGGCGTGCCTCAAAAGGATGTAAATCGATCGACGTAGGTTGAGTGAGAGATCGACGTGTCTCAGAAGGACGTCGATCGATCGACGTCAGGGTATGACGTCCACCTGTTTTATGGAAAAATAAGGGAAGGAAGAGTGAAGCTAGGGGATCCTTTGGGTGACCTTAGGGACTTCTTAGGACCTGATTGAGGTTAGCCTAAGTCTTGGGAACACGATTTGAATCGGACTTCAAAGCGAATGACCTAAGGGGTTAGGAATGAATATATGAGGCTCTACAGAGTTCAAAAAGGAGAATGTTAGGGTTCCTACATTATCCTTTGGGTTCTAGAATGAATGTTTAGGTGATGTTGACTTGTCGGAAAAGATACGCTCGAGTGTATGAATGAAGTGAGTCTCGAATAATTGATTGACATTTGAATGTGATTGAATGATGAGAAGTCGTGCATTTTTGCATCAGGTCACTTGCATTTGCATTATGATTTGATAAGAGTTGTTCCTCGACACATGGTATAAAGTTTGCAAAATGAGCTGTGATGCGTTACAGGGTATAAAGACAAGTTGTAACCATCACAGGGTATAAAGTGAGCTGTAATGTGTCATAGGGTATAAAGACAAGTTGTGGCACATTACAGGATATAAAGTTGAGCTGTGGTGCGTCACATGGTATAAAGACAAGTTGTGGCCCACCACATGGTATAAAGTTATGTGACCGAACATTATGACATGCATTGCACTGTTTTGAAAAGTGAAGCATAAGCATTTGGGGTTTGTGTAGTTTAGTGCATGCTTTGAATTGCCATACATCACGTGAGTCGTTACGGTACTATTGAATTGAAGTTGGATTGTTATTGAATTGCTGAACTCTTATTAATTATTGTTCTCATTCTGTTATGCTATAAATCTATATTCTTGAAGTTATACAAGGCATGTGCCCCATCATCCCTGGATTTACATATTCCTCATGTCTTGCCATGTGTTGATCCCGTATGTCTTATAAACGGGTTACTTGCTAGTGTTTTTCGCTAAGGATACTACCGTTGTGTTGCAGGTGAGCCTGAATATGATATGATTTTCATAGAGGATGACGGCGAGTGGGCTGAATGGGATGCTTAGAGCTCATGTTGGGAATTGTTCTATATTGTCTTCTATTATTCCAGTGTTCTTGTATTTATTTGAGGACTTAGATGGTTGCGTCCATAAATAATCCCTGATATTTACATTATCTTTTGACATACAAATTTGATGGTTTAGATTTTATTTTTCTCGTGTCTCCGTGCTTATTCTCTTACGTCATTGATGATGTGTACTTGAGAGATGAGACATCTTATAGTCTTCTCAGTAAGCTACGACGGGTGCACCGGTTCGGATCCGCTGTCCAGGTCGGGGCGCTTCAGGTGGTATCAGAGCCTAGGCTTCAGATCTACCTCGGAGACCTAGGTTATGTCATGTAGAGTCTTAAGCTATGATTTTGACCCTAAGTTGATCCTTAGGTCTAAGTACATGATCTTAAATATAAGTTTGATTGGGTTGGGTGTGTGCGAGCGCGATAAAACTTAATTCACCATTAGTTTTATTTTCTTCCAGTTTACGAGTTCCGCCTTGTACAACGCATATAGGCCTTCAGTATTTACTTTTGGAATTGCTGAATGCTAATAAGCGTTGATTTTGCAGACAATGCCTCCTAGAAGAGATAACCAAGGAAACGGTGGCAACGGGAATGAGAACCCTCCACCACCGCAGATGGTAGTGTTAGTTTATGTGCCCTAGGCCATGATTTGGATATTTATGTTATACATTTATTATTAATAAAAGAGGTTTTATTATCATTATTGTTGGTTAGTAAGTTACACAATTTTGATATATGTCCCTGATTCATTATTGTTATAGAGATAAAATAATTTATAATCAGTATGAGTATTGATTCGATAATCATGAGATGATTATGTGTATGGTGATACAAATCAATTTCATAGATACTTGTTAGAGAACAGTGTATTGGATAGACCCATCATGAGATTACTACATGGATTAGCGTCATAAGTAAATCTCATGATAGTCGTGTTTTAAGGCCATGCTATGCACCATGCTTGCACTAAGTCAATCAGGGACCGCCGTATGCGTACGCCCTATAGTTCGTTACCATGACATTAAGATTGTCAATATATATTTATTTGTTATAATATGTTTGTGTAAGATATATTATAATTGTTGATGTCTTTGCATGGTGCATAGCATGGCCTTAGGACCTATGTGATTGACTTAGTCATATTTCTATTTTGGGTTATTTTGGCCTGCGTGCCGCTGTAGTTTTTGTTGTATTTTATTATACAAGTAGTTAGGTTTTTCTTTATTATTGTAATAAATGAAGAATCAAGCTACAAAAGGGATGATGTCGAAACACACCAAGGACAAGTGGATTCCATAGAGATGGAGGCACGAGCTCAAGACAAGAAGATATGTATCATTGCAAATGTTGTAATACGAAGTCTTTCACATAGGGTTTCCTTTATGATCTTCATTTGGTCTCATGAAGATCATATTTAGTTTGGCCATGCTATGTCACGTTTACATATTTATCATTTTGTATGAGATGCGTGGATGATAGATTATATATATATATATATGCATATAGGATGCTATTATAATATGCAATGCAAGACATAAACTAAATTGAACCCTCATTAATAATTTAAGTCTTGATGCCATCCATGTCTTAAACACCTATTAAAACTGGGATTGTATTAAAGTAGGTATTGCCAAAGCAACGTGCTTTAAACATTCCTAGCTACGTAGGATGAGTAATAGTGCTACTCATATGTTTAAAATTGGTTCGACTTAATTGGGCTATCAAAACGGTCTTGGGCCCAAGGCATTAGATGGGATCTAACATACAATGATATATAATGTCATTATTCCATAAAATCTAAGAGTTACATGAGATGTAATTGGTAAAGAAGTTACCTACCTAAATAACTTAATTTTAAGCGTCATGCCAAAGCTGAGTTTAAAATTAAGTCAAATATGGATCTTAGCTCACTAAAATATTTCTTTTGAGGGTTATGTTTTAGTGGGAGTTTTTATAAATTTTAACCTCATTATTAATAAAGTGTTACTTTGCATGTTTTGTAGATCATAAATGGCTGCTAATAACAATTCCACCTTATCGTTGCGATCTATCCTTGAGAAGGAAAAATTGAAAGAATGTGGGACTAATTTTGTTGACTGGTTTCGAAACTTGAGAATTGTTCTTAAGCAAGAAAATAAGTCCTACGTGCTCGATGACCCTGTCCCTGAACCCCCTCCTGCTGATGCTTCTGTTGCTGCTAGGAATAAGCATAAGAAGCATGTGGAAGATTCCAATGACATAGGATGTCTTATGTTGGCAACTATGTGTCCAGGTTTTCAGAAGGACCTGGAACACTTGAAAGCTTATGAGATGAGTGTGCATCTCAAACAAGCTTTCCAACAACAGGCTAGGCTGGATAGGTTCGACACCGCTGTCGCACTTTTTGACTATAAGATGTCTGAAGGTGAATCTGTTAGCGCTCATGTTTTGAAGATGAAAGGCTATATAGATCACCTTGCAAGACTTCGATATCCCCTGAGTTTGGAACTTGCCACGGATTTGATCCTACACTCTTTACTTAGCAGTTTCTCTCAGTTCGTCATGAACTATAATATGAATAATATGGAAAAGTCCATTCCTGAGCTACATAGTATGCTCAAAACTGCTGAGGGGAATATCAAAAAGCCTACCCAGGTATTGAGTGTCAATATCAAGCCAATGAAAAAGAAAGGTAAAGGCAAAGGTAAGCCCAAAGGTGCAAAGGGTGCAAACGGGTCCAAGGGTCAAGTTAAGCCAAAACCTGGACCCAAGGCAAAGGTTCCTAAGGAAGGAACTTGTTTCCATTGCAACAAGCCTGGGCATTGGAAAAGAAATTGTGACATTTATTTGGAGGAGTTGAAGAAGCTGAAGGGTAGTGCGACTACATCTTCAGGTATTTATGTTATAGAAATTAATTTATCTACTTCTTCTTCCTGGGAATTAGATACTGGATGTGGATCCCATATTTGTACAAATATGCAGGGGCTCAAAAGGAGTAGGATGCTGAAGAAAGGTGAGGTGGGCCTACGTGTTGGCAATAGAGTAAGAGTTGCTGCTATAGCCGTAGAGACCTATGAGCTTGTCTTACCCAATGGGCTTTTGTTAGTTTTAAACAATTGCTTTTATGTTCCTACTATGAGTAGGAATCTTATTTCAGTATCTGTTTTGGATGATGATGGTTATTCATTTTTAATTAAAAATAAGAAGTGTTCTATTTTTGATAAAAATGACTTGCTTTATTATATTGCAAGTAGTTATAATGGCATTTATGTCCTTAACCTTGATGATTCCAATGACAGTAATATTTATAACATATCTTCAAAAAGAACTAAACCAAATGAATTAAACCCTACATATTTGTGGCATGTCGCCTTAGTCATATAAATGAGAAGCGCGTATCTAAACTCCATCAAGAGGGTTTATTAGATTCATTTGATTTTGAATCATTTGAAAATTGCGAGTCTTGTTTGCTTGGAAAGATGACAAAGGCCCCTTTTACTGGACATAGTGAAAGGGCTAATGACTTATTGGGCTTAGTACATACAGATGTATACGGCCCAATCAGCATTAGTGCCAGAGGAGGATTTCAGTATTTCGTAACTTTTACTGATGATTTCAGTAGGTATGGCTATGTCTACCTAATGAAACATAAGCATGAGTCTTTTGAAATGTTTAGAACTTTTCAAAATGAAGTACAAAATCAACTTGGTAAGACAATTAAAACGCTTCGATCAGATCGAGGTGGTGAATATTTGAGCCAAGAATTTGACCAATATCTAAGAAATTGTGGAATCGTTTCACAGTTGACTCCTCTAGGAACTCCACAATGGAATGGTGTTTCTGAAAGGAGAAATCGAACTTTATTAGATATGGTTCGATCTATGATGGTTCAAGTAGATCTTCCTTTATGTTTTTGGGGTTATGCCTTGGAGACAGTTGCATTCATTTTAAACCGTGTACCATCTAAAACGGTTGAAAAGACACCATATGAGATATGGACTAGTAAGAGACCCAGTTGTATTTTCTTAAGATTTGGGGTTGTGAAGCTTATGTGAAAAGATTAGTGTCAGATAAGCTAGCTCCAAAGTCTATCAAATGTATTTTTGTGGGGTACCCTAAGGAAACTAAAGGGTACTATTTCTATATTCCCTCAGAGAACAAAGTGTTTGTTGCTCGAAATGGAGTCTTTTTAGAAAAGGAGTTTCTCTCTAAGAGAACTAGTGGGAGTATAGTACAACTTGAGGAAACTCAAGTTCCACAAGATATCATTGAACCGCCTTTAGAGACAATTTCAGAACCACAAACAGTTGTGAAGCCTGAAAATGTAACACAAGTCCAACGCAGATCTGATAGGATACATCGTCAGCCAGAGAGATATGGATTTCTTGTGACTGATGATAGTGAAGTTATGCTCATAGATCAAGATGAGCCTACTACCTATCAAGAAGCTGTGTCAGGTCCAGATTCAGATAAATGGCTTGGAGCCATGAATTCTGAGATTGATGCGATTCAAGGAGCCCTAAACATACAAACTTCACAAATAAGGGCCTTGAACATACTAACTCCACAAACAAGAAGCTTGTGCACAAATAGAAGATGTAAACTAAAGAGCTTCTTGTTCAAACATGTGCAAGATGAGCCAAGGAATATAGATGCATGATTTTTCTATGTTTATTGAGGCCATGATTTGATTGTCCTTGAGTTTATAGCATATCATATGATGTAAGGGTTAGTGGGAGGGCAGGATGGTCATTTCATGCGTTGTCGTTGTAATATCGAGTCTAGTTGTTTGCGTTGTCTTTATTTTAGGTCTAGGCTATTTTATAGAGTCTTTTAATATTTGTTTATAGTACTAAATATCGTTTTTGAGTGTTTTCTAAGGTGACAAGGCTAAACAAGGAAAGTGGCTTGGAGAGTCCCTATTTTTCAGGAAGGCAGCCAGACACCAGTCGGTATTTTGGACGCCTAGGTCGGAGTACTGATCCAAATGGGTTCAAACCACTTGGAGGTTTCAGATAACTCAATTTGTGACGAGTTTCATGTTTTACACTTTGTCTAATTCGGGCTACAAGGTGGACCGAAACCAGGTGCAAGTTGGGAGTCCAGAATGGAAAGTACTGAAGATCACTGGATGGGTACCTAATCTTTGAAAACCCGTATCTCTGTTAAGAAAAGTCCAAATGAGGTGATTCAAAAGCCCAAATTCAAGAGAATTTTATGAGATACAACTTTGCTGAAGAGTGCAAACCCTAATTCGGTGTGTAGAAGCAGATAAAAGTCAATAACCGACAGGGTATAATTCCAGTGCGAGATTTTAGGGATTTGAATTATGTAATCTTCCTTGATTAGCTTTGACTTATCTTTTTTGTACATTTGATTAAGATTGATAGATAATATTCCTAGGAATTTGATTGATTAGTTAATTTTTAGGATTAGAAAATTACAACATTATAAGAAGAAAAAACTCGGCAGCATAGTTTTTAGATAGAATTTTGGAGAATTAAAAATTCAGTTTTTGTTGCAACTTGTGTTGCCTTCTTTGTGTGTTTTTTCTTTGGTTTTCACAAAGTAAAATCAAGGCTAGATCCAATCAAGGTTTGAGCAAACCTAGTTGGTGAATCACAATCCAAGGATACGGAACGACGTGTTGGATTGGGAGATTCGAATTGCTCAACGTAGACGTTGTTGATTTCTCTTGTCCAAGAAGGTGGTGTTGGCGCCATTGTCCCACGCAAGGGTTGATCAAAGGTGTCTGTTGGAGTTGAAAGGAGCGATCGTCAATTCCATACGATCCAAGATCGTATCAAAGTGGTATCAGAGCAAAGGTTTCTTCTTTACAACTCGCATATCCTTCATTCTCTTGTTTTCCTTGTTGTCTTCATCTTCATTTCCCAAACGTCCATCACCCATCTTTGTTCTCTAGTTCTTATTTCCCCCTCAAGTTCAAGTGTTGTCTTATTAAAAAAAAAAAAAGAGGGTATGCTGATCGAAAGTTTGTTCCTTTTCAACAAAAGGGAGGTCAAGTTTCTGTCAATTAAAATTGGACAGTATGTGCCACAGGCACAAAAGTTTGATTCTAGCAAAAATAGTTTCGCTCTTTTTGTAATTGTTTTGCGATTAACCTTTAAAGATCAAATCTTTAAACACACTTAACAATAGGGTTCATTGTGATAGGGTTTAAATTCCGCCATAGCATATAAATTTAGTCCATTTCTTAAAAGTGCTACCTAGTGTCACTCGTAAATCTTGTTGCTAACGAAGCTTTTGGTTGGTCTTAGACTTGTGTGACTTGATTGCATTGTTGTTTGGTTTGCGTTGTAATTTTCTTGTATCCAAGTCATCATCTTCAAACCAAACCTAGCCACAAAGACCTAATCTTGGAGGCAAAAAAAAACTGTTTGGCCGAAATCTACCCAAGACAGCCGCAGTACGGCTTTGTTTTTTTTGCCGGGAAATATCATCGGAAAATACCCATTCCCAGATTCGAAACTGAAGCAGAAGAAAAACAAAATTGTGCCGAGACAAACTCTTGTTCTATGCTATATACTTGATGGCTTCCTTTGATATCCATGAAAAAGAAAATCTTCTTAATGTACAATTTTATCCGGCCAATTTGTGGTAGCCAATCCCAGCAAAGTTCAATTTTTTTGTGGTGCGAAAATTCACTTCCGGTGTATCATTGGCCATGATAAGGCGCAGAAGTGAAAATGAACCATGTGTAACAGCGATTTCCTCTTTGAATTAGTATATGTACGTAATTGCTTTTTTTTTTCTTTGTTTGGACATTTTTGTCTAGATCACCTCTTCTACAACCAGCTAGCTTAATTTACCAAAAAAAAAAAACACAAGAGTGATACAAGTGGTATGAGGAGAACATCAAGTTTGTTGATAATATTTTGTGCATATCAAGTTCCATTCACGTCCCAAAACCGTGCCTTTTGAATCCACAAAAACACCACATCCTTCATTATCTTTACACTTGGATACTTGATTATTGTAATTGAATCAACAACTTGTGATTAATTTGCATAAGGCTAAAGTTAACTAAAGATTGCCCAGAGCAACCCCTAGTTTTCTTTGGCACAGCCTTTGACATAATTTTTGGTCTCATTTTCCTTGATTCTTAGGAGGTTAAGTGTGTTAAATTGTCTTGTTCTTGGCGTAATACCTTTGCTTGATAGTTGCTGAAATTTGGGTGACACATTGGAGAAAAAGGCGCAATTGATCATCGGATTGTGTTAGCCACTTGAGGAGCTTGCTTTGGTTGTATCTAGCCCAAGATTGGCCGGGGAAAGCACAAACTTGAGTGACTATACAAGAGCGAGAAAGGAACATACACTTGGATTTTGATTTTTACTAACGTAACGAAATCTCTTTTGTCTTTGTGTTAGTTTTTCTTTTCTTGTCTTCTTTATTTCATTTCAGGTGAAAACATGTCGTCGACCAATGCCGTAGATGAGGAGACAAGGGCTGAACTGTCACTTGAAAAGGTGCTGGAGAAATTGCAAGAAATATCCAACAAAGTAGAAGAATTGGATTGGAGAACCTTGAATCAACAAAGTTCACAAGTTGAAGAGTTGGTTGGCACCTTTTGGGGAGTCATGTGTTATGAGCATGACTACAACGAGGTTGAAAAACGCATGATTACCTTTGGAAAATCAAATGGTATTTGGGGTAAGAAATTGGCGTTACAAAGTGCCTAAGTTTCAAAACTATCCACAACATGATAAAGATATTAAAGCATATTACAATGAATTGCTAGATGACTTATATTATGCTTACATTGAAGAGGTTGAAGAATTAACCATGATTAGATTCATTGCTGGGTTAAATAAAGAGATTGCACATGAAATGATGCATTGTAGATATGAATCACTTGAAGCTATGTATGAGCATGCAACCAACATTGAGAATAGGATAAAATTTAAGAAGGACATGGATGATTTTTTTGCTAAAATGCATAAGCGTGGCCAAGCTGAAATTGTTTCTAAAAAGGAGCAAAAAGCTGAAATTGTACCTAAAGTTGATGCTAACACAAAACCGAGAGTTGATTTGTTCCCACATGACTTGAATGAGGTTAAACTTAATGCATATAATGAACATGAATTGCATGATAATACAGCTGAATTGCATGGCAAAATCTTGGTTGAATTGCATGAGAAAACGAGTGAACATGAGGATGATTTACATGTTGAAGTAACATCGCCTATTTGTCTTGATTTGTGTTCACCACATGTATCGTGCGATCTTGAGTTAAGACCTGAATTTGAACTTGTGTCACATGAATTAGATGATGATTTAGATGATGAATCAGATGCATCTAAGTTGGATGAAACTGATTTGATAGTTAAGAGTGTTGGATCCTTTGTTGTTGAATCTTTTAGAGTATGTGTTGATCTCCCTAATCTACATTGTTTTCATGATCCTTTTTATATGAATCATATACACACGGCCTTTAGCATGATCGAATCCCACAGTATGCTTGTTCATAGGATGATTCATGCCATGTTTGCTCATGAGAGATGTCATATCACATTATATTGTTTCCCTTTCCAAATCTTGGTAATATGTAACTTTGTTTATCGTGATGAATTGTTGGTCTATGTGTTGATTGAGTTTGAATATTTGTTGCATGATGGATTTTGGTTGCATCCTACACATTCATGTTTGATTGAGAGAAGTATGACTATACACCCTAAACACATCAAGAAGAGGTTTGTATTGACGTGGAGTCGTGTTTCTAGTGTGTGATAAGTCTTTCTTTTGGAAGCTTCATAAGTGTCTCACTTGTGCTTTGTTAATGCATCCTAAACATGTGAAAGTGAAGATACAAAAGAGTTATGACTCTACTCCTTATTTATCTCTTTGCCATCATCTTTTACTTGTTCATGATTCTACTTATGCATTTATTGAGTTAGAGTTTTAGGCGTATGTCTTTGTGCACCCTAAACATGTTAGGAAGAGGTGTTTACTGCCGTCTAGATGTTTCATCATTGGAGTACGTGGACATCCCAATCATGTTAGACTTAAATTATGTATGATCATTGCACTTGGTTTGCTTGAACTTGTATCTTACATAGTTTATGAGTCATTTATGGAGTATCCCTCTTATCCATTTGTGTGTTTAGATTCGAGGTCGAATCTTTTTGAGGAGGGAGGGAATGATGCGATTCAAGGAGCCCTAAACATACAAACTTCACAAACAAGGGCCTTGAACATACTAACTCCACAAACAAGAAGCTTGTGCACAAATAGGAGATGTAAACTAAAGAGCTTCTTGTTCAAACATGTGCAAGATGAACCAAGGAATGTAGATGCATGATTTTTCTATGTTTATTGAGGCCATGATTTGATTGTCCTTGAGTTTATAGCATATCATATGATGTAAGGGTTAGTGGGAGGGCAGGATGGTCATTTCATGCGTTGTCGTTGTAATATCGAGTCTAGTTGTTTGCGTTGTCTTTATTTTAGGTCTAGGCTATTTTATAGAGTCTTTTAATATTTGTTTATAGTACTAAATATCGTTTTTGAGTGTTTTCTAAGGTGACAAGGCTAAACAAGGAAAGTGGCTTGGAGAGTCCCTATTTTTCAGGAAGGCAGCCAGACACCAGTCGGTATTTTGGACGCCTAGGTCGGAGTACTGATCCAAATGGGTTCAAACCACTTGGAGGTTTCAGATAACTCAATTTGTGACGAGTTTCATGTTTTACACTTTGTTTAATTCGGGCTACAAGGTGGACCGAAACCAGGTGCAAGTTGGGAGTCCAGAATGGAAAGTACTGAAGATCACTGGATGGGTACCTAATCTTTGAAAACCCGTATCTCTGTTAAGAAAAGTCCAAATGAGGTGATTCAAAAGCCCAAATTCAAGAGAATTTTATGAGATACAACTTTGCTGAAGAGTGCAAACCCTAATTCGGTGTGTAGAAGCAGATAAAAGTCAATAACCGATAGGGTATAATTCCAGTGCGAGATTTTAGGGATTTGAATTATGTAATCTTCCTTGATTAGCTTTGACTTATCTTTTTTGTACATTTGATTAAGATTGATAGATAATATTCCTAGGAATTTGATTGATTAGTTAATTTTTAGGATTAGAAAATTACAACATTATAAGAAGAAAAAACTCGGCAGCATAGTTTTTAGATAGAATTTTGGAGAATTAAAAATTCAGTTTTTGTTGCAACGTGTGTTGCCTTCTTTGTGTGTTTTTTCTTTGGTTTTCACAAAGTAAAATCAAGGCTAGATCCAATCAAGGTTTGAGCAAACCTAGTTGGTGAATCACAATCCAAGGATACGGAACGACGTGTTGGATTGGGAGATTCGAATTGCTCAACGTAGACGTTGTTGATTTCTCTTGTCCAAGAAGGTGGTGTTGGCGCCATTGTCCCACGCAAGGGTTGATCAAAGGTGTCTGTTGGAGTTGAAAGGAGCGATCGTCAATTCCATACGATCCAAGATCGTATCAGAGATGCAATCCATGTTTGATAACCAAGTTTGGTCTCTAATTGATCCTCCAGAGGGTATTAAGACTATTGGTTGCAAATGGGTTTTCAAGAAGAAAACTGACATGGATGGAAATGTGCAAACCTACAAAGCAAGGCTTGTGGCTAAAGGTTTCAAGCAAACTCATGGCATAGACTATGATGAAACCTTTTCACCAGTTGCTATGCTTAAGTCTATTCGAATTTTCCTTGCCATTGCAACATACTATGATTATGAGATATGGCAAATTGATGTCAAAACTTCTTTCTTTAATGGAAATTTACTCGAGGATGTGTATGTGACACAACCTGAGGGTTTTGTAAATACTGAGAATTCAAAGAAGGTTTGCAAGCTTCAAAGGTCCATCTATGGATTGAAGCAAGCATCTCGAAGTTGGAATCTTCGTTTTGATGAAACAGTTAAGAACTTTGGTTTCATAAAGAATGAAGATGAACCTTGTGTTTACAAGATGGTTAGTGGGAGTGCAGTAGTGTTTCTGGTCTTATATGTGGATGACATATTGCTTATTGGGAATGATATCCCTACCTTGCAAAAGGTTAAGGCTTGGTTAGGGAATTCATTATCAATAAAAGACTTGGGTGAGGCTATCTATATCCTTGGTATCAAGATCTATAGAGATAGATCTAAAAGGATAATAGGCTTGAGTCAAAGTACATACATAGATAAAATGTTGAAGAAGTTCAACATGCATGAGTCCAAGAAAGGATTCCTGCCTATGTCTCATGGCATTCATCTTAGCTAGAATCAATGTCCTCGGACATCTGATGAGCGAGATCGAATGAATAAAATTCCTTATGCTTCTGCTATAGGATAAATCATGTATGCCATGTTATGTACTAGACCAGATGTCTCATATCCATTGAGCACAACGAGTAGATATCAAGCTGACCCTGGTGAAGGTCACTGGACAGCTGTCAAGAATATTCTTAAGTACCTCAGAAGGACTAAAGATGTATTCTTGGTTTATGGAGGTTTGGATGGCGAGTTAGTTGTAAATGGTTACACAGATGCTAGTTTCCAAACCAACATAGATGATTTCAGATCGCAGTCCGGTTTTGTATTCACATTGAATGGTGGAGCTGTTAGTTGGAAGAGTTCAAAACAAAGCACTGTGGCTGATTCTACAACAGAGGCTGAGTATATAGCAGCATCAGATGCAGCTAAAGAAGCAGTTTGGTTGAAGAAGTTCATCACTGAGCTAGGAGTGGTACCTAGCATTGCAAATCCTGTGGACATTTATTGTGACAACAATGGTGCCATAGCACAAGCAAAAGAGCCTAGGTCTCATCAGAGATCTAAACATATACTCAGGCGCTACCATCTCATTCGAGACATCATCGATAGAGGAGATGTCAAGATATGCAAAGTTGACACAAACGATAACATGGCGGATCCATTGACTAAGCCTCTCTCACGGGTCAAGCATGATCAGCACACTAGATCTATGGGTCTCAGATATTTGTAGGTCTAGTGCAAGTGGGAGATTGTTAGTGTATGTACCCTAGGCCATGATTTGGATATTTATGTTATATATTTATTACTAATAAAAGAGGTTTTATTATCATTATTGTTGGTTAGTATGTTACACAATTTTGATATATGTCCCTGATTCATTATTGTTGTAGAGATAAAATAATTTATAATCAGTATAAGTATTGATTCGATAATCATGAGATGATTATGTGTATGGTGATACAAATCAATTTCATAGATACTTGTTAGAGAACAGTGTATTGGATAGACCCATCATGAGATTACTATATGGATTAGCGTCATAAGTAAATCTCATGATAGTCGTGTTTTAATCCTTTGACTTGAGATTGTCATAGTTTCCAACATAAGGACTATTATATTTTGACATGATCAAACGTTATCTGTAACTGGATAATAATAAAAGTCATGATTGAATGTGATAGAAATTATGTAGAGGATGTTGAACACTCAAGATAGGATTTGTCCCTCTCTTTTGAGAGAGGTATCTTCGGGCCACTCGATTAGTGAGACTCTGAAATTCATGGCCGTGCTCAAATGAATTGGTAGTGTGATCAATATCATTTGTTTTATCAGTCTACTTAGAGATCGAGTAATCATATGTTTGAACAGTATAAGTATGACGCTGACCATGACTTATGTTCAAACTAGATATCGTGTGACAAAAGGATTAATGCATGTACTATTATTAGGCTAGTTGGACTTTACTCGTATTAATTGGGTAGTCGTAATGTCTTGCTAGAGACCAATTACGACTTGTTGGTTTAATGGAGATTTAACTGACTGCCAATTAATATGGGCCTATCGGGTCACACACAAGAATGCGTATGGGCTGATATTAATAATATTAATAATATCAATATTAGATATTAATTATTATTATTATTATTATTTTCGTTTATATATATATATATATTTATATCATCAGATAATAACAATAGGATCCATATCTGATATAGATTTTGATTGGTTTTATCTAATCCTAACAGAATCCGTATTTGGTACGGATTATGATTGGCATTAACCAATCCGATCTGGAATCGGATTTTAATATCTATATATATGTATATAGCATGCTGTGTCTCGTACACAACAGAGAACAGAAAAACAAAACCCTAGAATCGTTTTTGAGAAAAGCCGAGTTCTTCAGCCGCGCCGTTTCAAGAGCTAGCACTCAGGGCAGAAGCATTCGTGTGGATACCGACAGAGGGTGTTCGTGTTTTCGCACCTCTTCCACCTGCGGATTTCGAATCTTTGGAGGTAATTTTTACGTTTCTTTCATCGATTAAACGAACAACATGGATCCTTGGTAGGAAATCGGAGATCAAGTTTTGTTTTTCCGCTACGCGTTTTGCAGTGATCTTGTCGGATTTCCTAATAGTGGTATCAGAGACACTTGTTGTCTCGTTTAAATCGATTATATCATGCTTATGTGATTATATGTTTTCTGTTTGATTTCGTATGGCATGATATATGTACAAACCCCAAGTCGGATTTCATATGATGAGAGAAGAATGGTGTTTTTCAAATCGTTTTCATGAGATGATTTGTATACGGCGGTATTCGTTTGTCATGTGATGATTAAAACCGATTCTGTTTATATTAGATATAAACACACGATATGTATAAAACCCTATTCGAATCTCATCTGGTGAGAGCGGATCGATGTTTTCAATTCGTTTTCATGAGATGTTATAATTCGAGAATGTTATGAGTGATATAACGTTTTCGTTTTTCATGTGATGATCAAAACGATTATGTTTATATCGATATGAACAACCGATAATGATTCTGTAAGAGTTTATGCACATTCAAAACAGACAGATTATCAATTCGATTGATGATTCTGTTTTCGGATTTCGAATGGCAGATTATCAATTTGATTGATGATTCTATTTTGGATTTCGAATAGCAGATTATCAACTCGATTGATGATTCTATTTTGGGTTTCGAATGATAACTCTCGGTTCGATCGGTGCTTCTATAAGGGCTTGCACGTATTCAAAACAGTAAGATCGTTAATATGATTGACGCGTCTGTGTTAGGGTTCCGAAAAGAAAATTATCAATCTGATTGATGTTTTCTGTTTGGCTTTGAGTGGCGCTTCCCCTTGGAACCCCGCCTAGGGGCTCTGCCCCTCGGAACCCCGCCCAGGGGCGCTGCCCCTCGGAACCCCGCCCTATAGTTCGTTACCGTGACATTAAGAATGTCAATATATATTTATTTGTTATAATATGTTTGTGTAAGATATATTATAATTGTTGATGTCTTTGCATGGTGCATAGCATGGCCTTAGGACCTATGTGATTGACTTAGTCATATTTCTATCTTGGGTTATTTTGGCCTGCGTGCCGCTGTAGTTTTTGTTGTATTTTATTATACAAGTATTTAGGTTTTTCTTTATTATTGTAATAAATGAAGAATCAAGCTACAAAAGGGGTGATGGCGAAACACACCAAAGACAAGTGGATTCTATAGAGATGGAGGCACGAGCTCAAGACAAGAAGATATGTATCATTGCAAATGTTGTAATACGAAGTCTTTCACATAGGGTTTCCTTTATGATCTTCATTTGGTCTCATGAAGATCATATTTAGTTTGGCCATGCTATGTCACGTTTACATATTTATCATTTTGTATGAGATGCGTGGATGATAGATTATATATATGCATATAGGATGCTATTATAATATGCAATGCAAGACATAAACTAAATTGAACCCTCATTAATAATTTAAGTCTTGATGCCATCCATGTCTTAAACACCTATTAAAACTGGGATTGTATTAAAGTAGGTATTGCCAAAGCAACGTGCTTTAAACATTCCTAGCTACGTAGGATGAGTAATAGTGCTACTCATATGTTTAAAATTGGTTCGACTTAATTGGGCTATCAAAACGGTTTTGGGCCCAAGGCATTAGATGGGATCTAACATACAATGATATATAATGTCATTATTCCATAAAATCTAAGAGTTACATGAGATGTAATTGGTAAAGAAGTTACCTACCTAAATAACTTAATTTTAAGCGTCATGCCAAAGCTGAGTTTAAAATTAAGTCAAATATGGATCTTAGCTCACTAAAATATTTCTTTTGAGGGTTATGTTTTAGTGGGAGTTTTTATAAATTTTAACCTCATTATTAATAAAGTGTTACTTTGCATGTTTTGTAGATCATAAATGGCTGCTAATAACAACAGCAACAACAACACCCTCCTCCACCACCACCTCAGCATGGTATAAGGTATTACATTGGGGAGATGCGAAAGATGCATGCCCTAACCTTCGAAGGGACCACTGATCCAGAGGTGGCCGAGTTTTGGTTAGACGAAGTAGAGAAATGCTTCAGGCTGGTGCAAGTGCCTGAAGAACTTAAGGTGGATGTGGCCATGCCCTTACTGAGTGGCAGAGCAAATGCTTGGTGGAACGGTATTCTGCCAAAAATGACCCCTCCTATCTTATGGCAACAATTTATTGAGGCTTATAAAGACTATTATGTACCAGAAACTGCTATATTGGAGAAGATGAGACATTTCGATAAACTGGAGCAAGATCGGACGTCAATCTCAGATTACGCTGACTGATTCCATGCCCTGGGAAAATTCACCCCCATGGTATTGGAAAACAACCGGATGAAGATGCTCAAGTTTGAGCAAGGTTTGAACCCCCGCATACGGATGGCTATATCGGGGTCTAGTCTGAAGATGTTTGAGGAGATGTTGGACGCTTGTTACCGGGTGAAAAGTGATATGTGCCGGTCACAACCTAGAGAGGCCCGTGACGATACTAGCAAGAGACCGAGGGATGACAGGAGTTGGAGCAGAACCGGACGATGGGTCAAGATTCCCCGAAAAGGCCAAACAGGACCATTTCAGAGGGCACCACAACAGAGTCAGCCTGATCGTCAGGCACCCGAAGTGTGCCCACATTGCCAGAAAAATCATGTTGGGGAATGTTGGAAAAAGACGGGAGCTTGCTTTAAATGTGGTAAGACTGGCCACAGAATCAAGGATTATCCCGAGTGGAAGCAAAAGCCACAGGGAGAAGCAGGGCCGTCGCAGCAGCTAAGGGGCAGGCCCAAGCCCAACGCGAGAGTACATATTATGACTGACGCTGAAGTGCAGGAGAGCACTGACGTTGTGACAGGTACGATCTAAGTTAAATCTTAGTTGTTTAAGTTGAATTTTATTTGTTTAAGTTGAAATTGAATATGCTATGCATGAAAATTTTATGTGTTACACTCTTGGTGTTTAGGTACGATTCTAGTTAATACACTGCCTGCAAACGTATTGTTTGATAGTGGAGCAAGTCACTCGTTCATCTCTAAGCGGTTCGTCAAAGGACTTGACTGTCTACCTGAATGGCTTGAAACTCCCTTCAGGGTGCAGACAGCCGGTGGACAAGTACTGGTTTCACACCACCAGTATAAAGACTGTGAAGTGGAATTGAATGGAAAAGTGTTTCCTGTTACCTTGGTCCCAATTACGATGAAGGATTTCGACGTGATATTGGGCATGGACTGGATGACTAAGTATCATGCCAATATCGACTGTAGACTGAAGTTAGTAACTGTCAAAGCTCCCGAAATAAATGAGGTGATAGTTCAAGGGAACATCAAACTAACCAAAGCCCCGAAGAAGGTATACTTGACGGCGATTAAGGCTTTCAAGGTCTTGCAAAAGGGAGCAGCGGGATTTATGGTTTATACTATGGATGGTAAGCAAGAAATTCCCTCAATGGATCAGATTCCGGTAATCAATGAATTTAAAGATGTGTTTCTGGATGATTTACCGGGAGTTCCGCCATCAAGAGAAGTGGAGTTCGAAATCAACTTGATTCCTGGTGCGGAGCCTATATCTAAAGCACCTTACAGAATGGCTTCAACTGAGCTTAAGGAAATGAAGGGACAACTTCAGGAGTTGTTAGATAAGAAGTTGATCCGTCCCAGTGTATCACCTTGGGGAGCTCCAGTACTGTTTGTGAAGAAGAAAGATGGCAGCATGCGATTATGTATTGATTACTGAGAGTTGAACAAAATCGCCATCAAGAACAAATATCCTCTTCCAAGGATTGAGGATTTATTTGATCAACTAAAGGGAGCTCGATGGTTTTCAAAGATTGATCTTCGTCAGGGGTATCATCAGTTGCTCGTGAAAGCAGGTGACGTCCCTAAAACGGCTTTCCAGACTCGATATGGGCATTATGAATTTTTGGTGATGCCTTTTGGATTGACTAATGCCCCAGCAACATTCATGGACTTGATGAACACCGTGTTCCGAGAACAACTAGATCAATTGGTTGTGGTGTTCATCGATGATATCTTGGTTTACTCCCCTGATGAACAATCCCATGCAGAACATCTAAGAGTGGTGTTGGAAATTTTGAGGCAACAAAAGCTTTATGCCAAATTCAGCAAGTGTGAATTCTGGCTAAGAAGTGTAGCCTTTCTCGGTCATGTGATTTCGGAGGACGGGATCTCTGTGGATCCTAAGAAGATAGAAGCCATCATTGAATGGTCAAGACCTACAAACGTGACCGAAATCAGAAGCTTCCTAGGCTTGGCAGGCTACTATAGGAAGTTTGTTGAAGGATTTTCTACAATAGCAGTTCCATTGAGTCGTTTTACGCAGAAGAAGACTAAGTTTGAATGGACTGCTGAATGCGAGCAGAGCTTTTCTGAGCTCAAGAAGAGATTAACCATAGCCCCGGTGTTGGCACAACCCTCCGGCACCGATGGTTTTGTGATCTATAGTGATACGTCCAAGAAAGGACTAGGTATGTACATCATTACAACTAATGCATTGTATATACATATGCTAGTCTTAAGCTAACTTTTTGTTTATAGGTTGTGTTTTGATGCAAAACGGACGAGTTATCTCGTACGCGTCGAGACAGTTGAAGCCATATGAACAAAATTATCCAATGCACGATTTAGAGCTTGTGGCTGTAGTATTTGCTCTTAAGATCTGGAGGCACTATTTGTACGGAGAAAAGTGTGTCGTGTTCACTGACCATAAGAGTCTGATATACTTATCCTCGCAGAAAGAGCTGAATATGAGGCAAAGGAGATGGTTGGAACTACTTAAGGACTATGATTTAACCATTAATTACCACCCTGGGAAAGTTAACAGAGTGGCAGACGCATTGAGCAGAAAGTCTAGCCATGCGAGACAGTCTCCGTTGGAACGAAAGATCGAGGAGTTTGGTTTGGATGTTACAGACTCAGTAGCAAATGTCCTTATCGCCTTATCTATAACCCCAGATTTGGTAGACAGAATTAAAGGAGCGCAGTATGATGATACAACACTAAAAGAAATCCGCGACAAGTTGTCTACGGGACCAGTAAAAGATTTCCAGTTGAGGAAAGATGGAAGTCTATGGTTCCAGAATCGGTTGTGTGTACCTGATAATGATGAGCTTCGCAAGGAGTTGCTACACGAAGCTCATAACTCAAGGCTATCCATTCACCCTGGAAGCACGAAATGTACAAGGACCTCAAAGGAAATTATTGGTGGATAGGAATGAAAAGATCTATCGCGGAGTATGTTGAAAGGTGTCTAATATGCCAACAAGTCAAAGCAGAATATCAACGACCTGGTGGTTTGATGATGCCACTTGAAATTCCAGAATGGAAGTGGGAACATGTGACTATGGACTTCGTGATAGGGTTGCCCAAAACCAGAAATAGAAATGAGATGATTTGGGTAATTGTCGATCGCTTGACAAAAGACAGCTCACTTCATAGCTATGCCACATGGTACATCTTGTGAGAAATTACCCAACATATATGTGGATAACATTGTGAGCTTGTATGGAGTCACCATCAGTATTGTATCAGACCGTGATCCCAAGTTCACTTATAAGTTCTGGAGGGCATTTCAGAAAGCGATGGGTACCGAGCTAAGAATAGTACTGCCTATCATCCTCAAACAGATGGACAGTCGGAGAGGACAATCCATACTTTAGAGGACATGTTGAGAGCAAGCGCTTTGGATTTTAAAGGGAACTGGGATAATATGCTGAAGCTGATGGAGTTCTCATACAATAATAGCCATCACAGTGCCATTGGTATGGCTCCATTTGAAGCTCTATACAGACGGAAGTGCCGATCTCCAGTTTGTTGGGACGAAGAGGGGACAAGGACGATCACTGCACCTGAGTTGATTGAGCAAACGATTGAGAAAGTTAAGATCATAAGAGAGAGACTAAGGTGGCACAAGATCGCAGTAAGAGTTGGGCTGATATCAAAAGACGACCCTTGGAGTTTGAGGAAGGTAAAAAGGTTTATCTACGAGTTTCACCCACCAAGGGAGTGGCGAAGTTCGGAATGAAGGGGAAGTTAAATCCTAGATATATTGGTCCATATGAGGTGCTTGGCAAGGTTGGAGAAAGAGCCTACCGACTAGCGTTGCCTCTAATCTTATCCCAAGTACACAATGTGTTCCATGTGTCTCAACTGAGGAAATATGTGTTGGACCCGAGCCGCATTCTTGAGGCTCAACCGCTGGATGTTAGAGAAGATGTCACATATGAAGAACATCCAGTGAAGATTGTGGATAAGAAAGATCAAGTCCTACGCAAGCGCGTGATTCCGTATGTCAAAGTTCAATGGAGTAACCATACAGAGCGTGAAGCCATGTGGGAGCTTGAAGAGCAAATGAAGGAGCTATATCCACACCTCTTTCAATAAGGTACGTCAGTTTCGAGGATGAAACTTTTTGTAAGGGGGGTGGAATGTTATGCCCCGCACCCTCTGTAAATTAATTAGAGGATAAAAAGAATATTAAATGCGATTAATGACAATTAATAGAAATAAATTAAGAATTGAATATTAGATTTATTAGTATTTATTAAGGAAATAAATGATAGAATTAAGTAGCATTTAATTTAGAATTGAATATTAGTATTTATTATTTAAGATAAATAAGATAATAGGATATAATTTAGAAATTAAATTTCACCCTTCCCATATCAAAACTGACAAAACGTCAGTTTCTGTTTCATTTATCAGAAACCGACGCCCCTCTGCCCCTTAGACGCATTCTTCTCCTCCAACCCTAAGGAAGAACTTCCAAGGAAGCAATCCAATCTCCGTTTGTTTTCAAATCTTCTTCGAGTAATCAAAGGCAAGTAATCTACTTATGAGTTCCTACGATTTGCGAAAGAAAAAGGCCTATTTTTGATATCAAAATTAGATCACCATGCAGTAATTTCTTTTCATGAATCTATACGTGGTTTATGTGTGTTGGTTTTGAGATTTGTCCACTATATGTTGAAAATCATTTGTTGTTGTTGTTGATATTGTGAAATCCTGTAATCTCAATCCATTGAACCCTACTTTGTTGATATTTGCGGTTGAAGGGAAGAGAGAGTGAAAAGATGAGATATTAGGGTTTGTTGGATGAATGATTCGAGTTTTAGGCTTGAATCTTTGATGTGTCTGTGAAAGGTGATGTTTGGATGAATTAAGCGTGGATTGATAGGGAGAAATAGGCTTGGAATGGTTTGGAAGGAAGTTGGGATCGAATTGGGGATTAGATATGCAGTTTCTGCAGAAAACTGCAGAATGAAATTCTGGGAACGATGACGTCGATCGATCGACGTCAGAGTATAACGTACGTCGATCAATCGATGTATAGTGAGTGAGAGGCTGACGTGCCTCCGAAGGACGTAGATCGATCGACGTAGGATGAGTGAGAGATCGACGTGTCTCAGAAGGACGTAGATCGATAGACATAGGTTGAGTGAGAGATCGACGTGTCTCAAAAGGACGTCGATCGATCGACGTCAGGGTATGACGTCCACCTGTTTTGTGGAAAAATAAGGAAAGGAAGAGGGAAGCTAGGGCATCCTTTGGGTGACCTTAGGGACTTCTTAGGACCTGATTGAGGTTAGCCTAAGTCTTGGGAACACGACTTAAGATGGTGAATCAACGGTGGAGATTTCGTAGGGTATTTGAATCGGACTTCAAAGAGAATGACCTAAGGGGTTAGGAATGAACGTATGAGGCTCTACAGAGTTCAAAAAGGAGAATGTGAGGGTTCCTACATTATCCTTTGGGTTCTAGAATGAATATTTAGGTGATGTTGACTTGTCGGAAAGGATACGCTCGAGTGTGTGAATGAAGTGAGTCTCGAATGATTGATTGACATTTGAATGTGATTGAATGATGAGAAGTCGTGCATTTTTTGCATCAGGACACTTGCATTTGCATTATGATTTGATAAGAGCTGTGCCTCAGCACAGGGTATAAAGTTTGCGAAATGAGCTGTGATGCGTTACAGGGTATAAAGACAAACTGTAACCATCACAAGGTATAAAGTGAGCTATAATGTGTCATAGGGTATAAAGACAAGCTGTGGCACATTATAGGGTATAAAGTTGAGCTGAGGTGCGTCACAGGGTATAAAGACAAGCTGTGGCCCACCACAGGGTATAAAGTTATGTGACCGGACATTATGACATGCATTGCACTGTTTTGAAAAGTGAAGCATAAGCATTTGGGGTTTGTGTAGTTTAGTGCATGCTTTGAACTGCCATGCATCACGTGAGTCGTTACGGTACTATTGAATTGAAGTTGGATTGTTATTGAATTGCTGAACTCTTATTAATTATTGTTCTCATTCTGTTATGCTATAAATTTATATTCTTGAAGTTATACAAGGCATGTGCCCCATCATCCCTATATTTACATATTGCTCATGTCTTGCCATGTGTTGATCCCGTATGTCTTATAAGCGGGTTACTTGCTAGTGTTTTAGCTAAGGATACTACCGTTGTGTTGCAGGTGAGCCTGAATATGATATGATTTTCATAGAGGATGACGGCGAGTGGGCTGAATGGGATGCTTAGAGCTCATGTTGGGAATTGTTCTAGATTGTCTTCTGTTATTCCAGCTTTCTTGCATTTATTTGAGGACTTGGATGGCTGCGTCCATAAATAATCCCTGATATTTACATTATCTTTTGACGTACAGATTTGATGGTTTAGATTTTATTTTTCTCGTGTCTCCGTGCTTATTCTCTTACGTCGTTGATGATGTGTACTTGAGAGATGAGACGTCTCGTAGTCTTCTCAGTAAGCTACGACGGGTGCACCGGTTCGGATCCGCTGTCCGGGTCGGGGCGGTACAATGGCAGGGTGCTTAGAGGAATTTTGTGGTGCCTCTGGACAAAATATTAACACCGCTAAGTCCTTACTTTATGTATCTAAAAATGTAGAAAGTGGGCTGGCTCGGCGTATGAATTTATTGTTTGGCATCCCCCTTACCTCTAATCTGGGTACCTATTTAGGAATGCTCGTGTTACACGGACGGGTATGCAAGAGCACATATAATTACCTTGTGGAAAAGGTTGATAAGCGGTTGGCATCATAGAAAGGTAGATTACTGTCAAGAGACGTGAGGCAGATTATTGTCCAGTCTGTTACATCTACGATTCCATTTTATGCTATGCAAACCTCATTACTTCCTATGGAGGCCATAAACCAGCTGGAACAAATCAATAGGAAATTTTTTTGGGGTGATTTCAGCGATACAAGAAAGCTGCACACGGTAGCTTGACACCAGGTATGTAAGCCGAAGGGGGCCGGTGGTACAGAGATAAAACGTTTACGACAAATGAACCTTGCTCTGTTTGCCAAGTTAGCGTGGAGATTAATTCAAGGAGAAAGCTCCTTATGGGTCAAAGTTCTGTTGGCAAAATATGGGGACTTCTGGAGTGCTAGAGCCCATCGGAAAGATTGTACTCACACATGGCGGAGTATCATTGCAGCGATTCCATTGATTGCCGCATGTATGAGCATTAAACATGTTGGAGTTTCAATGGATGGAACACAAAAATTTGAACTAACTTGGAAAGGACCAACAATGTTAAGTTTACTGTGGCGTCAGCATATCGAATGCAATTACCAGAGTCAGACAGGAGGATTTCCACGCCATGGAGGGATATTTGGAAGCTTAGAGGACCGCAGCGAGATAACTTACTGTTATGGCAGGCGCGTCTGGGCCGCTTGCCAACAAGCGATTTTCTGTATTCCTGTCATCTTCGGAATACACCGACGTGTGGGGCGTGCCACTAAAGCAGGGATAGCTGCCGTCATGCATTGAGAGATTGTAATGCCACGAAGAAGGTATGGAAACAGTTGATAATTGCACAACATAGGAGAACCTTCTTCAGCGAATTTACGGATGTTACCGGATGGATTGATGCCAACTTGAGAGGAGGGATGGCGGGGAACGCGTCACAGGGTGACTGGGCCTACGTTTTCCGGGAAGCCGTTGCAACAATTTGGTTCTTGAGGAACAAAAAGTTACACGATCAGAAGTTTGTGCAACCGGAAGAAATACCACGATACATCATATTTTTGAACGAGCTCGGAATTTTAGATTAGCATGGGATCGACTAGCTAATTTTGATAGCACTATGTAAATACTTTAGGAGAACTATGACGTAAATACTTTACAAAGTTTATGCAATATATTGATCCTTTTCCGTCAAAATATTTATACTAACAATTAAGCATGTGAAGCTTCAACAACCAAATGTGAAACCAATATCACCACAAGTGTAAATACATACCTACAAAAGTCTACGGTAAAAACTAAGATAAAGACTAAACTTTGTCAAGATAGTTACAATCGCCATTTGAAGATACTTTCACATGGAACAAATCTCAATGAATCAACTTTACTGGTGTACTTGCTTTCTAAGTCTTACTATTTATAAACGAAAACCTATGTTGCTTTTCTAACATTCAAGACTCAAACTTTATGTAGAAAGTCAATCTTCGGCAATCTCAAAACATACTTATTCCTAATAAGAAACTTTAATTTTCCAAAATTCAAGTGTCTAAATCTTAGATGGCATTGTCAAGTATCATCATATGTCATAGATCTATAGCAAGATAGATAAACACAATTAATTTACAACGGATTCAAACGACTATTGCTCATATTTATCTTTGCAATATGTCATTTCCTTGAATCAGTTACTGCACAAACTCTATGGCCAAAAATTATGTTGTAGCCTTTCAAAGATAGCTGTCCAGTACTTATACATTTTGATTAAACTTGGTATATATAAGATATCAGAGATAAATTTTAAAGTACCATCTTTCAGACTAACGAGAATACTGCCTTTACCAAAAATATGTACATCAGAATTATTTCTGAATTTGATAGTAGATTACACGAAGTATTCAAATATGAAACATTTCTTTACTTTCACACATGATTACTTGAACCAAGGTCAAATACATTCGTTTTTCTTTTTCATCTCAACATAAGAATCAGGAGAACATAAACTCTCAGGACATTTGTCATTATTTTTGGTTACTTTTGCATGATTTTCTTGATTTTTTATACCAACGATTTTAAACATGCCCAAAATTTTTACAACTAAAGCATTGGATTTTCTTTTCATCTTTTTAAAAATCATTGTTTTGCTTATTTTTATCAAAAACACAATTGTTTCACTGATAACTAAAATTACCTCTACCTCGCTGACCTCTTCCTCGGCCACGTCCTCTACCTCAACAACTTTGACCACGATGATTATATTCAACATGATTTGTAGACTCCGTCTGATCTTTCAGAATAATTTTTTGACCTTGCAATGCTTCATCTATAATACCAACAAACTATTAATCTAATGAGATTTCATGAGATAATAACTCGTCAATTAATCAATAGTCATTTCATCCGCGTGTTTGGTAGATTCAATAACTATTTTCTTCATGTAAAACTTTTGAGTCAAAGATCTGACAATTTTTGGCTCAAGTTGGGATTAAGTGATGATTTCCTTGTTGGCACTTATTCTTTTCACCAATATCACGTACCTTGGATATGAAATCCGCGACAGACTCAGTAGTTTTCATTTAAGCCAAGTCGAACTGCCTTTGGAATTTTTGTAAGCGAACATTTAAACTTTGCTATTACACATGTTACTATTTGAAGAATTCTCCAAGCCTGTTTTGTAGTTTTGACATTCATAAATTTGTTAAACATCAATAACTTGACTCGGTTGTTAAGATAATGCCGAGCAAAACGATCTTGTTTCTTTTTTACCTCTAAAACTTTGGCATCTTTGTCACTTAAATTCTCAATAGCATTTGAAATGTCAAATCCATTTTCTACAATAGTTCATACACCAAAAACTTTAAAAAAAATTCATAATTCTACTCCATAGATGAAAATTGTTTTTGCCATAGATAAAAACATGTTAAGATTGAATAACTTCCCTGTCTTTCCATCAAGAATATTTATCTCTTTCTTATAACAATTGAAATAAATTTAAAACTAATCAATAATTATAGAAATTAAAAGAAGAATATATGACACGACTCAAGGTTTTGTATTCTGAATACTCTTGCTCCAAATGTTTTGCTTCTGAAGGTATGCTTACAAACTTTTAGTTAGACCCATATTTATACTAACAATTTAGGACGTGAAGCTTCACCAACCAAACATGATGCAAACACAAAGTGCAGATCCACTCTTTTATCTAAGTTTTTCTTTTAACAATGGTTGAGGCACAAAGATGTAAACATCTTCTTGTTTCCGTCGACTTCTTAAGACTGAAATAAGCAATCAATCATTGAAGAATGGTGTGGACTAAAAAAATGATAAACATCCTCCTACACAACACTCGTCTTAACAATCAGTCTTAAGCATGCTCAAACTTTGAAGGTTTTTAGACTTGATTTTTAGCGATAATTCAAGAAAATGAAGCTGCTATCCATTGAGGGGGAAAACACAAGTTTCATTTCCTAGACTAAAAAACTCATAATGTTGTTCACAAAAGAGGCGGCCACGGCCTTTAAAAAGGAAGGGAAAATCTGAAACAAATGCTAAAAAGTCTATGCACAAAACATATTCAAAATCTAGTCTAATAAGCCTACTATCAAGGAAGACTAATACTACAATTAAACACAACATAAATCTGGTCTAATGCCTTATTAACGTTTAGAAACAAGACCAAAGGTGGTCAAAAGTTCTACTCTTCAAAGCTAGTCAATAGGGTTAAAGAAAAGGCTGAAATCACTCCTTTTGGTTGACTTTGGACACTTTTGGAAGCCGAATTTGATCTTGAGTCTTCTTTGAGTTTTGTAGTTCACGAGCTGAGCTTGAATTTTGGCTTTGGAATGACTCAATTTGGACCTCGTATGAATGAGATATGGTCAGATAAAGTTGGTATAATTTTCAGCATTTTCAGCAACACTTGTCTTGAATTCTTTAAGTCATCTTCCCATGCCATGCACGCCTCTTGAACATCAAAATAAACCCTACAAGGTAACATAAGATAAGCTAAGATCAAATTAGAAGTGTATGAAATGCAATTAACTAAGATGCATGAAATACAACATATTTAAAACACACAAACTTTGTTTGCCTTGCACGTGTGCGGAAAATGCCTTCTCCATTTTCAATAGAGTCAACGACACATACTTCCTTGACTTTGGAATATGATGGAATAAAACAAAATGACTCACTAAATTGGCCGTGCTTCTGATATTGTGAATTAACAGTTGATCGACATAGCTTGACGCAATTTTTTTATGCGTCATTGGAAGCAACATCTGTGTGTTTCTAGCACATAGGTATAGTTGCGTACATTCGACACCCTCATACCCTGACATAGGTGGGAGTCTCTAAGGCAATGGGGTAATCTTGTTGTTGTTGTGTGTGGGAAATGTCATAATGACTTCTAGATTCGTGTATCAATCCCTCCTTCCTAGAAAAGATTCATCCTCGAACCTTGGCATGTTTGCAATGAGGGGAAAAGAAGCACAACAATCCATCAACTGTGCAAGACGCACATAAACATTTTAAACACAACGTTCATGCATAATTTTATCCTAATATGCTTATGGTGAATAACTAACTCTATAAAGAAGCACACACCCAACAACACATAGTAGCATATTTTATCATGAATGATTAACAACCAACACCTTTTCCTAAAGTGTTTTGGATGCATAGACAAGGAATTCTCAAAATTCAGCTCATAGAATGATGCAAAGCATGGAACACTCAAAGCATCTTTCTTCCTTATGTGTTTGGGATGTACGAGAATTGTTATCACATGTATTTGAATTTGAACTTCATGCTCACCCAACCATGCAACAAACTTGGATACATAAAGATCCACAAACACATAAGATGGACTTTGTAGCAACAAATGCAATGGACTGAATTCATAACCATGCAAACTATCATTTTGACTAGATGTAAATAGAGGACAGTTTAGCTCACGGCTTTGAACATAAGGTAGCATACTTTGTACACAAGATGTATCATGCGTGGAATCAAAAGAATGTGTAACATAAGGGACAAGCAAAGTACCTTGCGTGCTTAGCTCTTCCAAATCAGTTTGTTCACCATTGGTTTCAAGCTCATCATTATCATTCAAATCAATAAGTGACATATTTTCAAGTGAGATTTCAGTTTCAAACCATGAATAAACAAAGGATTTTCATACGCAACTTCATTTGAATGCAAGTTAGAAGTTTTGTATAATGCAACATCATTGTCATGTCATTCAAACAAGGGATTATTAAAAATAGTCCATTTATTCTTTTCTAAAGTTTTATGCTCACTTTCACTTGATATATCACTTAGTTCATCACTTGAATCATCATTTAAGCAATTCAAATCATGGGGGAAATCGGATTGCATACCATCCTTTTCAAGTTCAACAATGTTAACAACGTCTAAATCATCATTGAAGTCATGCAAATCAGTAGGTAATCATCTTTTAAAGCCAATAAATTATCATGCAAGTTAAGACTTTGATTATGCAATACATCTTCCTTAGGTTTTTCATTGTTAACATCATTTTAATCATGTTCAACCAAAGAAATTTTAGCAATATTTTCATGCATATAATGCTCAACTACATCATGCAAGGCTTCATCATTAAGCTCATTAGAATAAAAACTAGATTCATGCATTTTTAAGATTCTTTAGCTTTAATTTCAACATGAGATTCATATAACTTTAAGGAATCTGATTTTATGCTTCTTGTCTCTTTCTCATATGCTTTTCTTTTCAAGTATGCTTTTCTTGCCTCATATGCCATTTGTTTCTCACAACCATCAGCAAGAAGATACAAATGATTTAGATGTCAAAATCTAACTTTAGGTAAACGTGCAACAATTTTATTGTTCAAACCAGTATAAATCTAATCATTGTCAATCTATCAATTTTCCTAACATTGGCAATATATAAACCATATAACAATTCTTTGTAAAACTTTTGTAAACTAAGATGGTCTTGAAGAAAAGATTGGTACCTTAAAACTTTATTGCTCCAATATTTCACTCGAAGATCTTAAGAACGACCAAGTATTGCATGCGTACTTTAATGTCTTCAAGGTAATCTTCATGGAGCGTGACTCTCCAAATGACAAAATGATCAGCAGTAGTGGTTCGCTTGTCCTTATTCATCTCCTTTCTGCGTCAGCCAATTATCCAAGATTCCTTTTGCAGCTACTGCTTCCTTTACCTTAACTAAGCATTTTATTATATTTGTGCGCATCTTTTCCTACGTCTTTCTTTTTCTATTTTCTGGGATTATGGTACATGCTAATAATTTCCTCAAGAAATTTCCCTTAAATAGCTTCAAGTATAAAGTTTCATGTGTGTTGGTTTTAGTTTTATGCTAGAGCATTCTTGAGTATGAATCTTCTCTCTCTACATTTGTGGATCTTATTGTCGTCCTATAAAATAAAATTGGCTCCAAGATTTTTTTGGCTACAAATTAATTGCTTGAAGTTTTCAACAATTGTAGAATGGTTACCATATATGCATGTGCAAAGGTTTGTGTTATCCTATTTGCTGATCGATGCATGGACATTGTCAAAGGAGAAAAAAGTTTACTTTGTTGGACAAGTTTTATGTATTACGATATGCAATATGGGTTGTTTAAGCATGTTAGACGACCAACTTTGCTACTGGTTTGTTTTCTTTGCTATTGGACGTGGTCCTTTGTCGTGAAATTTTAGTTGTAGCATTTGTAATGGTAGTCGAACTCTTGTAACTAACTAGGTTGGGGTAAGATCTTGCTTTCTCTAGGTTAACCCAATTTAGATTTGTTTCGCTACTTTTTGAGTTTTTTTTTTTGGGGGGGGGGGGGGGGGTGGGGGGGGTGGGTGGGGAACCATATATGTTTTGTCTCTTGGTAATTGATACTGTGGGAAAGGCTTATGCTCGTTGTCATCTTGGTAGCTTTCAAGGTATTTATCCGTCTTGGTTGCAATAGTGTTATATATCCTTATTTGTCTATTATTATTTTTTTCTCTTTTCTAATTAAGTATGGACACAACTTGAATGGATCTGCCAAGAGTAAATCCAAAGTATGAATGTGAGGTTGAGATTTTTTAGATTTTGCATTTCAACACACAATCATAAATATGATGATCCTACTGCTAAACGACGTCAAAAACTATTGTGTCATCTTTATTTTTTGCACTTATGCTTTATCATATGATTCAACTTGTTAACCATTTAAATTATAACAAGTGGTATCTTAACAGGCCACTAACAGTTTGCTTAGTGTAAATATTTTTGTAGGAAATTCAGCGGTTACAGACATGGAAATGTTGCGTGAAAGATGCTGCTCGATTGAAGGCATTCATCAAGCGTTACGGAAAACTGCAACTATCAGAAGACCCGAATGAAAGCATTCATCAAGTCTGTAGATGAATAATCTTAGAAATCCGATGTGACACCTCTGTTAGGTCCGTAACACACTCTAGAGGGGGAAGTAAATACAGTGTTTGGCAATTTTACGGAATTTTCTTGTGTGGCTCAACTCAAATGAAATTCAAAATCAAAGCAAGAATGGGAAATGAGAAACAATGAACGATTACACCGGATATAGAGTGGTTCGAATCGTTAATGATTCTACTCCACTATCACTTTGTTGCCAAAGCGGATTTTCAACAACTACTCTTCTTATTAAAGCTAATAAGAACAACCACAACAATACTTACACTAACACCTTAGTGTAAGCAATCACAATAACAACTTCTTGCACAAAATACACTTGTGCAACTACAACAACTACAGCTCTAAGCAAGAACAATTTCTTGCTATCTCACAACTTCAACAAAGTTTTCTTCAAGAACTTTCTCACAGTGGGCTGAAGGAAGTAGTAGGGATTCACATTTTCTCACTAGTCTAAACACAAGCAAGAGATCAAATATTTATGGTTCCTCTTGTGTTAGACCCACTATCTCTCAATAAACTACAATGAAGAACAAAGAAAGGCTTAACAAGCTCTAAGCACTTTTACACATATGAGAGAAATATACAACAATGAATAATGAAGCTTGATGATGGTGAAAGTGTGTATTTGTCTCATTCAAGCTTCATCCATTCATAGGAGATGTTCACCACGTTTTTGAAGCCTCCACCATGTCTTCAACTCCATCAAATGTCAAGATAATACCCAAATAGTCTTTGGCCACCCTATGGAGTGATTTGATCCTCGATAGCAACCTAGAATAGCTTAGACATGGATATAATAGTCAAGCAAGCATGTATTATGTTATAGTAAAGTCTACAAGAAATTTGAGCAAGATTGGAAATAGAAAACACCATGAATCTCCCTCGGATTTTGTTCCAACGTTCATAAAAATTTGAATTCTGGGGGACATCGATCGATCGAAGTGCTTGGGGTGAGAGATCGATGTCCTCCAGAGAGTTTCCAGTTTTGAACCTTATTGACATCGATCAATCGAAGTCTCTCCTGGAGAGACTGATGTAACATCGATCGATCGATGTCCCTTGGACTGAGAGATCGATGTTGAACAGAAACTTTTCCGTCTAACATCGATCGATCGAAGTCTCTCTTGGAGAGACTGAAGTGACATCAATCGATCGATGTCCCATGGACTGAGAGATCGATGTTGGACATAAACTTTTCTGCCTGACATCGATCGATCGAAGTCTCTTTTGGAGAGACTGAAGTAACATCGATCGATCGATGTCCTCAGTCTGAGAGATCGATGTTGGACAGTAAAGTTCCAATCTCACCCATTTTTGACATAGTGTATTCTTCTCATTTTGCATCAAATCTCAAGTGTAAATTTAACTTATTTAGAACATCATCAAAACATTTTATATCTTAACAATCTCCCCCTTTTTGATGATTTCAAAACCATGATTCAAAAGATATTTTTACTTTGAAAAATTTACATTTGAGCTAGCTAAACTTAACGTTTTACATCTCCACCTTAGTACATGCATCCTCATTACGTAAATCATATGAACATATCAAAAACTACCCCTCAACATGTAATCTTCCCAAAATCAATAAGTACGATGCAATATCAAAATGCTCTCCCTCAATCAAATTATGCATCAACTTTTATATTCTCAAATTTTTAACATGTGTACCAAAGTTTTAATCAAACAAGCATTTTATATATTTCATCAAGCAAGCATGCTTAAAATACTTATTCTCATACCATTTCCAAAGTTATAACCTTATGCCAATATCAAGCAACTCATGCAACTCTCATCAAGCAACTCATGCAACTCATGCTACCAAGCAAACAATGTGAAGACCAAGCAACTTCAATAACCAAAAACAATCATTAGCAACTTCTCATAGCAATGACCCTAGCAATGCCACCAAACCATGCCAAATACCAACTTATGCAACTTATGCCAAATATCAAACTTATGCAACTTATGCCAACTACCAACTTATGCAACTTATGCCAAATACCAAACTTCTCCCTCTTTTTAAAAACATCAAAAAAAAGAGAGCAAAAGATAAGAAAATGAAGGATTAAAATATCATTAAGAAAATACGAAGTTTTGAGATACATAAGTAAACTCAACTTCTAAGACAATCCTAGAGCTACGAGGGGAATAGGGAGAATTAAGAACTCTACTCTTCATCGGAAGAGAAACATAGTCCGGATAGAGCCGCTTTGAGTTTCGTCTTAAGTTTTTGGTACTTGGACTTTTGAACGTTCAGCTCCGTTTGTAACATAGTGACTTGAGTGTTGACCTTTGTTTCTAGCATATTGATTCTCTCCTGGAGGTTTTTGTGGTCCTTCTCAAGATCAGCAATGCGGACTGCTTCTTTTGTGAGATCTTCTCCCCATTGATCAAGATAACGATGTAGATCGTTAATCTCCGCCTCCGCGTCAAATGGCAACTCCGAATCACTCCCTTCCTCCATGGGAACTTTTCCCTTGTCCACTCGGGAGGTAGGACTTGGTTGTGTTGGAGGTTGTGTTTGGGGTTGAAATGGGGATTCAGTGGGGTGCTCAGTGGGATGTGTTGGAAGGATTGGTTCTTCGACCGGAATATTTTCATCTTCTTCTTCCTCTGGGTCATTTTGACCTCCACGTCTCTGTGCTTCCTTTTAGGATTTATGGATTTGTTGAATGTTTGCTTTTGTATAATAGTCTCAAGAGGCTATTTTCTCCTCATATTCCTCATTCAACTCCACATTTGACTTTCTTAGCAATCTATAAATGAGATTGCTATAAGGAAGGGCTTTGGATTTCTTAGTTACCGCCTCCCACATATTTGTGAACAAAATCTCCCTAAAATTTAGTTGCTCCTTCATGGTACGATAAGCAATGTAAAAATCTAAATTACTTGGAAGTTTGGCCGATTTACCATTGATACAAAAGGTGACAATGGCAAGTAAGACTCGATACAATAAAGGCATGTCATTAGTGTTTTTGGTGGGATGGAAACTAAGGAAGGTTCTAACTTCGTCTCCGAATACTTTGTACTTATAGTTATCCCACTTCCAAAGATCAAAATCATCAATACCCTCATCAGGAACACCAAGGAGTTCATTTATTGTTTTTGAATCAAATGAAACAAGCTAACCTTCTATGATCGAATTTAACGAAAAATGCATGCCATTTAGGTACTCTACCCACATATTAGCATAAAACATTCTTGTGTATCGGGTGGACATGTAACTCATTTCCGATACATCCAAAACCGTTCTGCATTTTTGATCATCAAACCAATTGATGATCGGTCTCAATTCTTCATTATTCCAAATATCTCCAATTTTGAGCAATTTCAATGGAATAGTGGACCGCTTATGGTCTTCCCATTCACTAAACAATGCTTAAGCTCTAAGTAAAATGTAGATGAATTTACCTGTACCTGTTAGCTCTTTTAAGGCATATTCATATTCACTGGATTTGAGCCAAGGAAAGTTGTTCAGTGTAAGTCTTCCCCTTACCTCAGGTAATATGACGTCTTGAGAGGGGGTTGCCTTCTTCCTTAATCCATGTGTCCTAGACCCATTTGGGACTTGAGGATGAGATTGTTGAGGCACATTCTCTTCCTCGTGAAATGTTCTCTGCTTTTTGGAAAGGTTTTTTTGTTTTCGGGGCTATTTGGAGATTGGGCACGAAAAGTTCAAAAAGTTGTGATGAAATAGATGAAAGTGATGAGACGAGTGACTAAATTGAAGAAAAAGAAGGAAGATTTTTGCAAGAAATGGAGTCTGCTTGTCGGATTTAAGGAGTGTTGAGTGAAGTAAAGGTTAGGGTTTCGTTGGAGAAGAAAGGGAATGAGAAATGTTCTGATTTTAGCAGCTTTTAATTGTCCTGTCCACGATGACATTGATCGATCCATGTCTGTGACTTTGATCGATCGATGTCCTCAACTTCGATCGATGATGTCAATTTTACATCAGTCTCTGAAACAGCTGCATAGATCAATCGATGTATGCTGAAATATCTCTTTTTGGCAATTTTCACCCTCTAACCATTGTTTATCATCCACAATCTTGTTCTGATTGATTCGAATGTCTCAGTACGGAGGGATTTGGTAAAACATCCGCTAGTTGGTCATTGGTTGGAACAAATTCAATGCATACTAATCTTTTTTGAATGCAATCCCTTATAAAGTGATGCCTTACTTCAATATGTATGGTCCTACTATGGCGTACCGGATTTTATGATGTACTTATGTCTGAAGTGTTATCGTATAAGATTGGGACTTTATCAAACTTAACATTGTAATCATTTAAGGTGTTGATCATCTAAAGTAATTGTGCACAACAACTAGATGTGATTCCTTAGGCATACATTGAAATCTAATACATAAGCACACAACATGCGGAATATCCGGTCTACTAGCGGTTAATAAAGTAAACTACCAATCATATCCCTATATTTAGTTACCTCAACCGGATTTCCTTTTTCATCTTTGTCAAGCTTTGTACTTGTGCTCACTTGTGTGCTCACACTTCTTCCATCCTCAAACTTATATTTCTTGAATAAATCCTTTGTGTACTTTGTTTGATATATGTACACTCCATCTTGAGTTTGCTTGATTTGAAGACCAAGGAAGTAATTGAGTTCACCCATCATGCTCATCTCAAATTCTCCTTTCCTCAATTTAGCAAAATGCTCACAAAGAGAATCATTAGTAGCACCAAATATAATATCATCCACATAAATTTGAACAAGCAATTGATGGTTTCCTTGCTCTTAAATAAAAAGAGTATTGTCGACTTTCCTCTTAAAAAACTCATTTCAAGTAGGAAGTTACTTAATCTTTCATACCATGCCCTAGGAGCTTGTTTAAGTCCATAAATGCTCTTTTTGAATTTAAATACATGATTTGGATAATCATGATTTTCAAACCCCGATGGTTGAGCTATGTACACCTCTTCTTGATTTATTCCATTCAAGAATGCGGATTTCACATCCATTTGATATAGTTTGAAATCCTTATAACACGCATATGCTGATAACATCCTAATAGCTTCTAACCTAGCTACGGGGCCAAAGGTCTCATCATAGTCTATGCATTCTTCTTGTCTATATTCTTGAGCTACTAACCTAGCTTTGTTTCTAGTGATGTTTCTTTTATCATCCATTTTGTTTCTGAATACCCATTTAGTGCCAATTATAGGGTGATCACTAGGTTTAGCCACTAATTCCCAAACATCACTTCTTTTAAATTGATTTAGCTCTTCTTGCATGACTAATACCATATCTTCATCATTTATTGCTTTTTTATATTTTTAAGCTCAACTTGTGAAATGAAAGCATTTTCATTAAATTTTCTTCTTGTCATTATGCCTTGACTAATTTCACCTAGTATTAGTTCTTTTGGATTATCTTTCTTATACTTATATGAATCCAGTAAATTTGAAGTATCTCCTCTTACTTCTTCATCTTCAACCTCAGGTTCAAGTGGATCAATCCTAAGGTCAATGACAATATTCCCTTTTGGATTCTCAAATTTTTCTATGTGATCTACTTCAATTATTTCCTCCTCATCATCATCATTTATGCATGGTTCATCCTCAAGGAGTTCACTAAACTTGACATGAATTGACTCTTCAACTTTCATACTCCTTTTGTTATATACTCTAAATGTCTTGCTATTTTGAGTATATCCCATAAAGATTCCTTCATCCGCTTTGAAATCGAGTTTATCTAAGTTATCTTTGGTGTTAAGTATAAAACACTTACAACCAAATACCTTGAAATAACCAATATTTGGTACTCTACCTTTCCAAAGCTCATAAGAAGTCTTTTTGAGAGATGGTCTCAAGTAAACTCTATTAATTACATGACAAGCGGTGTTTACCGTTTCGGCCCAAAAGTACTTGGGTAGCTCAAAATCATTTAGCATTACTCTACTCATTTCTTGAAGTGTTCTATTTTTCTTTTCTGCAACACCATTTTGTTGAGGAGTTCTTGGAGCCGAAAAATTGTGTCTATACCCTTTGGATACACAAAATTCTTGAAAATCACCATCAAATTCACCACCTCTATCATTTCTAATTTCCTTAATTGTTTCTTATTTTTGATTTTCTAATCTCCTACAAAGTTTTATAAACTCTTGGCATGCATCATTCTTTTTAGCTAAAAACATTACCCAAGTATACCTAGAGAAGTCGTCTACCACCACAAAGGTGTAATGTTTTCCACCTAGACTTGCGGTACCAATATCCCCATACAAATCCATATGAAGCAATTGTAGAGGTTTGGTGGTGGAGATTTCACTTTTGGGCTTGAAACTTGTTTTAACAAGCTTTGCCTTTTCACAAGTGTCACATAAGCCATGGTTTTCGAAATTCAATTTTGGAAGAACTTAGACCTTTTCATTTTTGCAAATCTCTTTGAAAATTTTAAAACTAATATGTCCAAGTCATCTATACCGTAGTTGAGTCAAATCATTTTTGGGAAATAGGCAACATTTTGTGATATCAAATAATGTGTGCTAGATTTATAAACATCATTTTTCCTTATAGTCTCAAAAACAATCTTATCATTCTTTTTCACAATGCATTTTATTTTTACAAATTCAACTTGAAAATTAGCATCACATAGTTGGCTAACACGTATCAAATTATAGTTAAGCCCTTCTATATATAATACATTATTAATAGTGAAAGAAGAGTTACCAATTTCTCCATGTCCAAGGATTTTGACTCTCCCATTTCCAAAATGCACCGTTCCACCATCTTGGAGCTTGAGCTTGGTGAACAAAGTTTTGTCTCTAGTGATGTGTGTTGAACATCCGTTGTCCATGAGCCATTTGGTTCCTTCATCTTTGGCTACTCCATTTATTTTGAGAGCCTACAAAACCAAAAGATTTATGCATTGGTACCTTTTGATAGTTGGGTCATTTAGGGTTAGTTTGTCGACCCTTAGGCTTCCAAACCTACATACTACCAAATCTAGCTTTACACGCACTCTTCACATGTCCTACTTTGTTACAATAAAAACAAGTGGGTACATGTGATGATGAGTCATGCTGTGTTTTTGCCTTTTTCTTTAATGACTTAGACTTAATGCAAGAATGTGATGAATTAAATCCTAAATCGAATTTATCTTTTCCAATTCTTTGGTTTCCAAGTAATTTGTCTAGATTATTTTTACCATCGAATAGTCTTTGTAAGTCTAACCTTAGTCTCTTACATTCTTTCCTAATTTCCACACTTTCAAGAGCTACGGTTTTATGCATGGTTAGTATGATGTCATGATCTTGAAACATCAAAATATTCTTATCATGCAAACTTTTGTTTTCTAACATGCATTTTTTAAATTCTTTCTTCAAGTGTTTATATTTTAAATTTGGTTTTTCAAAATCATCTTGCAAATATCCTATTTCATCTTGCAAATTAAAAGAGTTAGAGTTTACCTCAATGTCATTCTCGATTGCCATGAGACAAGTATGTTGTGCTTTTGGATTCTCAACTATTGCAACAAGTCCAACATCATTGTCTTCACTTTCTTCTCCTTCTGATTCGGAGAGGAGATCATCCCACGTGGTAACCTCCGCATTAAGGGCTTTCTTCTTTTGAGGAAAGACCTTCTTTTCTTGCTTTTGCAGCTCCTTAACATGACAATCGGCAATGAAGTGACCGGGCCGACCGCACCTATAACAATTTTCACTTGGTTCTTTTTCCTTAGGTGGTCTCTTGAAAAACTTCCTTGCTTAGGCCTTATTTCTTGTTGCCATTCTCCTAAACTTTCTTACTAGAAGAGCACCTTCCTCATCCGATTCATTGGACTCTACCACCAATCCTTTGTGTAATTCTTGTGTGGGCTTGATAGGGTTCATTCTATTTTGTTCATCAATAAGGATTTCATGAGTAAGAAGATTACCAGATAGCTTATCAAGAGTAAGAGTCTTGAGATTCTTTGATCGGTGATGGCGTTGACTTTAGGTGTCCATTCTCTTGGCAAAGAGTTGAGGAGTTTTGAGGCAAGGTCTTCATTTGAGATTTTCTTGTCCACCATGGAAAGTTGATTCACTATTCGAGTGAATCGATCATAGTTTTCCCAATCTTTTCACTGCTTTTCATAGCGAACATTTCATACTCTTTCATGAGCATAAGTATTTTGGTCATTCTTACTTGCTCTGTCCCTTCATGTATCATTTCTAGTCTTTTCCATGCTTCATGGGTCATTTCAAGACCTTGAAATCTTATGAGCTCGGTGGTGGTAAGAGCACTTGAGAGCATATCGAATGCTTAGCCATTGATGGCGAAGTTTATCTTCTCTTCGTCGGTGTAGTCATCTTCATCTTTGAACATTGATTCTCTTTTTGAGTTGGTAATCATAGGAACTTTGATTCCTTTGACAACGGCTCTCCATATATCAAATCCATAGCCTTTCAAATGATTGATCATTCGAAATTTCCACAAAGAGTAGTTTTGGGCATCAAACATGGGTGCTTTAGTGTTTCATCTTGAGAATAATGCAGTTGGCTTGGAAGTGGAAGTGTAGGATGAAGAGGTTGTCATTGACATGATCTTTAACCTTGCTACATGCAAAGATTGGCCAAGCAATCAAGGTTATGCTCTAATACCAATTGTTAGGTCCGTAACACACTCTAAAGGGGGGAGGGGTGAATAGAGTGTTTGGTAATTTTGCAGAATTTTCTTGTGTGGCTCAACTCAAATGAAATTCAAAATTAAAGCAAGAATGGAAGATGAGAAACAATGAATGAGTACACCGGATATAGAGTGGTTCGAATCGTAAATGATTCTACTCCACTACCACTTTGTTGCCAAAGTGGATTTTCAATAACTACTCTTCTTATTAAAGCTAATAAGAACACCACAACAATACTTACACTAACACCTTAGTGTAAGAAACCACAACAACAACTTCTTGCACAAAAAACAATTGTGCAACTACAGCAACTACAGCTCTAAGCAAGAACAATTTCTTGCTAACTCACAACTTCAACAAAGTTCTCTTCAAGAACTTTCTCACAGTGGGTTAAAGGAAGTAGTAAGGATTCACACATTCTCACTAGTCTAAAGACAAGCAAGAGATTTAATATTTATGGTTCCTCTAATGTTAAAGAACAAAGAAAGCTTAACAAGCTTTAAGCACTTTTATACATATGAGAGAAATATACAACAATGAATAATGAAGCTTGATGATGGTGAAAGTGTGTATTTGCCTCATCCATGCTTCATCCATTTATAGGAGATGTTCACTACGTTTTTAAAGCCTCCACCATGTGTTCAACTCCATCAAATGTCAAGATAATGTCCAAATAGTCTTTAGCCACCTTATAGAGTGATTTGGTCCTCAATAGCCAACTTAGAATAGCTTAGACATGGATATAATAGTCAAGAAAGCATGTATTATGTTAGAGTAAAGTCTACAAGAAATTTGAGCAAGATTTGAAATAGAAAACACCATGAATCTCCCTTGGATTTTGTTTCCACGTTCACAAAAATTTGAATTCTGGAGGACATCGATCGATCGAAGTACCTGGGGTGAAAGATCAATGTCCTCCAGAGAGTTTCCAGTTTTGGACCTTCTTGACATCGATCGATCGAAGTCTACCCTGGACTAAGAGATCGATGTTTGACAGAGACTTTTCTGTCTGACATCGATCGATCGATGTCTCTCTTGGAGAGACTGAAGTGACATCGATCGATCGATGTCCCCTGGACTGAGAGATCGATGTTGAAAAGAAACTTTTCTGTTTGACATCGATCGATCGAAGTCTCTTTTGGAGAGACTGAAGTAACATCGATCGATCGATGTCCTCAGTCTGAGAGATCGATGTTGGACAGTAAAGTTCCAATCTCAACCATTTTTGACATAATGTATTCTTCTCATTTTGCATCAAATCTCAAGTGTAAATTTAACTTATTTAGAACATCATCTAAATGGGCGGCTCATAGAACTGTGAATCCTGAAGAGAGATAGACAACCATGGAAGATCAAATAGCCAACTACAACTTAAAAGCGATTCATGCAGTTTTCAATGGAATTGATGTCAATCAATTCAAAATGATTGCAAAATGCAAAGTTGCAAAGAACATATGGGACATCTTAATCATTCAATATGAAGAAACAACCTGGGTGAAGTTATGAGCAGCAAATGCTAGCCACTCAGTTTAAAGACAGGAAGATAGGTGAATATGGGACAATCATGAGTTCAATTCAAGATTGTATGATATTGCAACTCAGGCTCAGGTCCATACACTCAAAGAAGACTATCCAGAATTCAAACCGATAAGAAAAGTAATCTGTTATTTGTCTAGAAGGGTTGACATGAATGTGTCCGCAATTAAGAAAGCCAAAGATGTTGATATCATGACACTTGAGGAACTATTGCAATCTCTAGAAATCTGAGTTGAAATTCAAACAAGAAAGAAAATGTAAGATTTTGAAAGAATGCGGATTCTGTAGAAATAAGTCCAACTGAAGTATGTCGAGCTGAGGCAAGGAGGGCCGACCTGAACAAAGTAGAGACCATGATGAAGGAAAGTAATCAAGTCAATCAGCCAAGCTGACCTGGATAAGAAAGATGAGCTGAGGTGGTATCAACAAAATAAGACTGCACCGAGCTGAAGAAGACAGATGAGTTGAGGTGAAGAAGAGCTGAAGAGAAGTGAAGCAGAACCAACGTCAAGAAGTGCATAGCCGATGTGCCGAGGTGAAGAACAAGTCAGGCAGCAATGCTAAGGCTGAGCTGTCATACTTAGTCGTGTAAATATTGTACTTAGAACCTTTACTGTACATAAGGCAGAGCTGATCAAGTAACTAGTCGTTACCTTATAGACGTTAGATTACACTGTAGCAGAACAATAACAACTGCACAAGTGGAAATATAAAGCTGTTAGGAGTAGAAAGATCCCTATACAAGGGAAGAAACCTTGTAAATTTAAACTTAACTTGAATGAATTCCTGAATTCTTTCAATCTCGATATGGTATCAGAGACAATCTGATTTTCTATTACTGCATTTACCTGCTCTGTTTTTTGCGAATTCTTAAAATTCATTCAAAATGACTACTCCCTTTAGCCCTGCTGAATATACGGAGGCCATCTCCACTTCTGATCAAGCATCAGGAGTGGTACGTGTTCCTCAAATCTCCGATGATTCCTCCATTGCCATCACCAACCATATACTTAATGGAGAAAACTACCTCTCATGGTCTCGAGGGATGGAAATGTTCATTACTGGCAAAGGTAAGGAGGAATACTTATATGGGACAGTCCCTAATCTATCTGAAACTGATGCAAACTTCTAGCTATGGAAGTCAGAAAATAATATGATTATGTCATGGTTGATACGTTCTATACAACCTGACATTTTAGACAATTTTATGATGTACAATATTGCAGCAAAAATCTAGGCTGCAATCAAGGCGATATATTCCAAGCAGGACAACATCTCAAAATTATATGAAACTAAAGCTCATCTTCATGAGCTTAAACAAGGTAATCTAGATGCACACAAATACTATACACTACTAACCAGGGAATGACAGCCGATTGACACTTTCGAAATGCATCAGTTGTCCTGTGTCACTGATGCTCGATTATATAAAGAGATAACAAAAATGAAATGAGTTTTTTGCTTCCTGACTTGAATGAACCCCGAATTTGATCGTGCCCGAAGTTGGACTCTGAGTATCAAACCACTAGCAACCTTGAAGGCTGCCTTCGCAGAAATGAAACATGAAGAAAGCTTGAAAAAGGTCACGATGAGAGGAACATCAAATTTGGAGTCCTCTGCTTTGCACACAGAACAACCAGCGGAAGCATTCATGCTGGCTGTTAAACAACACTTTACCTCTACTAGAGGTAAAGTGTGCAAATACTGCAAGAAAGAAGGTCATATTGTGGATGATTGTTGGAAGTTTCAGGCTAATTGGTCCGAGAAGGAAAACCACTTCTGAAGACCAGCAATGCACCCTGGAGGCCTCAACCAAAACCATTTGCTGCTGGACAAAGTGCTGCACATCAAGTCAGCAACACGGCTTAACTTGGTGCAGCTCGGCAACTTGCTGAATAGACAAGGTAATCGGGCTGATCAACTCAACCCTACACAGGATCAAATTGCTACTCTGATCAACTTGCTGAATAGACAAGGTAGTCGAGCTGAATCATTTCAAGCAATAATGGCAGGCTACGTCCAGCTGAGCTCCAACATGTTGAGAAAAAGGGGTTTGAGTGATTACAAAATGCATGATTTAAATAACGTGTACTAAAGAAATGCATGACACGTTTTTGCATGAAACCTGTCTTATATAATTTATATATAATGTTGTTGTACTAACGAGCTATGAATCTTTAAAGCTTACATCAAATGGCAAACATTTGTTGTGGTTGAACTATTTTCAGGTACCACCATTAATGAACTAAACTAGTTCACTAAGTGAAGTACTTAATTAAATGAACTAAGTAGTTTATTAAATGGTGATATATTTGGAGAAGGCACAAAGGCAACAAATTAAAGAATGAAAAGTTTTCTCCTCTCCTTATCACACGCCTTTTACACACATATATATATTCAGATTTTTTTAAAGGCGCTATACACATATTTCAACGTACTACCGACACGTTATATATTTTACGAACGTACGTTAACGTCACACCACTATATTTGCCTCATATTTATGATTATATTCAGTTCTTATATCATATGATATAAGTCATGGCGATGACAAAATTATTACGACACGTTACAAAGTTCTATTTTAAAAATTGTCGTATCGGATGAATACCGAAACTTTGCCAACGTGTCACGTACTTGCCATATATAGATGGACAGCCCCTACACTTCAAAAATGACCAGAAATTTTGTGGTCTACATGTTATATTCATCCATGAAATCATTCCATGTTGGTACACACAAATCACCCCCAATTAAGGCCAAATTGTGGAGATTTCAAATTCAACATTTTAAGCATATAGAGCGCCACTTACTTCAGCCATTAGAGCTGAATATTCAAGTTGTTCTATGTATATGATGTGTGACATAATATAAACATGTGCAAAAAGTTTGAATTCAATCAAAGAAAAATCGCGTAATCGACAAAAGTCGAAAATTCAATTTTCTACGAACACGACACATGAAATGTTTTTGGCATGACATATAACATGTATCTAGACACTTTTTACATACTCTATACATTCTAAAGTGTTCTAGAAAAATCAATTTAGGGCTGATTGGAATATACCATATGTGTATAATTATTGTGCACTATTTTACAAAGTTTACAAAAATAAAATTCAGTACATGTACAAGCTACATCACACACCTAGATCAACTTAATGGAGCATATGTGGAGCCTAGTTGGCATCTTGATTGGCCAAGAATGAAGTATACAAAGTTGGTGACATAAAGAAAGAAGCTACACAAGGTAATATTTCAAACTATGTCACATTTGTAACACATGCTGAAAATTTCAACATGTGTGCACTTGAGCTGGCCGAAATTATTAACATAAATGATGATTTATTTGCCTCTTCAATATTAATGGATTAATTTGAAGATGTTATGGAAATATTGTGATGATATTTGGAATATCAAAAATACTGAAAATTTCAGCATGTGTTGAATGTATATGGCCGAAATTTGGTCTTGAAATTAAGCATATTTGATTCTTCATTTTCAAGGGATTAATCTAATACCAACATGGCAACAATTTGAATGTATCTTGGATAGTGCACATGCTGAAAATTTCAGCATGTGAAAAAATCAAGGTGGCCGATTTTATGGTGGTAAATGGTGATGAATTGTCTTGCAAATTTTATGGAATTTATTATGTGACTTATGGAAACATTTTTATGACTAATTGGCACATGTTTTTTAAGTGATATTTTCAGATTTATGCAGTCATCAAATGATGACAACTCTTATCCAATCACCGAGTGCCAAGTAAGCAAGGCCTAAATGATCGTCCAATGAAGTGTTGCCAAGTAAGCAAGTGAATGTCACAATGATGCAAGATATTCTTCCAAGGGCTTAAAAGACAATTTTCAAGGGGAAGAAAAGCACATAGGGGTCGGCCACATTTGATAAAAGGGGGAGAAGAAGAGCAAACAAAAGACAAGACAAGTCATACAATTCTAAGAGCCAAAAATGTTGCCTTCATCATCTTCTTCTACCTTTCTATCTTTCTTCTCTCTTAAAGCCTATTGTATTCATATTCATACATATTTAATATGCTTCATATATACCACCATACATGCTATATTGCTGTAAAAGATTGATCAAGGTGTGATCAATCTTGCATCCGCTCGGTGGTGGTGTTCGTGATCATTGTAATCGCTTACAAGGTTTATAAAGGGTTGGAGTTGGTGTGTAACTCCATCAACCTTGTGTGGTAAGGTGTTGTTTGTTGTTTTGTGATTAGTGATAACCGAGGAAGGTGTCTTCGAAGACTGGAGTAGGTTGATATAACCGAACCAGTATAAAATTCCTTGTGTTCTTTACTTTTCAACTTTCAGTTTCCAGCACAGTACATCATTTTCATCACATTCTTAAAAATAGCAAACAAACTTCAAAAATCACCAAAATTTCCAGAAACATAGCCATTTGGCACAAGTTTCAACCCTTTTGGACCAGTATAAGTCATCCAAACGTCAAAAGTTCTGAGACTAGTGCAGTCTGATTTTCAGGCTTGCAAAGGTTGAGAATTTGAACGTATTTGACTAACTTCGTAAAGGAATTTTTCAAAACTGTTTCAACCCAATTAAATACACATAAAAAGGGGTTTGTCATTAAATTTTCATATCATTTGGAGTCACGGTTTAATCGGAATAAATTTTTCAAGACAGACTACCGTTTCTGGCAGATTTGCACAATCTGACCACCAACAATTTTTGAAAGGGTTAAAGGTTGAATTTTAATCTAAAACTTTTAGGAGATACTCAGAACATCTGAGACTAAGATCTCTCCAAATTTCAGAATTTTTGAAGACATGTAACTTAGTTTTTAAAACATTTCAAAAAGGTCCTGAAAACAGAAACTATTTTCAGAAGTTGGGTTTTTGGTTTAAAACAATTTTAAAAACCAAATTTTCCGCACCCACTATTCAACCCTCCCTTCTAGTGGTGCCTTGCAGGTCCTACCAGTGGTATCAGAGTGCAGACACACTTACGACAAGGAGATCCAACGATCTTAGTGAGATGGCAACCACTAGCTACAAAACCGTGCAAGAAGGAATGTCAACCATAAGGCCTCCTTTTTTTGATGGTGAGTCCTTTATCCAATGGAAACTTAGAATGAAACTCTTTCTTATGGCTATTGATATTGATCTATGGTCTATTATAGAAGACGGTCCATTCGTTCCCACTAAATTATCTACTATAGACGGTGTCACACTAGAGGTTGTAAAACCAAAACAAGAATACAGTAGTAATGATAAAAAGAGACTAAGTATGAATGCTAAAGCCATGCAACTACTTTTAAACGGTCTAAGTAAAAGTGAGTCTAGTTACATGTCTAACTGTTTTAGTGCTCAAAAAATGCCGAGAATTCTTGAAATGAAACACGAAGGGACTAGTCAAGTAAAAGAGTCCAAAATTAATATGCTTATGTCCACACCTGAGTCCTTTAAATTATTGACAAATGAGTCTATTGTTGAGATGGATTTACGATTGACTAACATATGTAATTCTCTTGAGTCTCTTGGCAAAGCTTTCTCTACGCAGGAAAAGGTCCAAAAGGTACTACGAAGTCTTCCATCCGAATGGGACCCTAAAGTCATAGCAATAGAGGAAAGTAAAGAAACCAAATCAGTAAAAATGGAGGAACTAATCGGATCTTCAAAGGTATATGAAAACAAACTCACTTTAAGAAATTCCGAGTCTATTTCTAAAAATGATAAGGCTATAGCATTTAAATCAAATGAATACATCGTAGATGATAGTGACACAGATTCCGATGACGAAGATTTAATCACGATGGCCAAAAGATTAAGAAAAATCTTGAGAAAGTCAATTAAAAATAAACACAATCTTACTTCATCTAAGAACCATAGAAATAAAAATAATGAAGAAATAAAGTGTTATGAATGTGGGAAACTTGGCCACTTGTCATATGATTGCCCTAACAAGGACAAACAAACGAACAAACACCTTGACAAGGTCGGATCAAAACTAGACTCGTCTCAGAACCTAAACAAAGGAGAAGAGCCTTCAAAGCCTCCACTTGGAGTGACACATCCGACTTTGAGACTAACAATATGGAAGAACAAAAGGCACAAGTATGCTTTACATCTAAAGCATCAAATGAGGCTTCTTCCGACTCTGATTCTGATTCTGAATGTTCTTACGATGATTTATTTAGTCAATATTTAGATTTGCATAAGTTCTCAAAGGCTCTTGCAAAAGAAAAGAAACGATTAATTGAAGACAAGAAGTTGTTAGAATCTTCTAACACGAACCTTGTTTCTCAATTAAACGATTCAAAAGAAGAGTCGTCATGCATCATCAATGCATTAAAATCAGAGGTCTCATCATTAACTACACATAATAATGAAATGAAATCCGAGATTTCAAACTTAAAATCAAGGAATGCGGATTTAGAGAAAATAGTGAAATAATTTGACACGGGAACAAACATGCTAGATCACATCATTTCCTCACAAAAGCATGATAGTGACAAAACAGGACTAGGATACGTTGAGAAAAATGAGTCACTAAACAAACCAACCAAATTCATTCCATCTAAGAAAATAGATGCATCTAAGACATATGTGGCATCTAAGAAGACGCATAGACCTTCTTCTATGACATCTCATTGTGCTTCATCTTCATAACATACGAGATATAACTTTACGTCTTACAAAGATGAAAAGAAACCATTGATGCATACACGGAATTCATTTACCAAAAATGCATCTAGATTACGCCCCGTGCATGCAAACAAAAATGTTTATCAAAAACAAAGATCATACTATGTGCATGATGGCATTCTCGGCCAAAGGCCAAATGGATTTGCACTGAATGTATATTATATTGCATCTTCATCTCCTTTCTCACCTTTTGGAAGACCTAGAAAGGTCACCCGAATTTGGGTAACAAAAGGGACATTTTCAAACGGTTGAATAAATAACCCTTAAGAATGCACTTTTGATATTATTTGAAATGCATGATTTTTTTAAATTGCTTGCTCCATCTTTACATGCTCTTTTGATTGTCTTTCCAACATAAAGAGAGAGAGAGTGTGTGATTTAAGGGAGAGAGAGAGAGATTGATTGCACAAATCAAGGGGGAGAAAATTCAAAATTCAAAATTCAAAATTTGAATTTGCGCACGATTGGAGGGGGAGCGGCAAAATTTAAATCATGAACTTAGGTTATTTTGTAAATCATCAAAAGGGGGAGATTGTTGAGAAAAAAGGGTTTGAGTGATTACAAAATGCATGATTTAAATAACGTGTACTAAAGAAATGCATGACACGTTTTATGACTTGACACATTTTTGCATGAAACCTGCCTTATATAGTTTAACTATATTGTTGCCGTACTAACAAGCCATGAAGCTTTAAAGCTTACATCAAATGGCGAACATTTGTTGTGTTTGAACTATTTTCAAGTGCCACCATTAATGAACTAAACTAGTTCACTAAGTGAAGTACTTAGTTAAATGAACTAAGTAGTTCATTAAATGGTGATATATTTGGAGAAGGCACAAAGGCAACAAATTGAAGAATGGAAAGTTTTCTCCTCTTGTTATCACACACCTTTTACACACACACACACACACACACACACACACACACACACACACATATATATATATATATATATATATATATATATTCAGATTTTTTTAAAGGCACTATACACATATATTCCAACGTACTACTGACACGTTATATATTTTACGAACGTAAGAAAACGTCACACCACTATATTCACATCATATTTATGAGTATATTCAGGTCTTATATCATATGATATAAGTCATGGTGATGACAAAATTATTACAACACGTTACAAAGTTCTAAACTAAAAATTGTCGTATCGGGTGAATACGGAAACTTCGCCAACATGTCACGTACTTGCCATATAATAGATGGCCAGCCCCTACACTTCAAACATGACCAGAAATTTCGTAATCTACATGTTATATTCATCCATGAAATCATTCCATGTTGGTACACACAAATCACCCCCAATTATGGCTAAATTGTGGAGATTTTAAATTCAACATTTTATGCACATGGGGCGCCACTTACTTCAGCCATTAGAGCTGAATATTCAAGTTATTCTATGTATATCATGTGTGACATAATATATATAACATGTGCAAAAAGTTTTAATTCAATCGGAGAAATATCGCGTAATCGACAAAAGTCGAAAATTCGGTTTTCTACGAACATGACACATGGAACGTTTTTGGCATGACATATAACATGTATCTAGGCACTTTTTATATACTCTATAAATTCTGAAGTGTTCTAGAAAAATCAATTTAGGGCCGAATGGAATATACCATGTGTGTATAATTATTTTGCACTATTTTACAAAGTTTGCAAAAATAAAATTCAGCACATGTAAAAGCTACATCACACGCCTAGATCAGCTTAATGGAGCATATGTGGAGCCTAGTTGGCATCTTGATTGGCCAAGAATGAAGTATACAAGGTTGGTGACATAAAGGAAGGAGCTACACAAGGTAATATTTCAAACTATGTCACATTTGTAACACATGCTGAAAATTTCAGCATGTGTGCACTTGAGCTGGCCGAAATTCTTAACATAAATGATTATTTATTTGCCTCTTCAATATTAATGGATTAATTTGAAGATGTTATGGAAATATTGTGATGATATTTGAAATATCACACATGCTGAAAATTTCAGCATGTGTTGAATGTATATGGCCGAAATTTGGTCTTGAAATTAAGCCTATTTGATTCTTCATTTTCAAGGGATTAATCTAATACCAACATGGCAACAATTTGAATGTATCTTGGATAGTGCACATGCTGAAAATTTCAGCATGTGGAAAAATCAAGGTGGCCGATTTTATGGTGGTAAATGGTGATGAATTGTCTTGCAAATTTTATGGAATTTATTATGTGACTTATGGCAACATTTTTATGACTAATTAGCACGTGTTTTTAAGTGATATTTTCAGATTTATACAGTCATCAAATGATGACAACTCTTATCCAATCAATGAGTGCCAAGTAAGCAAGGCCTAAATGATCATCCAATGAAGTGTTGCCAAGTAAGCAAGTGAATGTCACAATGATGCAAGATATTCTTCCAAGGACTTAAACGATAATTTTCAAGGGAAATAAAAGCACATAGGGGGCGGCGACATTTGATAAAAGGGAGAGAAGAAGAGCAAACAAAAGACAATACAAGTCTTACAATTTTAAGAGCCAAAAACGTTGCCTTCATCATCTTGTTCTACCTTTCTTTCTTTCTTCTCTCTTAAAGCCTATTGTATTCATATTCATACATATTGAATAGGCTTCATATATAACACCATACACGCTATATTGTTGTAAAATATTTATCATGGTGTGATCAATCTTGCATCCGCTCGGTGGTGGTGTTCGTGATCATTGTAATCGCTTACAAGGTTTGTAAAGGGTTGGAGTTGGTGTGTAACTCCATCAACTCTGTGTGGTAAGGTGTTGTTTGTTTTTTGTGATTAGTGATAACCGAGGAAGGTGTCCTCGAAGACTGGAGTAGGTTGATTTAACCGAACCAGTATAAAATTCCTTGTATTCTTTACTTTTTAGCACTTACTTTCAGTTTCCAGCACAGTTATCATTTTCATCACGTTCTTAAAAAAAGAAGACGAACTTCAAAAATCACCAAACTTTCCAAAACCATAGACACACGTTTTAAGGTTCATTTGGTGCAAGTTTCAACCCTTTTGGACAAGTATAAGTCATCCAAACGTCAAAAGTTCTAAGAATAGTGCAGTCTGATTTTCAGGCTTGCAAAGGTTTAGACTTTGAACGTATTTGACTAATTTCCCAAAGGAAGTTTTCAAAACTGTTTCAACCCAATTAAATGCATATAAAAAATGGTTTGTCATTAAATTTTCAGATCATTTGAAGTCATGGTTTAATCGGAATAAATTTTTCAAGACAGACTACCATTTTTGGCAGATTTGTGCAATCTCACCACCAACAATTTTTGAAAGGGTTAAAGGTTGAATTTTAATATGAAATTTTTAGGAGATACTCAGAACACTGAGACTAAGATCTCTCCAAATTTCAGAATTTTTGAAGACCTATAACCTAGTTTTTAAAACGTTGCAAAACAGGTCGTGAAAACAGAAACTGTTTTCAGAATGGGTTTTTGGTTTAAAACAATTTTAAAAACCAAATTTTCTGCACCCACTATTCAACCCCCCCCCTCCCATTCTAGTGGTGCCTTGCAGGTCCTACACAGCAGTTCTTGGATCATTGACTCCAAAGCAACTGACCATATGGCAAGTAATGGTAACCTTCTAAACTCTTATTCTCTATTTTCAATACCGAAGAAGGTTAAGATTTCTAATGGAACTTCTTTAGAAGTTGTCGGAATAGGATCTACAATGATTAATAATAAAATGATGTGTTGCATGTCCCTTGTTTAAGCTTCAATCTTGTATCAGTTGGAAAACTCACTAGGGACAATAATTGCATAGCTTGCTTCTCATCCACAGAATGTTGTTTTTAGGAAAATAAAGTGAAGGGGATGATTGGCTGTGCTAAAAATATAGCAGGCCTGCTCTTCTGAAGTCAAAAAATCGAGCCTTGTTTAGCACATTCAAGCTGCCAAGAGATCCAGATACTGTTGGAAGTTTGTACCCTAGAAGTTCTTGTAAATAAGATATTTTGTTATGGCATAGCAGACTATGTTATCGTAATTTTATATACCTCAAACGTTTAATGCCAAAGTCATTTAGCTCTTCTAATCTTGAAGATCTTACTTGCGTAACTTGCAGTTAGCGAAACATAATAAAAACAATTATCATGCAAAAAATACAAGTCGTCAGCGCCTTTTAACCTTGTTCATTCTGACATATGGGGTCCATCTAGAGTAGCAAATATCAATAGGGCAAGATAGTCCATAATATTTATAGATGACCACAATAGATTAACATGGGTTTTACCTATTAAAAAATAAAAGTGATGTGTGACAAACTGTAATGAGATTCGTCTCACTTTTTAAAAATCGGTTTGGCTGCACTCTTGAAACACTGAGGTCAGATAACGGAGCCGAACACTTAGATAAAACTGTTCAAGACTTTATGATAAAAAAGGCATATATCACCAAACTTCATGTACTTATATCCCCCAAAAAAATGGTATAGCTGAGAGAAAAAAACGGACACCCACTTAAAGTGAGAGCCATTATGTTTAAAATGAATGTGCTCAAACAATATTGGGGTGAAGCCTTACTTAATGCCACTTATCTACTAAATAGAACGTCGTCCATAACTCTGTCCTTGAAAACTCCTAGAGAAACACTTCTTAAGCACTACCCACTCACCAAACTATTCTCAAAGCTTCCACCCAGACCGTTCAGATGCATAGCTTATGTACATATTCAGCCGGGCATTAGGGAAAAACTGGATCCTAAGTCAATTAAGTGCATTTTCTTAGGATACTCAAACTCACAAAAAGGTTATAAGTGTTATTGTCCTGCAAATAAAAGAACGTTTGTAACTCTAAATGTCACATTCGATGAAAAACATGCATTTTACAAAATTCTTACTGAAGGAAGAAATATAAGTATCAACGAGTATTGGAAAACAATAGATAGTATAGATGAAACACCCCTAGCTTAATCCAAGAAGCTCTTTCAAGCACAGTAACTCAGCGAGCTGCCCACAGCAGATCGACAACTGAACATCTCAGGTCGGGACGACCAGTCCTTACCTTGAAACTATTTTTTCCTTAACTTCTAATGATCAAGAAGCTCTAGGAGGAGATAGCCAACCAGATATATCAGAACAAATACAACAAACTTCAGAAGATGGCAGTTCAGAAGAAATGATTGAATATGAGTCTGAAACTCACATAGATGATAGACCAATAGCACTAAGAAAGGAAACAAGAGAATGTACAAAGAATCCCGTATGTACCAAATACCCCATTGAGGAATGCATATCATATAATAGGTTGAATCCTAACTTTAAAATATTCATATGCTCATTGGATAATAAGTTCATACCCAACAATATAGAATAAGCACTTTGTCGACCTGAATGGAGAAAGCCGTGCATGAAGAGATGAATGCCTTAGAAAACAATCAAACTTGGGAGTTAACTCCCAGCTCAGCAACAATCAAACGGTAGGGTGTAGATAGATATTTACTGTGAAATACAATAATGATGGAACTGTGAATAAATATAAAGCAAGATTCGTGGCTAAAGGATTCACACAAACATATGGAGACGATTATTTAGAAACATTTGCAACAGTTGCGAAACTAAATACCATTAGAATCATTTTCTCTATAGCGGTTAACCTTGACTAGAAGCTGCATCACTTGGATGTAAAAATGCATTTTTAAACGGAGACTTGGTAGAAGAAGTTTATATGCGTATACCACTAGGATTTAATAATGAAACTAATAAAAATCGGGTCTGGAAGCTAAGAAAGTCACTTTATGGACTAAAACAATCACCTCGGGCATGGTTTAAGACCTTCACTAAAACAGTAACAGACCTAAGATTTAACCAAAGCCATAGTGACCACATATTATTCACTAGAATTTCACCTTAAGGGAGGCTAACTGCTCTCATAGCATATTAGATAATATCATAATAACCGAGAATGATATTCATGGCATAGATACTATTAAAACAAAATTATGCCAACAATTTGAGATAAAGGACCCAACTAAACTAAGATATTTTCTAGGAATAAAAATTGCTAGAAACAAAGATGTGATGTATATATCACAGAGAAAGACCTCCTCAAGGAAACCGATTTGCCAGATGCAGACCAGCAAGCACACCAGTAGAGCCTGAACATAAGCCTAGAGAACAGTGGGACACTATCCCAACTAATAAGCTGAGTTATCAGAAGTTAGTTAGAAAATTAATCTATTTGTCACATACTCGACCGGACATTTGTCATGCACTGAGCTTCGTATCACAATTTATGAACAGTCCTACTAATGAACACCAACAAGCTGCTTCAAGAATTCTTAGGTATCTAAAGAATGCACCAGGTCAAGGACTGTGTTTCAGAAAGAGTGTAGACCGAAATATAAAAATCTTTATAGATGCAGACTGGGCTGGATCCAAGATGGACATCAGATCAACAACTGGCTCTGAAACCTTCCTATGGGGGAACTTAGTGACTTGGTGGAGCAAGAAACAACCCGCTGTGTCCAGATGCAGTGCAGAAGTAGAATTGAGGGCCCTTGCACTAGGAATTTGGATCAAAAGAATACTCAAAGATCTCCATATAGAGTACTTAATGTCCAAGCTTGGTTGTATGAATATATAGAACTAAGATTGAAGGGGAGTGTAGAAATAAGTCCAGCCGAGGTGTGCTGAACTGAGGCAAGAAGGGTCAGCCTGAAGAAAGTAGTGACCATAATGAAGGAAAGTGACCAAGTCAGTCAGCTAAGCCGACTTGGATAAGAAAGCTGAGCTGAGGTGGTATGGACAAAATAAGATCACAGTGGGCTGAATAAGACATGCGAACTAAGATGAAGAAGAGCTGAAGAGAAGTGAAGCAAAACCAAAGTGAAGGAGTGCTGAGCCGAGGTGCCGAGGTGAAGCACAAGCAAGGCAACAACGCTAAGGCCGAGCTGCCATACTTAGGCGTGTAAATATTATAACATAGAACCTTTACTATACATAAGACAGAGCTGATCAGGTGACTATTCATTACCTTATAGACGTTAGAAAACAATGTAGCAGAACAGTAACCACTATACAAGTGGAAAAGTAAAGCCGTTAGAGTGGAAAGATCCCTATAAAAGGAAAGAAACCTTGTAAATTTAAACTTAACTTGAATGAATTCCTAAATCCTTTCAATCTCAACAGATTCTTCTAAAAAATATTTTGGCTTTAGAAAAAAGAAAGAGAAATTCAAAGTACAGTGTGAAGATTATCAATGATATAGTCACATCAAAGCCAAATATGCCAACAACATAAAAACAAATATGTAGTGAATATGGAAAAGTATGTTAAAGTACTTTAAAATGTGCTCCAAACTTATATAAAAACATGTGTGATGTTGTTTGGGAGTTTGATTGATGATTTGAATACTTTAAACTTGAAAGAAATCACTTGGATCGATCCATGTGTAAGTTGAATCGAACCAAGTGAAAGCTAGAATAAATTTAAGTGTTCTGGAGGGCATGGATCGATCAATGTAAGAGACATCGATCGATCGATGTGATGTGGTGCAATGAAGGAAGCTTTATGTCCAACATAGATCGATCACATCGATCGATCAATGTGACGTCGATCGATACATGTATCAATCTATGTGGGACAGGATGAAAGATGAAGTGTTTATGTCCAACTTCGATCGATAACAACGATCGATCAAAGTGACATAGATCGATCGATGTGATCGATCATGTGCCAACGGACAGAACCTTTCATGCTGAGTTGCATCTTTTGGTCCAAGAATCATCTCTCTTCATTAGTGAACGTTATGCAAGTAACATAGGAGGTTAATAAACTGCTGAAACATATTTCAAATGATGTCTTGATCTATCCTAAAGCCTATAAATACAAGGCTTGACTATTTTACATGACATAGAAAAACTTTTGCAAAGTTTGTGCACATTTCAGCAATTTACTTTCCTCTTCTCCTATACTATCAACTCTTCTCTTTGCAAGTTCATCTTCCTCTCTTAGAGTAAACGAAAGGAAGAAGCCGTTATATCCTAGGAGGCTTGTGCCAAGTATTTCACCTCGCTCGTGGTGGAGGCATTTTAGCTTTAAGGACAGCAACTTTTGTTGTGTCTCGGCTTTCTTGTTACTTTCATTTTCTTCTTGTTTGGTATCCATATTCATTCATCTTTTCTAACAATCTTAAAGCTAAAAACCTGCGATATGGCTACCAAACATTACGCTGTTCCCGATATGTCAAAGGTAGAACCTTTTTTACGGTAAATTCTTCAAGAGATGGTATGCAAAGGTTCTATTTTTCCTTGAGATGATGTATGTCTCCTATGTGCTCACCAAGGAGAAACCTATTAAAGAAGGAGAAGTACTCAAATACGAAGCAGATAATACTACATGCAGATGCCACATTCTGCATTTTCTGTCAAACTACCTATTTGACATTTATTTCAAAATTTTCATCTGCAAGGGAGATATGGAAAGCTCTTCAGAACAAGTATGGTTATGAAGATGTTGGAAAGAGAAAATATGTGGTCAGTGAGTTTCTTAAGTTTCAAATGGTTGACCACATATCTATCAATTCTTAATCCATCAATTCCAACAATTGGTGGATAATCTCGAATAAGAAGGCATCAAGATCAACGAAAATTTCCAGGCTGCCTCTTTGTTGGAGAAATTACCTTCTTCTTGGAATAAATACAAGAAGAGAGGTAAACATGATGATGCCAAACTCACTATAGATGGTGTCATCAAACACATTCAAATCGAGGAGAACAACCGGCTGGAAGATGCAAAGAGTACTGAGAATGATTCTCAGGCCAACGTTCTAGAGCACAATCCAAAGTTGAAGAGGCCAAAACTCCAGATTGCCAAAGCGCAACACAACAAAAGTAAGAATTTTGTGCAGGGACAAAAGAAGTCCAAAGGCATATATGGGTCTGTGGCAAGGATGGGCACAAGGCCTTTTTCTGCAACAAAAGAAAGGTCCAATCAAGTGGCCACGCAAATCTGATGGAGCATGGTGAACAAAGCGGAAGCAAGGACGAGGAGATCATCGATGTGGGTGCTGTGAACGAGGTAAACCTTGTTGGAGGTGCAATAGAGTGGGTGGTTGATACCAGAGCCACCAGACACATTGCTACTAGTAGAGATCTATTTTTTGATTTTCAAGAAATAGATAGTGGAGACCTAGTTTTTCTTGGGGATGCACGTGGAACCCGTGTACTCGGAAAAGGAAAAGTGCTCCTCAAGTTAACTTCGAGAAAAAGACTAGAGTTGAGTAATGTGCTCTATGTTCCTACTATACGCAGGAATTTGATCTCTGGAGCACTTGTGACAAGGACAATCTTAAACTTGTGTTTGATTTTGATAATTTACTGCTCACTAGAAACGGAGAATTCATTGGGAAGGGATGTTGTAGTGCTGGATTGTTTGTACTTGATGCGACTTGCATAACCAGTAATAATAATAATTCTCATGTGTACATGGTGGATTCTTATGACATATGGCATGCTAGACTAGGTCATGTTAATCTTGATGCTTTAAAAAGATTGAAAAGCATGAATGTCATATCTATGGCAAATGAAGATAAGTTTGAAAGATGCGAGTATTGTGTTGAAGCTAAGCATAATAAGAAACCGTTTAAGAGTGTTGAAAGAGTTTTAAATAAACTAGATTTTATTCATAGTGATTTAGGTAAGTAAAGGAGGTAAAAGATATTATATTACCTTCATTGATGACTATTCGAGGTTCACTAGAGTATACTTGCTAAGTCATAAAGATGAGGCTGAGGAAATGTTCAAGAAATATAAGAATGAAGTAGAGAATCAATTAGAAAGAAAAATCAAACGATTAAGGTCTGATAGAGGAGGTGAATATATGACTACTTCACTACAAAAGTATTGTGAAGAACATGGAATAATTCATGAAGTAACACCTCTGTATACTCCTCAATCTAATGGTGTAGCTGAGACGAAGAATAGAAGCCTTAACAATACGATGAATGCCATGCTCATTAGTTCTGTCTTGCCGGATAATTTGTGGGGAGATGCTATTCTTTGTGCTTGCCATAAATTGAATAGAATACCAAACAAAAAGACTAATAAAACACCTTATGAACTTTGGAATGGTTATCCTCCAAATCTAGGATACTTAAGAGTGTGGGGGTGTTTGGCGAAAGTTGGTATTCCTGAATTTCAAAAGAGTTAGATAGGACCAAAAACCAAAGATTGTGTGTTTATAGGATATGCCCAAAACAGCGCGGCATATAGTTTTATGAGTGTCGAGAATTCTGCAATTGTAGAGTCAAAAGATGCTGAATTCTCTGAGACTATTTTTCCTATGAAACAACAAAAGGTTTCTTTTATTTATGAAAAAGGTGAATCTAGTAAAGTTATAGTTAATACAGAACCGAATTCACTAAGAAGAAGCAAAAGGAAAAAAGATTGAGAAAAACTTTGGTAATGATTTTACTAAAGTGTTTATCTTAGAAGAAGATCCGAAAACTTACCAAGAGGCTATGAAATCAGTAGATGCAAGATTTTGAAAAGAAGCCATAAATAGTGAATTAGATTCAATTGTGAGTAACCACACTTGGGAAGTGGTATATTTACCTAGATGTTGTAAACCTATAGGTTGCAAATGGGTGTTTAGAAAGAAATTGAAGGCAGATGGTACTATCGATAAGTTTAAAGCTAGACTAGTGGCTGAAGGATTTACTCAACAAGAAAGAATAGATTTCTTTGATACTTATGCACGGTTGCTAGAATAACAACCATAAGGATGCTAGTTGCATTAGCTTCTATTTATAAGCTTATAATACATCAATTGGATGTAAAAACTGTTTTTTTGAATGGAGATTTAGATGAGGAAATTTACACGAGACAACCTGAGGGAATGATATTAGAAGGGCAAGAACACAAAGTGTGTAGATTAAAGAAATCATTGTATGGTTTGAAACAGGCCCCTAAGCAATGGCATGAGAAGTTTGATAATGCTTTGGTTGGAAATGGCTATGTAGTGAATGAAAATCCTGAACTACGGGGACATCGATCGATCGATGTCCAGCAGCTGAGGGATCGATGTGCCTCAGATGGACGTCGATCGATCGATGTCCAGCAGCTGAGGGATCGATGTGCCTCAGATGGACGTCGATCGATCGACGTCCAGAAGGTGAGGGTTCGATGTACCCCAGGAGTACATCGATCGATCGACGTCAACTGAGTGAGGGTTCGACGTGTCTCAGTTGGACGTCGATCGATCGACGTCTGGGGATGACGTCCAACTGTTTTCTTTCCTTTATCTTGCATCCATGGCATGTGCATTTGCATAAGGTACGCAGCGTCTATAGGGCGTTGGTGCCATATGATACGCAGCGTCTTTAGGGCGTGGGTGTCATGTGATACGCAGCGTCTATAGGGCGTGGATGCCGGGGTGATACGCAGCATCTATAGGGCGTGGGTGTCATGTGATACGCATCGTCTTTAGGGCGTGGGTGTCATGTGATACGCAGCGTCTATAGGGCGTGGGTGTCATACGATACGCAGCGTCTATAGGGCGTGGGTGCCATATGATACGCAGCGTCTATAGGGCGTGGGTGCCATATGATACGCAGCGTCTATAGGGCGTGGGTGTCCAGAACAGCAAGTGGTGGCTAGAGACCATGACACTGGAGTTAGTACCCGGGAGCATGCATTGCATATAGGTCTAGGAACATACTGTCTGACATATTCCTAGTTGCGTGTGACACGTTATTTGAGCATGTATCACGTGCTTGAGCATATTATGTGGAGTGTTTTACTTTTCCGTAAGCCATGCTACTCTGTCTTACGTGGTTATGTGGTAATATCTTTTTGAATATGTAAGTTTTGTATTGTTTTGAGAGGCACCTACTGGGTGATTATCATCACTCACCCCCTACTATTTCAGGTGAGGCCGAGACGGGGTATGATTATATCTTCGTTGAGGATGGGTCCGACACCGTGGAGTGGGCTGAGTGACTCTTGGTGTGTCGGCGGCAGGAATGATGACGGGTTCTTATGATGTTCTTGGGAAATACATACATTTTATTTTCAGTATCACTTGAAAACAATTTCATGCTTTTAAACTCAGATATTTGACCTTGACTTGTAAGGCCTGGTCAGCCTAGAAATAATGTCGTTATTTTCTTGAAGTTCATTAAATTCAAGCTTTTCGATGTGATTTATCGTTTCCGTGCAAAGAAAAGGAAAACTTTTCTATGTCAGCACTGATGTGTAACAGGTTGATGTGACGCCTTGTATTCTCCTGAGTGAGATACGGCGGGTGCACCGTTACCGAGGATGGAGCTCGGGAGCGGGGCGCTACAGATTATTTGCCTATATGTGGATGACATGCTAATCTTTGGTACAAATTTAGATGTGGTTAATAAAACCAAATCATTTTTGTCATCAGTTTTTGATATGAGAGATATAGGAAATGCAGATTTTATTCTTGGTTTTAAGTTAGTTGAGAAATGTGAGGGTTACATGATTTGCCAAAGTCATTATGTAATAACCACTGAAGGGGGCGCAATGAATAAATGTTAAAGAAATTTGACCACTTTGATAGCAAAGCTGTAAGTACTCCATTTGATCCTAACGGAAGACTAGAAAAGAATAAAGGTGATAGTGTTTCTCAATGTGAATATGCAAGAATCATTGGTAGTGTAATGTACTTAATGAATTGCAATAGACCGGATATTGCATAAGCTTTAATAGGCTTGCTAGATACACTCATAATCCAAGTAATGCACATTGGTTTGCTTTAAGAAGACTTTTGAGATATCTGAGAGGAACCATGAATCTAGGATTGTTCTTTAGTGTAAATCCTTGTGTATTATAAGGATTTTGTGCTGCTAATTGGGTAACCGATAATGATGAAGTTAATTCAACTAATGGTTACGTGTTCACTTTGGGTGGGAGTGCCATTTCATGGAAATCATCAAAGCAAGCATGTAAGGCAAAATCAACAATGGAATCTGAGTTTGTTGCTGTAGAACTTGCATGTACATAAGTCGAATGGTTAAGAAACTTGCTTATGGATATTCCATTATAGTTTAAACACATGCCTTCTGTGTCTATACATTGTGATTCGCAGGCTGCGATTACTCGCGCAAAGAACAGAGTTTATAATGGAAAGAGCCGACATATTCGACTGAGACACAATATTGTGCGAGATTTGATGAATTCAGGGATGGTTAACTTGGAGTTTGTAATATCCGAGTTTAACCTGGCTGATCCTCTGACGAAAGGACTATGTAAAAAGTTGGTCCGTGAAACATTGAGGGGGATGAGACTTGTTCTATTTGAAATGGATTTTGTGTGACGGCAACCTAACCCACTATTAGCAAAGATCCTGCGAACGAGATTCAATATGGTAATAACAAGTCATATAAAAATCCTTCTTAGCACTATCGATATGTCCATCCCTATGATGTTGTTGAAGATAGTGCTCGCTATTCATAGCTATATTTGATGATGGTGTGAGCAGTGCACACTTGATGAATTCCACTTATATAAGCATGGGAGTGGTGCCGCTTCCTATGAGAGTTTGGAACAACTCAATAGAGCGCTTATGAAAACCTAAGACTGAGTGCATGGCCGATTTCACACCACACCGCGAACTTGCCTGAAGCTAGTCAATCATATGTCGGCTAAAAGTTTATATAAACAATAAAGAGGTAAGATTCAAAAGGTCAATGTCATCTTATTTCCTTTTATATATTTCTTCTTGCACTAAATGGCAATTCAAGACGCAAGTCATTGTCTGTTATATATCATTGTCTTCGTTTGATAGTAGAGAGGTTAGTTTATTAACGTTCGAGAATGTTTGTATATAAGTTTGGATCATGTGGAGGATTGTCGAAAAAGTATGTTAAAGTACTTTAAAATATGCTCCAAACTTATATAAAAACATGTGTGATGTTGTTTGGGAGTTTGATTGATGATTTGAACACTTTAAACTTGAAAGAAATCACTTGGATCGATCCATGTGCAAGTTGAATCGAACCAAGTGAAAGTTGTAATAAATTTGAGTGTTCTGGAGGACATGGATCGATCAATGTAAGAGACATCGATCGATCGATGTGTACATCGATCGTTCGATGTGATGTGCAATGAAGGAAGCTTTCTGTCCAACATAGATTGATCACATCAATCAATCGATGTGACGTCGATCGATACATGGATCGATATATGTGGGACATGATTAAAGATGAAGTATTTATGTCCAACTTCGATCGATAACAACGATCGATCGAAGTGACATCGATCGATCGATGTGCCAACGGACAGAGCCTTTCATGGTGAGTTGCATCTTTTGGTCCAAGAATCATCTCCCTTTATTAGTGAACGTTATGCAACTAACTTAAAAGGTTAGTAAACTACTGAAACATATTTCAAATGATGTCTTGATCTATCCTAAAGCCTATAAATACAAGACTTGACTATTTTACATGACATAGAAAAATTTTGCAAAGTTTGTGCACATTTCAGCAATTTACTTCCTTCTTCTCCTCTACTATCAACTCTTCTCTTTGCAAGTTCATCTTCCTCTCGTAGAGCAAACAAAAAGAAGAAGCCCTTATATCCTAGAAGGCTTGTGCCAAGTATTTCACCTAGCTCGTGATGGATGCATTTTAGCTTTAATAACAGCAACTTTTGTTGTGTCTCGACTTTCTTGTTGCTTTCATTTTCTTCTTGTTTGGTATATTTATTTATTTATCTTTTCTAACAGTGAATACTCTAAATCATGTTCGAATGAGGAAGAAGATCAGATAGAAAATGTAGCAGCGTTCAAATTATATATGCTCTTATATCTAAATGTTTATATTCTCAGGTAAGTCTGCTATGTTAGATATTGTTTCCGACGGTCTGATAGAACCTGTAGTAGTTAACATGTCCAATGAAAACCACAATTCTTTCACTGGACAACATTTGTATAAGTCGAAGATTGATGGTAAAAGAAGTGAACTTTTAGAAGTTGAGACTAAGCGGCATCAACAACAACAACATTGCTCAATTGACTTAGAGGATTCCCTTTGTGGCGAGGTATGACGGGTCGGATGTATGCAACCATACCCATGTGTTAGAAACACACAGATGTTGTTTTCCGATGAACTATAATGAAAATTGCGTCAAGATGTGTCGATCAACTTCTATTTCACAATATAAAAAGCGCAGCCAATTTAATGAGTTATTTTGCTTTATTCTATCATATTTCAAAGTTGAAGGAGGAACCTAAACCAGAAAGTGATGTTAAGAGAAGTGTGAATGAATTAGTTTGTAGCTATGTACGAAAGACTACAAAATTTAGTTAGTCGGGTTGCAAAAGATTGCTAAATTGAACATTAAATTTCTCATACTTGAGAAGAAGAATAAAAGGCTAGAAGAGGAAATTTAAAAGTTAGAAAAATAAAATAGAAAAATTCAAGCCAAATGTGATGAAGCAAATGCAAAATTGGTTCTAGTTTAAAAGAATCTTAAACTCATGGGAACTGGAATAAAACCACTTGATACTATTGTTTCAGTCCAAACAAATTTTGTAGATCATATTGGACTTGGTTATAATGGCCTAGAGATCAAGAAGACTCCAAATTTTGTAAAACTTCACCTAAGTCTCAAACCCCATTTGAGAAAAAGAAACAATAAGTAAAATTTGTCCCTGTTTTTTATCAGTCACATGCCTGGACATATAAGGCCAAAGCTCTTTAGATATCTTAAAAAAAAAATAAAGTTAATCAATAATCAGGACTTAGCATGTTAACACAGTAAATAATACAACCACTCACACTAGTTCTGTCACAGGCAAACAAAAAATTTTAGTGCTACTACTAAGCCTGATTAGATGTGTTATGGGGCTCATAAATCTTTGGTTACTGCTACTAATAACTCTAAGAATATGAGTGGGAATAAAAAATGGTTGTTCAAAAATCACACTCGCACAAAAGGTAAAAGAATTTTTAGTGAAGGGTTTAACGGTCATGTCTTATGTAGTGGCGTATTCAATCATGATGAATATTCAAACCTACACAATAAGTTGCACAAAAGCATTTAGTCTAAATTACAAGAGCTATCAATGTTTGGAAGTTTTCGAAAAATCATTATGGGATATGTCAACTGAATTATCGGCTTGCATATTTTTGATTGAACCTCTCGATACTTCGAGGTTTAAAATTTTGGGAAAGTTTCCATGTTTGTGCATTATTCATCAATGTCTTATGAAATAACTTGTCTAGTCTAATATCTCATCTTAGTATTCCTAAAGGAATGGAAGTGTAGCATCCTGCTCCCGAGCCCTAGAATCGGAAACAGTGCATCCGATGTATCTCGCTAAAGAGAATACAAGGCGTCGATACAAATCAACTACACGTCATCATAATAACGTAACTCGATGTCAGCGGAAGTCATTACTAAAACCCTCGATAAAATAATCATCATCATTAACACAATGTCTAAAAATTTCTAAATTAATACAATAGTCAAATGTATGTAAACACTAATATCGAAAATACATAAACCTCGAATATCGAAATAACTGCCTCAACCAACCCTCGAAAGTCTCGTCTGAATATTCTTCGTCTCGAAATCTCCTGTCTCGATCATCTACGGTATACTAACTCCTGTGTAAGCATACACTAACTTCTCCATACCTGCAAAACTGGTGAGTGGTGGTGTGAGCCAAAATCAACAGGCTCAGTAAGCAACCTACATATATCTGTTATAGAAATAATACATGCAGAAGCAAATACAAATAACCTTTATAGTTAACATACAACTCCTGAGTCCACAAATAATTTTACTCAGTTATCTTTAACAGTTAACACTTCAAAAATAAATACAAAATAAATAATTCACCAGCTCAATCTACCTTACTGTGATACATGCTCTTCTCAAGTATGACATACACAATAAATAAATAATCACATAAACAAAGAAGAGAACAATACATACAATGAAGTAGATAAGCCGCAGAAAGTAAGTCACTCCATATAATAATGCGCAACTTCATGATGCATTTCCAGCTATGCATGTCACACACAACGAAATCATGTCACACATGATGTCAATATCTCTACTATGCAATGCATGATCCCGGGTTAGTGTATGTGCCCTAGGCCATGATGTGGATATTTATGTTATACATTTATTATTAATAAAAGAGGTTTTATTATCATTATTGTTGGTTAGTATGTTACACAATTTTGATATATGTCCCTGGTTTATTATTGTTATAGAGATAAGATAATTTATAATCAGTATGAGTATTGATTTGATAATCATGAGATGATTATGTGTATGGTGATACAAATCAATCTCATAGATACTTGTTAGAGAACAGTGTATTGGATACACCTATCATGAGATGATTATGTGTATGGTGATACAAATCAATCTCATAGATACTTGTTAGAGAACAGTGTATTGGATAGACATATCATGAGATTACTACATGGATTAGCGTCATAAGTAAATCTCATAATAGTCATGTTTTAATCCTTTGACTTGAGATTGTCATAGTTTCCAACATAAGGACTATTATATTTTGACATGATCAAATGTTATCCGTGACTGAATAATAATAAAGATCATGATTGAATGTGATAGAAATTATGTAGGGGATATTGAACAATCAAGATAGAATTTGTCCTTCTCTTTTGAGAGAGATATCTTTGGGCCCCTCGATTAGTGAGACTGTGAAATGTATGGCCGTGCTCAAATGAACTAATAGTGTGATCAATATCATTTGTTTTATCAGTCTACTTAGAGATCGAGTAATCAAATATTTGAACAACATAAGTATGACGTTGACCATGACTTATGTTCAAACTAGATATCGTGTGACAAAAAGATTAATGCATGTGCTATTATTAGGCTAGTTGGACTGTACTCGTATTAATTGGGTAGTTGTAATGTCTTGCTAGAGGCCAATTACGACTTGTTGGTTTAATAGATATTTAATCAACTGCCAATTAATATGGGCCTATCGGGTCACACACAAGAATGCGTATGGCTGAGATTAATAATATTAATAATATTAATATTGGATATTAATTATTATTATTATTATCGTTTTTAATATTAATAATATTAATATTGGATATTAATTATTATTATTATTATTTTCGTTTTTTTATGTATGTATTTATATCATCGGATAATAACAATAGAATCCATATCTGATATGGATTTTGATTGGTTTATCTAATCCTAACAGAATCCGTATTTGGTGCGGATTATGATAGGCATTAACCAATCCGATCTAGAATCGGATTTTGATATCTATATATATGAATATAGCATGGTGTATCTCGTACACTAAGCAATCGGCAGAAAACGAAAAGACAAAAATCGTTTTGTGAGAAAAGCAGAGTTCTCAGTCGCGCCGTTCAAGAGCTAGCACTCAGGGCGGAAGCATTCATGTGGATACCGACAGAGGGTGTTCATGTTTTCGCACCTCTTCCATCTTCGGATTTCAAATCTACAGAGGTAATTTTTGAGTTTCTTTCATCGAATTAAACGAACAACATGGATCCTTGGTAGGAAATCGGAGATCGAGTTTTGTTTTTGCGATGCGTGTTTTGCAGTGATCTTGTCGGATTTCCTAACATTACTGAGTGGCTGTGGGTCGTAACCACCCACAGTCACCATACTGAGTGTACGTGGCCTCGCCACCGCACACCATATTGAGTGTCAGTGACCCATACGCCACGACCCACTATAAATGCAATGCACGCGCCATGAATGCAAAAGCGAGATCGCCTAAGGCCTTCTGGCCCATCCTCACCATCCTCCGGCACTCAAATCTAGGTTCATTTAAGGATCACCTGAGGCATTCCGGCTCATCCTCACCATCCTCCGGCACTCAAATCCAGGTCCAAATATTTTTCAAGTAATGATTAAACATTTTTTGGCGTTAAATTAACTTTTCCATGTCTTCTATACATTTATCGGGCATTTTGTATATTTTTCTTCATTTGTTTCTTATTTATTTCTATTTATTACCTAATTATCCGAATTAAATAAATTATCACAAATACAAAATTAATAAAAATAATTTAATTTTAGCATTTTATAATTTCTGAGATTTATTTCTAATTTCCTGATATTTATTTATATTTTTTTCTATAACTATTACTATTTAAAATTAATAAGTAACATTTATATTATGTTTTGGACCGAGGCCTGCCACCGCAACCGGCCCGTCGGCCATTTGGCTCAGCTCGACGGCCTGCCTGGCCCGGCTCTCTTTTCTTTCACCTCACTTTTATTTACATTCTTATTTCTGTTCTTCTCATCTTTCTTTAATCCGGTGCAGCCACGCTCATGCGTACACACAGTTCACGTGTAGATACACATCTAACATATGCACACAATTCACACATAGAGAAAATCCAATTACAGATATGCAACAAATAACACATTGATGCATGATAAATATAAAAAGCACAAATAGACCACTTACATCTGATGCATGACAACATGACGAGCACAGATAGACCATTTACCTCTGATGACAGTATAACGAGCATAGATAGATCACTTACCTCTGATGTATGACAGTATAACGAGCATAGATAGACCACTTACCTCGAATTCGATATTCACTTCCTTCTCTTCTAGGCTCGAATCTAAACAATTTTAGTATAAAAATCAACACCTAATAATAAAGGTTAATTTGGCTTACTTAAAATAATTAGTTCATAGCTTTCTAATTTTTTTTCCTATTTGTCATACCAACATATATATATATATAGTGTGTGTGTGTGTGTGTTTGTGTGTTATATATACCATATGTTTATGCTTTCATTATCCATATTCGGCCCTGCCCAAAATTTGACCCAAATCTTAAAACTTTCGGCCATTAAACACAACATTATTCACTATATGCTTTTATATGAGAAATACATACCATGTATATATATTATATTTATTTAGTAATCCGACCATCATATTCTCTTTTTTTTATTTAAAGACAACGTTTCGGCAGTGTCCAAATAAAATCCAACAACAAGTAACATTTATAACTATTATAACTTTGAAGGCCCATGTATTTGCAATTTATAAATATATAGGCAAATGCTTGACAGTGCCAAAACTTTCACCAATTAAACATTGCCAAAACTTTCGGTCATCATAACAACAAATGTGATTTTACCATTTTTATGCATATGAATGTATACGGCATATATATATATATATATATATATATATATATATATATATATATATATATATCCTAGACGTTTCTTTAAACAATTTAAATAACACTTTAAACAAGATGGATTTACTCACCAATTATCTTCGTACCATTCAGACATATATATCCCACAACACACATCCATATATTATATTAATATATTTATATATACTAATTCAATGTCAACCCTTTCTTTTCCCAAATGGCCATTCGGCCAGTACATACGCAATTCCAGCAAAAATGGTTTTGCATGCCACTTTCACACCCACACGGCACATATACATATATGTTTGGCCATATACAAACGTGTATATACATTCATTTATGCATTCAAACATACTTATGCATGATCCATATTTTGATACGAAAATAATGATATAAATTTCATAAATTCATAATAAGTCATCATCATCCGGATCCAGTATATCCCAACGACAGCAAAAGCTATCGTTAGGGTCTGGAGATGGAGAGGGTAAGTGGTAGGCAGACAATACCTCTATCCCAAGAGATAGAGAGTATGCTTCCAGTGAGACCCCCGGCTCTACCTGCATAAATGACATGATAATAGAGATATGTTGTGCTAGTGTGTTAGTGAGTAAATTCAAGAAACACAAAGAAAGGCCTTTCGATATTAAAATACACATCACGTATACATGTACATGTAATGTAAAACAACAGTATAAAATACGCCGCCAAATGGACAGCCGACCTAAAGCGTAGATAGTGTCTACGCCTATCTATGTCCCTAAATATACTCTAAAGTGTCCCTATATATGACCTATACCTCGTTAACCTTAATCTTATGTCTCTATGAACTCCTATACTGGACCATGTCCTCAGAGAGGTGCAAATCTAGTAAGTCGTGTCTTATCTGCTCATCCCAAGTCAGTTTGGGCCTGCCTTTACTCCTGTTTCCCTCTACAATGATGCTTTCAATTGCTCTGACCGATGTCGTTGTCTGTCTCCGCTTGACATGCCCAAACCATCTCAATCTTCCCTCCCTTATCTTATCGGCTATACTAGCTACGCCTAACCTTTCTCGAAACACCTCGTTTCTGATCCGGTCTAGCCTTGTATGCCCACACATCCATCTTAACATTTTCATCTCTGCCACTTCCATCTTCTGTAATTGTGACCTCTTGATGGCCCAGCAGTCTGTCACATATAGCATTGTCGGTCGCACTGCCACCCTATAAAATTTTCCCTTTAATTTAGTTGGGAAATTTTTGTCACACAGCACCCTGAGGCCGCCCACCATCTACACCAGCCTGCTTGAACTCGATGTGCTACATCATTATCTATGTCACCATACTGCTGCACAAATGATCCTAGGTACTTAAACTTACTTACATGTGGTACCACTTGACCATCGATGGTGAGCTGGCTACCCTCACTGTCTGCTACGCCGCTGAAGTCACAGTGCAGATACTCGGTCTTAGAACGGCTAATCTTTAAGCCTTTATCGCCTAGAGTTTTCGGTGGAAGACACAAAATCCTTCTTCTCCTCTTTCAAATTTGGCTGCCGTTGATATTTGTTATAAGAACAAGGCTGCCAAAAGCTTTCCACCATGGAAAGTTGCTGGTCATGTGATTCTTAATGCTCATTCTTAATGCTCAGGGAGGGATGGCGGGTTTTGGGTAGGATGTAGGATTAGATTTTTTTTTCTTTCCTTGCGGGTTGCTGCAGGCGAACAATTTGGATGGGAAAATAATTGTTATCGGCTGGTAGCTGTGGGATCTTTTCTTTTTCCTTTTGCAAAGAGGGGGAGGCGGCAGATAGGGATTTTCTTTGGGATGGGAAGAGTTGGTTAAATTAGGTAAAATATATGTAGAGAATTAGGAGATAATTATGATAAGTATAAAAGGTATATTCCTAGTTGGTTAGGATTTAATCTTCTAAATCATATCTAATTCCATATTTATCTTCCTTTTCAATTTATTGCTTTTAGGATAATCACAATCTTTTTTATATTTCTTTTTTCTAAAATACAGGAAGTGTACCATAGAATGGAATAATATTGATTGCTGCATTGATATATAAACATGTTGTTTAAATGACACATGAAAATTCCCATATTAATAAACGTCCTTTTTTGTTTGGTTTTTGAAGACTTGGAACAATATGTTTAATCCTATACACTTTTCAAAATATAAAAGTATAAAAAGTGTGCAAACTTGAATAATAGAAAAAAAAAACGAAGAAAAAAGTAAAGTTCTGTCTATTTCACAAGTGTGACTTAGAACGATAGCTACCTTAAATAAATAAGTGCGAGTGATATAGTAGGTCAGGTTGTCTCCTAAAAACATGTTGATTAATGATGACTTAGTGCGATAGCTATCTCAAATTTAACTTGTTATCCACAAATGGTTAGGTCAGTATTGTTAGAGAATTAAAGGTTTGGGCTTTGACTCATCGTTGGAGATTTAAAGATTGGGCTTTGGCCCATTAATGAGTGTTGCTAGACTTGATTGAGCAACGTACTTTGAGCTTAATAAGTTTCCGATAATGAAATCGAAAACTAATGAATCCTTAATTATCTACGTAACGAGTAGTTAATGTTAGGATGTGGAATCACTCAATTGTGTATTGTGTGAATGTGAAATTAATGCTCAAAGTGGATGGAAAATGTTGTGGATGGGTGACGTGTTATCCTTATGGAGGAATATCACATTGGATGTGTCCATGTGACGTAAAAAGCATCTGACGGACATCGATCGATGACATCGATCGATCGATGTCACTTCGATCGATCGATGTTATCGATCGAAGTGGATCAGAGGGCTTCGATCTCTTGGTAGATCGATCTAAGTGGATCAGAGGACATCGATCGATCACTTCGATCGATCGATGTCTCTTAGATCGATCAGAATGATCGAATGATGTACTCAGTCAGACATCAGTCGATCACATCGATCGATCGATGTCACTTCGATCGATCGATGTGATCGATCGAAGTCTGACAGCGGGCAGAATCATTTTGATTGTGCGGTTAGGTTTCAAACTTGAAACTAACACTATCCTCCGGTTTGAAATAAGATCAATCTGTTGTGATCTAACGGTGGCAGGGAAGGCAGCTTTGATCTAACGGCCGAGATTTAAACTGTCTTAACCGCTTAACCGAATATGATTTCCATCTAACGGTCCAGGTTTAAACCTGCTAATCTATCTTCGATCTAAAGGCTGAGATTAAACCATCCTAATCTAGATAGGAGGTTTTAATCTAACGGTCTAAATCAAACTTCGGTTTTGATCCAACGGTCTCGGTACCTTGTTCTCTAACCGACTCCCCTATATAAAGAGGGCAAAGGGGTGCATTCATATATAACATTTTTTCCAAGCTCATAAGCATCCTGCATTCGTAGCACGTGAGTCTTGCATATTGTCCGGGAAAAGTCAGGACACTCTAAGCGTTCGAAGGAGTTCAAGTTCAGCAGTGCCGCTCAACTGAACAGGTACCCGTTGTATCCTGGAAGACGATTGCTCATACCGGTTGCGCACAGTATACCGGAGCAATACGTCTTAAGGACAGAGTCCTCGACTCGCCCCGGGTTTGATTTATTTTGTTTCATATGCACACATTGTACGACTGCGTCTTGGTACAGGATTGATTGTCTACAACAATCTTAAGACGTATTTCAATTCAATTAATTTCTGTACCGTTTTAATTTGCGCAAAAGCAGTTTCGTACTGATTTGCAGTCTACTTCTACTCCTTTCTTAAATTTGATTCTGTTCTGATCTATTCGTTTTGATCAACTGAACAGTAATCTGATGGAGAACGCAAGCTCAGGCTCGGTTCATGGTGCAGACATTCAGAGTTCTGCTCCAATGGCACCAACTGCTAGGGTGCCAAGACATGCTCCTCCTGCACAGGGTCCTGTAGTGGCCCAAGTGGAGAAACCGGAGAAGTTCAGTGGGAGCTTCTTCAAGCGCTGGCAGCAGAAGATGATGTTCTTCTTGACTGCTGTGGGATTGGCAAATTTCCTGACTGAGGACCCGCCTATGGTGGATCCGTTGGAGGACCAAGCCCAGAATATGCAAAACCAACATTTTGTTGAAGGTTGGAACTTCAACAATTATGTTTGTTTGAGCCATATTCTGAGTTGTTTGGACAACTCCTTGTTGTAGAGAAAAAGGGGTTTGAGTGATTTTCAAATGCATGATTTAAATGTGCACAAAAACAAGCATAAGATATAAACGTGCATAAGTGTACATGTGTGCATGATAACTTGCCATTACTTGCCTTATTTAGCTTATATATTATGTTGCCGTACTAACGAGCCATGAAGCATTAAAGCTTACATCATATGGCGAACATTTGTTGAGTTTATACTATTTTCAGGTGCCACCATTAATGAACTAAAGTAGTTCATTAAGTGAAGTACTTAGTTTAATAAACTAAGTAGTTCATTAAAGGAAGATTCATTTGGAAAAGGCACAAAGGCAACAAGGCCAAGGAAGGAAAGTTCTCTCCTCCTCCCCATCTTATTAAACACGCCACATATACATAATATATATATATTTTCAGATTTTTTGAAAAAGGCACGTACACATGTATTCCAACGTACTATCGACACATTATATATCTTACGTACGTACGTTAACGTCACACCACTATACTTAACTCATATTTATGAGTATATTCAGGTATTATATCATATGATATAAGATATGGTGATGACAAATTAAATACGACACGATAAAAGGTTCTAAACCGAAATTTGTCGTATCGGGCGAATACCGAAACTTCGCCAACGTGTCACGTACTTGCCATAAATAAATGGCCAGCCCATATACATCAAAAAATGATGAAAATTTCGTGCTACACATGGTGTGATCAGCCAAAAATACTTTCCATGTTGGCACACACAAATCACCCCACATTTAGGCCAAAATGTGAAGATTCCAATTTTAATTTTGTCACATGTTTATGGTACCACTTTAAATCAACCAAGTGCTGAAATTTAAAGTATATATTATATATATTATGTATAACATAATATATATATCATGTGCAAAAGTTGGAATTTAAATTAGAGAAAAATCGGGTAATCGATAAATATCGAAAATTCGGTTTTCTACGCACATAACATGGAACGTTTTTCTTGAACATCATGTCACACGTATCTAGACACTTTTTACATATAATATACATCTTAAAGTGTTCTAGAAAATTAAATTAAGGGCTGATTGGAATATTACATGTGTGTATTATTAAATGTGCACTATTTTACAAAGTTAGCAAAAATAAATTTCAGCACATGTACATACACATTCCAACGTTACTACAGCTAAGATGGAGCACATGTGGAGCCTTGTTGGCATATTGATTGGTCAAGGATCAATCATACAATATTGATGAATCAAAGAGAGAAGCTACAAAAGGTAAGTATTCAACATATATCTCTCTTATGTCACATGCTGAAAATTTCAGCATACTAACATTATCATGGCCGATTTTCTCATGTTTAAGGTGACATATTTTGTCAATTTTTTATTAAAGGATCAATTGAAGATGTTATGGAAATGATTTGAATATTATGTAAGGTAATTAAGTGTGATATTCTACATATCACACATGCTGAAATTTTTTAGCATGTGTGAAGGTGTGCTGGCCGAATTTTTCACTCCTTTTGTGTCCAAGTTCATTCATCAATTGATAGCAAGACTTACCATATATGGTTGATTCATTTTTATGATAAAAATTCAAAGAAAAATGGTAAATAATCTGAATTTTATTTCTTAATGCACATGCTGAAAAATTCAGCATGGCAAGGTGATAATGGCCGATTTTTTGAGCTTGAAAAGGAGAGATTTCTTGTCTTGCAATTTATGATGAAATATTTGACTTATGGTATGATTTTATGATTGATATTGGCACATGTTTTAAGTGATTATTTCAGATTTTCCAAGTCATCAAATGATGACAACATTGAGCCAATAAAGAGGTGCCAAGTAAGCAAAGACTAAATGATGATCCAATAGAATGATGCCAAGTAAGCAAAGCATTGTCACCATGATGTCTTACACTCTCTCAAGGACTTAAACGACAATTTTCAAGAGGGGAGAAACCCTAGGAGGGGACGGCTGCAATTAAAAAGAGAAGAGGAGAGCAAACAAAACAAGGCCAAGCATTGCAAAATTCAAAGTGATCAAAAAGTCTAGTTCTTCTTCTTCCACATTCTCTCTTTCTTTCTCTTTTCTTGTAAATCCTATTGTATTCATATTCTTTCAATCTTGAATAGGCTTGAGATAAACCACCATTCATACATCTTTGTAAAAGATTGATCAAGGTGTGATCAATCTTCATTCTAGCGAGGTGGTGGTGTTCGTGTGAATTGTACTCGCAATACAAGGTTTGTAAAGGGTTGGAGTTAGGTGTAACTCTATCAACCCTGCGGTAAGGTGTACTGCGTGTGTGTGATTAGTGTGAACCAAGGAAGGTGTTCCTTGAAGACTAGAGTAGGTTGTTTATAACCGAACCAGTATAAAATTCTTGGTGTCATTTACTTTCAGCACTCATTTTCTGTTTCAGCACTGTTTACTGTTTTTAATCACGTTCGTAAAAATAGTAAACGAATTTCAAAAATTACGAAACTTTCAGAAAACATAGTCACATGTTCTAGGGTTCTTTTGGCGCAAGTTTCAACCCTTTTGGACAAGTATAAGTCATTCAAACGTCCAAAGTTCTGAGACTAGTGCAGTCTGATTTTTAGGCTTGCAAAGGTTGAGACTTTGATCGTATTTGACTAACTTCCCAAAAGAATTTTTCAAAACTGTTTCAACCTATTTAAATATAACATGTAAGGGGTTGGTGATTAAATTTTCAAAGCATTTGGAGTTGTGTACAAATTGAAATTAATTTTTCAAATCAGTGTATCGGTTCTGGCAGATTTGTGCAATCTGACCACCAACGAATTTTCAAGGGGTTAGAGGTTGAATTTAAATCTGAAATTTTTAGGAGATACTCATAACATCTGAGTCTAAGTTCTCTCCAAATTTCAGAATTTTTGAAGGCCTACAACCTAGTTTTCAAAACGTTTTAAAACTGGTTCTGAAAACAGAAACGGTTTTCAGAACTTGAATTGTTCAAGTTTAAAGAAATTTTAAAAACCACATTTTCCGCACCCACTATTCAACCCCCCCCTTCTAGTGGTGCCTTGCAGATCCTACACTTGTATGGTTTGTACTGTACGTACAAGACCGCAAAGTCTTTGTGGTAGGCTTTGGAAAAGAAATACCGTACGGAAGATGCCGACACTAAGAAATTTATTGTCGGCAAATTCCTGGATTTCAAAATGTCTGATTCTCGCACTGTTGTTTCTCAAGTTGAGGAACTTCAGACGTTGGTTGCCGAGATGGAAGAGGAGGGCATGTTGCTCAGTGAATCTTTCGTCGTGACAGCAGTGATTGAGAAGCTACCTCTTTCGTGGAGGGAATTCAGAAGCTATCTCAAACACAAGAGAAAGGAGATGACATTGGAAGATCTGATTGTTCGACTCCGCATTAAGGAGGACAATCGTAGATCTGAAAGAGCGCCACGGTCTAGCTCTGGTCAGGCTAAGGCCCATATTGCAGAGGCCAAGAAAAAGAAAGGCCAACTCGGGGTGAACAAGAAAGGCAAGCAGATCGCCAAGAAGTTCACCGGGAAATGCTACAACTGTGGCATTCAGGGGCATGTTAGCAATGAATGCAGAAAGCCCAAGAAGAAGCAAACCAAGGCAAAGGCGAACATAGTCGATGCATTGGATGATCTGAATCTCTGTGCGGTGGTCTCAGAGTGCAATGCTGTGGGGAACATACGCGAGTGGTGGCTTGATACTGGCGCCACTAGACATGTTTGCTCCAGCAGAGAGATGTTCACGGAGTACCAGCCCGGGAACAATGAGCAACTTTACATGGGAAACTCGGCCTCCTCGAAGATTGAAGGCGAGGGAAAAGTTGTTCTGAAACTCACATCAGGGAAGCATCTGACTTTGCAGAATATGCTGCACGTCCCTGATATTCGGAAGAATTTAGTATCTGGATCTCTTCTAGTCATGCATGGTTTTAGACTAGTGTTAGAGTCCAATAAAGTTATTCTTTCGAAAAATGGCATGTATTTGGGGAAGGGGTACTTGTCGAATAGGATGTTTAAATTGAATGTCATCATTATTGTACCCAAAAGAGATTTGCCCGCAGAGGCTAATAAAATTGCTTCCTCTTCTGCTTACATGCTTGAGTCTTCTTGTTTATGGCATTTTCGTTTGGGACATGTTAATTACAAGTCAATACAACGAATGAGTAATCTTGACTTATTGCCCAAACTGGACTTTAATAATAAAGGAAAATGTCAAATATGTGTTGAAGCGAAGATGGCAAAGGCGCCATTTCCTTAAATAGAAAGGAACACTGAACCTTTGAATTTAATTCATACCGATGTGTGTGATTTAAAATTTGTGCAAACAAGAGGTGGTAAAAAGTATTTTGTAACTTTTATCGACGATTGCACACGATACTGTTATGTATATTTGCTAAGCAGCAAAGACGAGGCCCTTGATGCTTTCAAGGATTATAAAAATGAAGTTGAGAATCAACTTAGCAAACGAATTAAAACAATTCGAAGTGATAGAGGTGGCGAATATGATACACCGTTTAATGAATTCTGTTCAGAACATGGCATTATTCATCAAACGACTGCACCATATTCACCTCAATCGAATGGTATTGTTGAACGCAAAAACCGTACTCTAAAAGAGATGATGAATGTTATGTTGATAAGTTCGGGTTTACCTCAGAACTTGTGGGGGGAAGCAATCCTCTCAGCCAACGTCATTTTAAACAGAATTCCATCTAAGAAGATGGATGTAACCCCTTTCGAGCTTTGGAAAGGCTACAAGCCTAGTTACAAATACTTGAAAGTGTGGGGGTGTCTGGCAAAGGTTGCTGTACCTAAACCAAGACAGGTGAAAATTGGGCCTAAAACGGTTGATTGCATATTCATCGGTTATGCAACTAACAGTAGTGCATATCGGTTCTTGGTGCACAAGTCGGATATTCCTGACATACATGAAAACGTTGTCATGGAGTCTAGGAATGCAATGTTCTTTGAAGATGTCTTTCCGAGGAAAGACAAAATTCAAGAAGGAACAAGATGTGGTAAGCGATTGCGTGAGGCGACTCCTCAAGGAGATGAGGAGCTTCGTCAAAGCAAGCGTGCCAGAATGCCAACTTCGTTTGGACCGGATTTTCTAACCTATATGGTAGAAAATGAGCCGAGGAACTTTTCCGAGGCTATGTCAACTCCAGAAGCTCCATTCTGGAAAGAGGCAGTTGACAGTGAAATAGACTCGATTCTTCAAAACCACACTTGGGAGTTGGTTGATCTTCCACCTGGAAGTAAACCACTTGGGTGTAAGTGGGTTTTTAAGAAGAAAATGAAAGAGGATGGGTCTATTGAAAAGTATAAAGCCAGGTTGGTAGCTAAAGGTTATCGACAAAAGGAAGGCTTTGACTTTTTTGACACCTACTCACCAGTGACTAGGATCACTTCTATAAGGGTGCTAGTTGCGATTGCTGCAGTCTATAACTTGGAAATCCATCAGATGGATGTAAAGACTGCCTTTCTGAATGGTGAGTTGGATGAAGAAATCTATATGGAACAACCCGAAGGGTTTGTGGTTCCAGGACAAGAGTCTAAGGTTTGTAGACTCGTGAAGTCCTTGTACGGACTTAAACAAGCGCCTAAGCAGTGGCACTTGAAGTTTGATCAAGCTATGTTAGCTAACGGTTTCAAGATCAATGAGTGTGACAAGTGTGTCTATATTAAAAGCACACAGAATGCTTATGTGATAGTGTGTCTCTATGTAGATGACATGTTAATCATGGGAAGTACTCGGGACATAATCTTAAACACAAAGAAGATGTTGACGAGAAACTTCGATATGAAGGACATGGGAGTTGCCAATGTTATTCTAGGAATTAAGATTTCTAGGGTGACTGAGGGACTCATACTGTCACAAACTCACTATGTTGAATCAGTTCTGAAACGGTTCAATATGGATGATGTGAAACCGTTAAAGACCCCGCTCGACTTAAGTGTGCACTTAAGGAAAAATCGAGGCGAACCTGTAGCCCAGTTGAAATACTCTCAGGTGATCGGGAGTCTGATGTACATAACGAATTGTACAAGACCAGACTTAGCGTGTTCGGTAAACAAGTTGAGCAGGTTTACTAGTAATCCAAGTGATGATCATTGGAAAGCTCTTAACAGAGTGATGAGGTATTTGAAATACACAATGAATCTTGGATTACATTACACGAGATATCCAGCAGTATTAGAAGGATACTGCGATGCAAATTGGATATCAGATAGTAAGGACTCGAAGTCCACCAGTGGATACTTGTTCACGGTTGGTGGTGCTGCTGTGTCGTGGAAATCCACGAAACAAACTTGTATAGCTCGGTCCACAATGGAAGCTGAGTTCATAGCGTTGGACAAAGCTGGAGAAGAGGCTGAGTGGCTTCGGAATTTCCTGGAAGATATTCCGTGCTGGCCTAAGCCGATCGCTCCTATAAGCATACACTGTGATAGTTAGTCAGCTATAGGACGTGCTCAAAGCAGCATCTATAATGGTAAGTCACGACACATACGTCGGAGACATAACACCATTAAACAGTTGATCTCTAATGGCGTGATTTCCATTGATTATGTGAAATCAATGGAGAATCTTGCGGATCCGCTTACAAAAGGCTTGCCTAGAGATCATATGTCAAAATTGACAAACGGAATGGGACTGAAGCCCATAATGCATGAATCTTTGTAATGGTAACCCAACCTTGTTGACTGGAGATCCCAGAATCTTGGTTCAACGGGACAACTAAGTTATGAAGATTCAGTTAGCACTTACTCATTCCGTCTGATAAAAGTGCTGTCTGCAGAGAATTTAGGGTAAGCTAAGGCTTTTAATGATGTCCTATATCTTGATACGTCAAGTGGAGTATGGCAGAATACTCTTGATAGGAATCACCTATGTAAGTGTGAAGTGGGGCCGCTTCTATGAGAAAGTCTGGGAGGCAAGATTTCTCTAAAACACTTTCTGAAACCAGGTTGTTCATGGCCAAAACGAACACAACCATGAGAACCAAAAGGGTGTTAAAGGAAATATTGTGTGAGTATCGTTGTCTTGGTTCACAACAAAGGCTGACTAGTTCAAGACATCAAGTCACTATTTAGCCGAGTGAATCCGATGGTATATCACTATGAAAGGTTCAAAGCCAGGAGCTACCTCTTCTGATGCAATATTTTCATGTCTGACTTCTCCTCAAAGTCTGCATATGCATTTGCATTAATTTCCATTCATGTGGGAGATTGTTAGAGAATTAAAGGTTTGGGCTTTGGCCCATCGTTGGAGATTTAAAGATTGGGCTTTGGCCCATTAATGAGTGTTGCTAGACTTGATTGAGCAACGTACTTTGAGCTTAATAAGTTTCCGATAATGAAATCGAAAACTAATGAATCCTTAATTATCTACGTAACGAGTAGTTAATGTTAGGATGTGGAATCACTCAATTGTGTATTGTGTGAATGTGAAATTAATGCTCAAAGTGGATGGAAAATGTTGTGGATGGGTGATGTGTTATCCTTATGGAGGAATATCACATTGGATGTGTCCATGTGACGTAAAAAGCATCTGACGGACATCGATCGATGACATCGATCGATCGATGTCACTTCGATCGATCGATGTTATCGATCGAAGTGGATCAGAGGGCTTCGATCTCTTGGTAGATCGATCTAAGTGGATCAGAGGACATCGATCGATCACTTCGATCGATCGATGTCTCTTAGATCGATCAGAATGATCGAATGATGTACTCAGTCAGACATCAGTCGATCACATCGATCGATCGATGTCACTTCGATCGATCGATGTGATCGATCGAAGTCTGACAGCGGGCAGAATCATTTTGATTTTGCGGTTAGGTTTCAAACTTGAAACTAACACTATCCTCCGGTTTGAAATAAGATCAATCTGTTGTGATCTAACGGTGGCAGGGAAGGCAGCTTTGATCTAACGGCCAAGATTTAAACTGTCTTAACCGCTTAACCGAATATGGTTTCCATCTAACGGTCCAGGTTTAAACCTGCTAATCTATCTTCGATCTAAAGGCTGAGATTAAACCATCCTAATCTAGATAGGAGGTTTTAATCTAACGGTCTAAATCAAACTTCGGTTTTGATCCAACGGTCTCGGTACCTTGTTCTCTAACCGACTCCCCTATATAAAGAGGGCAAAGGGGTGCATTCATATATAACATTTTTTCCAAGCTCATAAGCATCCTGCATTCGTAGCACGTGAGTCTTGCATATTGTCCGGGAGAAGTCAGGACACTCTAAGCTTTCGAAGGAGTTCAAGTTCAGCAGTGCCGCTCAACTGAACAGGTACCCGTTGTATCCTGGGAGACGATTGCTCATACCGGTTGGGCACAGTATACCGGAGCAATACGTCTTAAGGACAGAGTCCTCGACTCGCCCCGGGTTTGATTTATTTTGTTTCATATGCACACATTGTACGACTGCGTCTTGGTACAGGATTGATTGTCTACAACAAGTATTACATAATGATTTATTTCATTTGTTCATGCGGTGTATCACTACCTGTGATAGATTTCACTACTAACATTTGCCTATCATATTCTGAATAAAATGGAAGCTCTCGTCAAAATCTTTGCCTGAATCGTTGCCAAAATCCGTGACATTAATTGTGTCAAAACAGTGTTTGAAGCTGTGACCACATAAGCAGGGGAGAACTAGCATGATGTTGTGCGCAACTTGCAAGTTCCCTTGGTTTGTCTGTGAGCAAATCCCAACCCGAATAACAACTGAGCTATGACTGGAGTCTCCTTCGTTTGTCCTGTAGGGGAGAAACAACAAGTAGGATATAGCACCTACAAGGATCAACTTCAAGACAACCAACCAAAATGCTTAACTCAATTCACCACAATTGATTCACCAAGCAAAGATCAATCTCACATCAAAACCATAAGCAAATTATGAAAGATAAAGCTTCAAACAACACAAGAGATTTATACGTGGAAAAACCCCTTCAATGTGAAGGATAAAAACCCACGGGACTTGTAAGGAGTCCACCCTTCTTCTTCTCTTATTATGAAATTGAGGGTAAAAACACTCAAATCAGTCTACAAGGATGTTACAGCCCACCAATAACAACATACATAAGAGCCAACAATTGAGAGAGAGAACAAAAATGCAGAAATATCACTAAAATTGCAGCTGACACCAGCAGTGATTAAAAACGATCCAGAGCTCGGATTGAAATTTTGAAACGGTCAGAATGTAGCCCTGTGTGTTCCGAAGAAGCTGTCCAAATTTCAGCAAAATCCAACGGTTGGATCTCCGGCGATCGTCAAAGAAGCAGAGGCTGCCCAGAAAATCTGCACACTGCGAAAACTCTCTCCTCTCACTTTTCTCTCTGTTTTTCTTGTGTCTAAATTGTTGTTACTGTGCAGTCGAATTCAGGCTCTAAAAACAGCCTTCCAGGGCTTCTAAGATATGCACCATAATGCCCAAATCATTTGGGCTTCACAAAGTAAAATGATAGGAATAAATGGGCTGGACTCACAATACCACAACAATCTCCCCCTCCAGCCCAATTTGGGGAAGATCATATTCAAAGCTCATCAAAAGGACATACCTGCAAGCTTGGAACAAAATTCAAGCTTGCTTCCAGGAACTACCTTTGTCAACATATCAGCACCGTTCTTGTTGGTGTGGATCTTCTTCAACTTCATTAATTGCTCTTCAATGACATCACGCAACCAATGATATCTTACATCAATATGCTTCGTGTGGGCATGATACATGCTGTTTTTGCTCAAATCCATAGCACTTTGACTATCACAAAACACAACATACTCCGTTTGCTTCAAACCCAACTCTTGGAAGAAACGCTTCAACCAAAGCATTTCTTTGCATGCTTTCACAGCTGCTATATACTCTGCCTCGGTAGTAGACAATGCTACAGACTTCTGTAGCTTGGATTGCCATGAAATGGCTCCTCCTGCAAATTTGAACAAGTAACCTGAGGCAGACCTTCTGTTATCAAGATCACTAGCCATGTCAGCATCTGTAAATCCCTCAAGAATAGGCTCACCACCTCCAAAACACAAACTCAATTTTGAGGTGCCATGTAAATATCTCAAGATCCACTTTACAGCTTCCCAGTGAACCTTGCCAGGATTAGCCAAGAATCTGCTAACCAAACCAACAGCATGTGCTATATCAGGTCTTGTACACACCACGGCATACATCAATGAACCAGCAGCAGAGGAGTAAGGAATATGTGACATACTTTCCTTCTCTTTCTCGGTAGTAGGACAACACCGCTTGCTCAACTTGAAATGACTTGCAAGTGGTGTATTAACTGGCTTGGCATTCTTCATATTGAACCTTTGAAGCACCCGTTCAATATACTTCTCTTGTGACAACCAAAGCTTACCAGCTTTTCTATCACGAACAATTTCAATGCCAAGAATTTGCTTTGCAGGACTCAAATCTTTCATATCAAAGGACTTTGACAAATCCTCTTTCAACCTGCGAATCATCTCAACATCTTGTCCCACTATCAGCATATCGTCAACATACAAGCAAAGGATAATGAAGTTACCTTCAGAGAACTTTCTAAAATAAACACAAGGATCTACAGAAGTCCGCTTGTATCCATTAGTACTCATAAAGGAATCAAACTTGCGGTACCATTGCCTTGGTGCCTGCTTGAGTCCATAGAGACTCTTTTTCAACTTGCAAACAAAATTCTCCTTTCCCTTGACTTCAAATCCTTCCGGCTGCTCCATGTAAATCTCTGCAAATCACCATGTAAGAAAGCAGTTTTTACATCAAGTTTTTCAAGTTCAAGATCCAAACTGGCAGCTAGTCCCAAAATTATACGAATGGAAGTCATCTTCACCACTGGTGCAAAAATCTCATCAAAGTCGATGCCTTTCTTCTGGTGGCATCCCTTCACCACTAGTCTTGCCTTCCGCCTCACTAGCTTGTGGCCATCTTTCTTGTTCTTAAACAACCACCTGTTCTTCAAGACTTTCTTCCCTGTTGGACGCTTCACCAAGTCATAGGTTTCATTCTTCTTTAAAGAATCCATCTCTTCTTGCATAGCCTTGAGCCAATGGTCTTTGTCTGGATGTGACAACACCTCTTGAAGACTCTTAGGCTCTCTCTCATATGTGATTAGGATATACTCTGAATTGGGATAAAGTCTTGAAGGTTGTCGAACTCGGGTTGACTTTCTAACTTTTTGCTCTTCCACTTGTGGGCTGAATTGCTCCCCCTGATTAGAAGACTCGCCATGTTCAATTTCTACAGCTTCATCATCAGGTTGTGGTACAACAACTTCTGGTTGTACCTCTTCAATATAGTCATGTTCATGAAATGTGTCATGACCATCCTCGGGAGCATCACCTGTTTGTTGATCATCTGGAACGGAAATAGGAAACATATCAATAGCATCATGAGAGAAATTAGTAGAATAAGACTTACCAGCACCTAAGAGATGAAAACCCATCTCGTGCTCATAAAAGACAACATCTCTACTCCTCACAACTTTTTGCTTTGCTGGATCATAAAGTCTGTAACCAAACTCTTCATCACCATATCCAACAAACACACAAGGGGAAGTCTTGAAATCAAGCTTCAATCTATGTTCCTTCGGTACATGCATGAAAGCCTTGCATCCAAACACCCTCAAATGAGAATAAGAGGGATCTTTCTCGAACCAAACCCTCTCAGGAATCTCAAACTTCAAAGGAACTGATGGTGCTCTATTTATCAAGTACACAGCGGTTCCAACCGCTTCTCCCCAAAACGACTTAGGAAGATTGGACATCCTAAGCATACATCTCACTTTTTCAACAATAGTTCTGTTCATCCTCTCGGCAACACCATTGTGTTGCGGAGTACCAGGTTCTGTTCTTTCATGTCGAATGTCATATCTTGAGCAATATGCTTTAAACTCATTTGAAGTGTATTCACCTCCATTATCAGTTCGGAGACGCTTCATTTTGCAATCTGATTCCCTTTCCACCATGGCATGAAACTTCTGAAAGATACTGAACACCTCGCTTTTGTTCTTCATCATATAAACTCAAGTTCTCCGAGTAGCATCATCAATAAAAGTAACAAAGTATTTGTTACCACCAAGTGATTTTACCTCTATGGGACCACACACATCAGAGTAAACCAACTCTAGCTTCACTTTCTTTCTTGTGGATCTCCTCGGAAAAGAAACTCTATGTTGCTTTCCTGCTAAACAATGATCACAAGGGTCAAGAAAGATGGTAACATCAACAAGAATAAGAGACTTACCAGCCAGCAACTTTATACCCTTCTCACTGACATGCCCCAGTCTTTGGTGCCATAAGTTAGGTGAAGTTTTCTCCTCAACAGCATTCAACTCACTAGTACACACTTTCAAGTGTGTCTTATACAAGGTGCAGCAGAGCTTGCCACGAGCAATAGTCAAGGAACCCTTAGATAATTTCCATTTACCCTCACCAAAAGTGTGCTTGTAACCTTCTTGATCAAGTACATTAGCAGACAATAAATTGAGGCGTAAATCTGGAATGTGGCGAACATCTCTCAATGTCAAATAGCACCCAACACTGGTTTGTATTCGAATATCTCCAATTCCAACAATACTAGCTGAACTCTGGTTTCTCATCTTCACACTACCAAAATCTCCAGCTCGGTAGTCAATAAAATACTCCTTAACAGGAACACAATGATAAGAAGCCCCAGTATCAACAAGCCATTCAGAATCGGAATTGTCAACATGACAACAATCCCCAGTAGTACAAATCAAAGAAACATAATCATCTGAAGTAGAAGTTGTCGCAGCTGTATTCTTGTCCTCACCCTCTTTGTGATGATCATTTTTCTTCTGTCGCTGATCTCTTTTCAACTTATAGCAAAAATTTTGAATATGGCCAGACTTGCTACAGTAGTGACATATCGTGGGTTCTCTCCCATCCTTGGACTTGGACATGTACTTTGACTTGCCACGCCCCTTGGGACATCTACTCTTGCTTCTTCCTCCATTCTCTACCACAAGTGCCTGTGAAATATCAACACCCATCTCCTTTCTTCTAAGCTCTTCATTGAACATGCTCTCTTTAATGACATCCAATAAAAGCATACCATCTGGAGTTGAGTTGCTGATGGACACAACCAAGGTTTCCCAACTGTCCGGCAGAGAACTCAATAGGAATAAAGCCTGCAACTCATCATCAAGAACAATCTTCATCACAATCAACTTGTTAATGATATCTTGAAAGTCACTTAGATGCTCAGAAACTGACTTCCCTGGCTTTAACTTGAGATTAACAAGTCTCTTAATCAATGAGGCCTTGTTGTGAGCAGTCTTTCTTTCATAAAGACCCTCCAATTTTCTCCACAACTCAAGTGGCTCATTCTCTTGGGACACATGATTGAATATGCTAATGTCAATCCACTGTCTAATTGTTCCCAAGGTCTTTCTCTTTAGCTTTTCCCATTCTTTATCTGACATCTTCTCTGGTTTAGTGGACGTGTCATCTTTCTTGGTTTTATCCACATCAATTGGGTCAAATAAATCTTTATAGTATAGCAAATCTTCCATCATCGGACGCCAAATGGAATAATTGGTTGATGTCAATTTAACCATAGAATGATTTCCAGATTCCATATCTACGGTTTAACCAAATTCTCTGATACCAATTGTAGGGGAGAAGCAACAAGTAGGATACAACACCTACAAGGATCAACTTCAAGACAACCAACCAAAATGCTTAACTCAATTCACCACAATTGATTCACCAAGCAAAGATCAATCTCACATCAAAACCATAAGCAAATTATGAAAGATAAAGCTTCAAACAACACAAGAGATTTATACGTGGAAAAACCCCTTCAATGTGAAGGATAAAAAACCACGGGACTTGTAAGGAGTCCACCCTTCTTCTTCTCTTATTATGAAATTGAGGGTAAAAACATCCAAATCAGTCTACAAGGATGTTACAGCCCACCAACAACAACATACATAAGGGCCAACAATTGAGAGAGAGAACAAAAATGCAGAAATGTCACTAAAATTGCAGCTGACACCAGCAGCGATTAAAAATGATCCCGAGCTCGGATTGAAATTCTGAACGGTCAGAATGTAGCTCTGTGTGTTCCGAATAAGCTGTCCAAATTTTAGAAAAATCCAACGGTTGGATCTCCGGAGATCGTCAAAGAAGCAGAAGCTGCCCAGAAAATCTGCACACTGCGAAAACTCTCTCCTCTCACTTTTCTCTCTGTTTTTCTTGTGTCTAAACTGCTGTTACTGTGCAGTCGAATTCAGGCTCTAAAAACAGCCTTCCAGGGCTTCTAAGATATACACCATAATGCCCAAATCATTTGGGCTTCACAAAGTAAAATGATAGGAATAAATGGGCTGGACTCACAATACCACAACATGTCCTCTTTCACAAAAAGGGGGGAGAGATTTACATGATGATGCATAGTATGTCAAGCTATATGATTTCTACCCATACGCATCATGTGATATCTTTCATATTGCATCCTGTTGCATATTCCATGGTACCTGGCATTTACAGGAATGATCTAATTTTGATTTATCATTTGAGCTTATTTTGTCAAAACGTTGTTGTTCAAATTGAATTACTGTGCTTCTGCGTTAGGTGATGTGCTCAGCTATGTGTTATATTCAGTGTTAAATTGAATGGCTGCTTTGTGATTTTAAGACACGGGCTCGTGCCGCGGAAACAGCCTCTTGAACGAAAAAAAGTGTAGGGTAAGGCTGCGTATATCAGATCGTAAAACGATACGGTCTCTCTCAAACCCTGCGCAAACGCGGAAATCTAGTATGCCCAGAACGCCGTTTCAAGATCTCTTGAGAATAAACAAAATAAAGCAGGTGCAGTCTGAGCTGAAATTCAGGAGGATCTTTATTGCATCATAAACCATACATGAACCATTATTCTTTCACCAACACCTTTGTTAGGAACTGACATTTACAATTTATAAAAGAATGTTGTTCGCATTCTAAATTTTCTCAAACAATTATCCGATCCAGCCTTCGCCATGAAGGTGTGAAGTTCTTATGGAAGACAAGTCAGACGTAAAGGGAGCTTGTACACCATCTTGTAGGGAGTTTGAGATTAAAGCTTGAGGGGATTTAAGGAGTAATTTCTATGATGGAGAATACAATAGACAAGACGACAAGTCTATTTATTGTGTACATTTTAAATAGTTGTATTGGACTTCATCTTAAAATTGCTTAAATATGTGGATTCGACTGAGTTGCATAACTACGTTAAAAATTCCTATGTTATGTGTTAACTAAAAAATCACTGAAATCTAAAAAATAGGGCAAGTCATTTTGCTCCCTTCTTTCCCGCACCCTACAACAGGGTGTGGCCCACATAGGTACGAGGGTATGCAATACCCCAAATAAAAGAAAGAAATACAATATCTGTAAGTTTAAAGAATTTTAATGAAAATACATGTGCAAAATGGACAATCTAAAATAAACAAAGAGTGAGTTTATACAATTATAAACGACATTCGTATAAAATTTTCTTTTTATGCTTCTAGTTATCTAACTCCGTCTGGTCGAGTTTTTAATTTGTCAGTCTCAAACCCAGGTAAAAGAGGAAGGTTATGTTAGATTGAAAGCCAGTGTCAAACTTTGACACTAACATAATTATGGATCAAACATTAAATTACGTTAATGTTAGGATGTTCCCCGTAGGAAACACACTGTATTGTTCGAATACGGTATTTCGGCAAGGACCTATGCATCTGGAGGGCGTAGAAGAAGTGTCAAATGGAAAGGGCCTCGTCCTATGGTCTGAACGCGACGACAATTGAGTTGAGACTGCTGCATCTCCTAGAGAACCCAGATATAGTGAAAAATACATAAGAGTTCTTAGGTCGTAAGTCAAATACCAAGAGAGAAAATACTAGGTTAGGTAGGAGTATCAGACTAGGAATATGAAAACTTAAAACTTTAATTAGAGAAGACAATGAAGATAGTGGACACGAAAATAAGGAGAAAAGTAAATATCTTATATTTGCAAGAGACAAGGTGGATATGTGAGAAAGCTAAGATGATAGACAAGTCAGGATTCAAATTTTGGTACACATAAAAGAACAAGACAAGAAATAGAGTTGAGGTTATTATAGATGTGTTACAACCTAGGGTTAAAAAAAGAAGAGTTTTAATATGAAAAAATGCGTTAAATGCAAAGACAAAATTTGTTTGTTCTCCCAACCCCTAGCCGAGATTTATTGGGAGAAACGGGAAATTGCTTCAACCTCTTTCTGAATTCCATTGTCTACGGTATATAGTATACAAATCAATGTAAGTAACCTTTGTGTATTTACTAAAAGTTTTGTAAAAAACTTATGCATATGTTTTTATATTAAATTCGGATCATGTATTAATATATATGCTTGTATAGTTGGTTGATTACATGGATTTATTTTTTTTTTTTGTGTGCAGTGAATGTATAAGTAACGACAGTGGCTGAATGGCCACTGTTGTGCATGTGGTACTAATTATGTATATTGTGGTGTCAATTCCATAATAGTATGATTATGTATTTTTGTTGATATGTTTATTGTTTTATGTGATTTTGATATAATTGTTGGGGTGTATAGGTGTGGTTGTAGGTTAAAGGTACTATGGCACTCGGTGATGGAGGGTGAAATAAATAAAAATAAAAGAAGTTTGGAAATAAATTGGTAGTATTGAAAATTAGGGTTTTCGGACCCAAATTGGTGAAATAGAACTCGGGAGAAGTTGGTTATTGCATCGTTTAAGGATAAAAATGGGTAGAAAACGGAAAATAAAGAATTCTCGTGGCCGAAAGCGCCGCTGCATGAGCCACACGTGCTGGCCAAAGGCTACACGTGGGCGCACGTGTCTGTTTGCCATAATTTTTGCGACGTTGTGTTCAGCATGAGTTTTTCTAGTGGCCTGAGGTGCTAGATGTGAAAAAAAACTGAGTGGTGAGTAAGGTTGAGGGTGGCTGAGTGTAGGGTGAGGGGTTTTAAGGGAAATTTAGGGTTAAGGGGAGTGGGGAGGGGCTGGGGGCTAGGCTAGGGGGGCTGACCAGTGGGACAGTGGCTGGGCTGAGGGGGTAGGAGGTGAGGTGAGGTGAGTTCGGGTAATGGGTTGAGGAAGAAGTAGGCCGAGAAGGGTATGTGCACGTATATACGTGTATATGCATATGTATGGACATCAGCATATATACGTGTATATGTACACGGCTCAAATTAGATTTTTGGTTTTTTTTGGTAATTTTGGAAATTAATTGGACCATTTGTTTGATTTCTTTGAATTTGGGCCTTTTTGGTAATTTTGACTAACTTTGGACTTGGAAAATAATTTTAGAAACTTTGCATTCATATTTCGAAATTCACCCCTACAACGTGAAATATAGCGTTAAGCCGGATTGATTCCAAATAAACAGAGCGTCCGAGCATATCGGCTATTTTAGATATAGAGCAGCTCGGACATATTGGCCGCCATTAGGGCGTCCCGGCATATTGGCTATATTGATATAGAGCGCCGGAGCGTATTGACTATTGGAGAACCAATTCGTAAGTCTTACAGTATAAGTCACTTGTAGAAAAAGTGCTATAGCCATTCCATTTGATTTTGAACTTTGGACCGGTTAACCCGGATTTTGGTTATTTGGATTTTTGGACCGGTTTAATAGTTGGACATTGGATTTGGACATTGAATTTGGACTTGAAAACTTCGATTTTGAAAATTTGGAAATTGGCATTGCATTGTTTTAGGAAATTACATCACGTTTTGACTTGGACTAACTTTTGCTTGGTCTATATTGTATATCTTTGTTAGGTCTATTTGCTATCTTTGTTTTGGATGTTAGAAGCATGTTATCCTCAGTACTGTTATTTATTGTTATCACACTTGCTTATCCATACATGATCCTATAATAAATATGTTAAGGTTACTAATGGGACGAAGTGTCGCTCATACTACATCTTCCTACATTTCTCATATGATCAGGAGTACGACTTAGTGTACGTCAAGGAGGATGCTGAGTGAAGACATTGATCGTTTTGGCTGGACCGAGGACATTCTTTGATATTTGGACTAGAGATTGTGGTTTCATTTTATATACTTATTGGAGACTTAGTCATTTTCTTTTGTTTACGACATTGAACTATTTACCATTGCCTAGATTGTTATACTGTATCTATTATTTATGATAATTTCAAGGTTTTATTTCCACTTCTGCTGACATCGATTTGCGTAACGTTGCTGACGTGTTTTTATATCGATTTCGATGCCTTTTATTTTCCTTAGCGAAAAACGGCGGGTGAGTCGTTCCGAGTACTAAGGCTCATGACGGGTTTCTACAGTTGGTATCAGAGCGTGACTCTAGACCCACGGCAGAAACGTATATATAGGCCATGATCTTAGAAGTTAAGTTACAATTTTGCCCATAAGTTAATATTTTAAACTTAAGCACTTGATACTAGGTATTCACTTTAGAATTAAGCTTTGAACATTAAACTTAAGTGATGATCGGGTGAGGCACGCACACGTAGCTCATAATAAGCATTTTATAATTCCATCAAGTTCTAAATTTTGCCTTTCGTTTACACTTACCCGACCATTATATTGTCTAATTAATTATTTTAAGATTATATATGTTGGTAAATTGTGCATGACAGTATTGTCAGAGCATCATGCCGCTAAGAAGGGACCCTAACGGAGATGGCAACGACAACGCTCAGGGTGCGGTGCCTCAGGCCTTGACAGATGCTCTTGCTTCCATACCGCAGGTCCTGCCGCAGCAGTAGTTGCAGCAGAAGAACCAGCCGCTGCCACGTCCACCCCCACCGCAGTTGGGCCTCCGATACTTTTATCAGGAGATAAAGACGGCCTATGTGCCAACGTTCAGGGGAAGCACTGATGCAGACGAGGCTGAAGCATGGCTGAAGGAGGTAGAGAATAACCTCCGTTTACTACAGGTACCCGAAGAGGTTCGAGTAGAGGTCGTCACACCATTCCTTTTGGGCGAGGCTGAGGAGTGGTGGAACAGAGCCACGATGAACCTACCTCAACCGGTTTCATGGAACCAGTTTAGAGAGGAGTTTCGCAGATATTATTCTCGACGACAGTGATTCTTCAGAAAATGCAGGCACTGACACAGGGGGAGCATGACGGTATCTGAGTACTCTGACAGATTTCATGTCTGGGAGGTTCGTTCCATCTATGATGTCTCATGCCCGTCTAAAGATGCTGAACTTCGAGACCGGCCTGAACTCTCACATTCGCTCTGGCATTGTGAATGCGAATGCGAGGAACTTTGGTGAGCTACTAGAGGCGTGTCACCAGGTAGAGGTTGATTTTTAGAGAGTTGCCGCTGAGGAGAGGAGTCAGAGGCCTCGAGAGAAGGGCAGCAGCAGCCGACCCGGTAGATGGGTCAAGGTACCACGACATCAATCAGGGGTTCTAACAGTCAGGCCCCAGCAACCACGACAGCCACCACAGCCACAGCCGCAGCAGCAGCAGAACACTAGGGTTCCACCAGCAGGGGTTCCAGTCTGCCCAGCGTGTGGGAACAGACACACGGGGGAGTGTTAGAGGAGGACTGAGACGTGGTTCAACTGTGGCAAGGATGGCCACATGGTGAAGGACTGCCCCTAGCCGCGGGGGATACCTTTGAAGGCGGCTCTATAGCAGCGTCAGCAAGGTCAACCATGACCTAATACGAGGGTCCATGTCATGACGTACACGGAGGTTCAGCGGTCCAACAATGTAGTGACAAGTACATTTATCGCTCTAAGTCTTTACTTGATTATAGTATTTGTATCTGTGTAACTATCTACTTGAACCCTGAATCCTTTAGGTGTCATACTACTAAATATAGTTTCGGCGAATGCTCTATTTTATAGTAGTGTGAGCCACTCGTTTGTCGCTAAAAGGTTTGCCAATAACCTCCAGAGTTGTCCCGAAAGATTAAAGACACCATATCATGTGCTAGCAGCTGACAACCAAGTGATTATCTCCCACCACTTGTACAAAAATTGTAGATTGGAGATGGAGAATCGGGAGTTTGAGGCTACGTTAATACCAATCCAAATGAGCGACTTCGATGTTATTCTGGATATGGATTGGTTGGCCAAGTACTACGCCCACATTAACTGCAGGCAGAAGCAGGTTGTGTTCAAGGACCCTACTAATAAGGAGTTTGTATTTCAGGGGAACACAAAGTTGAAGAAGCTGCCTCGCAACATCTATCTGACCATAGCATGAGCATATAAGGCATTGAGGAAAGGAGACGAGGGATTTCTGGTGTACGCCTTGAATGCTGATGCAGAGACTCCATCCATCAATGATATTCTAGTGGCGAAGGAGTTTAAGGACGTTTTCCTGATGAACTACCAGGTTTGCCACCGAGCAGGGAGGTGGAGTTCGAGATCAATTTGATACCCGGAGCCAAGCTGATCTCGAAAACGCCTTACAGAATGGTACCAACGGAGTTAAAGGAGGTTAAAGAACAACTGCATGAGTTGCTGGACCAAAAGTTCATCAGACCTAGCGTTTTGCCCTGGGAGCACCAGTATTATTTGTGAAGAAGAAATATAATAGCATGAGGCTATGCATCAATTATCGTGAGCTCAACAAGATCACGGTAAAGAATAAATATTCGTTACCCAGGATAGACAATCTATTCGACCAGTTGAAGGTACATTCTCCTTTAATTTTTGTGAATTCGATGTATTGCATATATCAACTTGTGTAAGAAGAAATTTCGTGCAGTGCACCAAAGTATTCTCGAAGATTGACCTCATGTCGGGCTATCATCAGATGAGAATCAAGACAGAGGATGTAGCTAAGATAGTGTTTCGCACCAGATATGGGCACTACAAGTTCCTTGTGATGCCCTTTGGACTGACAAATGCACCCGCAGCTTTCATGGACTTGATGAACACAGCATTTATGGAGCAGTTGGATTGATTCGTGGTGGTGTTCATAGACAAAATTTTGATGTATTCACTAGATGAAGAGACGCATGCTGAACACTTGCGAGAGGTGTTAAAGACTCCTAGGAAAAGGAAGTTGTACGTGAAGTTCAGCAAGTGCAAGTTCTGGCTAAGGAGTGTAACCTTCTTGGGTCACGTGATTTCCGAAAAAGGGCAATTCTGTTGATTCGAAGAAGATAGAGGCAATTATGGAGTGGCACATACCCAAGAATGTCATTGAGGTATGGAGTTTTCTTGGTCTTGCGAGATACTATCGGAAGTTCATGGAAGGATTCTCGAAGATTGCAGTTTCGCTGAGTCGACTGACACAGAAGAAGACCAAGTTCGAGTGGACCTTTGAATGCGAGAAAAGCTTTGCCAAGTTGAAGAGGATGCTAACCACTGCACCAGTGTCGACATAACCCTCCGGCTCCAAAGGGTTTGAGATATACAGTGACGCATACAAGAATGGACTAGGTACATGTATTTGATTTCGTAAATAGGATTTCGTTTGCATGTCAACGGTGGTCTAACATCTCTGTTACAAGTTGCGTCCTTATGCAGGGAGGCAGAGTAATTGCATACGCCTCATGACAGCTAAAGAAGTATGAGCAGAACTACCCCACTCACGATTTGGAATTGGCAACCGTGGTCTTCGCACTTAAGATTTGGCGACAATATCTGTGCCATTAAAAGTGTGAAGTATTCACCGATTACAAGAGCCTGAAGTATCTGTTCACTCAGAAGGAGCTGCATATAAGATAGAGAAGGTGGTTGGAGCTGATAAAAGACTACAACTGATGATCAGTTACCATCCAGGGAAAGTGAACATACTAGCAGATGCACTAAGATGTAAGTCGAGTCACGCTAGGAAGACGCCGTTATAAAGGGAGATCAAGAAATCTGGGTTGGATATTGTCGACTATACGACGAATGTTCTTGCGACACTGATTATCATGCCGACTCTGATTGATTGAGTTAAGGAGGCTCAGAGAGATGACGTGACTCTTAGACACATTCAGGCGAGATTAAGGACAGAGCAAAATGTCGGATTCCAGGTACAGAGTGATAGAAGTCTGTGGTATCAGGGGAGGCTGTGCGTTCCAGATGTTGAAGGATTAAGGAAGGAGGTATTGAGAGAGGCACATAATTCTAAGATGTCAATTCATCCAGGCACCACTAAGATGTACCATGATTTGAAGAGACGTTATTGGTGGAGCGGTATGAAGAGACATATTGTCAAGTTTATCGAGAGATGTCTAGTTTGTCAGCAAGTGAAGGCTAAACATGAAAGACCTGGTGGATTGATGTTGCCGTTAGAGATACCCAAGTAGAAGTGGGAGCATATCACGATGGACTTTGTTTGAGGACTCCCTAAGATGAGGAATGACAACAATGTGATTTGAGTTATCGTTGACCGACTGATGAAGTCTGTGCACTTTTTGCCGGTATCTAGTGAGGTGACCATAGAGAAGCTGGTGACGATGTATGTTGATAACATTGTGAGTCTACATGGTGTGCCGGTGAGTACCATTTTCGATCGCGATCCTAGTTCACCTCCAGGTTTTGGACCACTTATCAGAGAGTTATGGAGACTGAGCTGAGATTGAGTACTGTGCTTCATCCTCAGATAGACGGTCAGACCGAGAGGATGATTCAGACACTGGAGGATATGCTGAGAGCCTGTACTTCGGATTTTAAGGGGAACTGGGACAATATGGTGAAGTTGATTGAGTTCACTTACAACAACAGACATCATAGCGCCATCGGCATGGCACCCTTTGAGGCTCTTAATGGACGTAAGTGTAGGTCTCCAGTGTATTAGGACAAAGTCAGTGAGCGGGCTATCACTGGACCAGATTTGATTGAGCATATGCAAGAGAAGATAAAGATCATCAGAGAAAGACTTAAGGTGGCGTAGGACCAAAGTAAGAGTTTGGCAGACTCCAAAAGACGACCCTTGGAGTTTATGGTTGGGGAGAAAGTTTACATGAAGGTGTCACACACGAAGGTTGTTATGCGATTTAGAGAGAAGGGTAAACTAAGTCCGTGCTACATTGGCCCTTACGAGGTACTTGAGAGGATCGACACCTTGGCATACATACTAGCTCTACCCTCGGCATTGACTCAGGTACATAATGTCTTCCACATTTTGTGGTTGAGGAGATACATTTTGGATTCTAGTCACCTGCTCGAGGCACAACCACTGAAGATTAAGAGCAATGCTACGTACGAGGAGACCCCGATTAAGATTGTCAACAGAAAAGATCAGGCTCTGAGGCGCAAGGTGATTCCGTATGACAAAGTTCAATGGACCAATCATACGGAACCCGAAGCGACGTGGGAGCTAGAGGAGCAGATGCGCGAAAGATATCTGCACCTCTTCAACTAAGGTACGTAAGTTTCATGGATGAAACTTTTTCTAAGTGGGGTAGATTGTTACAACCGAGGGTTAAAAAAAGAAGAGTTTTAATTTAAAAAATGCTTGAAATGCAAAAACAAAATTTGTTTGTTCTCCCAACCCCTAGCTGAGATTTATTGGGAAAAAGGAAAATTGCTTCAACCTCTTTCCGAATTCCATTGTCTACGGTATAGTATACAAATCAATGTAAGTAACCTTGGTGTATTTACTATGAGTTTTCTAAAAACTTATGCATATGCTTTTATATTAAATTCAGATCGTGTATTAGTATATATGCTTGTATAGATGGTTGATTACATGGATTTATTTGTGTGTGTGTGTCGTGAGTGTATAAGTAACGACAGTGGCCGAATGGGCACTGTTTGTGCATATGTGTGGTACTAGTTATGTATATTGTGGTGTTGATTCCATAATAATATGATTATATATTTTTGTTTATACGTTTATTGTTTTATGTGATTTTGGTATAATTGTTGGGGTGTATGGGTGTGGTTGTAGGCTAAAGGTGCTGATGGCACTGGGTGATGGAGGGTGAAGTAAATAAAAATAAAAGGAGTTTGGAAATAAATTGGTAGTATTGAAAATTAGGGTTTTTGGACCCGAATTGGTGAAATAGAACTCTGGAAAAGTTGGTTTTGCACTGTTTAAGGGTGGAAATGGGTAGAAAACGGAAAATAAAGAATTCTCGCGGCCGAAAGAGCCTCCAGCGCCGGCTCACGTGCTGGCCAAATGCTACACATAGGCGCACGTGTGGATGCGCATGAGGGCGCATGCGTGTTTCGTTTGCCATAATTTTTGTGACGTTGTGTTCAGCATGAGTTATTCTAGTGGTCTGAGGTGCTAGATGAGAGAAAAACTGAGTGGTGAGTAAGGTTGAGGGTGGCTGTGTAGGGTCAGGGTTTTATTGGGAATTTAGGGTTAATGGGAGTCGGGAGGGGCTAGATTCAGGACTAGGGGCTATGGCGCGGGGCTGACCAGTAGGGCAGTGGTTGGGATGAGGGGGTAGCGGGTGAGGTGAGGTGAGTTCGGGTAGTGAGTTCGGGAAGAAGTTGGCCGAGAGAGGCACGTGTATGTATATACGTGTATATGTACATGTATGGGCGTGAGCATATATACGTGTATATGTACACGACTGAGATCGGGGTTTTGATATTTTTGGTAATTTTGAATATTAATTGGACCTTTGTTTGGTTTCTTTGAATTTGGGATTCGTTCCAAACAAATGGATGGTCCGAGCATATTGGCTATTTTGGATATAGAGCAGCTCGGACATATTGGCCGCCATTAGGGCGCCCCCTCATATTGGCTATTTTGATATAGAGTGCCGGGGAATATTGACTATTGGGGGACTAATTCATAAGTCTTACGATATAAGTTACTTGTAGGGAAAGTGTTATAGTCATTGCATTTGATTTTGAACTTTGGACTGATTAAACCTGTTACACCCCGTGTCTTTTAAGCGCAACTTTCAATACTTAGAGGTTAACCTTGAATGCAATTTAATTAATTATGTAAGATTATAAAACTTAGTCACCTAAAACATAGAAGAATAAGAAAGAAGGGTTCAAAATAGAGTTAAAGGTAATTCATAGAAATTACTTGAAAGGCCCCTACTAGAAGTTGAGGGAGTTACAAGAGTTGGTATAACCTCCCCATCTCAGCCATAGTGGACGGTTATACCACAAAAGAAGAAGGAAAAATTCTGAGAAAAAGAGAGAGAAGAGAAAAGGAGAGGAAGAAGAAGAAGAAAGGAAAGAGAAGGAAGGAAAAGGCCATTCTAGGTTCAATTCTCATCAAAGTTCTGCAGTAAATCCGTAAGCTTAACTAGAAACAAAGGCAAGTAATCTTTCTATACACTTTATGTAAATTTTGATACTTAGGCCCTATGTTCTTACAAAGAGAAAACATGAATCACACATTGGTATTCTTGTCTTGACTATTTTAAATGCTTCGTATATGTAAGTCTTGTTGCTAATTGTGCAAAGTATTGTTCTTTGGGCCATATCTCTGAAAATAGTTGTGTGGTACTTTGTTGTTGTCAAGCATGCCCATAAAGTGTATATCTTGACTTGCTTATTGTCTTGCTCTACTCTTATGTTGATTGTCTACACTTTGACGTTGAGAGTATGTGCAGGAAATTGAGGGATGAGAGTTGACATTGTTGTAGACTTGTGGTGTTGGTTGTTGTTGATGACAATCTTTGAAGATGGTGAATGATTGAAGAGTTAGAGTGGATGTTGTTAGGCACAACTAAGCTTCAATTCATGATTAGATGTATGTTAAGTATGATGAATTTAGATGTTAAGATGGATCTTTAAGAGTTGAATATGGAAGGTTGAAGAAGAAAGGAGTTGGGTGGAAGTTACTGCAGAAAAACTGCAGTTTGGCATCGTCAGAACACTTCGAACGCCTACATGAGGCGCTTCATGTCACTATAGGCGCTTCATGTAGCGTTCCATGTGTCCTGGAACTTTCCCGTACAGAAAAACTGCAGTTTAGAACCGTCCGAACACTTCGAACACCTACTTGAAGCGCTTCATGTCACATTAGGCGCTTCATGTAGGCGTTCAATGTCTACGGAACATCCCCGAACACTTCGAACACCTAGTATAGGCGCTTGAAGTCACTATAGGCGCTTCATGTAGCGTTCCAACTGTACTGGAAGTCTCTTTGACCCTTTAAGCGCCTTATGTAAGTGTAGTAACTTTATACACTTCTTTTGAACATAAAATGCAAGGGTATTTGAGGTATATTTGAGGTGTAGATGGTAAGTTTGATTAAGCATAAGATTGAATTCTAGTGAATAAGTGAGACAAATGGACTTGGTAAAACACGTTTAGGGAGTGTTTGAGGTGCAAGACCATATCCTTGATAGACAAGATGTGTGTGTGTGTGTTACACGTTGATATGAAGCTATTTGTGCATCCTGCATCATGACATGGGCACTTGCATTTGATTTGACATATGTTTTGCAAAAGAACAAGAAAGGTAAAGTTTGCGAAAGACAAAATGGCTGCTGGTTGATCACAGGGTATAAAAGTCACGTCTGCGAAAGCAGGGTATAAAGAGCGTGATCTGTGAATCAACAGCAGGGTATAAAGTATGTTATGGGGCCGTGGACCTATCCGCACGGAAAATGAAGTATTTTATGGGGCCGTGGACCTATCAGCACGGATATATGATATATGTAATGGGGCCGTGGACCTTTCAGCACGGATATATGATATATGTAATGGGGCCGTGGACCTTTCAGCACGGATATATGATATATGTAATGGGGCCGTGGACCTTTCAGCACGGGGTATAAAGTTATGATGGCTGTGGACTGATCACCCACAGGGTATAAAGTTCTGCTACGCGAAGAATATGATATGTAAAGTGATGAAATGTTTGTGAAATGACATGCATGACATGTTTATGAAAGAAGGAATATGCATGGGTGTTGTGTGTGATTTTAAAGAAGTACATGCATCATGATACACGAAGCATAAAACTTGACATGCAAGAAACGTGGTTAGTCTATGACATGCTTATGTGATTCGTTGTTTTAGGACATGTTGGTTCTCGTAACTGTGTTCACATATGTGCTTTATCTGTTTTGAGTAATTTTTATTAAGATGCTATTTGTTAACCCGAGCACCTTATTTTTGGGCAATGTTTTATACACTGGTGACTCGACGTGTGTGATTCCGTAGGGTGTATAGACGGGTTACTTGCTGGCGAAGTTTTCGCTAAGAACAATCATTCTGTCTCCTTTTCAGGTGAGCCTGATTATGAGTTGATATTTATCGAAGACGACGGCGAGTGGGCTCAATGGGATGATGGACAAGGGAATAGATAGATGCTGGACTATTTTGTTTGAGTTTGAAACTCATTGTTATTATGTTGTTCTAAAACTTATGTCGGCTAGATGATCAAACAGTTTTATTTCCGCTGCAGTTTTCTGGTTGTAATATTGACAACGAAGGTTTAGATTTTATGACGTTTCCGCTGGTTTTAACTTACATTATGAAGAATGTATGCTTGATCTGCTTGACGCTTCGTAGTTCTCATAGTAGACTACGGCGGGTGCACTGGTTCCGATAACGGTATCGGGCTGGGGCGCTACAGGTGGTATCAGAGCCTAGGCTTCAGATCTATTTCGGAAACTTAAGTTCATGATCTTTTAGACTCTTAAGCTATGATTCTCCCTTAAGGTTGATCCTTAGTTATAAGTACTGATCTCTTTAGTGGTTAAGTATGATACGGGTTGGGTGTGTGCGAGCGCGTTTATCATCTAATTTTGTATTAATAGTTATGCTACACACCTCACCTATTAGTACGCATTCGAGCCTTCAGTAACCTTTTTGTATTTACTGAATGCTAATGAAATGTTAACCTTTCAGCGAAATATGCCTCCAAGAAGAGATAACACAGGCAACTCTGGCAATGGACAGGAGAACCAGCCACCACAAGTGGTTTTACCCCAAGTACTCACTGATGCGTTGACGGTCATTGCACAAGGGTATGTGCAGCAGCATCAGCCTCCGCCTCCACCACCGCCACAGCATAACATCAGGTTCTTTTATGGAGAGATGAGGAAGATGAGGGTGCCGGAGTTCGGTGGATGTACGGATCCTGAAGAGGCTCAGCATTGGTTGGCTGAGGTTGAGAAATGTTTCCGGCTGGTGCAAGTTCCGAATGAGATAAAAGTTGAGGTGGCCACACCCCTTTTAAGTGGCAAGGCTGGCGAATGGTGGGAAGGAATGGTGTTGAGAATGACCCCACCAATCTCATGGACACAGTTTTGTGATGTTTTCTTGAAATACTATGTACCGGAGACGGCGATCTTGGACAAGATAAGGGCGTTTGACAGACTGGAGCAAGGAAGGATGACAGTGTCGGAGTATGCAGATCGTTTTCATGCCCTGGGTAAGTTTGCCCCTGCGATTATGTCTGATAATCGTCTTAAGATGACGAAGTTTGAGAGGGGCTTGGACTCGAGGATACAATCGGCGATAGTGAATGCGGGGATGAAAACTTATGAGGATATGCTAGATGCGTGTTACCGTGTTGAGAGTGATTTTCGCCGAGTGGCGGCAAGAGCAGCTAGCATAGGAGGGGCTGATAGAGGCAAGAGGCCAAGGGAGGATGTGAGAGTTGGTGGAAGACCCGGACGTTGGGTCAAGATTCCGAAGAGAGGCCCAGTTGGGAATTTTCAGAGACTGCCACCCCAGAATCAAGTAGCTCAGCAGGCGGTAGGAGTTTGTCCACATTGCAATAGGAATCACGTTGGAGAGTGTAGGAAAGTGGTTGGAGCATGTTTCCGATGCGGTCAAGTGGGTCACATGATTAGGGACTGCCCGGAGATGAAGAAAAATAATCCTGAAGAGGCGGCTCAGCAGCCGAGAGCGAAGCCTAGAGCAAATGCCCGTGTACATCTCATGACGGATACGGATGTGCAGGAGGCTACCGACGTAGTAGCAGGTACCATTAAAACTAAGTTTAAATATTTAATGAATTGAGTATTATGTGCTTAATTTTCCGTGTATAACTTGATATGGCTTTAGGTGCGATTTTAGTAAATAAAGTACCTGCCAACGTGCTCTTTGATAGCGGCGCAAGCCACTCCTTCGTAGCAAAGAGATTCACTAAACACCTGAGTAGTCTGCCTGAGTGGTTAGAAACTCCGTATCGTGTTCAAGCGGCCGGAGATCAAATTATGGTTTCGTATCATCGGTACCGGGATTGTGAATTGGAGTTTGAAGGACAAACATTCCCTGCCACACTGATCCCTATTCAGATGTATGACTTTGATGTCATATTAGGAATGGACTGGTTAGCCAAGAATCACGCTAATATTGATTGTCGGTTGAAGCAAGTGACAATCAAGAATGCTAGGATGGAGGAGGTAATATTTCAAGGAGATGCGGAACGAAAGAAGGTACCCAAAAAGGTGTACGTGTCGGTTGCACAAGCGCGCAAGGCATTAAGGAAAGGTGCTGAGGGATTTCTAGTGTATGCCATGGATGTTACTCAGGAGGTACCGTCTATTGAGCAAATTCCAGTGGTCAATGAATTCCTTGATGTGTTTCCGGAAGATTTACCAGGAGTACCACCCCCGAGGGAAGTTGAGTTCGAGATCAACTTGATTCCAGGGACAGAACCTATTTCTAAAGCTCCTTATAGAATGGCTCCGGCAGAACTGAGAGAGTTGAAGGAGCAACTGCAGGAGTTATTGGACAAGAAGTTCATCCGCCCTAGTGTATCGCCTTGGGGAGCACCTGTTTTGTTTGTAAAGAAGAAGGATGGTAGCATGAGGCTTTGTATCGATTATAGGGAGTTGAATAAAGTTACCATCAAGAATAAGTATCCCCTTCCACGAATTGAGGATTTGTTTGATCAACTCAAGGGCGCCAAGATTTTCTCTAAAATTGATCTTCGATCAGGATATCATCAGTTGCGAGTGAAGGCCGAGGACATTGCAAAGACAGCTTTCCGCACAAGGTATGGCCACTATGAATTTTTAGTGATGCCATTTGGATTGACAAATGCCCCTGCGGCTTTTATGGATCTTATGAATACCGTCTTTCGAGAACAGTTGGATAAGTTTGTAGTGGTATTCATAGATGATATTCTTGTGTACTCTCCTGACGAGCAAACTCACACTGAGCATTTGAGAACCGTACTAGGCATTTTGAGACAGAAACAACTTTATGCAAAGTTTAGCAAGTGTGAGTTTTGGTTAAGAAGTGTGGCTTTCTTGGGTCATGTGATATCAGAAGAGGGGATTGCTGTTGACCCGAAGAAGGTGGAAGCCATAACTGAATGGCCTAGACCTACCAATGTCACCGAAGTGCGAAGTTTCTTGGGTCTAGCAGGTTATTACAGAAAATTTGTTGAGGGATTCTCAAGAATTGCCGTACCTCTCAGTCGCCTTACTCAAAAGAAGTCCAAGTTTGAGTGGACGGCGGAATGCGAGCAAAGTTTCACGGAGCTTAAGAAGAGATTAACGACAGCTCCAGTATTGGCCCAACCCTCTGGAACGGATGGATTTGTGATTTATAGTGATGCGTCAAAGAACGGGTTAGGTACGTAAATTATAGTATAAGGTTATGATCTTGTATACCCATTAAGTTTAGACTAACGCCTTGTTTGTAGGTTGTGTTTTAATGCAAAACGAACGAGTCATCGCATATGCCTCAAGACAGCTAAAGCCTTATGAGCAAAACTATCCCACACATGATCTTGAACTTGCCGCGGTTGTGTTCGCCTTGAAGATCTGGCGGCATTATTTGTATGGAGAGAAGTGCGCGGTATTCACGGATCATAAGAGTCTAAAGTATTTGTTCTCGCAGAAGGAATTGAATATGAGGCAGCGGAGATGGTTGGAATTACTAAAAGACTATGACCTGACCATTCATTATCACCCGGGAAAGGCTAATAAGGTAGCCGACGCCTTAAGTAGGAAGTCCAGCCATGCACGACAATCACCATTGGAAAGAGAAATGGAGGAATTTGGTTTGGATTTGGTGGAATCCACGGTGAACGTCCTGACAGCATTGACCATCACACCGAGTTTGATTGATAGGATAAAGGAGGCTCAGAAGGAAGATAAGGCTTTAAGTGAGATAATGGAAAGGGTGAAACACAGTCAAGTTGAAGGATTTCGGACCAAAGTGGATGGGAGCTTATGGTTTAGGGAAAGGTTATGCGTCCCGGATGTTGACGAACTCAGGAAAGAAGTTTTGCAAGAAGCTCATAATTCGAGGTTATCAATACACCCCGGTAGCACCAAGATGTATAGAGATCTCAAGCGTTACTATTGGTGGTCTGGGATGAAAAGACATATTACGGAATTCATAGAGAGGTGTTTGGTGTGTCAACAAGTCAAGGCGGAACACCAACGGCCCGGTGGATTGTTGATGCCGTTGGAGATTCCCGAATGGAAATGGGAACATGTTACAATGGATTTTGTAGCTGGGTTACCAAAGACAAGAAGTGGATGTGACATGATTTGGGTTATCGTGGATCGTTTAACAAAGTCTGCCCATTTCTTACCCGTTTCAAGTGAAACACCTCTCGACAAGCTAGTGAATGTGTATATGGAGAACATTGTGAGCTTACATGGTGTCCCAGTAAGTATAGTATCTGACCGAGATTCACGGTTCACATCTAAGTTTTGGACAGCATTTCAAGAAGCCATGGGTACGGAATTAAGGTTGAGTACGGCGTATCATCCCCAAACTGATGGACAGTCCGAGCGGACAATTCAAACCTTGGAAGATATGCTAAGAGCTTGTGCGCTGGATTTCAAAGGGAGTTGGGACGGAATGGTAAAGCTGATGGAGTTTTCTTATAACAATAGTTACCACAGCGCAATTGATATGGCTCCTTTTGAGGCTTTGTATGGAAGGAAATGTAGGTCTCCGATTTATTGGGACGAAGTGGGCGTGAGGACCATCACTGGGCCTGAGCTATTAGAGAAAACATTAGAGAAGGTGAAAGTCATCCGGGAAAGACTCAAGACGGCCCAGGACCGCAGCAAAAGTTGGGCAGATTCCAAACGACGACCATTGGACTTTGATGTGGGTGAAAAAGTTTATTTGAAGGTATCACCTACGAAGGGCGTCATGAGGTTTGGAGTAAAAGGCAAGCTAAGCCCTCGTTTTATTGGTCCTTATGAAATACTTGAGAAGGTAGGAGCCTTGGCATATAAGTTGGCATTACCTCCGGTGTTGGCGCAAGTTCACAATGTATTCCACGTGTCACAATTAAGAAAGTACGTGGCGGATCCAAGTCATGTACTTGAAGCTCAACCTTTGGAACTCAAGGACGATGTTACATATAAGGAAGTACCCGTGAAAATTGTGGACCGAAAGGATCAAGTGTTGAGGAAGCGAGTGATCCCGTATGTAAAGGTTCAATGGAGCAATCACACGGAACGTGAAGCCACTTGGGAGCTCGAAGAACAAATGCGGGAGAAGTATCCTCAGCTCTTTGACTAAGGTACGTAAGTTTCGAGGACGAAACTTTTTGTAAGGGGGGTGGAATGTTACACCCCGTGTCTTTTAAGCGCAACTTTCAATACTTAGAGGTTAACCTTGAATGCAATTTAATTAATTATGTAAGATTATAAAACTTAGTCACCTAAAACATAGAAGAATAAGAAAGAAGGGTTCAAAATAGAGTTAAAGGTAATTCATAGAAATTACTTGAAAGGCCCCTACTAGAAGTTGAGGGAGTTACAAGAGTTGGTATAACCTCCCCATCTCAGCCATAGTGGACGGTTATACCACAAAAGAAGAAGGAAAAATTCTGAGAAAAAGAGAGAGAAGAGAAAAGGAGAGGAAGAAGAAGAAGAAAGGAAAGAGAAGGAAGGAAAAGGCCATTCTAGGTTCAATTCTCATCAAAGTTCTGCAGTAAATCCGTAAGCTTAACTAGAAACAAAGGCAAGTAATCTTTCTATACACTTTATGTAAATTTTGATACTTAGGCCCTATGTTCTTACAAAGAGAAAACATGAATCACACATTGGTATTCTTGTCTTGACTATTTTAAATGCTTCGTATATGTAAGTCTTGTTGCTAATTGTGCAAAGTATTGTTCTTTGGGCCATATCTCTGAAAATAGTTGTGTGGTACTTTGTTGTTGTCAAGCATGCCCATAAAGTGTATATCTTGACTTGCTTATTGTCTTGCTCTACTCTTATGTTGATTGTCTACACTTTGACGTTGAGAGTATGTGCAGGAAATTGAGGGATGAGAGTTGACATTGTTGTAGACTTGTGGTGTTGGTTGTTGTTGATGACAATCTTTGAAGATGGTGAATGATTGAAGAGTTAGAGTGGATGTTGTTAGGCACAACTAAGCTTCAATTCATGATTAGATGTATGTTAAGTATGATGAATTTAGATGTTAAGATGGATCTTTAAGAGTTGAATATGGAAGGTTGAAGAAGAAAGGAGTTGGGTGGAAGTTACTGCAGAAAAACTGCAGTTTGGCATCGTCAGAACACTTCGAACGCCTACATGAGGCGCTTCATGTCACTATAGGCGCTTCATGTAGCGTTCCATGTGTCCTGGAACTTTCCCGTACAGAAAAACTGCAGTTTAGAACCGTCCGAACACTTCGAACACCTACTTGAAGCGCTTCATGTCACATTAGGCGCTTCATGTAGGCGTTCAATGTCTACGGAACATCCCCGAACACTTCGAACACCTAGTATAGGCGCTTGAAGTCACTATAGGCGCTTCATGTAGCGTTCCAACTGTACTGGAAGTCTCTTTGACCCTTTAAGCGCCTTATGTAAGTGTAGTAACTTTATACACTTCTTTTGAACATAAAATGCAAGGGTATTTGAGGTATATTTGAGGTGTAGATGGTAAGTTTGATTAAGCATAAGATTGAATTCTAGTGAATAAGTGAGACAAATGGACTTGGTAAAACACGTTTAGGGAGTGTTTGAGGTGCAAGACCATATCCTTGATAGACAAGATGTGTGTGTGTGTGTTACACGTTGATATGAAGCTATTTGTGCATCCTGCATCATGACATGGGCACTTGCATTTGATTTGACATATGTTTTGCAAAAGAACAAGAAAGGTAAAGTTTGCGAAAGACAAAATGGCTGCTGGTTGATCACAGGGTATAAAAGTCACGTCTGCGAAAGCAGGGTATAAAGAGCGTGATCTGTGAATCAACAGCAGGGTATAAAGTATGTTATGGGGCCGTGGACCTATCCGCACGGAAAATGAAGTATTTTATGGGGCCGTGGACCTATCAGCACGGATATATGATATATGTAATGGGGCCGTGGACCTTTCAGCACGGATATATGATATATGTAATGGGGCCGTGGACCTTTCAGCACGGATATATGATATATGTAATGGGGCCGTGGACCTTTCAGCACGGGGTATAAAGTTATGATGGCTGTGGACTGATCACCCACAGGGTATAAAGTTCTGCTACGCGAAGAATATGATATGTAAAGTGATGAAATGTTTGTGAAATGACATGCATGACATGTTTATGAAAGAAGGAATATGCATGGGTGTTGTGTGTGATTTTAAAGAAGTACATGCATCATGATACACGAAGCATAAAACTTGACATGCAAGAAACGTGGTTAGTCTATGACATGCTTATGTGATTCGTTGTTTTAGGACATGTTGGTTCTCGTAACTGTGTTCACATATGTGCTTTATCTGTTTTGAGTAATTTTTATTAAGATGCTATTTGTTAACCCGAGCACCTTATTTTTGGGCAATGTTTTATACACTGGTGACTCGACGTGTGTGATTCCGTAGGGTGTATAGACGGGTTACTTGCTGGCGAAGTTTTCGCTAAGAACAATCATTCTGTCTCCTTTTCAGGTGAGCCTGATTATGAGTTGATATTTATCGAAGACGACGGCGAGTGGGCTCAATGGGATGATGGACAAGGGAATAGATAGATGCTGGACTATTTTGTTTGAGTTTGAAACTCATTGTTATTATGTTGTTCTAAAACTTATGTCGGCTAGATGATCAAACAGTTTTATTTCCGCTGCAGTTTTCTGGTTGTAATATTGACAACGAAGGTTTAGATTTTATGACGTTTCCGCTGGTTTTAACTTACATTATGAAGAATGTATGCTTGATCTGCTTGACGCTTCGTAGTTCTCATAGTAGACTACGGCGGGTGCACTGGTTCCGATAACGGTATCGGGCTGGGGCGCTACAAAACCGGATTTTGGTTATTTGGATTTCTGGACCGGTTTAATTGGTGGACATTGGATTGGACATGGGTTTGTACATTGAATTTGGAATTGGAAACTTTGGTTTTGAAATTTTGGAAATTGGCATTGCATTCTTTTGAAAATTTGCATCAGGTTTTGGCTTGAACTAACCTTTGCTTGGTCTATATTATATATCTTTGTTGGGTCTATTTGCTACCTTTGTTTTGGATGTTAGCGATAAGACGGTAAAATCATTTGCGAATGAGAAGCATGTTATTGTTAGTACTGTTATTTATTGTTATCACACTTGCTTCTCCGTGCATGATCACATTGTAAATATGTTAAAGTTACTTGCTCGGCGAAGTGTCACTCATACTACATCTTCCTACATTTTTCAGATGATCAAGAGTATGACTTAGTGTACGTCGAAGAGGACGCTGAGTGAGGACATTGATCGCTTTGGCTGGACCAAGGACATTCTTTGATATTTGGACTAGAGATTGTGGTTTCATTTTATGTACTTGTTGCAGACTTAGTCATTTTCTTTTGTTTACGACATTGCTCTATTTACCAGTGCCTAGACCGTTGTATCGTATTTATTATTTATGATAATTTCAAGGTTTTATTTCGACTTCTGCTGACATCGATTTGCGTCACATTGCTAACGTTTTTTATCGATTTTGATGCCTTGTATTTTTCTTATCGAATTGCGGTGGGTGGGTCGTTCCAAGTACTAGGGCTAGAGATGAGTCGCTACAAGATGCCTCATTAAGAGACGAAGTAGCATGTATTACTAGGAGATAGAATTCTAGGAGGAGATTTAAATGGACATGTAGGTAAGAGAATACTGATTACAGTGAGATACATGGTGGATTGGGTTTTGGAAACATGAATGATGAAGGAGATTCATTTTGGATTTTTCAATAGAGTATAACCTTATATTGATTAGCATATTTTTCCAAAACAGAGACGAACACTTAATTACATTTAAAAGTTGCCCAAGTAAGTTGCACACATGCTATTTTATGACTCGTGGGAGAGATAGATGAGCTTGTAATGACTGTAAGTTGATCCCAAGAGAGAGTTTAACAATGCAACACTGTCTTGTAGTGTTGGATGTCTGTATCCAGTAAAGAAGATTGAGAAAACAAAGGCTTATAGAACCTAAGATAAAATGGTGGAACTTGAAGGAAGCCAAGCAAGGATAGTTTTAAAAAGTAGTTTTAGAGCAGAAAGTCTTACGAAGTTCAAGTGGTGATGCAAATGAAGTGTGGGAGAATCTGGTGGTAAAGATAAAGAAAATAGCGAAAAATTTACTTGGTGAGTCAAAAGGTCGATCATCTATAAATAATGAATCTTGGTGGTGGAAAAGAGAAGTGCAAGACAAAATAAAACCTAATAGAACTAGTTATAAGACACTTCAACGTTGCAAGAATCAAAAGAATTAGAAAATTTAGACTGGCTAAAAAGAAGTTAAACAGGCCGTAAGTGAAGCCAAATTAAAAGCGTTTGAAGATTTTTATGAGCGGTTAGACATGAAAGAAGGTGAAAGAGATGTGTATAAAATTAGTAGAGCGAGAGAAAAGAAGACAAGATATTTGACTTAAGTTAAATGCTTTAAGGACGAAGATAGCAAGATCTTAGTAGATAAAAAGACAATACAAAATTGGTGGAGAAGATACTTTGAGAACTTTTTATGAATCAATGGGAGATGAACTCGTACAAGGCGAGTTATGTAGCTCTGAAGATGATAGAAATTTAACATATAATAGGAGAGTCAGAATGTCAAAAGTATAAGATGTTTTGAAAATGATAAAAAAATAGTGAAACGATTGGACCCGACATTATTTCTTTTGAGACGCGAAAATACGTATGGAAAGAAGGTATTATAATCAATTGTTAGAATATAAATATACACTATTTAAGTTGCAGCTGCTAACTTTTGGTATTTGGATTTCAAATATAACTATTTAAGTTGGACATCAGGTGCATTGCACCGTCACATTATTTTATTAGATTGTTAGAATATGACTAATTCTGAGATTTTACTTGTAGGCTTAGTCTTTGTTGTGGTTAATATGTCTATGCATTCCATTTTCTATGCAAGTTAGCTCTTTGAAACTTTGGCGTCAACATGTATTCCCTCTACTTTAAAAGTATTGTTTTAATTTAGCTTGAACCACTTTCATTATTTTTTTATTAGTTGATTAATTGATACTCTATCTGTCCAAAAAAATATTGTACTAATTTTTATTTTGGTTTGTTTTAAAAAATTGTCACTTTTATAAAAATATTAATAAATAGTTACCAAAGTTTCTATACTACCTTTTGAATTAACAAATTATTTTTGTCATTACTCTTAGTTGGTTATTGAGTTAAACTAGATAAAGTGGACAATATTTTTAAAGAAGTATTAACTTATTCTTATCTTTAGAAAATGAATACTATTTTTAGGCAAAACAAAAAAAAATTATGAGAATATTTCTTAGGCATAGGGAGTATATTATTTTTTTTTTCTATTTTTAGTTGGCCAAATGGTCCTGAGCTTTTGCTTCATTAATGTTGCACAAATATTTTACCTGCCCTATTTTATAAGTCTATCTTTCTATTTTGAGATGTTCTAAAGAAAATTTATCGGCTTTAAATAATAAGAGAAAATGTATTATTTACTTACTTATCTCGTAAAATGCACATCTTTTGTAATAAACAACTTTTTTTAAATGGCAAACTTGGAAATAAAATCACAAATTAATCTTATGACAAAATTTTAAAATCTTTTGTCGCTTTTACAAAGACTTGTATTCCAGAAGAAAAAAAAAATCAAATCTGAAAAAGTAAATTTTAGGCAGTTACAAGTTATATGTCGTCTCTCACATGATTATGTGAACTAGCGTAAAGCCGATGAAGCATGGTAGAATTCCTAATCAAATCTAACCGTTCAAACGTTGATTTGATCGCCAGTAAAATCAAAATAATTCTATAAGCTTTAAGACATAATTTAATTGATATTTAGGTTGGGTGTTGTTCCAATTGTCACCGAGTTCGATTCGAAAGACACGTACATATGACCTTCCCAACCTAATATGATGCTAAATTCTTGATTTACATCATACACGACTTTTTTTGGATTTGGCTCAGTTTACAGTATACATCTTATGTGAACTCTTTTTGTATGACGTCTCAAACTAGAACGTGGTTGAATTCCTAATTCACATCTTCCAAGATGTTTTTTTGGACTGAAACGATGTGGGTGAAGGACATTGTAGGGCCTTTTGCTCCAAAATACTCCTATAAAATTCCCGTATCAACCCAAGTTCAACCGGTAAGACACCTGGCTTATACCGAAATAGGACTTTTGGTTTACTGAGACATGAAGAATTCCTGAATCCACAAGGACTGCCATAGAATTACTGGGTATAATATAAAGCTTCAAAAAAGAGACAGGCATTTTACTCTTTGACCCAAAAAGGATTAGATAAAGAAATTTTTTTTAGCAAAGCTGTCATGTCTTCTTCCGATCCCTCGAAGTTGATCGTTAAAGCCGATAAACTGTAAGCTGCCTCATCAATTTGCGTCTCAAGTATGTTTATATGAATATACTCTAAAGCACCGAGTAGTTTATCTGGTATAATTCAATCATTTTTTGTATTATTCTCTTCGTATCTATTTTTTTCTTTCGGTTTGGATTTATTTTAGCGCAGCTGATATAGATTCTGTCGATAAATTAATCGGATATATTCTGCAGATAGAGTAATCGGAGACAGTGTAATTTGTTCTTTTTTTTAGTGTTTGAAATGGGATCTAGTCCTGAGTGATTACTTCGAATCATTGGGGAACTGAGTCATTGTTTCCTAAATTGTGAATTAGCTAATTGTTTAATTCGATACCGGAAGTTTTGGTTATTAGAACCCTAGCATAAACTCATTTTAGGAAGACTTTTATGAATATAAGGCATTATCTAGCGTTTCCACAACTAGTATGCTTGGTTTCTGAAAATCAAAATTTTAAGAAGCATTAGGGGCAAAATTAGGCCTTGTAGAAGGAAGCAAGCCTCTGCTAGGTGGAAGAAATTGGAAAATGTCCAGTCTAGCTACTTATCTTGAAAGAAAAGTAGCAGAAGTGCTAGAGTATGTATTTTACAATGTAACATTGGCTGTGTCTTAAAATATTGTTATCTGCAATCAGAGAAAGTTTAGTAAAGATTTTAACAACTCAGGACTCTGATCAAGTGAGACTTTCAGATTCAGTGAACAATATTTAGAGGAAATAACAATTGAGAGAAGAGCACTTTTTCTATTCATTTATAAAAGAATCGCTTACATTGTTGCAGAGAGAAGCAACGGATATATACAACATAAACCTAACGGCTAATAAGCCTAACGGCTATAAGAGGCAGAATGAAGATAATACAACGGCTATAATTACATCAGCTACACAATTCTAACATATAAAATTAATATACTATTTTCTACACTCCTCCTCAAGCTTGGTGTAGATGTTGGTACAACCAAGCTTGGTAGATAATTTGTGAAAGACAGGTCCTGAGACGTATTTTGTCAATATATCCGCTACCTTTTCATCTGTGGCAAGATTGTAGGTACCTGTACTTGAGATTGATCATACTTCCGCCTTCTTGAATATACCTGCAGCTGTGAAGAAGTCTGTTTCTAATTTTCCATGGTCCCTTCTTCTAGTGTTGTTTTCCCTGTACTCCATTCTGCTTGTGACGGTGGTTCTGATATGCTAAGTGGTGAATGAATTACAGCATCCCTAGGATTTACCTGCACATCTCCAGCATCCTGGGAATGTATATTAGCAATACTTCTGTCTATCACACTCCAGAACTCACCTTCTCCAGAACTGGATGATTGTGTTTTTTGGTAAAAAGGTTGCACTTCATCAAATATTACATCTAGTGATATATACATTTTCTTAGTAGACGGACAGTAGCATTTGTACCCCTTTTGGGTACTAGAGTATCCTACAAATACACATTTGACTGATTTAGAATCTAATTTGCTTCTTGTGTGGGGCTGTAGAAAAACATAGGTTGTACATCCAAATGCCCTGAATGGAATTTCGGATATTAGATGAGTGTGTGGATAAGAAATTACTAAAGTTTGTCTTGGAGTTCTATAGTCAAGTACACGGGATGGCATTCTATTAATTAAGTATACAGAGGTCAGGACAGCTTCTCCCCACAAATGCTTTAGGACATTCATAGAGAACATCATGGACCTGGCTACCTCTAAGATGTGCCTATGTTTTCTTTCAGCCACCCCATTCTGCTGGGGTGTATATACATTTGATGTTTGATGATGTATACCTAGACTAGACAAGAAAGTACTAACCTCAGAATCCATGTATTTTGAACCGTTGTAAGACCTTAGGGTCTTGATAGTTGTACCAAATTGGTTCTGTATCAAGGCTACAAACTGCTTAAATGTTTTACAAAGATCATATTTGTGTTTCATCAGGTATAAGTATAACCATGTCAGTCTTGTGTGGTCATCCACAAATATTACAAACCACTTACTTCCATTGATGTTAGATACCCTGGACGGACCTCATATGTTCGAGTGTATGAGATTAAATGGAGTACTTGCCTGGTATGCTTTAGGTGTATATTGGCTTTTAGTCTGCTTAGCAAATACGCATGTTTCACACGTTAAAAAACAAAGATTAACATTGCTAAATAATTCTGGCTTAAGTCTCCTTAAGTACAAGAAATTGGGATGACCGAACCTGGAGTGCCATAACAAAATAAGACGTATTCTAGTAGTTCTTAAGTCAGACTCCTGGAGTTGAACATCTATTCTGGGAACACCTTTAACAGAGACAGTGTTCATACAAGAATATGACCTAGAAAAGTCTTCAAAAAATCTTGGTTCATGTGGCAAAATAAAGAGTCCATCTTGATAATTACCATACCCAGTCTTCTCCTCCAATGCTTCCTCCTTCAACACTTTCGCTTGAAAGCCATTGAGAGGAAGGAAGAAACACTCAGAAGGAGAAAAAATTGTTAGACAATTGTTGTCTAACATTGCTTTTCCTACAGATATAAGATTACATTCTAATTGAGGGACATGTAGGACATTTTTAAGCACCAGATGTTTGGATAGATATATATTTCCTTTACCAATAATTTTTAAACCATGCCCATTAGCAATTTTAACTTGTTTAGGACACTGAAACACTCTATATTCATCAAACAGACGTCTCTGAGAAGTCATGTGATCTGTTGCTCCTGAATCAATGATCCATGAGCAACCCTTACCTTCAATACTGGTGCTTGCCATTGTTGCTCTAATCTGGCACACGTTCTCTTCGTTCAGATGGTGGTTGATTACCTTAAGTAAGGCATTGAGTTGTTCCTGAGACAGTTTCTGACTTGAAACTTCTTGAGTTGATGAAGTTGATCCACCATGGACATTGTTTTGATCAGTGCTGGCCATATTCCCTTTTGGGTTTCTCCAATTGCTGTGTGAATCAGCCCTGGACATACTAGGGTCACACTTCCAGGACTGATTCCTATATTGATTCTGATTATGTCTGAAAGGGGGCTTTATGTTTGAACTAGGACGCATGTAGCATTCTTCAATTAGGTGACCAGGTTTCTGACAGTACATACAAAATTTTCTAGGTGGGAAACTTCCTGCATGTCTCTTTGCAACTAAGCCAGAGGGCTGATTTGCCTCTGTAGTCTCAGTTGCAGCCTTATATGTAGCCACCAGGGCCGATGACTCTGCACCCATGTTAGGAACTGTTCCTAACATTACCTTCATTCTACTCTACTCTTGCCGAATTTGTGAGAAAGTAGCAGCTATGGTAGGAAGAGGCTTTGTTCCTAGAATCCTGCCTCTTACCCCATCGAAGTCCTTATGGAGTCCGGCTAGGAAACTAAAAATCCTTTCAGTCTCCTTTATACTTTTGTATGTTTGTTCATCTGTAGGACTACTCCATTTAAAAACTTCAAAAGAGTCAATCTGCTGCCAGATTTAGGAGAGATTTCCATAGTATTTTGTGACTGTTTGTTCCCCTTGTTTTATCTCCTTTAGCTGAGTCTTAAGTTCATATAGCTCTGCTATATTGTCCTTTTTCGAGTACATCTCTCTAGTAGCCTTCCAGATCTCATCAACCGTATTGTATAACATAAATGTTTCACTAATATCTAGATTCATAGATCCCAACATCCAAGACATCAACATGGAATTCTTAGCTTCCCAAGCCTGAAACTTTGAGTCACTTTCGCTAGGTACAGTAACTTTGCCTAACAGATAGTCCTTACCTTTCCCAGTAATGAAGAGCTCAATAGCTCTACTTCATGCAAGATAGTTGTTGCCATTCAGCTTGATAATGTTTACTGGTGCAGTATCCATCATTGGAGTGCTGGAGATCTGTTTTTCCATGCTTGAGGTGACCTCACTTTGTTCAGCCATAGTAGTAACAGAGGCAAGGATATAGAAGTAGAAGGTGTTTGTACAGACAAAAGGCGATGAATGCTTTTGGTTTGAGGAGAACAGAAAAAAAAAACTATAGATTAGGTGAGAAGAAGAAGATGGAAGAAGTAGGTGAGTCTAAGACAAAAGGAATGACCGGAGTAGGTGAATTTTTCAGACAAGTACAAAGCTCCTTGGAGAGAGCGAAACAACTTGCAAAAAAGAAAAATGTTGACACCGACGTTACACAATTAATGTTTTTTCCTGAAATTTGTTTGTTTGTGGCACGTGTGTTTTCACATGCAGAGGCAAATGACGTGTATTTCTTAGAAGTATCATGTATAGCTACCTGGCCTAGTTAGATATTCGACACGTATCACCTTTCTCCCTTTTTTTTCGATTTGCTCAATATTGAAATTTCACACAGGCTCACATGCATTTGACGGAGAACTCGAGGAAGCTTAGATTATATTTTTCTTATACCCGCAATTATCGTACGACGAAAGATGTGTATTGACAACTGCTCTCTTTCTTCTCCGATACCTTCTTTCTTCTTATTCTTTACTCAGACTACACCTTTTTTCAACGAACTGGGCTTCGTCTTCCTTCTTTTCTCGTTTTGCCTTGATTATGTTTCGGTCTCCAAGAGGCTAATAGCAGGTGGTTCACTTATGTAGAACAGTAAGAAGGAGTTGTTTTTTTTCTTGAAGATTTGTCAAACAAGAATCAATGGACTAACAGAGAAACGATAGTTTGTTGATGAGTAAAGATTGTCTAGCTCTGATACCATAAAGATTTTAACAACCCAGGACTCTGATCAAGTGAGACTTTCAGATTCAGTGAACAATATTCAGAGGAAATAACAATTCAGAGAAGAGCACTTTTTCTATTCATTCATAAAAGAATCGCTTACATTGTTGCAGAGAGAAGCAACGCATATATACAACATAAACCTAACGGCTAATAAGCCTAACGGCTATAAGAGGCAGAATGAAGATAATACAATGGCTATAATTACATCAGCTACACAATTCTAACATATAAATTTAATATACTATTTTCTACATTTAGGAGACTGGACTAAACTCGTATCTTGTTTGTTATCAACAGAACAAAACTTAGTCTAACGCGATGGAGTGCTGATTGGAAAAGTGCCACGGGTTTGTATGAGCAAGCAGGTAGCTACTTTCAACTTCATGATTGGGTAAAGTAAAAGAAAGATGTTGCAGGTTTTTTATTGGTGATTCTTGAGTTCCTCACATGGTCTTTTCATTCTTTCAGCAATATCATTTAGGGCTGCTAAGAATTATGAGAAAGCAAAAGAAGCGTTTGAGAAGGCCTCAAAAGGACAAGAGATGCTCTCTTCGTATCCTATTTTTCAAAACTTCCAAGCCATTGGTTTGGTAAATTATCTTTGTTTGCACTTAACTAGTAAACCAGGCCCTGGGACGCTGCTAAACATATGGAATCTGCTGCCTCCATGGCTAAGAACTTAAGCAATTGGAGAGAAGTTACTGACTTCTATAGACGGGCATCTGAACTATACATTGAATGTGGAAGGCCACAACCTGCTTCTGATGCACTTGCGAAGGCTGCCCAGTATGTTAGACTTCATATGGTTTATTAAATTTGCCTTATGTGATTTGCTTATCTTTGAAGTTGACGTTTCCTTGTATGAATTCAAACATGTTGCGGCACTTGTGTCAACTTAATTTGCTGAGATATTTGAGCTCGAATATGCTTATGGTGCCTGGGAAATGTTACGTTTATATGATATCAAAACTGAGTATGCAAGTTTCGCAATTAGTTCACATGGTATTTAGTATTTGACACCCAAACATTTGTACTTTCTTTTTGTTTTGTTGTTCCTTTTTTACCCTTAAGAAAATGGATGCTGCAGATTGAGACACTAATTTTTAAAGCATGCTTTGATGGTAGAGAACGTCTTGCAATACAAGATGCTTAGTCGATGTTATTTATTTGATCTTTTTCCCCTTCACACTTGAATTGTGTTTAACGAAGACTTGGAGTAAAATAAAGCACTTTCTGGTTGTTTTTGGAGTACCCTATCTTTTTAATGGAATGCGGAGAATATTCGTAGGCGTGGATTGTTCTCCAAGATACAGGCGTTTCATCTTTTGGCAATTTATTTGAGATTAAACAAACATTAAGATTATGCAATACCTTAGTTTTACTTCTTTTAAGTCTTTACAAACATAAGAGGGGCCTTTTTTTTGGTCAAGGGAGTAGTTTGTTCATTTGCAATATCTGACTAGTATAAAAGGAAAAGTTTTATGTAGTACATAGAAAGATCTGTCTTTTCTGTGACAGATTTTGATAGTTAGTGTTGCATCCTAGTTCACGCTTCACGCAAGAAAGAAATGTTGAACTTTGATCTGAGAATTGAAGATAGTAGTTACGGAAAAGTAGCATAATTTTTATCATCTAGAAGTATATGCCGAGATTGGATAAGGTACTGTGGTAAACCATTGCAATCTTAGGCAGGTTATCAGGTATTGAGTTATGGCTTCAGTTATGGTGTATGAGAGTTGGCTTATGTTGTAGCCATGAAAGGGAAATAAGGAATAAAGTAGGAAGAGAGACATAAAACAAGTAAACATAGTTAGTTAATCAATAGGAAAGAGTACTTAAAAGGCCTTCTCTGTTATATAACCATGTTGATAGAATTTATATCTTCTTACCTGTCTGGGATAAAGAGACCTTTAAGAAGATATAAGCTAAAACTTGTGTCATTGTTTACGGGCAGATTATGGTAGTCTTAGCTCTAACATCAGCGTGCCTAAAATTTTGTTGGACAGATAGCTTTCACAACAATACACTTCTTACTGATCTGATTGATCTAAGTTGATGCACTGTTACTCGACATAGGAAGGAGTTTCATTGACTGTTTTATTTGATTTCGTGTTATGAGTATCATCTACTTATCAGTATTAAGTGCTGGATAACATGTTTGGCCTGTCAGCAATGTATCTTCCGCTGAAGGGGTTTTAATTGTTTGAATATGGAGATGGAATCATCCCTAATATGAGCATCCAGTCATAGGTTTGGCAATAATTTGGCGATGACCAGGAACTGACAGCAGGAATTTCCTTTATGAACAACTTAAATTTTGTTTTCCATAAATACTTGTGTTCTACTTCCTCGTGTCCTTTCTTTGTGTCGCTTTTTATGTTTCCACAGTCTACAATCGATTGTTCTTGTACTACTTAAAGTTAGTTTGTTGAAGAGCTGTAGAAGAAGCTACTCCTGAAGAAGCAGTGAAGCTGTACATTGATGCTTGTGAAATCTTAGAGGAGGATGGCAAGGAACAAATGGCCTTTGATCTTTATCGTGCTGCTGCAAGTATTTATGTTAAGCTTGAGAAGTAAGTCTTTTTCTAGATTAAGGTTCTCTTTTTTTCCCTAAGGAGAATCTGATTTTGCTTAGTTGTCTGGATGATATATTCATGAAGTCGACAACTTGCTTACAGTTCATTAAGCTAATAAGCTGATAACTTTTTCTTTTAGACCTTTCTCTTTTCAGAAACTAGTCTGGTGTCCGCACTTATCTTGGTTAGTTTGTGTAAATCATCCTAGAAATAGGAATTGCTATACCGTTTTGCTTTCTGCGGGTAGTTGCAGTGATTGATGATCCTGCAGTCTGTAGAAATTTTCCAGTTTGAGCATGAAATAGTTGAATTTATTTGCTTTCCATTTATTCAAACTTTGGTAGAGGTTATCCAGAAGGAGCTTTTGTTTTGGAAGGGGGGGGGGGGGGGGGGGGGGGGGGGGACGAGGCAGAGAAGATGATGGGAACAGGATTTTGATGGAAAGATAAATTTAAAATGCTTGATCTTTGCAGAAACAACGAAATCTATTCTAAATGGGGGAAGGAGAGAAAACCAAAGCAGAAGAGGGGAAAAGAAGAAGAGGAACTTTTCATGTCTTTCAACTCTTGCTAAGTTTTCTTCAAAAAAATGTTATGCATCAAATATAGAAGGTGCAGTAAAGTTTTATCCCATATGAGGTATCATGCCGCTGGAAAGCTTGTTTTGATAGTCACCTGGTATGACTCCTTAGCATAGCTTGCCACCTTTTAATAAGCGGTAACTCCTTTTGCTAAAAACATCAATATTTGATTGGTCTTGGGGACCAGGATCAAGTATAAGAGAATGTACTTTAAGTTTTCCTGAATTACTTTACTCTTCTCTGAATTATTGGTGACCGATTATATTACTCTCTCTTAGATTGAAAGTTGTGCTAATGACATCTGTCAATATATTGGATGGGCACATCTCTTGTCAAATCAGTACTCTTGTATTTGTGTTCATGGGCTAATTTTCTTTTTCTTTGTATTCTATTTGCTTACAATCTGTATAGCCTAACTCCTGTTGGGGGTTAAATGTTGACTGTTATATTATTGTCCTTGTGTTATTTTTCACAGGTACACCGATGCTGCCACTATTCTGTTAAGATGGGCTTTGGCAGCTGATAAATGTAATGCTACGCATAGCCAATGCAAGGTGTGAGAGTGCCTGGTCCTGACATTTTACCTATTTCTCATCTCTTTATCCTCTCTCTTCTGTTTTCTAAGACAAGTGATTTATCGAATCCCTATCACATGTTTTGTCTTTTATGTTTGAATGTTCATTTAAGTGAAGGTTTGAAAATAAGAAGTATCGAATTCCTTTCTTTGGAAGTGTTGTCCTTGCGGGCTTGTGATGTGGCGTCCTATCTTAACTAAGTAAAATTTCTATGGTTAGGCCATTTTCACCCTGTATGGATGTGATGAAAATTCATTATGTTGTCTATGGACATAATTGTTTTTGCAGTTATTCTTTTATGATCAATTAAAATATGATGCTGAATTAATCCTGGTTCTGCAACAAGTGGGCATAGCAAATTTACTTGATCTATTGGGGATTGTATCCAGCCGGCTTTGATCACTGGGTCCTTGTGGCCCAAAGTTTGGAAGTCTGTATCACGTTTATAACCCAACAATGATCAGACGACTATTCACAAGTTAAACCACAATTGTGAATGAATAAATCCATCAGTAGAGTTTTTCCTTTTTCCTGTTAACTTACAGTTGTGATATTCCTTTAAGAAGCAGAATGCTTGCTTCATGTCAAGCATAAGCATCAGAAGCACGCATAAACTTGTCTTACAACACAGTCTTGTTAAAGCCTAGTCTAGAAGAAATGAAGTAGTAGCACGTCCCTTTTTTCCTTTTTTGCTTGCATTTGGGTTCGTCTTGAAGGAAGGACTCGGACCCACTTGAAGCTTGAGATATCAAAGGCTGTTGTAAATGCTATACAACTAATATTCTTTTTGATATTTTACTCCAGGATTTTTGTCCTAACTAATCTTCTCAGGGCCTGTTCTTGAAAATTATTTTGAGGTTTTCCTCAAGTAAAGATTTTGACATATATAAGTGAAAGCTGATTTGAAAAGATTTCATGCTTTTTGAAATTCTCAAAGATCCGAGAAAGTTGAAGATCACCATCTGAGTGTATATTTAGGCTATAACAGTTGTAACAGTGGTGGTACCAGGTGGAGGAACATGATGGATTCAACTCACCACTATATCATATAGGATAGGTGAATGGAGGTGTTTTTATCATCATGATCCTCCGTTTGGTACAACATAGCTTTATATATAGCTACGACCGCTGTGATATAAAATTTCACTATAGTAAGAACATTAGTCATTAGGAGACAGTAGGACAGCTACGACTCAAAAAAAAAAAAAAGACAAAAAATAAATAAATAAAATAAAATAATGAAGTGCAAGAGAAATGATTGATCCATATAGTCCACCCTACATAGCGGGAAAAGGCTTCAGCATTGTTGTATCGTAAGAAAACTACTGAGTATACATGGTTGGGTATTTTGATATTTTGCAAATCACTTTTTCCTCTTTCTGAATAAACTCGATTCTTTCGGTTTCTTATCAACTAAACTGCAAATGCCCTCATATATTTGCGATTCTCATTTCATTTGACATGTCATTCTGTAGTTTGGCTAGACTTCCACTACGGGGTTGTTTCTATTAGGGATAATCGGAGTTACACTGTTTCTAGGCCCTCTTTTTCAAAAAGTCAGATGTGCTCATGCTATTTGTATATTCCGTCCATCTCTCTTTTTTAGAAATGAAACAGAGTGATTTCGAAAGTTTTTACTTTAGAGAATTTCCGAAATCTAACGTGTATTTTGTGAACATAACAGATATTTCTAATACTCAGACGCAGCAAATAGCAGATGTTTCTAATATTCAAAAGCAGTAAATAACACATGTTTCTAATATTCAAAAGCAGTAATATTCAACCATTTGCCTGCTTTTGTTGTAGGCTTATCTCAGTGCCATAATTGTGTACCTTTATGCTCATGACTTCAATCAAGCAGAGAAGTGCCACAACGATTGTTGTCAGTAAGTTATCCTATTACTATACTCTCTCTTTCTACATATACCATTTGGACACTGCCTAGATTTTGTAAAGTTGGATTGTTTCCGTTAATAATACAGTGAACTGTTGTCAGACTTCCGTGAATTAACAGAAATGACTAATCTTGTGCTTATCTTTTGAATTATCAGTAATTGTTTGGTCGCTGAAGCGGGTTGCTAATGGGACCTTCGGGAAAGACATACTAGTTCAGCTCTATCCTGATTATTTGTCTGTATGAATATATCGCAATATACAGTATTTATGAAAGCAGCATACGGTATTAATGTATATTTAAGGTATACTTGTACTAGTATCGTATGCATAAGTTAATAAAGTGTATATAATTAGAATAGTCAGCAACTAGCATAGGCTTAGTTCTTTATCATTTAAACAGGAACTAGCCGTTGTGGCTTTCTTACCACTTGCATTCCAGCCGCTACAGGCCTGAACTCAGTCTCCATAAGGGACTTCTATTGCCGACCTTAACGAGATTATTAAGTTTTTTGTCTTCTATATGGTATCAGAGCCAACAAACTAGAGATAATCAAAATGTCTGCTTCCTCATCTTCTGCTTCTAGTCAAACAGAAGCTTTTTCTACTTCTGATCACACTTCAAGAGCAGAGCTTCTCTCAGTTTGATGGTTCTCTTATTTGCGTTACTGGTCACAAGTTAACAGGTGATAACTAAGCATATTTGATCTATTGCTTGTGCTAAACTCATTTAAAAGTGTAATCTCACTACTCCAAAATCCACTTGTTGAAAGTTCATCGTTAGAACTTTGTTGAAGTTGTGAAGGAGTAAGGATTGTTTCTTGCTTATAGTAGTTGTTGCACGAGATGTAGTTGTTGCACGAGATGTAGTTGTTGCTTGCACTAGTTGTTAGTGGAAGTATTGTCGTTGTTGTTCTTGTTCTTTATTGAAGGTAATAAGTAAAGTTGTTGAAAATCCACTTTGGAAACAAAATGCTAGTGGAGTAGAATCGAATATATTCAAACCACCCTATATCTTGTGTCTTCATCCACTATTTCTCATACCTTTCTTTCTTACTTTAAAGAACATTTGAGTGAGCTAGAAAAAAACAAGAAAAACCCATTTGTCACGGGCCTAACACTTGGTATTAGAGCCTAACTTTGATTGCTTGGCCAATTTTTGCAAGTAGCAAGGTTAATGATTATGACAATGATAATCTTTTCATCTTAGAGCTCAACTCTTAAACCAAACAATCTATTCTCAACTTCAAACGCCAAAGCCCCTATATTTGATGCTCAAAACTATTTGTTGTGAAAGTTTAGAATGATGAATCATTTGAAAGATGTTAGATTTAACATATAGAGAGTTGTTGTCAAAAGAATTGAAGTTCCTATAATTAAAAGTCCAAAAGGTGAATCAATGTTCAAAAATGAGGATGACTACATCGATGAATTTGCTATAAATAGAAAGGCATTTGATATTCTTTCAAGTGTTCTAACCACTACCGAGTTTGTAAGACTTCATGGTCTTGAACAATCTATGAAGCATGAAAAAGATTAGAAATAATCCATGAAGGAACCGACCAAGTGAGAATGGACAAAAGACGAATGCTCATGAAGAGTATCAAATGTTTGATATGAAGAGTGACGAAAAGATTGAGGAGACTATTGACTGATTCACCAAAATCGTGAATCAACTTTTCATGGTTGACAAGAAAATATCAAATGAAGATCTTGTCTCAAACCTTCTCAACTCTCTACCGAGAGAATGAAACCCAAAGTGACGGCCACCACCGAGTATAAAAATCTCAAGACTCTTATTCTTGATGAACTATCTAGAAGTCTCTTGAATCTTGAAATTCTTATAGATGAGCAAAATAGGATGGATCCAATCAAGCCCTTACATGTATCACACAAAGGATTGGTGGTAGAATCCAATGATTCGAATGAAGAACTTGTACTTCTAGTTCGAAAGTTTAGAAAGGTAGCAACAAGAAACAAATCTCACGCAATGAGGTTTTTCAAAAGTTCACCCAAAGACAAAAGATCAGGTGAAAATTGCTATAGGTGTGGTCGACCTAGTCACTTTATTACGTACCACGTTAAGGAGCCGCAAAAGCAAGATAAGAAAGTCTTATCTCAAAAACAGAAAGCCTTAAATGTGAAAGTAACCACGTGGGATGATTTTCTTTCTGGATCGAAATGTGAAAAAATGGAGGCAATGATGTTGGACTCGTTACTCTGATCGATGATCAAGAAGAAGAATACACTTGTCTCATGGCGATCGAAGATGATCTTGAGGTAAATTCTACATCTTTTAATGTTGATTTACAAGATGAAATATGAGACTTACAAGATGATAAAAAACTTAACTTAAAGTATAAACATTTGAAGAAAGAGTTAAGAAGTGTATATTAGAAAATAAGAGCTTGCATGCAAAGAATATTTTGATTACTTGAAATCCCATACATAAAGAAGGTTTGGTACTTCGACCACAGGATCTCCTAGATAAAAGAAAGATTTTTCGTTCAGCGAAGCGAGCTACTTATTTCTTTTATGTTTCTTTTATTGACCTCAACATGTTGATATTTGAACTAATAGTACGTAAATGTAACTCGTTGTTCAAACAACTATTTAGAGTTTCTAGAGCTCCTGAAAGTAGCTGCTTCGCTTCAGCCACTCGAATTTTCGATATTCCTTTTTTTTTCTCATCAAAGCATCTTCTTCTGGAAATCCTAGCTATTCTTAGCATGGGATTGTCTGGCCCTACCCCACCATCCGAACTTGTTGAATCAGCTGCTGGAATTGAATGAAATAGTGGTGGTTATCAAGAGCGTGATATCATACATACCATGTGTGTGACATTTAGCGCTAGAAAATATAGAAACCAGGAAAGAATATGATAAGATTAGATTAGATTTGCAAAGATTGGCAAACGAAAAAGATAATCTTGATAAATTACTTAGAAATCAAAGAGTTGGAAATGATAATTCCAACTTAGGATTTGAGATTCATCGTTCCAAAGTTAAAGCTACTGTTGAACCTAGGCCAAACTCAAAAGAAAAGGTCAAATACTAAAAAGACTCAAAATGGTTCATTATCTCATGGTTACAAAAAAACCAAAAAATGTATTTGTTTCTATTGTAACAAGAAAGGACATGTAAAAAGTGTGTGTGGAGCTAGATGTGATAATATGGAAGCCCAAGAATCGACAAACTAATCGAAAAGACCCAATCATCAAATGGTACCAATATATAAACCACTTGGTGTTGTAGGTACTCAAGGTAAAACGAGTAGCCAAAGAAGAGCAGACAAATTGCTTATGGACAACGAATGTTGCATACATATGACTGGGGACAACACTTGGTTCACCAAGCTCAAAATCCAAGATGGTGGAACAGTGCATTTTGCAAATGGAAGAGCCAAAATCATTGACACGAAGAAATTGATAACTCCTCTTTTACTATTAATAATGGATTATATGTAGAAAGGTTTAAGTATAATTTGTTAAGTGTTAGCCAACTATGTGATGCTAATTTTCAAGTTGAATTTGTAAAGAAAAAATTCATTATGAAAGAGAATGGTGAAATTGTTATTGAGTCTTTGAGAAAAAATGAGGTTTACAAACTTAGGACACATGATTTGATTTCCCAAAAGGTTTCAGGTGTAGTTGTCAAAAATGATTTGATGCAACTATGTCATAGACGGCTTCGGCGTATTAATTTAACAATGAAAAATACCATGGCCGTACAAATTAAATTTCGAAAACCATAGGTTATGTGACACTTGTCAAAAGGCAAATCTTGTAAAAACAAGCTTCAAACTCAAAAGTAAAATCTCCACCACCAAATTTCTACAATTGCTTCATATGGATTTGTATGTGAATATTAGTACGACAAGTTTAAGTAGAAAACATTACACCTTCGTGGCGGTAGATGACTTTTTTAAGTTTACTTAGGTCATGTTCTTAGGTAAAAAAATGATGCATGCCAAGAGTTTATAAAGCTTTGTAGGAGATTCGAAATCCTAAGAGAAGACATTATCAAAGAAATTAGAAGTGGCAGAGGTGGAGAGCTTGATGGTGAGTTTCAAGAATTGCGTGTATCCAAAGGGTATGGACACAGGTTCTCACCTCCTAGGATTTTTCAACAAAATGGTATTGCGAAAAAAAAAGAATAGAACTATTCAAGAAATGAGTAGAGTCATGCTAAATGAGTTTGAGTTACCTAAGTACCTTCGGACCAAAGCGGTCATTACCACTTATCATGTGATAAATAGAGTTTACTTAAGGTCATCTCTTCAAAAGATTCTTTATGAACTTCGGAAAGGAAGAGTATCCAACATTGGGTATTTCAAGGTATTTGGTTCTAAGTGTTTCATATTTAACACCAAACATAACTTGGATAAACTCGATTCAAAGTGGATGAAGGAATTTTTATGGGATATGCAAACAACAACAAGACATTTAGAGCGTATAATAAAAAGAATATGAAAGATGAATAGCCTGTTCATGTTAAGTTTGATGAATTTCTTGATGATGAATCAAAGCTAAATGATGAGATAGTTGAAGTAGTTCTATAGAAAATCTTGATAATTCAAAAGGAGATATCTTTGTTGATATTAGAACTGAGTCACTTGAAACTAGAACTCTTTCCAAGATAAAAGAAAAAGATGAAGTTAAAGTGGTACTTCAAATCTAGCGGAATCATTTAAATATAGAAAAGATCAATAAAAAGAATTAATTCTAGGTGAAACAAGTCAAGGGTGTTAACAAGGAGAATATTCTGTGAAAATACTTTCATTTCACAATTGAGCCTAAAATATAAAAGAGACTATAATTGATGAATATTGAGTAATAGCCATGCATAATTCAATTTGAAAGAAATGATTTTGGGAGTTAGTCCCTAAACCTAATGATCATCCTACTATTTGTACTAAATGGGTATTTAGAAACAAAATGGATGATATCTACCAATAAATAAAGCTAAATTGGTAGCACAAGGATATAGACAAGAATAAGGAATCAACTATGTGAGGCTTTTGTCCCTGTGACAAGGCTAGGAGCTATTAGGTTGCTTTTAGTATATGCATGCTATAAATATTTCAAGTTTAATCAAATAGATGTAACACCGGCTTTCTTGAATGTAATAATTCAAGAAGAGTTATATGTAGTTCAACTGTTGGGTTTTGAAGATCATGATTATCCAAAAATGTCTTTAAACTCAAAAAGACTCCTTATAGACTTAAGTCGAGGGAAATGAGTACAACTATTCATTTCACTATGCGAAACTCATCTCAAACGAAAAGATACGTCTATTTGAATGAAGTAATTTCCTCAAACAAGCTTGATATGAGAGATTGAGCAACTTCCTTCTTCAAAATGGCTTTTCAAGAGAAAAAGTTGGTACTACCTTGTTTATTAAAGAACAAGGAAGCAATCATTTACTTGTTCAAATATATGTTAATGATATTATATTTGGTTCTACTAATGATTCTCTTAGTGAGCACTTTGGTAAGCTAATAGACGGAGAATTTGAGATGAGTATGATGGGTGAGCTTAACCACTTCTTTGGGCTTCAAATGAAACAAAACAAGGATGGAGTGTATATCTTTCAAATGAAATAATACAAATTTGAGGACGGATGGAGCATACGACAAAGCTTGAGAAGTGTAGAAATATATCACAGCATACATTATTTATGGACAATAGTATACGGTGTAAATGTATATTTAAGGTATAGTTATACTAGTATAGTATACATAAGTTAAATACATTAAGACTTGCACAAAAAAAAGTTAAATGAGTGTATCTTAGAATAGTCAGCAACTCGTGTAGGCTTAGTTCTTTATTATTCACACAGAAACTAGCCGTCGTCGCTTTCTTGCCACTTGCATTCTAGCTGTTTGAACTGAGTCTCTATGAGAGATTTCTATTGTACATAGCCGTTGTGGCTTCCTTGCCACTTTCATTCTAGCTGTTCAATGCTTGAACTCAGTCTCTGTAAGAGACTTCTGTTGTACATTGCAGATCTTAATGAGATTATTAATTTTCTCATCTGCTATACTGCCCTGTGATAATATGTTGTGATAATACGTTGAGACGGATGGAGTACTAAGCATCACAATGCTTATCTACCACCGGATACTGGCATGATCGTTTATTGGTTGTTGCATTAAGTTACATGATTATTTGAAGCCCAAACTTGTTATTCTATGTTTGCAAGGAGTACTGAACTATTCTAATATACCATTTATATAACTTATATTTTGTAACTGTCAGGACGACCCTATATTCTTCTCTTGTTATGCACATGGAGTGATCTTGTTGCCCTTTGATCCTTCATCCAATTAATGCTGGTTGTCAGTTGTCAGCCAGATTTCTGTTAAGTTTGCTGCAGTCTATATTTTTTGAAAGGACCGCGGACTGTTTAATCTTTAGAGAGAGTGAAAGCTAACTAATTCCAGAAGTTAATTGCGCCTGATATCCAATCTTTTTCACAAAGTTTTAAGTAGCATCCGTACTTTCATCTAATTCGCTGAACAGCCAAACTTAGTAGGGAAATTGGCACATGGCATCCTTGCTGATGTCATAAAGACAGTTTTCATTTATTTTTTAAAAGTTTAAGAAAAAATAATTCAAAAATAAAAAAGAAAACCCCCACCCCCACCCCTGGACCTCCCTCCCTTACGAATCCACCTTCCTCCATCTTCATCTTCTTCCTCCAACTATTAACACAAGGCCTTTTTGTTTCTTATCTCCAGAATTTCGAAAATTTCTATTCAAGGAAAATCAATTTGAATTGTCTTGTATGCGTGTCGTTTGTGTCGTTACAGGCTTGTTTAATAATTTGAGGACTTGGTGCTGTTAACCTAATTGAACTAATTTTTGATGTAGGCATGTTTTTTCTCTTGTGCTTTTCCTTGTGGTCGCTGGGCCACCTTTGCAAACTTATCTTGTTTGATGTCTGGCTTTTATTCTTTATAATGTATTCAGCTCTCTTCCTCTTCAATTTGAAATTTATAACTATTTCTTGCATGGATGAATCACATAGGCTTGAGAAATCAGCAATGGGAAAACGGATTTGGAAAAATCCGACTCCAATTCTAGCTTTGTTTTAGTAATTGGAGCCACAAATAGACCTGATGATGTTGACCTGCCTTAAGGAGGCCTGGGCGATTTGATTGTGAGATTCTTTTGGATGTTCCTGACGAGATTGGGAGAGTTGAAATTCTTTCTGTGCTTACCCGAAATTTCAGAATTGAAGGTGGTTTTGATCCTAAGAAACGAAAAGGCCTTGTGTTACTAGCTGGAGGAAGAAGATGAAGATGGAGGAAGGTGGATTTGTAGGGAAGGGAGGTCAGAGGGTGGGGGTGGGTGTGGGTTTTCTTTTTTATTTTTGAATTATTTTTTCTTAAACTTTTAAAAAATAAATGAAAATTGACTTTATGATGTCAGCAAGGATGCCATGTGCCAATTTCCCTTATAAGTATGACTGTTCAGCGAATTAGATGAAAATACGGATGCTACTTAAAACTTTGTGGAAAAGATTGGATATCAGACGCAATTAACTACTAATTCCAGTGGTTTCAGGCTTCAGAATACGAAAGAGATATTTATGTTTTTGTCGGATGCCATTCCAATTTCACTCACTGTTAACTTGTCTCCTGCTCTTTGCAGAGTAGACACTTTCTTGGGCAGTGATCAAAATCGTGCTGCAAACAAACTTCTTTCTGCTTATGCTGAAGGAGATATTGAGGAAATCAAACGTGCTGCTCAATCAAGCACCATATCGCATCTCGATCACGTGGTAATTTTTCTCTCTTGTTTTTTATTGATTTATTTAATATTATTCTTATTTCATTTTCGAAATCATTTTTTTTTGTTTTACTGGTGGAGATGATCACTGCACTAACAAGTTAGATTTCTATAGCATGATATTCAGTTTCCCACTCTTTATGCGGCAAGATAATTGAGCTGTTTTGCATTTTGTGATGATAATTTTTTGTGGTTAATGAGAATTACTGTACACGTGGTCTCTGTGAGACCATGCATGTGCACATGTATCTTAGTTAAATTGGGGTTATGACAACATTTGGTTGTCAATTTGATTTTCGTTGATAAATGCTGTGTTGCGCTTACGACTTTTACCATTCTTCTAGATGTGGATAACCATATCGACAGTATTGGCACTCTGGCTTCTATCTTCCCTCTGATGAAATTTGTCTATCTCAACATGCTTATATCATGTTGAATAGGACTTTTTGCCTTGCTGATGGCAGAAACATAATCACAAAATAGCATGATGGGTTGAATTCTTGACTAGCCAAGATCTTCAAGTACTTTATAATAACATGATGGGTTGAATTCTTGACTGGCCAAGATCTTCAAGTACTTTATTCAACTATAAGCCTTCGCAAAGTCCTAGAGCAAGAGCTCTAAATTCATTCTAAGCACTGCTTCTTATACAACCAGTTGTTTCTTACTTTTTACAAGTCACCAAGTTTCCTAAGCAAAAGTACCATATTCTGTAGTTGGCCTCGTATATTTTTTGGTCAAGCCCAATCTGCATTTGTGAACACTTGGATATTTCTATCTTGGCTTTTTTTGAAGTACAATTCTTGTTCTGGAGCACTCTTTTGATACCTAAGAATTCTCTTAGCAGCTTACAAATGTTCATTAGTAGGATCATACATAAATTGACTTATAAAACTTAAGCATAACAAATATCATGCGTAGTGTGAGACAAGTAAATTAACCTGCCAAATAACTTTGGGTATCCGAGTTTATTAATAGGTGAATTATCCATAAATCTTTAGTTTTACGTCCTAGGTAAATTTCAGTTTCCTTCAGTAAGTCAGTTATGTATTTTCTTTGAGAGATACTCATTTTTTCTTTTATTCTGACCACTTCAATTCTTAGGAAATATCTTAACCTTCCTAGGTCTTTAATTTCAAACAGTGTAGCAAGTTGTGCTTTAATAATTTTAATACCCTATAAATCATCCTCTGTAATAATGATAGCATCAACATAAACAATCAATATAATAATCTTTCTGTAAACTGATACTTTAGTAAATAAAGTATGACCACTATGACCGTGACTAAATTTATGTTCTTTCATTGCCTTAGCAAATTTTCTAAACCATGCTTTTGGTGATTGTTTTAGACCATATAAGGATTTCGTAAGTTTGCAAATCATGTTACAATTAGTCTTGTTAACGAAGCCAGGTAGTATATGTATGTATACTTGTTCTTGTAAATCACCATTTAAAAATGCATTTTTGACATATAATTTACTTAATTTCCAATCTAAACTAACTACAAGAGAAAAAATGACTCTAACTGTATTTAACTTTACTACTGGTGCAAATGTCTTTAGGCAGCCTACGCCATAAGTTTGTGTAAAGCCTTTTGCGACTAATCTAGCTTTGAATCTACTTATAGGGTCATCTATGTTATATTTAATATTAAGTATCCATCTACTTTTTACTGGTTTGATATCATTTTTTCTGGGTTCCAGTTCCCAAGTTTGATTCTGGACTAATTCTCTTATTTCTTTATGAAATGCATTCTTCCATTCAGTTATACTTAGAGCTTCAGAAATATCCCTATGTATGATATAAGAATCTAAAGGACTAGTAAAAGCTTTCTACTGTAAGTTTAGTTTTTCGTATGACATGAAATTATACAATGGATATTTAATACATTTCTTAATTCATTTTCTAACAGCAATTGGTCTAGTATCCATTTCAAGTTTTGGTTCTTATTCTCTATGAAAAAGTTCTTTGTAAGTGTCTAATGGTTCTACCTGAGTATCTCGTGGTTGTGATTCATCTTCTTTAATTCTCCTTTTATAAACCTGAGTAAGGTCTTTCGCTTCCACTCTTTCTGTACTTCTAGGATCTACTTTAGTATCTGTCCTTCACTATCCCCTATTATTTCTTTCACCTTCTTGTGAAGTAGATCTAATAACATTATGATATTCCATGTACTATTCTGAGATGAATCAATACATGTACTAGTATAAGAACTATCATAAAAGGCAGTTTGTTTATCAGAGGTAATATCCAAAGTTACATACATTTTCTAGTATTAGAACAATGGCATTTATACTTATTTTGTGAATATGAGTGTCTAATAAATATACACTTAGACTGATTTAAGATTCAATTTGCTTCTTAAATGATGTTGAATATGTACATAAACAATACACCTAAATAGCTTAAATGGTAGCTCATATTATAGTGTTAGGAAATATACTATGAATATCTCCCTATGAGTCTTAAAAGATTAAACTCTAGAATTAGATAGGTAGCAATAAGTAGTGTTTCTCCTCAATAAAATTTAAGAAATTTCATAGCAAATGTAAGAGCCCTAGTTACTTCAAGTAAATGTCTATTTTTTCCTCGTTGTTGCTCTATTTTGTTGAAGTACATTTACACAAGAGGTTTGCCGATGGATCCCTGAGGCATGTATAAAATTTTCAAGGGACTGGTCTAAATATTTTGTTGCATTGTTTGTCCTAAGTGTTTTGATTGATATTCTAAACTGATATTTTATTGAACCGAAAAAGTTCTTGAAAATTTGTCCAACTTTTGACTTATTTTTCATTAAATATACCATGTGAAATAACTGGTGTTTCTACAGCTTCACCAACAAACATCAGTATAGTATTGTATAAAGTTAGGAAGAGTTTCCTTTTTTTTTTTTTTTTTTTT
>AP025066.1:25566734-25695072 GCA_036186865.1 Eustoma russellianum
CTTTTTTTTTTTTTTTTTTTTTGGTTTCACGGTGAAACTATAAATGATTGTCATTTTTACCCTTTGTTGGATAACTTTTTTTTGTATGTACTTTTTTGTTGTATGGCTTATTTGTCACTTAATGCATTTAAGAAGGATAGTTGTAGAAGATAGAATTTGCAGAGATTGTAATATAAAGTGGACATAATGTTGTAGGTTTTAAAAATGAATAAGTGAATAACAGAAACTAAGGTACAAAAGAGTTATTTTCTTAAAAGTGATTTAAACTATGCTCATGCAGTCCTGGGTAATAGTTTAGGGTTTTAGGTTTGGTGGGAAGCCACATGGTATCAAAATAAGAGGTCATCCATTCAATTCGTAGCATGTTGAATTTTTTTTTTTTTTTTTCAAGGGGTGTTGGGCATGTAATTAAAGGTGTATATGACCTGCTGATAAGAGGCAACTGTGTTGGGCCTGTCAGTAAACTGCGTATTCCGCCAACATGTTAGTTGGCTTCTTGGAGTACTCATACGTTAGAACAATCAAAGTTTGCTTCTTTTGCACCTAACTTGGATTTTGACAAGGCTTGGATTTTGAATTAAATATTCCTACTATCCCGATAAATGAACAAATTCGAGCCATGTCGAATAGTTTCTTTTTTCTTTTCTTTTTTGGGATAAATTTTGGTGACAATGTCTCTGATCTTTGTTCAATCAAAACTGTAAAACCGAACAAAACCTAATTGTCAGACAACTTTGCTGCTGATGTTCTCCCTGATCATTTGTTTCTTGTAACAATTTTCGTCATTTTGATACTCTCTAGGAGAAAAGGAAAGTATATTCAAGTCTAAATTTGACATGACTTGGTGCGCTTACAGTCATGCTGATTGTTGAGAACAACTTCAACTTTGGCCGCCGGAGTTGTTTACATTTTTTCTTTTTACTGTTGTTTCCATTTCTAATGGAGTCAAGGACACACTCTTTTTTAACTTTGGAATATGATAGAATAAAGCAAATGACTCACAAAATTGGATGTGCTTCTTATATTGTGAAGTAGCAGTTGATAGACATAGCTTAATGCATCATTATAGATCATCGGAATCAACCTCTGTATATTTCTAACATATGGGTATGGTTGCGTACATCCAACCCCCATGCTTCGCCATAGGCGGAAGCCTCTAAGGCAATGGGGTTAAGTTGTTGCTGTAAATGGAAGTTTTTAGTAGCCCTTCCTACAGTTAAAACTGCTATGAATTCTCATGTGTAAAACTTCCTGTTTCCAGATAATAAGGCTTGCTAAGAAATTACCAACGGGAGATGTTACTGGATTGAAGAAACATGCGTCAGAAGAGGAAGAGCCCATTGATGAAGATGATCTTACCTGATGACATCTTGCCTTCGTTGGCTCGGGTTTCAATTGTGTGAATATTCCTGGATTATGACCTTGTATTCTAATTACAATAAATGGAGGTCTTGTTATTTTCTACTGGGTCACACAGATTTGTAAGTACAAAATGGAAGAAACCAAAACAAGGATACTGAGTGTTTTTTTACTAGGAAAAGTTGCAAGTTTTGGTGCATCTGTTGTCTGCTATGGTGTAATTTCTACTGTGAATGTGATTTTTATTGTGTAATATGTGAAAGGAAAAAAGTTCTGACCTCCAAATGTGAACGGTCGGAACTAATTCGTTGAGCCAACTGTATTCAGTTCTCCTCATAACTAATTCTTTTAGAATGTGAAACATCAAATATCCAAATTTCGTTCAACATATGCTGAAAGAGCGTTTCCGGTATACTAAGCTTCTTCGTTTGTGCAGGATTCAGAGAGAGTGATCGGATCGCTTCGCGATCTGATGCACGTAGTCTTATTTTACATTTTTGTGCAATTCTACATTTTTGTGCTAGAGGCTGTTTTCCCATCTCGAACATGTGACCTCAAAGTCACAAAACAACAATTTTACTAGTTGTTTCAAGGTCCGTATCGTTCAAATAATAAATTCAACATTGTGTATAGTTCTTATATTAATCATCCAGAGGATTTTAAATTTCAGTTAAGACCAGTTTTCAAGAAAATACAGCATTTATAAGTATCTTAAACATGGTCTTTAGAACTGCAGAAATATGTCCCAAAATTCGACTTTCTAGTGTGTTGAGAAGTTAAGTCGGACCATTTTTAAGATAGAGGAAGTAATCCTTTTGAGATTCTTCAATACCAATACAGAGCTAATTCATTCTAAACAAATTATCACGTAGGCAAAAAATTTCATGGCACTTAACTATTTTCGGAAGAATGCTTTGGTACTTAAACCTTTTTTTTTTTCAGATTCATCTACTCATCTTTTAAAAAGCGTAACAGATAACTCCGATACTTTTTTTTTAAGTGGCCGGATTCAAGGATAAATGCGTCTTTTCTGAGGGTTTTTTTTCTTAGATACATGAATTTCAACTATACCATTATGTTGATTTTTTTTTAACCTCATCTGCATCTAATATCACCACCACCTCACCTTTAACCACCTTACGTCACCACCAATACCGTCATTCCTCCAATCTTCACCTTTCCAACACTAACATTACTAAAACGGAAATCCATTGCAGCCGCTTACACCCCTCGAAATTGGGCCCTCGACTGTTTACACCCAAGAAAAATGAAAGAAACAGCAAAATAATTGTACAAGCTGGGCGAATTTCCTATATAAATACAAACTCGTAGACTAGACTTTTTTTTTTTAAGTTAAGTTTTCATACATGAGCCATTGATGACGAAATTACAAAGGGTTGTTGCTTAGACAAACTGCAAAACTAGCTTGTTCAAAATATAGATGGTTTACGAAAAAAGCCTAACTGCCACACTATACAAAATAATTGTCCTAGAATAAAAACAGACACAAGCTTAACTTGTTTAAAATGAAGGTAGCTTACAACATGAAATCTCAATACTAATGCCAACCTTTATTGCTGTTTCAAATAGACCAAAATGACTCTAGCACTTTACACACAGTACATTAAGATGAGGCAATAGGTTGGAAACTTTTGTGCTCTCCCCTTCCCTTCCAACGTCACACCATTCTCGTAATAAATATACAATGCTTTTTTTACACAGAAAAACATTATTAACCTTAGGATAAGTGGCTAACCACCATATTTACAAAATGAGTTAGGAAACACCCAACTCTATCTCAGTCTCAACATTCGGATTAACCCCAGGATATCTTGCATACAAAATCACCTTTTTGGGAACAGAAGTTCATATCTATGAGATGACACAAGGACTTTACATTCAAGAAGTACTGTCATTTTCACTTGGATAAACATCCCTCACTTTGGAAGTCCTTGAATGCTTCTTCACCTTTTGGGGGACATCTAACCATTTTTTGATCAGTTCAAATACCCTTTCATCTCGTAATAGTCCGCGATGACTGCAATCAATTCCTACTCTTTCAACAGCCTCAAAATTGTCTCCCTGTAGCATGATCCACCAAAAAAAGATAGGAAAAGAAAAAATCGTACACAGAGACAAGAAAAACTTGAAAAGGGAAGAAAAGGCATTCACAAATCATAACTTTTAACTGAAATTTAACACTGTACATCAGCAAGACTTTCAAGAGCCACAAATTTGCAGGTACACAGTATCTAGTCTCCAACGATGGAAAACTAGCCTTCTATTAGCTCTGTATGTGATTTTCAGTTGTGTTGATTCAGAACACACACACATAAGTGGACGATTTATCCCGAGAAAAACCCTAAAAGCACTGTCCGTAATCTTCCAAATCTAAAGCTGATTTTTAATAAGGAATGCTGGTCAATATATCAACTAGGTAATCCCTCATTTTGCCCGTGACATCCCCAAGTACAGAGAAAATTAATCCAACCGGGACTTTGAAAGCCGATACATCCTACAACTGGTTAGAAATTTCTGAATTACTATATCGGCATTCATTGTTTTAGAGATTATAGGCCATTCTCATATTCTGAATCCATTTCCAAATTTACTCTATTATTGTGTTAGCATTAACCAGCCTACAATTCATCCTCAAGAAAGTCAAGTAACAGTTCAAATTTGAGAGAAGTACCTTTGCTGATTCCGTGGGCACAGTGCCATCTCCATCCACGAAAGAGTACCGGGGCTGGAAAAGGAAAACAAATCTAATAAGCTGATCCAAACTTGAATCAATGTGAAAGAGAGAACTAACTAGTAAGCATCAGTATACTATTACTATACCTGGTTGAGAAAATTATCCAAGCATGGCAGTGAATAAGCAAACATAAATCGATACGGCAGGGATTTGAGTTTTGCAAAAAAAAAAAAAAAAAAAAAAAATCTTCTTCCATAATCCTCAAAACCATAGATAGAAGGGGGGCAGTGAGTTTGTTCTGGTAGTCAATAGTTTGAAGGCAACGGATGTGACGTATAATTCAGAGTGAGATCATATTAATAAATAATTTTTTAAAAAAATAAAAACTAGAAATAGGAAAAATACCATTGTGTGGCAGATATCGGAGCAGTCACTCACGGGAGAAGACTCTGTACCATAGCTGCAGCAAATACATATATATCTCAGAAAATCTTTTCCATAAAATCGATGCCCATGTCACATTTTTTTGCAACAAATTCATAAGGGAAACTTAAGAGCTCATTGCCAAAATATTTACTGAGGTTTATATTTTACCCCTTCTTGATGTTAAAGGCAATCTGCTATACCCCTCTATGTTTAGAACTACATCTTTCACATCTCCATATTTGGATTAAAAGGTAAAACCGACGAAATCCGTTAATTTTAACTGAAGATGGATTGAACGCGCTATTTTATTTGTATATAAAAGCGTTTTAAATAAAAGTATATGGGAAATTACTATTTTATACTTAAGAAAAATAAAAATTCAAATAAATTATTTTACCTATCCCCTTTTCATCTTCCTTCTCGTTCCCACTGTCCAGCCCCGCCCCTTCGCCCCCCCGCCCCCCAACACTCCCACCTTTTTCTCAGACACTCCCTCAGCCTGCACAACTACCTCCTCATCCTCTTCCCTCCCCTATCTCCCCGCCCCCCCAACCATCCTGATCTCTTTGCCCGACCCCTCTACCTCGACCCCAATTACCGCTGATGCCCCGTCCTCCTCAAACTGAGACCATTGCTCCTCCTCCTTTGCCCATCACCGCTGCCCCTCTCCCCTAGACCCCATCCCCTACTCCCATTTCCCCACCCCATCCCTCAAGCTCTTAACTTTTGGCAAAAGACCCGACAAATCACACGAATTTTTTAACAAATTACAAACTTTTCAAGAAAAATTCCAGCAGGGTAATCTTATAGAGAAAACACAAATGCTGATTTCTTTTCCAAATTAGACCAAGATCCATTGGACGGTGCAAAATTGAGAGTTGATTTCTTACTGTGAAGTGTATGATAATAATACACCACTGAATTTCTTAGTAGGTTGATATTTGAAATTGTCTATCTGTATGGACGTGAACTTTGCAAATGTGGTTTGTCGGAAACTTTGCAAAAGTGGAGATGGTGATGGCCAACAGGAGAGAGGTGTGCAGGAGGGTTATTGATTGCGACATTGTAAGGAGTAGCAAGGTGTTGGTGGGGGGCAGGGAGACAACACGTGTTAGGTGGGAGGGATTAGTCGAGGGACAGGGTGGGACTGGAAGGTAGCTATGGAGGAGGTGAGGAAGGGGTTTGAGTCGTTTGACCACTGGCGCAGGAGGGGTTTTTCTTTTTCTTTTTCTGTTTGGTTAGTTTCAGACGATGATGTATAGTAATGAGGGTATTTTAATATTTTCATGCGTTTATGTTATAAGTGACAGATTCCATCCATTTTACTTTTTAGTCCAAACATTGAGGTGGTTTAAGGATGTATTTCTAAACATAGAGGATACGAGGGATTACTTCTAACATCAAGGGAGGAAAAGGTAATTAACCATTAAAGTACAAGCCAAGTACCACAAATAGTTCAGCTGAAGAGCTCTGAGGTTTTACATCTCCCTATCAGTAATTCTTTCAATTAATAAGCTCTCTCCTTTTATCCATGAGTACAAAGTCACAGGCACATGTTGCACTAACACAGAACACCTTTTCCATGTTTGTATGACCTAAGGACACATTGAGCACTTAAAGTAAGAAATATTTTGGCAATGTTGCTTAACAAGCATAGCTAAACCCTTAGACGATAAAGAATACTCGCCCTGTTAGATGAATAATCACAAGGAAAATAAGCCTTTTGGTACCAAATTCAGAAAAGGAACAGATAATGCACCACAAGATACTAGGGTATAACAAAGATTAGAGAGAGCAATGAATCTCCACCCACGAGGGGACAAAAAATGCAGGAACACGGGAAGTCAGTAGAACCGTTTCTTGCGCAAAATGAACATAAAAATATTCAATAAATATTTTTTTTAATGACTTGGGAAAATCGTAAACATACTCCTAACGAATTTCTAGATGCAGTTTTGAGACAATATCCAGGCATATTTCCCCAGAATTGGAAAATAATAGCTATAATTTATGCACAACATCAAATTCCTGGCCATGGTAGAAGTCTATTCAGAAAAACAAAGCATCCACACTATCCTATGATGCAAGTGGATAAATTTTAAAGAACTCAACATAAAAGGATTCTCCTCTTCCAAGAAATATTTGCATCAAACTGTAACCCAATGGTTTAAAGATAGAAATGCAAATCATCTCACCACCTAATATAGAATCCACAATGAAGCAAACAAACTCCAAATTCATGGATAGTACATAAAGCATGCATCTTTGACGTACCAAACATCGAAAGGTGTATCACATGATGTTCCAAAGATGTTATAGAAAGAAATTCCTTTCGGCAGCTGGACACTGTTGATAATTTGGCGGGTCTCCTCGGCCCACTTAAGAATGGATATATTGAAGGGCAGAGCAACTGTTTTCCCGTTATATTTTAGCTGCAACACAAAATTAAGGCAAATAACAAAACAAATTAGAAAATGCTTTATAGTATTTTGAGATTATATTTTCAATATTGTCAGGGACCCTTTCGCTCAAAGTTTCCCAGAAAAATATAGAAATTCATAGCGTAATACATATTGTACACATACAAATACACATTGTACACGTACAAATATATACAGATTGTGTTTGTACACACATAGTACATACACTTATATAGCTTCTATGCATTAGAATAAGTCATCAGTTTGACTTCAAGTATAGAGCCGTTGGGGACAGGAATATAGGCGTTGGCAATATAGCTATTGGCGTCCCATGCCACTTTTGGCTTCTGTAGGCTGATGATTGCAGCCTCAATTAAAAGGGATCAGCCTTATATATTTTCACTACTTGATGAATAAAACATCTTCAAGTTTGTATATGGTATCAAAGCTTTATACTCTCTTCCACTCTACTCTCTTCTGCTGAAGAAAATTAAATAGCTTCCATGCCAAAAACTTATGAAACTGAGATAACTTCTACCCTGGAGACTTCAAGGGCAGGGTCTAAAGCCAATACAATCTCATTTTATAGGGCACCTATAATGATTAAAAACCGTAAAGTAACATGCAACAATTACCTGCCATGAAGCTGAGATGTTTATAACAGAAAGAGGAAAAGAAGATTACCTATATAGAAAATAGTTATCCTAGTCTCAACTGAACCAAAGTTTAGACTCTGGAAGTCTGAAAACTCAATTATCATGTCATGATTAATAGGGTCTATGACCTCTGAAATAAGTGATAATTCCATTCTCTATTTTACTGCTGCTGAAATATGGACAACAGCAAAGGAGATGTATTCCAAAAAGGATAACATCTCTGAGTTGTATGAACTTGAAGCTCAGCTTCAAGATATAAATCAAACAGGGAGACTTACATGTTAATAAGTACTGTTATCAGCTTATCAGAATATGGCAGCAAATTGACATATTTGAAACAAATTCATGGACCTATCAGGCTGATGACCTTTTATTTAAACAAATTACTAAAGCCAAGAGCATTGTTTCCATTTCCAATAGAATCAGTGACACACTCTTCCTTGACTTTGAAATATGATGGAATAAAATAAAATGACTCACTAAATTTGTTGCGCTTCTTATATTGTGAAGTAGCAGTTGATCGACACAGCTTGACGCAATTTTCATTATGAGTCGTCAGGAAACAACCTCTGTGTGTATCTAACACATGGGTATGGTTGCGTACATCTGACCCCTTCATACCCCGCCATAGCCGAGAGCCGCTAAGGCATTGGGGTAATGTTGTTGTTGTTTACTAAAACCAAGAGCGTATTCAGGTTTCTCACATGTCTCCATAAAGACTTTGATGCTATAAGGAACAGATTCTTTGTCACAAAGCCCCTTCCAAGCTTAGACACTGTCTTCTCTGAAATTAGACATCGAGAAAATAGGATAAAGTTGATGATGAGAACACTTCTCACCATAGCAATAGAAGGATCTGCACTTCTGACTGATAGAACTTCAAATGACACTAACGACTCTACTACTCAAACAGCCATACCAAATGGTACTTCAATATCTTGCTTTGTATCTAGAAGAACAGGCGCTTCAGGATACCTAGACAGCAGGCCATACTGCAGATATTACAAGAAAATAGCACATCGTGGAAGATCGTTGGAAACTACATGGAAGACTACGAGACAGCAGGCCCCTAAGATAACACGCTCAGTGTGACAAATGCTTGAAGAAACAACAACATACCCTATACAGCTAACACTTTGAACAGCAATCATCACACAGTTCAAGGACAAGGACATACCTCTACCTTACCCACTCAAAGTAAGATAGAGGTTCTGATTCACTTGCTAAATCAACATGCAACAACACAATCCACACCAATCCAGACCACCATGGTCAATTCAGGTAAAACATGTAAAAGTAAGACACATTCATAGATCATTGACTCAGGCGCCTCTGATGACATGACACATACAAAGATGTTTTACTTTAGTATGAACTATTTACTAATCCTAAAAAGGTAAAGATAGCCGATAGAGTAAGTCTGCGGTTATAAGTAAAAGCATGGTTAAACTATCTAGCAAACTGTTTCTATACAATCTGCTATATATTCTCTCATTAAATTTTAATTTGATATCAGTAAGTAAAATAACTAAAGATAACCATTGTCATGCTTGTTTTTCACAATCTAAATGTTGGTTTCAAAAGAATACTATGAGCGAGATGATTGGCAATGCTAAGATACTAGACATCCTCTTCATTTTGCAAGCGGAAGATAAAGAACAATGTAGGAAACAAGATAGGTTAGCTAGAGTATATGCATAGAATCAAGTAGGGATCACATTTTCTATGGGATAAGAAATTGGGACATCCCAACTTTATATACAGGAAAGGCTTATACCATAATTATTTACAAGAGTTAATATGAAATATGTCTATTGTGAAGTTTGCCAATTAGCTAAACATACTAGAGCTACTTATTCTGCTAAGATGTATAAATCTGCGGAACCCTTCAACTTGGTACATTCAGTTTTTTGGCGATCCTCTAGAGCCACTAACATTAATGGAGCAAGATGTTTATTACGTTTGTTGATGACCACAATGATAACTTGGGTATACCTAATGAACACAAGTCTAAAGTAGGACAGATCATCGAGACATTTGTTAACTTAGTCAAAAATCAATTTGGGACCACTATTAAAACACTTAGATCATATTATGGAGTTGAATATCTGGACAAAACAATTAGGAATTTTATGTATGAATAGGAAACACATCATCAGACTTCTTGTGTATATACCCCACAACAGAATGGAGTAGCTGAGAAGAAAAATAGATACTTGCTACAAGTAACCAGAACAGTGATGTTTTCCATGAACGTTCCCAAATTTTATTGAGGAGAAACCATACTTACAGCCACATGTCTAATTAACAGAATGTCTTATGGGGTGTTATCTTTTAAAACTCGATTTATCTAATGATTGAACCATTTTTCAATACTAATATGTTACTTGACTTACCATTTAACTTATTTGGGTGCAATGCATATGTACACATACATTCCCACTTGAAAAGTAAACTAGAGCATAGGTCAACTAGGTGCATCTTCCTTAAATATTCTGGAAAATAGAAAGGATATAAATGCTATTGTGCCACCACTAAAAAGATGATTGTAACCTACATTTGATGAAGGGAATACATATTATTCAGAAATTGCTAATACATAAGGTAGTATACGTGAAAGAGAGAGTTTTTAGAGTACCACTGATGTTGTGAGATCAACCCCACTAGGGAATGATCTTCAGACAGGAGAGAATGAGAAAACCATTACAACAAAGGAATCTGGGAATATGGATAGTACACAGACTATGACAAGACTTAATCTTCCAATAACTAGGGTGTATACCAAGAGTCACCTGCAGATAGATGATGATCCATTTGCCATAGGAACAGAAAGTTACCCTGAGTCTAAACCTTCACAAGATAGCAAGCCCACTGCACTTAGAAAAGGTGTTAGCAAATGCATTGAACACCATCTTCACAGCTTCCTGACTTACAAAAGACTTAGTTCACAATTTAAGAAGTTTATTGCCTCTTTAGATAATCAAAAAATACCAAGAGACATTCATGATCACTGATTATTTCTCACTGGAAGGATGTTGTATATGAGGAAATAGAGGCTCTACTTAAAAATAAAACATGGGAACTGGCATCAATACCTAAGGATACTAAAACTGTGAGTTGCAAATCGGTATTATCTGTTAAATACAATATTGATGGAACAATAAATAGGTATAAAGTTAGATTAGTAGGTAAGGGATTTACACAAACATACGGAATATACTACTTAGAAATATTTGCACCTATAGGAAAGTTAAATACTGTTCAAATCATTTTTTTCTAGCTGTTAATGCAGATTGGTATATATTTCAGCTAGATGTTAAAAAAATTCTTAATGGAGATCTACAAGAAGAAGTGTATATAGATGTACCTCTAGACTTTAGTGACAAAACTAATAAACAGAAAGCATGAAAACTGAAAAAGTAATTACATGGTATGAAGCAATCACCAAGATCATGGTTTAGAAAATTTACAAACGCAGTTTCTAAGCATGGTTTTAAACAGACACAGAGTGATCACAAAAGGTATTAAGATAGAAGAGTAACTATTCTTATTGTATATGTAGATGATATAATATTCACTGGGAATGATTTATAGGGCATAAGGAAAATAAAAGAACGGTTGGCTAAGGAATTTGAAACTTAAAGATCTAGGAAAATTAAGATATTTCTTAGAAACAGAAGTTGAGAAGACACATATTGGCATGAGTATAGCACAAAAAAAAAATTACTCCAGATTGGTTGTAGGACATTGGAATGCTTAGCTGCAACCAGCACTCACCCTTGTGGAACCAGGTCATAAACCAAGGGAACAGTGGGATAAAACTCCCACTGACAGGCTAAGGTATCAAAAAATAGTAGAAAAACTAATTTACTTATCCTATACTAGGCATGATAAATGTTACGCTATGAGTTTTGAGTCAATGTATGCATGATCCTACTAATAAAGATATTATTGTTGCTATCCGAATTCTCAGGTACTTAGAGGCAACGCCTGGACAAGGTTTGTATTTCAGGAAAAATGAAGATACATACCTTCAAGTGTTTACTAACGCATACTAGGCAGGATCAAGTGTAGAATGAGGCCAACTACTGGATATGGCACCCATTTGTGGGGGAATTTAATAACTTGGAGGAGCAAGAAGCAACCAGTAGTTTCAAGGAGTAGAGTCAAGGCAGAACTTAGAGCATTGACGTTAGGCCTCTGTGAAGGCTAATGAGAAAGAGGTTGATTGAAGAGTTGGGACAGTCAGTATCTCTTTCAATCAGCATCTGCTATAATAACATCTTTGCCATTAATATGGCAGAAAACCACGTTCAATATGACAAGTCCAAGCATGTTCAAAATGATATACACTTTACAAGGGAGAAGATTAAAGCTAATACTATCAGAATTGATCATATTTACTCAAAAGTGCAAGTAGACATCTTCACCAAGCATTTCTATACAAGTATTTCAGAATTTAGTTACCAAGCTTGGTTGTATAAATATATACACCAAGCTTAAGGGGAAGAATAGAAATTCGTAGTGTAGTACATACTATACACATATAGAACAACAACATTACCCCATTTTACATATATTGTACACGTACAAATACACATACATAGCTTGTACATATTAGAATAAGCCATTAGTGTGATGAGTTTAGCAATAGAACCATTGGAGGCAGGATCATAGCTATTGGAAATATAGTCGTTGGCATTCTGAGCCACTTTTGGCTTCTGTAGTTGATGATTTCAACTTCCATAAAAAGAGACCAACCTTGTACATTTTAATTACTTAATGAATAAAATAAAATATAAAGAAGCATGGTAACTAAAACTCAATAAAATTACGAGTAGCATACAAATCTAATCACAAATGACAATAGTTAATAGAAGAGGCGAAACTCAAATGCATGATACATAAGCATAGTCATGATACATGGAATTTAGGACAGGAAGGCTAGAATTACGCCCTTTCTTTCCAAAGGGGATATAAGATTGAATCATATTGGCCCCAAGATGAACAACAAATTATTTCATGTCTAGGATTGCTACTCACCTGTGCGCCATTCTCTTGGTGTTTGATATGTCTCACTATTCTAAGGGAGCAGGTAACAGTTGATCATTACATGAAGAAAATAACAAAATGTGCTTATAGAATGTTATCCTTCTCACATTTCCAGAAGTCCCCAAAAAATCCTTGGGAAGCTTATGCGAGCTTCTAGTCCATATAATCTTAATATATTGTTTCTAATTGGAGTTGCATGATGCCAAGAAAAAAGAAAAATTGTTCACAATTTAACAACACAGGGAGAGTGGCTAGGACTGTACTAAATTTTTAAAAATCAGACCAATTGATCGAACCAAATTGATCCAGAAACAGAAAAAACTGAACCACGGTTTTAGAGCCGGTTTATAGGTAAAGCAAAAACTGGACTAGGCTATTTGGTTTGGTTTTAGTTTTCAAAAAATAAAATTGTTAAAACTGGACATGAACGGTTTGATATAATACACATACATATATGTGTGTGTATTATTTATATAAATATGCCTACCTCAACTATATGTACCCAAATCCCATACCCCAATAAACATTTGAGCAGCCGTCCATTTCTCTGTAACCTCCAACTTCTTTCTCCTCCCATTCATCAAAGTCTCCAGATCCATCTGTGAAGTTGAGACCACACAGATTCTAGAGTATAGACTCTAGAATCTCGTCCAGAAATAAAGATTTCAACATCAAAGAGTTCTCTTCCTCTCTTTATATCTCGCCCACGTTAAAGAGTTTCTTCTTGTCGTTTTCTTCTTTTCCCTTCATTTAGTCTCCATGGGAAAAAAAGTTTTTTTCTTTCTTCTAGCATTTTTCTTGTTTTCCTCCTTTGTCTATCTCTTTTCCTCTTTTACTTATTGTAGCAGGGGCGAATTTTGCTACAACAGCATAAGGATTTGTTGCAGCAGGTTGAAGAGTTCTCTTTCTTGGGATAAATTTCCTTCTTTTGTTTTCTGTTTGATACTTCTCTTTTATTTTGTTTCATCTGTTTAGCTTTCTCGTTCAAGGAAATGTTTGATTTTGATATATTTTCTTCTCTAATCCAATTTTTGATTGACTTTACTGATGGGACTAACTCGTCCGAATCTGGTGAGCCAATGTCGCCGGAGGTAGTGGTGATGTTGATGAAGACAAGGAGTTGATGATGATTAGTAGTTATTACTACTTCAGGTAGTTTTAGTAGAGAAGGCCGTCTAGATTGGGTTGAGGAAAGAGCTGGCGGGGGTCAGAAGGTGAGAGAGAGTGGAGACTGATCGGGAAGGATGGAACAAGTTATAGGTTAGAGGAAGAGTGGATGAAGGCATTTTAGGGCTAATGTCGGAGGACAAACCAGGAAAAACTGAAATCAACCCAAACCAAATTGCTCAGGTCAAACAGTTTGTTGACCGGTTCAACTCAGTTTCGGTTTTGACATTTTCAAACTGTTAAAAACATTCCAGTTTGTAATATACCTAAAAACTGACTCGACTGTACTATAAATACCCCTAAGAGTGGCCCACAAACATCTGTAAAAATCAGAGTGATGATGTCTGGCTCAAGTTGCAACCTAACCTTACTATATTAGTTCTTTTTGTTTTTTGCCTTTTTGGTAATTAAACTCACTATATCTGCCTATCAGAAACCTCAAATTCGGCAAACATAAGCCTCTGTATTCTCTTTAGGTATATAAACTAAACCGTCTGGTCATAACGAGGTTAAGATTCTCTTTGGCTAATAGTCATATCTATACCGTGTGTCTGGTTTGATAATATGCAGCAAGCTATATAAGGTAATTGTTGGTTATCGTGAGAAGGAAGATACAGAACTGCCACCGACAATATTTGCATCTTGAGCAAGATTAAACTTGCTCTTCACCCAAAGAGAAAAAAGAGAGAGAACGGTTAAGAGCAAAAGTAGATCCATCAAAAATTTAAAAAGAAAAAAAGGAAAAGAACAACAACACAGGGGAAAAAACCTCTACGTGACGGTATAATGGAGTTTTCATTCAAATCCAAACGACAGTCTCTATTAACAACCCAAAACTCTTCATAGTGTTGAAATATTTAGTCATCAGCAGCAGATTTCGGCGGCCAACTCTTGAAACGGCAAAAATAATAAAACCTCCATTAATTACAAGTTTCTTGATCTTATTAAATATGTATAGAAATTAGGTGCAGTAAATTATCCTTTTGTACGTTTTTTCCTTCCCGTTTTTTGTGATTTTACCGTTGCTGAACAATGTATAAATGGGCAATTGCCTTGTGAATAAAATTTAAGACTGTTTCACAAAAGTCTTCCTTGCATTATTGTATCAGAGCCACACTCTCCTATTCTCTGCCCTTTGGCTTTCCAATTTTAGCAGCATTAATTACTGGCTATCATCTTCGTCAAAATCTACCAAAATTCATTCCTCCTGCCGAAAGTAAATACTGCAGGAAATAATTCCTCTGACAGCTGGACTTTCATTCCATACACTCTATTACCTTTTTCGCTTCAACCAATCAAATACCCCCGTAAACATTCTGCAATTTCCCCTGGCTCCCGGTTCAAACTATCAACCATGGCAGAATTTGAGTCTACGTCAACCGTGGAAACTTCTTCAAGAGCTGAGACAAATAACAACAATCCTATTGATCACAATACTGTTGTTATCACAAATCAAAAGCTAACAGGTCACTACTACATTTCATGGAGCAGTGCAGTAGAGCTCTTCATAACCGGTCGTGGCAAGGAGGATTATCTCCATGGACGCGTTTCGATTCCAAACACGGATGATTCGAGATTTAGATCTTGGAAGAGTGAAAATTCCATGATAATGTCTTGGCTATTAGGTTCATTGACCCCAGAAATCAGTGACGATTTCATTCTTTACGATACTGCTATAGAGATTTGGAGTGCTACTGCAGAAATGTATTCAAAACGCGATAACACTGCAGAATTGTACGAACTAGAAGCACAACTTCAGGAAATTAAACAAGGAGATCATCCAGTCAACAAATACTACAGTGAATTATCCAAAATTTGGAGGCAGATCGATATGTTTGAAGCTTTAAAATGGGAAAGTCCAATAGATGAGCAGCTCTTCAAAACATTTGTTGAAACCAAGCGTTTGTTCAAATTCCTTACTGGCCTTCGTAAGGATTTCGACGCTACAAGGAGCAGGATTCTCGGATCAAAACCACTTCCGAATTTGAAGGTCGCATTTTCTGAAATCCGGCAAGAAGAAAGCCGTCTAAAAGTCATGCTGGGGACTCCATCAATCTTGGTTCATGAAGGAGCAGCCTTCATCACTAAGGCTAAAGAGGAAAACTCACCTACTCTTCCGCATCAAAATCAAATAACCAGTTTTGTGTCACAACGCAACAATTCTCATTCACGCCATCAGGGTAAAAATCTATATTGCAAATATTGCCACAAATCAGATCACACGATTGCAAATTGTTATAGAAGGCATAATAGTGAAAGAAATGGACAGTCTAGTTCTCAGTGGAAAGGACCCAGATCATCCTCACAAACACAGTATTTTGACAAGAAGCAGTCCGGTTTTGCAACCACTCCTGGACCGGCCTTCGCTGCTGCCCCAGCAAGCTGTGAGGACAGTGGAACTACAGAGTCTTCACTTCAAGGTCAAATTGAACAAATCTTAAAAATCCTTAACCAACAAGGTACTTCTTCTCAAATTCAAGCAACAATGGCGACTACAGGTAACCCGAAAAACCCCGCTTCTACAGTATGGATTATTGACTCTGGACCTCACATCACATGACTAATAATTCCCAGCTGTTGTCTAATTTTAAGCACAATAATAAATCACTAACTGTTAAAATCGCTAATGGTATGTATCTTGAAATTCTGGGCAGAGGAGATGTAATATTAGACAAAAGCTTAAAACTGTTAGATGTTTTATTTGTTCCCAGATTGGATTTTAACTTACTGTCAGTAAACAAAATCACCAAAGATAATAAGTGTGTAGCAGTTTTCTCTCCCACATCATGCTGGTTCTCATCCTCTCAGCTTTTATCTCAGGAAATTCCAATGATGGAGATGATTGGCAATGCTGAAGAAGAAAATGGACTTTACCTGCTAAAGAAAACTGGATCCGGATGTCATGCCCAGAACCGACAATATGGGAGCCAGAATACCCGTTTTTTCACATCTGCTTTACCACCATTTTCTCACTCTGTTTGTTATTCTCCTCCTATTACTTATAGTTTGCCTACTATTTGTAATAGCGAAACTGTATCAGATTGTGCCCTTAGAATCAAAAACATTTTGCATCATCATAATATCATGGGGCATCCTAGTTTTCCTTATATGAAAAAATTGTTTCTTGAATTATTTTCAAAAGTTGATACTAAAGCCTTGTTTTGTGATATTTGTCAGTTAGCAAAACAAACTAGGAGTTGCTATACACCTAGGAATTACAGGAGTTCTCAGCCATTTAATCTAGTTCACTCGGATATTTGGGGTCCGTCTCGCATAGCTAATATTAATGGAGCTCGTTGTTATATAATTTTTGTCGATGATCATACACGAACCACCTAGATTTATCTCATGAAACATAAAACCGAAGTTGGTCACATTTTTAGGACTTTTGTTAATTTAATAAAAAATCAGTTCGGGTCCAACATTAAAACTCTCAGGTCTGACAATGGAAGCGAATATCTTGATACCAGTATAAAAGAATTTATGGCTGAAAAAGGAATACATCATCAGACATCTTGCACCTATACACCCCAACAAAACGGGGTAGCTGAAAGGAAAAATCGTCACATACTGGAGGTAACAAGAGCTCTTATGTTTACTACTCATGTGCCAAAATTCTATTGGGGTGAGGCTGTTCTAACAGCAACTACCTCATAAACAGAATGCCTTCAAGAATTTTGAATTTCAAGGCTCCCAAGGATATGCTTCTTGAGACATTCCCATGGACTAATTTATTCTCTTCATTACCTCTAAGACTGTTTGGTTGCACTACTTATGTTCATATTCAACCCCACCTTCGGAGTAAATTGGATGCTAAATCAGTTCGATGCATTTTTCTAGGGTATTCATGCACTCAAAAAGGATATAAATGTTATTGTCCTACAACTAGAAAAATGCATGTTAGTCTTGATATCACTTTTAATGAAAAATTACCCTTTTATGCAGATAATTGTACAATTAATCACAATCTGACTAACAAAGAAGATTTATGGAGTTTCTTTGACACTGTGTCTTTCCCTCAGGATACTACCACTTCCGAAGACCATAATCTCATGGAAACCCAAAATCGGCCTCAGTTACCTGTTACTCAAGATTATACCCAAAGATCACAATCAAACACTACTCCTCAAAATGATACACTTGAAAATATACCTTCAAGAGAAGAATACATTGAAACAAGCAGTATTAACGATCGTCCTATCGCTCTTCGAAAAGGAACAAGAGAATACACGTCCAGACCATGGCCTATATTTGACTACCTTGCCTACAGCAAACTTTCTCCTCGATTCAAGGCCTTTACAGTTACCCTTGACTCACATCCCATACCAAAAAAATTTCAAGAAGCCATTATCAATTCTAAGTGGAAAGAAGCCATTGATACTGAGATGACTGCTCTTATTAAAAATCAGACCTGGAAATTGATTCCCCGCCAAGATTACATGAAACCCGTAGGATGTAAGTGGGTCTTCACCATTAAACATAATTCTGATGGATCAATCAATAGATACAAAGCTCGGCTCGTTGCCAAAGGTTTCACTCAATCCTATGGAATTGACTATCTTGAGACCTTTGCTCCAGTTGCAAAACTCAATACTGTTCGAATTTTGTTTTCTCTTGCAATCAACTTAGACTGGGAACTACACCAACTCGACGTCAAAAATGTCTTTTTAAACGGGGATCTACACGAAGAAGTGTACATGAATATCCCTCCTGGCCTTGATCTTCCTAAGGGTTCCCATCTTATATGCAAACTTCAAAAATCCATCTATGGCTTGAAACAATCACCCAGAGAGTGGTTTAAAAAGTTCACAAAAATCATCAAGGATTATGGATACAAGCAAGCACATACTGATCATACAATGTTTATAAAAAAAATTTCTCACAAAATTACCATTCTTATTGTGTATGTTGATGATATCATCTTAACAGGAAATGATTCAGAAGGTATATCGCAAACGAAAGAATATTTGTCCAGGAAGTTTGAGCTAAAAGATTTAGGCCATCCACGCTATTTTCTTGGGATGGAGATCGCTAGAACTCTACTGGTATGAGCATTTCTCAAAGAAAATATACTCTTGATTTGTTACAGGAAACTAGGATGATCGGTTGTAAACCAGCACCAACTCCCTTGGAGCCCGGTCAAAGGAAATTGAAGATGGAAGTATCATACTCAAGCATGTCTCAACCAACGATCAAGTCGCAGATATCTTCACAAAACCAGTTTCTACTCAAGTCTTCCAAAAACTTATCTTCAAGCTAGGTTGTATAAATATCTACACCTAGCTTGAGGAGGGGTGTTGAAATATTTAGTCAGCAGCAGCAGATTTCGGCGGCCAACTCTTGAAACGCCTAAAATAATAAAACCTCCATTAATTACAAGTTTCTTGCTCTTATTAAATATGTACAGAAATTAGGTGCAGTAAATTATCCTTTTGTACCTATAAACGGGCAATTGCCTTGTGAATAAAATTTAAGACTGTTTCACAAAAGTCTTCCTTGCATTACATAGTCTCCATTTTCAACTTAATTTTTCATTGCCTACTAGCCCTGAAATCTATCTAATAAGTGTGGATAACAAACAGAAAAGTGTTGCTTGCATCGTTTTCCAACTTAATTTTTCATTGCCTACTAGCCCTGAAATCTATCTAATAAGTGTGGATAACAAACAGAAAAGTGTTGCTTGCATCGTTTTCGAACACCATACACAGTAGTCCGTCCGCTCCTTCACCTGTTTCCCACCTTTATTGAGACTGCATGAAGACTCCTCACGCTATTCCATTGCCTTCTTTTAATATTTGAAAACAATAATTCACCTAAAATATTTAAGAAAGCAGGGCCAATTCTAACATATAATTCAAGTACAATACGGACAATATTTGACTAATTCTCAGTGCATGCTAACCAACCAAACTTTTTTCTTTTTTTGGTAATATAACTTTCATATATATATATATATATATATATATCTGTGTGTGTGTACATATATGTGTGTATATGTATATATATATCTGTATATATGTGTATATGTGTGTGTGTGTGTGTGTGTATATATATGTAGGATGTCAGTAAAGTGGCAACCAGCAAGACAAACTTGCTCAAAATACGTACGGTAAACGAAAATACACAAGGCAGTCATGTTAATAGAAGGAAAGTGAAAAGTATAGGGCAAAATGAGAAACGAACAATAAAGCCAAAAAATATATGGAAGAAGTTGATTGTTTTAGTTAAATGAAAAATAAAAGTAGCACCTCATTGTGTCTCAAAGCTTCATCAAAAAGATACACGCTTTCCTTGGGGCCATAGGACTCCAATACAACTGAAGTTTCTCCATCCACTGTTTTACTCCTCCATACTTGTATTTTTGGATGCTTTTTCCACTTGAATTCTGGATTCGGCAGCATTTCATAGACGGATGGGCACTCAACAACCTATTAAAATATACTAAGCTTATGTGGCACAATAAGTTTATGCAACATTAACCCAGAAACATAAAATAGAAATAAACAAACTAGTTCTTTACACAATTTTCTTTGGCACATCATTGATCAAGTTCAGTTTCATTATTGAACAAAATATGCTCCCTATATCTACAGAAAGCCAGAACTAAATTATAACTCGTGAGATGAGGCACAGTTAACAGTTCAGTCTCAACAGCCAAATCCATAGTATTTTTTTAATATTTTGAAAACAATAACTCACCTAAGATATTTAATAAAGCAGGGCCAACATAATATCTAATCCAAGTATAATACGGCCATCATTTGACTAATTCTCAGTGCATGCAGACGGACTTAACTCATGATTTGTTGATGATTTACCTTCAATGTGGAATTACATCACTGAATTCATACTAATGCTGATGCTTCATACATAAAGCTCCCCGCATTTCATGATAGCATTGGTGGAGGGTACATAGAACTACTAATACCCATGCATTCAACTCAGCAACAGAACCATATGGCTCAAAACTAATATAGCAGGCTGGTTCACTATCAGTATAATGTGTTCAGTTCCCGAAATGATACGTCAATGACACATAATTATCTTTTAGGAACTTACCACATGATAATACAATGTACATTTGATGACAATGGAGAAAAAGAATTTCAGAAATGTACTCCCATGCATTCAGCTCAATGACAATTATACAACTCAAAAGTAATGTAGCAGGCTGGTTTCAGTTTAATGCATTGTTGGCCTAGTCCAAGGTATGATTTGCCAATGGCACAGATATTATGAATTGGGGACTTGGACAGGGATTTGTAACACTATTTAGGGACTTCATAAGAAATACACATTTGATGATAATGGAGAAAATGTTGACCAATGCATACTCTCATAACAGTTATGGGCCTTATCTTGAGCAGACGGTGTGTTAAGAAACAAGAGAAATTACCAATTGATGCATACTCCATCTTGAAACAAAAAAGAAGCTCTCAAAACCTTCAACAAACTGCAACCCAGTCAATAGAGAATCATTGATACATCCTGGTGCCCCTGTTTACAATAAATGGAGTTAGTTTCCCAAAAGTCTTGATTACAGAAGCAAAAATGTATGAAGAGTAAGTTAAAGAGTGCCTCACAAATTCAAAAGTACATGTTAGACAATCTAGATTGGGGGGTGGGGGGGGTGGGGGACAGAGAAGGGTTTGTTGTGGGCCAGGGGGACATGATGCGGCTTCCTGAATTGCTTTCGAGAATGACTGCATATTTCAGCTACTTGTCCTTGCAGACCATTCTGAACAACCAGGCATTCAAAATACCACCTAAAAACTGTGTACTTAACTCCTATAGGCCATACATGACCCCCCAATTCCTTGTTATCCCAAATAGGAGATTTTGGAAGGTATACTATGTTTCTGAAACTGATATTCCTTTGACAAGTTTGGAAGAAAAACATACCAACTCATACCCAATCAAATGGACTTTGAAATTTGTCTTTCATGAACCAAACACTGATTCTTTTTTCTTCATTTTCAATTTATTGATTTTCTTATTTTTTGGGTGTCGCAACCTTTGCTGAGGAAAGGAAATATAAGCTGTCACTGGAGTGGTGACAAGAAAACTCGTCAAAAAATAGCAGTGTCATTGGCACTTAATGACGAGGGAGTTATGCCTTCAATATGTAGCCATGTGAATACCCACAAGACAGGAAATCAAAAGAAATAACCCCCCCCCCCCCCCCAACCCTGCAGTGGAGAAAGAAACAGTAGAAATGGAAGACCAAACACGAAAGAAGCAATTTGGACGCATTATAGCCGCAAGGCAACCTCTCGTGAAACAGGGTTTTCACATTCCATAAAGAGCACCCTGCCTCGGCTGCTACAAATATATTATTTGTATAATTCAACTATTCCCGATACAAAGCTTCCATAATCGGCAAGTCTAAAAGACAAGGAAGAGGAATTCACCTTGAAAAGGAGTAGCAATGGTAATCCACTTATTCACATACTTGCAAAATACCTAGTGATGCATAGATTACATAAATTGGTGACGCAAGTCCTAGCAATCAATACAATTGCAGATAATAAGGATAAAATAAAAAGCTACAAATGACAAAAATTTCAAATCGGTAAACAGCTGTCTGCTGATAAGTCTCATTCTCATAATTTTATTTCATGTATATATAACAATTTTCCCCACGAAATTAGAAGTTCGTTTTTGCAGTTAAAATCTACACCATAGACTATTTCCATGGTATACATCATTCAAAAACTCACTAGGAAGCTCTGCTTACATCATTGTAAAGATTGATGAAGCAAGTTACTAGCAATCCACCCATGGAATGTGAAATCAGATTGACTTTTCGGCCCCCCGAAGCTTCATAAGCAGCAGTCAGCTTCTCCTTAAGGCCATCCATTGCATTTCCAATTCTATGATCACATGCAAGAATATAACATCTTATACATTCAAATCTTGAGAATGTTAAGAAAATAGAGAACATCCTTGTGAACTAAAGATTACAGTCCATACATATAAGAGTCAATAATAACTGGAAGTTTTCATGGCAAAAAAAATACCTGTTGCTTTGTCGAAAATCGTACCCGTACCCAAATAATGTCTGTCCTTTCTTGTAACCACATCCAACAAGCATGTCAATCATGTCGTGGAAATGGTACACCTCAGTCAGATGTAATAGTTTGACAAACTAAAAAATACCAGAAATGATGTAAGAGTTTTCTTTCCTTGAATAAGAATAAGAAAAATATGAACTCACAAGAAGCTTTCAATTATGTTATTCAACTATTAATATTTCTCAACAAAAAGGCTGAAACTTAAATCAGTTATTTTCTGTCCTCATGCCACCAAAACCACGATCCTTTACACAATGTTTGCTTATTAGAAGAAAAAAAAGTATGCTACGTATCTATTATTGCCTGGCCCTAGGCGTTAGAGAACCAAAAGATTAAGACCCAAATGCCTTAATTCAGCAGGGATCAAAGTTGACTTGTCAAGAACCCAAAAGCATATAGACTTTCTTATTATCAAGCATAAACAGCCTCCTTTTCCTGTCAATCAAAAGCATTTGGGTCCCAAATGACTTAATCAGAGGAGCAAGGAATCTAGAATCACAGAATAATTTTGCTAAGATTGTCCAAAAAAAGAAAAAAGATCTGGAGTTTTGCAGAACCATATAGAGAAGAACACTAACCGTCCTAATTAATAACCGAGAAATCAGTTTGAGACCATGATAGATACTGCCGTACAACGTGAAACTATCAATTAACCTCACCAAAAACACGCTTGCTAAATGCTTCCATCATATATATAATCAGAAACAGCTGTTAGTACTTTTACGCATTCACAGGAATGCGAAGACTTTTGCCCCTTAAGAAGTGCTTCAACGAGAACCTAACATACATTTCATCTTTGAGCTAAAGTTATTGATGCATCGAATAACACGTTCAAGTAAATCAACTAAGATAATATAATTCAGGCAAAACCTAAAGCTTACCAGTGAAGGATCCAAAATATCAATGGCATACAGCCCATAATCATCTTGTGGCACCACTATTTCAGCGCCATCATCCAAAGACTCTACATAACCTTTAAAATACAACATTAAATCAGCAAAAGTCAATGTTCTCCGCAAATATTTCTTTTATATATATGTATATATATATATATATATAAAAAAGAGTAAATCAAGTTAAATTTTGCGCATGTTTTAGGATCGAAACTTGTAAGGGAACACAAAATTAAAAAATCAAAAAGAAAAATCAGCAAACAATAATGGCCTCAGAAAACACTTCTTAGGAAAAAGGGGAAAAATTAAGTTAACAACTCGTGCCTGTTTTGGGGTTGTAAAGGGACCAGAGCTTCTTCTTGAACTCCAAATCAGCAAGGAGAAGCCGAACCCATACCCGGGACTCTAACCCGAATTTCGTGGGCCTGGAGTTGAGTATAGAACCGCCCATACCAGAAACCAGAAGGACCGGGTCCCGGTCGTCCACATCGTCGGAGGTCCGGCTCCGGAAGCAGCAGCAGAAGGTGGAGTCTAGTAGCATATAGAATGTGGAGGGAAACACACACTGGTTGAAAAGGTGGTGTATTGTTGGGTCCTCTGATTAATGAAAAGATTATATTATCCATTGGCACTAATTTTATTGGGTTCATGGAAAAACTATTGATCTACTAATATGATGAAAAATAATTTTATCTACATACAAATAAAAGATTGATTGACCAAAACAACGGACCCATAAATATTCTACACATTTCGTTGGTCATGGATCAACTAATCATACTTACTCCTTAACCATCTTAAAAGTTGTGTACGCATTCGGAGAAAAAGGCCTCGCCATGAGGACCATCTCCCTAGCAATGTGAGGAGTTCAACGGTCTTAGGTTGGATGAAGACTTACGCTTGTGTATGCATTCGGAGAAAAAGGCCTCGCCATGAGGACCATCTCCCTAGCAATGTGAGGAGTTCAACGGTATTAGGTTGTATGAAGACTTACACAATAAAAACACGAAATGTCCTTGAAAACCAGACCTTCAGTCTAACAGCAGTAGAACACACACTTTACGTATCTTTGGATTCGAACTCTTAACCTCTTAAAACAAATCTATCTTACCTAATTAATAGCGGAGCAATGTTTTAACCACGGTCATGCATGGATAAATACACACTTTTTAGAATATATTTTTGTCATTTTTTCATGGTTAGTGTTGTCACGCAATGTATTATTAATCAATGATCAAATAAAAAAATTATATACTTTTTTTATGATCAAATAAAAAAATTATATACTTATTAAGAAAATATGTAGTTATCAATTGCTGTGACCACTCTATCAATAGTTTTTTTTTTCTAAAGATAAGTAGGTTCTACCGTCAAATTTAGATACCAAACTCGAGGATCTAGTATTTATGTCTCAACTTCCTATTCGATATTTGATGTGTAAAAGTATGCATTTGAATCAATTTTTTTAAATAGAACTCTTGTTTTTACATATAAGGCAAGAAAGTATGACATAGAGTTGGGACAACAAAACTTCATGGCCAGACATTCGAAATACAAAACTAACGTAGCTTTATTACACAAGATAGATACAGGTTCACACGCAATACATCTTTAATTGTATGCATATTTAATAAAATTAGACAATTTTACAGTTAACCTCATATGGATACCCGACTTTTGTAGCAGACTCGTCCAACTTTGAAAGAGTGGCGAATAAGAACGCAATGTTGCACAATATTCCTTGAGACTAGAACGATGGGGGACTCCAGGACGAAGAAATGGTCTTTTGCTACAAGAACACGAAGGAAGTTTTAAAGGATGTGCATTTTTATTATTTTTTTATTGGTTAGTGTGTTTATAAAGTACTAATGTTTTTAATAAAAAAAAAAATTTTTTTTGCGTTCTCTCATCTTCTTATTGCTTAGAGAGTTTTCAAAATAGTATTTCTAAAAGTGTATTTTAATACAACACTCACCCATTTCTTTTTTTTGTTAAATGTTAAACTTTTGTAAGAAACCCTCCATATAGCAAAAATATAATACTAATACATAATTGTAGATACTAATCACAATAAAGCTCAAATAATTGTAGATACTAATCACAATAAATCTCAAATAATTGTAGATACTAATCAAAATAAAGCTCAAACTTATGGATATGACATGCAAATATCTTAAATTGTAACTCCTCAAAGGTTTTACCAACAAAGTTCAGCTTGTCATTACGAATTTGTCCAGATTTTTTCTTTTATATATCTTCGATCATACGATATTTGTTTGGAAACAAATATATCCCACCCAAACAAATACAGCCTATCAAAAAAAAAAAGAGTAAACAAATAGTCACTCGTAGTGGTTGATGTTATAATAGTTTGTAAAGGCAATGGAGCGAAGAATGGGTGTTTGAGATCAAAGATGAAGGTGAAATGGTGTTGGAATAAGCAAGAATAGCTTGACTCATGGCTTGGATCGATCCATGTATCAAATGGATAGATCTATGTGGCTTGAAAATGAAGTTAAGTATTCTGCCGGACATAGATCGATGTACATAGATCGATCACATCGATCGATCGATGTGTCCTGGATGCAGAGATCGATGTCTGACTGGGGACATCGATCGATGACATCGATCGATCGATGTCACATCGATCGATCGATGTGTCCTGAGTGCAGAGTTCGATGTTGGACTGAGGACATAGATCGATCACATCGATCGATCGATGTCCTGACAGAGGTGACTTTTCATGGAAAAATCACATCTTATGCACCAAGAGACATGCCCAATCACCATGCAACTACCTCCAACGTCTTCTTGGAGTTTAAGAGCCTATAAATAGGCTATTAACACCCAATAGAAGATACACCTTGCAATATACATCAAACTATCATTCCATACTCTTCTTCCTTCACAAATACACTCTTGTTTTCAGAAAGTTCATAGTTTCTCAATCCTATTTGCTGAGGATTAGAGATTGTTGGCTGTTGTATCCTAGGAGGAAGTTTGCCTATAACCCTGCAGCACCAAGTGGGGGCAAATATTCCTTACGGAGAGTGTGTATACACGCCTCAAGTCAAGGTTCCTGTTCTTGTTCTCTTGTTTGTTGTCTTGTTTCCTGCTATTTTTATAACAATCGTAAGGAATATCTAAGATGGATTCAAAGACATTCTTGAACCAAGAGAGTATGAAGTTGGACCGATTCGATGGTACCAACTACTTGAGATGGAAGGACAAGATGTTGTTCTTTCTGACGGCGCTGCAGATTGGGTATTGTCTCGACCCAACTCTGAAGGATTTGCCAACTCCAAAAGAAGAGGACTCCGAGGAGGTCAAGGCTGCTTGGAGGAAGAGACAGGAGGATAACATGCTTTGTCGAGGGCATATCCTCAACAATTTGACAGATCGTATCTACGATCTGTTCACGGAAACTTCATCACCAAAGGAGATATGGAACGCCTTGGAGTTCAAGTATAACAACGAGAAACAAGGCGCAGACAAATTCCAGGTGATGAAGTATTTTAATTTTAAGATGGTTGAAAATTTATCAATCATGGACCAAGTGCACAAGTTGCAGGTCATTGTTTCTAAATTGAAAGAGTTGGATGTAGAAGTTTCTGAGGCATTACAAGTAAGAGGAATCATTGCTAAGCTTCCTCCTAATTGGAATGACTACAGGAAGAAATTACTGCACTCAATCGAATCTTTTTCCCTTGAACAACTTCAAAAGCATCTGCGAATTGAAGAAGAGACAAGGAGTCTTGTAAAGAGACATGTCTCTGATGATGCACCTAGAGTGCATTATGTCAAAGGGAAATTAGGGAGTTCGGTTGGAAACAAAAGGAAGAACTCCGATTATGCTGGATCCACAGATAAAGCAGAATCCAAGAAAGGCAAGAGATGCTATAATTGTGGCAAGAAAGGTCACTTGAAAAAGGACTGTTGGTTTCGAAAGAAACAAAAACAGGACGTTGATTCTCAGAATATCAACAATGCGAATATGATAGACATTGGAACCGATCAACTGGTTGCAATGGTCTCAGGTTTGCATGTTGGAATGGTAACAAAACTTCATATAGCTACGAACGAAATCACAAGAGATTGGTGGTTCGATTCGGGTGCAACAGTGCATGTATGCAACAACAAGGATCTATTCAAGACCTACCATGTTGTGGATGATAGCCAGCAGGTTCTGATGGGAAATCGCAGTGCCACAAGAGTCTTGGGTAAAGGTAGTATAGAAATGGACTTTACTTCTGGAAAGAAGTTGTTATTAGTCAATGTACTACATGTACCCGAGATTTCTAAGAATCTTGTCTCTGCTAGTCTTGTTTGTAAGAGTGGATTCAAGATTGTAATGGAGGGGGACAAAATTATATTGTCCAAGAATGGTATCTTTGTCGCCAAGGGTTATGCTTGCGACGGGATGTTTAAATTGAGTATCAATAAAAATTCTGCAGTTTCTGTTTACTCTGTTGATTCTTCTTTTTCATTGTGGCATGATAGACTTGCACATGTTAGTAATACTACTATTAAGTTCATGTCTAAGCATGCCTTAATTTCTTGTAAAGATGAAAATGAAAGAACATGTGAAGTATGCATACAAGCAAAAATGACAAAGAAGCCGTTTCCGAAAGTTGAACGGAAAACCGAACTCTTAGAACTTGTTCATTCAGATATTTGTGAATTGAACGGAGTTTTAACCCGAGGTGGAAATCGATATTTCATTACTTTCATTGATGATGCCTCTAGATATACTTACGTATATTTACTAAGGCATAAAGACGAAGCCTTTGACATGTTCAAAGTCTACAAAATGGAAGTCGAAAATCAATCGGGATTGAAAATCAAAGTTCTAAGGAGTGATCGTGGTGGTGAATACTTCCCTCTTGAATTTAATCAATTCTGTGAGGAAAATGGTATCATACACCAGAAAAGTGCTCCATATACACCCCAACAAAATGGTTTGGCTGAAAGAAAGAATAGAAGTTTAGTTGACATGCTGAATGCAATGTTAATAAAATATGGATTGCCAAAGAATTTGTGGAGAGAAGCCTTGTTAACGGCTTGTCATATTCATAATAGAATTCCTTCTAAGAAGTTCAAAGTTTCTCCATATGAAATATGGAAGAAACGAAGACCAATTCTAAGTTATCTTAGAGTTTAGGGTTGTCTAGCCTATTATAGAGTTCCGGATCCAAAGAGGACTAAGTTAGGGCCAAGAGCTCTTAAAGATGTTTTTATTGGATATGCCGAAAACTCTAAAGCATATAGGATTCTAGATTTAGAATCCAATGTGGTTGTTGAGTCTAGAGATGTTGAATTTCTTGAGAATAAATTCTTGAGAACAGATTCAAATCAAAGTTCAACAAGTGAGAATTTGAATGAACCTATTGTTGGAGATTTCTCCAATGATCCTTCTAGTATTGATGAACAAAATCAAGATTCTCCAACTGAGGTTAGGAGAAGTCAACGTGCTAGAAAGGAAAAGTATTTTCATCCGGACTTCATTTCATCGCAATCTATTACTTTCTTAGTTGAAGGTAATAGGACAAAGGTGTTTAATCAAACACCTATTGTACTAAGCGTTGAAGATGATCCAAAATCCTATAAGAAGGCGATGCAATCGAGAGATGCATCATTTTGGAAGGAAGCTATTGATGATGAGATGAATTCGTTATTGTCTAACAATACATGGATTCTCGCTGATTTGCCTCCAAGTTCCAAAGCTATTGGATGTAAATGGGTATTTCGAAGGAAATACAATACGGATGGTTCTCTTCAAACTTTCAAGGCTAGATTAGTAGCCAAAGGTTTTAGACAACGAGAAGGGATAGACTATTTTGATACATATGCTCCTGTAGCAAGAATAACATCCATTAGAGTGTTGATGGCATTAGCATCCATTAATAACTTGGTTATTCATCAAATGGATGTTAAGACTGCATTTCTCAATGGTGATTTAGACGAAGAGGTCTATATGGAACAACCGGAAGGTTTTGTACTTCCAGGGAATGAACACAAAGTGTGCAAATTGATAAGGTCATTGTATGGATTGAAACAAGCACCGAAACAATGGCATGAAAAGTTTGACACTTCCATTTTGAAGGATGGTTTCCAACATAATGGTGCAGATAAGTGCGTATATTCCAAGTTTACAGACAAGTATGGTGTCATTATTTGTTTGTACGTGGATGATATGCTCATTATCGGTACTAATATGGAAGGAGTAAATGAGACTAAGAAGTATTTAACTTCACAATTTCAAATGAAAGATTTGAGTGAGGTAGATACTATCTTAGGAATAAAGGTGTCCAAACATAGTGGGGGTTTTGCTCTTTGTCAATCTCATTACATAAACAAAGTGTTGAACAAGTTCAAACACTTGGAGATTAAAGAAGCAAACACACCATTCGATGCCTCATATAAATTGACTGGACATACCGGTAGAGCGGTAGCTCAATTGGAATATGCTAGTGCAATTGGTAGTTTAATGTATGCTATGCATTTCACTAGACCGGATATTGCCTTTGCAGTATGTAAATTATCAAGGTATACTAGTAATCCTAGTATAGACCATTGGAAGGCAATTGGGAGAGTACTTGGGTACTTGAAAAAGACTATGGATTATGGATTGTTCTATAGTAATTTTCCAGCCGTGTTAGAAGGTTATACTGATGCTAGTTGGATAACTAGTGTTGGTGATAACAAATCTACTACGGGTTGGATATTTACTTTGGGTGATGGTGCTGTTTCTTGGGCTTCAAAGAAACAGACATGCATAACTCATTCTACAATGGAATCCGAATTCATAGCATTGGGTTCTGCAGGTAAAGAAGCGGAATGGCTGAGAAATCTATTGTTGGATATAGAGTTGTGGCCACAACCGATGCCAGCCATTTCTTTACACTGTGATAGCCAAGCAACGATGTCTAGAGCTTATAGTAAAATCTATAACGGGAAATCTAGACATGTCAGCCTTAGGCATGATTTTGTAAGGCAATTGATAACTGATGGTGTAATAGCCATTACGTACGTCAGATCCTGCAATAACCTGGCGGATCCGTTAACAAAGAGTCTATCAAAAGACTTGGTACAAAGTACTTCCTTAGGGATGGGATTGAGACGTATGGGATAAGTTCACTTGTGATAGAAACCCGACCTTGTCTAACATACCACTAGCCAAAGGTTCAATGGGTAACAACAAGTCACAAAGTGAGGTATTAAAGCACTACGATTGATCTTTAAAGAATCAAGCCGCACGACATTGATCTTTAAAGAATTGGAATGTTAGTGTTAAAGGAGGGTGAGTGTTAAAACACTCTTAATGACGAGTTAAGAGGAATTATCTTAATTGTCACCTATGTGAACATAGGAAGTGGTGCCGCTTCGACATGCAATGATCGTGAAATGTTCATGAATGCTAGGGGTAACACAAGGCCATAAAGTGCGGTTTAAAATGGACTTCGGTTAAAAGTGTGGTTTCATGTATATAATGTTTCCGGTTCTAACACATAGGAATCTGATTCAAGGCTTTTAGCTATCATGATTTCGTTAGAACTTTGAAATGTTATACTAATAAGAGGTTCAAATCGAAAGATACTTCTTAGATGCATGAAATGTCGCAAGTTGCTTTACAAACTAAGTGGAAGATTGTTATAATAGTTTGTAAAGGCAATGGAGCGAAGAATGGGTGTTTGAGATCAAAGATGAAGGTGAAATGGTGTTGGAATAAGCAAGAATAGCTTGACTCATGGCTTGGATCGATCCATGTATCAAATGGATAGATCTATGTGGCTTGAAAATGAAGTTAAGTATTCTGCCGGACATAGATCGATGTACATAGATCGATCACATCGATCGATCGATGTGTCCTGGATGCAGAGATCGATGTCTGACTGGGGACATCGATCGATGACATCGATCGATCGATGTCACATCGATCGATCGATGTGTCCTGAGTGCAGAGTTCGATGTTGGACTGAGGACATAGATCGATCACATCGATCGATCGATGTCCTGACAGAGGTGACTTTTCATGGAAAAATCACATCTTATGCACCAAGAGACATGCCCAATCACCATGCAACTACCTCCAACGTCTTCTTGGAGTTTAAGAGCCTATAAATAGGCTATTAACACCCAATAGAAGATACACCTTGCAATATACATCAAACTATCATTCCATACTCTTCTTCCTTCACAAATACACTCTTGTTTTCAGAAAGTTCATAGTTTCTCAATCCTATTTGCTGAGGATTAGAGATTGTTGGTTGTTGTATCCTAGGAGGAAGTTTGCCTATAACCCTGCAGCACCAAGTGGGGGCAAATATTCCTTACGGAAAGTATGTGTACACGCCTCAAGTCAAGGTTTCTGTTCTTGTTCTCTTGTTTGTTGTCTTGTTTCCTGCTATTTTTATAACAGTTGATAACAATACAAGTTTTCAAATTTATATAAGAAATTTCTTAGATTGATAGTGTACTTAGTATAAAATTGAAAACGTAGTCATAGCTGACTATGACTTAAAAGCTTGTTAGCTAAAAATTTACGAAGTTTCATTTCTATAACCAATAAATAAAATCATTATAACCAACATAAACTCAAGTCTTAACAGAAAAAAATCCAACAATTCATTCTACTATCTTATTACATCATAAATAATTGTATAACACCTCAAAACGTCTAAAGTCAATACTCATGTCTCATGTTAACATCACATTCATTTTATTTTTTTTTTAAAAACACACAAATAAATCAAATCCACGTACTTATATGAAAAGACATAGAAATCATGCGCTTTGAACTGAATTATTAAGATAATAAGTGTAGCGTAATATAAGTAAATAACAAGTATATCTACTCTAGATTAACATGGGACATGATACTGGAAATATTTTCATGTAAAATGTCCTTTATATCATAATATTTATCTTAAGACAACTTTTCTTTTCCATACGTTGTCATAATATGTTACATTTATATTCATGTATTGCTTACTGTTAAAGTCATCAATCATCATCACATGTTAGGTTTGACACTTCATCTCTTCTTTTATCATCGTCGATATACTTTAATTATTTTATCAGTTATCACATGTTCTGTTTCGCTGATTTAATATATATCATCATATAACATGCTTCGTTAATCAATATATTTCATCACATATTGCGCTTCGGCCTAGTATATAGTTCATCACATATTACGTTTTAATCATCTAACATTTCTCATCACACATCATGTTTTGTGTATTATATTTGTTCAATAGTTTAAGGCAATTAACGCAAACCTTAGATTCTATGGACCCAAATTCGTATATAATACATATATTCAATTACTAAAGCCTTTTTATTATTGTAAGTCAATACATTTTCATAAAATAGTTCGATAAGAAATACCGAGCATTTTTAAAAAAGTGATATAAACAGCAAAAAGGAGACAAAAACAACCCGTACAGAAACTTAAATAGAAACTACCAAAAAAAATTCAACACGAAGCTATGTAAATATATCACGCATAAAACAACATCAAAAAAAAAAAACAAAAAAGAAAAGAAAAACTAACTCATAATTCATCCATTCGGTTTCTTCCTCACATGGGCTAATGGGACTTTCTTGTAAGAAAAAGTTGGTACGTAAAGATTAAGAAACCATGTGGTATATAATACGAATATTCTTTTTTATGATATTATTATTTGACTATATAAGGAGACAGCTATCACCAGATTGTGACACTTGGATCTGTCATTTTAGCATAACGCCACGAAGAGTGAAATGCTTCGGACAAAAGTCTTTGACGTCCTCTACTTTCTAACATGCGTGTTAGTTTTACAGATTAATTCAACATATGTGTGCCCACAAATTTTGATAGGATTGAAGGGCAAATACATCCCGAGGTTACTCTTTCCGTTTTAAAAATATTGTTTTAGTTTTTATTTTAGTTTGTCTTATAAATATTGTTTACTTTTCAAAATAAAATTATATTAATGGTTAAACTTTTCATATTATGCTTTCAATTATCATTCACATGATTTTTCTAGTTTGCAGCCATTAACCAACTAAACACCGAATCACAATAGTAACTAAAATAGTTTGTAACTTCTTTAAATTATACTCAAACAAACTAGAACAATATTTTTGAGACATGCAAGTACTTCATAAGCATAAGAAAGCGATGCGAGAGATAGAAACTACTTTCCACGTTATCATCAGACACATGTTTCCTTCTTTTATATATCAATTTTTCTATTGGTCGTAGAATAACTACCATCAATGGAGACATATTGTTTGCATGGTTGATCAAAGGGAGGTGGAGAAGCTCTTTCCACAAGGAGTTGGTATTGCTAAGGGCATCGATGACTAGAGCTGTTGAACGAACCGAACAGTTCGTGAACTGTTCAAGTTCGGTTCATGTTCGGTTCGTATTCATTCGGTAATTATTTGTTAACAAGCCGAATTCAAACATGTATTTGGGTTTGTTTAGTTAAACGAACTGAACTATTCGCAAGCTGTTCATCTCGTTTAAACAGTTATAAGGTTATCGAGCCGAACTCGAACTAGTTTTAAAGTTCATTTAGCTAACAAACCGAACCAAACAGTTCCTTTAACTAAACGAATCCGAATTCGAAAACCTAGTATTCAAATGCAAGAATCATCAATTGGATTAACAAGAGAGCTTGTTCTCCGTCCAAAGTCCAGAACTAATTTGATTTGAGGTAGATGGTGGCGCTGTCGATGGTGGCTTCCGCGGTGGCTGCCTTTTTGCCGGTGGAGGAAGTGGAGAAAAATTTGCTTAAATCTGGAGATTAGGTTTATGGGAAAACTTTTTTTCGAAAAAAAGAGCATGACGCGTGTCATGCTCCTATTGGCCCTTATTTTTTTTGCCTTACATAAATTTTAAAAAAATTTAAGTATTTTCAATTTTCAATTTTATTTATTTTGTATATAAAGAAGGCCGTCATGTTGCGACCCCTGATTGGTCAGCGCAGTCAACAGTCATTTTGGCCAAGTCAACGGTCACCAACAGGTTCTATAGCTGTAAGTGAGTCATTACCTAAAAAGACTAGTGGTTAAGTGAGGTTTATCAACGTTTAACTGTTAACTGAGTAATGTGTCAAACGTTTGGCTACTAAGTGAGAATCCCTCCGAGTATATATGTTAGAAAATTAAACATCTTATAAACTTTGTAAACCACATAAAAAGTAATAGAAACATTTAATTTTAACGGTTCTCTCATACTGAAGATTCGAGTTCAAATTTCCTCCTTAATGAAAAAAAGTAGCTTAGCTCCAAACATAAGTTTCTAAATATGTTACCTCTTTTTTTGTATTTATGTTTGTGTCTATTTCATGGGAGACATAAAATAAGATAGCTGGAGGGACAGAGACCAAACTCTTTGTATAGAAAAACATATGACATTTTTCATCTTATAATCAGTAATACAACCTCATCTCATCGTCCTCTTTGATACTGTAAACACACATTTTAAAAATGTAGACGATGAAGGATAAATTGAATCACACGTTGTACTCTCTAATTGATTTAATAAACATTTGACTTGGACTAATCACAACTATGGAAGCCGCAAATAAGGCGTCGGCCTTGGCAACAAATACAACTTAAACATGAGAGGATGTCAACCTCCCGCTTTATTTTCGTAGGTCTGTAGAGACTAATACACGTGTCTCTAGCTAAGGCCACCATGCAGGACCAATAGATGCTGCACAAGAATCACTAAACAAGCCTGAAACAAGTCAAAAACCTCCAGAACGAACCTCAACCACATCCATACAAGAGGGGCCACGATTCAAGCACCAAAATATGTCTGAATGACAGTGCGCAAAATGAGGCTATGCAGCAAAAAATCATTCTTCACTCACGATATAATGAGACTGTCTCAAAAAAGACGTCGAACAAGGGAAAAAGAAAGATGAAAGAAAAAGATCATAGTGATTAGGGAGAAAGAAGCTCTTGTGCGACAAGAACTACTTTCTCCTCAACACACCTCGGACGAAGATCATAGAGGTCATGGAAGACATTGGTTTAGCAAAACAACCTCCATGAAATACAGGGGTCAAAGAGTTAAAGAAATAATAATCTCTAGTGTGAATTTCACAAAGACATCAGTCATGACACAGAGGATTGCATCAAGTTGGCAGACGAGATCGAGAGGTTACTCAAGAGAGGATACCTCAAGCAGTTCAAGTACGATTCAGACTCCAGACTAAAGGTTCCATTAGACTTCAGACGGCCTAAGCCGCAGGAGAAGTATAAGTAATATAAGACGTACCAACAAGATGATTCTGAGGATCCAGATGGCGAACCTGAGCACCAGATATCCGAAGTGATCAACATTATTTTTGGAGGTCCGTGATTTAACGAGACTTCCTCCGCAGGAAGGAGCATGACTTCTAAGCAAGGAAACAACAACAAAAGTATGAAATCCACTGAAACATTGAGTTACATACATGAGGACAAGGTTTGTTAAGCTAGGCACGTTAAGAGAATAATATTTCTCATTGATTACAATTGTTGATACACATGACTATTTAAGCTTTACAATTTGTTCCTAAGTATGGAATAAAATATGTATTAATAATGATGACTGATTCTCCTCTACAGTATCAGTTGTAAAGTAAATATTTTGGTTTTTATGATATGATTTGTACAATCTCAACACATCCCCTCAAGTTGAACGATAGGGTCGCCAATGTTCAACTTGCGTAACACATCTTCAAAGATTCGTCAATTTACTGTCTTGGTTAAGATATCTGCAAGATGGGGTAGCCAATGTTGGACTGGATTTTCTGAAATACTGATAGAGGCTTTATTATCACACCTTAAGCACGTCGGATCCGGTGCCTGAAGGCCAAGTTCATGGAGCAACTTGCGAATCCAAAGAATATCCGTGATACCTTTTACGATTCCCGAAATTTTGTTTCTGCACTCGACAACACCACTACCTTTTGTTTTTTACTTTTCCATATGACGACATTGCCTCTTACTAAAGTGAAGTAGCCGGAAGTGGAGTGACGATCAACTTGATTTCCTGCCCAATCAGCATCAGTGTATGTCCTCCACATTAAGATGACCGTTATTCCTAAAGAGTAATCCAACGCATGGAGTTTCCTTTAAATATCTCATAATTCTGACCACAGCATCAAAATGATGTTTTTGGGGGCTATGCATAAACTGACTGGCCACACCAACAGCATAAGCGATATCAGGTCTAGTGTGAGATAGGTACATCAACTTACCTACCAAGCGTTAGTACTGTTCTCGATTTGCTGCGGGAGCTCCCTATGCAAACTCCAACTTATGATTTTGGACCATTGGAGTATTAGCAGGCTTGTCATCAAGCATACCAACTTATGTCAACAGATCAAGAATATACTTCCTTTGACAGATGTAAATACCATCTTGTGATCGCAACACCTCAATTCCCAAAAAGTACTTGAGTCCAACAAGGTCCTTCATCTCGAACTGGATGAATAAATGTATCCTGAGACGTGAGATTTCATTAGTATCATTTTCGGTAATAATCATGTCATTAACATATATAACAAGACAAGTAACAAGGCTCCCTTTTTTAATGTATAATGTATGGTCAGCATTGCTCTGTCTGTATCCATCTTTTCTCATGACGTACATAAATCTGTCAAACCATGCTTGGGGTGACTGTTTGAGTCCATACAATCCTTTCTTTAACTTGCATACCTGTCCAGGTGTAAAATCACCAGAGAAGCCCGTAGGTGGTTCCATGTAGACTTCTTCTTTTAGGTCACCGTGTAGAAAGGCATTTTTAACGTCAAATTGTTGCAACGACCAATTTTTAGTTGATGCAATGGAAAATAATACTATGGCAGTGTTGATCCTTGCGACTGGTGAAAATATTTTAGAATAGTCCACTCCGTTAGTTTGTGTGAATCCTTTAGCTATGAGTCTTGCTTTATGCCCTTCAATACTCCTGTCGGCTTTGTACTTAATTGTGAAAACTCATTTACATAACACGGGTCGTTTTCCTGTTGGTAGCGCACACTGCTCCCACGTTTTATTTTCCTTGAGCGCATTCATTTCGACTAGCATAGCCTCCTATTGTTTCTTGGTACATGCCACTTTTACAGTCTGGGGAATTTATTCTGAGCATATTGTAGTTAAAAAGCCTTTTGTTGTACTACTCATGTTCCTTTTCTGTATATATATAGGATATTTGGAGACTCGAGCGATTTTAGTCGGAGAGTACCTCTCAGGTGGGACTCTCCTGTTTTTTCTCGGTGGCAGGAACCCCCTGTTCTCCTGTCATAATGTTAGTATGGTCCAATTCAAGTTGTCCTGGATTGGTCAATATATCAAGGGAATGATTATTAGGTAAAACAGGGGCATTTTCACAAGGTAGATGAATATGGTGTACTTACTGGAATGGGATTATCAGAACTATGTATATCATCATTTACCTGTTGTGGTGCATTCATCTGAGGAGTTTTCTTGTCGGGTACCGGAGCTACAGTCGCATCACCGTAGGGAGCTATACCGCAGTCGGAGCCATCTACTTGTCGTGTTGGTTCAGTCGGTGATCAGTATAGGTTGGACAACCAAACGAGAGGGTCATCACCATCACCAGTCATTTCTCCCTGAGACCGAGATTGGGTAGCAAAGAAAAATTTTGTTTCTAAGAAAGCACAATTCATGGTAGTATGGCCTTTCTAAGTGGAGGCATAGGCAACAAAGGCGCATTTCCCGGCACAGGGATCAAGTTTAGTACGGTGAGTTTTAGAAACATGTATAAGAACCATGCACCCAAAAACTTTGGAGGTAAGGTTAACAAAATTTCAATTTGGGTAGATAGAGTTTTTAACAGGGTTTTGTGATAGAGAATGGCAGTATGTAATCGGTTGCTGAGATAGGTAGCAGTGACACAGCCTCCGGCCAAAAACCCCGAGGGACAGATGACTCAAGCATTATAGCGCAGGTTATTTCAAGAAGAGTGCGGTTTTTGCGTTCAGCCACACCATTTTGTTCAGGTGTATCGGGACAGGAAGTTTGATGAACAACGCCATTATCACAGAAGAAATGTTTTAGTGCCCCATCATAGTATTCCCCACCATTATCAGATCGGAGTATTTGTATGGTCGATTTGTATTGTGTTTTGACCATATTATAAAATTCAACAAATTTGTTTGCGACATCGAATTTAATTTTTAGGATATAGAGCCATATCATACGAGAATGATCATCAACAAAAATAACAAAATACCAAAAACCCAATAGTGTAGGGTGCAGAGATGACCCCCACACATCCGAATATATTATGGAAAAAATACGACCCACACGGGTATTATTTGAGCGATAAGTCGCTCGAGGCTATTTGGTCTGAAGGCAAATATCACAGGTAAAAGTATTTAAATTATTAGAAAACAAACTTGAAAAAAGTTTTTGGAGATAACCGAATGATGAGTGCCCTAACTGACGGTGCCACAACCACAACTGGCGAGAGACCGTACCAGTGGCAAGATTAGATCTGCCCTGTCGCACCACTGCATCTACGTAATAGAGACCCTTGCGCTCAATAACACGTCCAATGATCTCCCGAGTATAAATGTCCTGCAACACGCAAAACGACGGATACATAAGAACAACACAACCTAATTCTTTAGTGAGTTGGCTAATGGAGAGTAATTTAGTAGAGAGAGAGGGAACAAATAGGCAATGCTTAAGAGTAACGCTAGGGGTGATAGCAATAGAGCTACCTCCACATACTGGGATGGTCTCCCCGCTCGCAGTTTGAACATGTGTTTTATGAGGGGAAGAGCGCCTGGTAAAATCGTTGGGATCAAAGGTCACTATATCGGTGGCACCGTAATCGAATATCCATTTGGTTTGATTAGGTTGGGTTTTAATCTAATAGGCATGTGGCGTGATAGTTGGTGCCATTTTTAAAGGGCTGGAGGGACCGGATTTGAAATTAATGGACATGTTAGGGTCATAATTAACAAAATTAGGGTCTGTATGGGTGTTTTTCAAAATATTAGAAAGTGCAGGGGTGTGATATGTAGGCCTAGAAACTGACTGGACCACAGTAGCATTATAAGAAGACTTAGGGGGTGTCATGTCATTTGTTTGATTGCTGATGGGATAAAATTGTGCATTAAAGATAGTTGAGGGTTAGGGTTACAGCCCAACTCCCCGTTACCTGTGTCTCCTTCTCCCGCTTGATTGTCCTCCTAGATGGGGCAATGGTTGCCACCACCTGGGTTTTGGTCGCCGCTGCCTGATCCATCTTCGAGGCCCTTAATGGCAGCAGCTCTGCCTTCTGTTCCTGCGGCGGTGACCTTCTTCCCTTCCCACCAATCAGGGTACCCTAAGATCTGAAAACAACTTTCTTTGCTATGCCCCTTTTTTCACAGTGTTTGCAAAGAAGGTGGCTTTTATCCACCTTTGAGGCTTGACGTAGTGGTTGTGTCCTTTCTTGCAGCCCTATGTCTCCTCCGGCACCGCTGTCACGGCCACGCCCTTGTGATCTCTTGATGGCCAGTCCCTGTCCAATCCCCTGAGAAGAAATCAATTCTGAGGGGCCATGCCTGGTTAACCTAGACCTTGATTCTGCACGTTTGATTTCAAAAAAACACGACTTCCACATTTGGTAATGGCATTCTTTTCAGCAGTTGTTTCTTCTCTGTTTCATATTTGTCACTGATTGCAGTTAGAAATTGATAAAGGCGGAATTCTTGCATCTTTTGGTTGTACAGACTGATATCTGCATGGCACTTCATAGGATTGATGTCTAAGGTGTCAAATCGACACCCACAAGTCCTGAAGGCTATTCCAGCAGGCCTCCAGTGACTGCTCCCCTTGTCTGATGTTATTTGCTTTCCTATGCAAGTCAAAGACTTGCAAGGAATCTCCTCTAGACCCGTAAGTTAAGGCCATCCCATCCTAAAGGGCCTTGGCCGTATGATAACGTGAGACATTGTTGATCGTAATTGGGTCAACATTCTGCAGGATCTAGGTAAACATAGAATTGTCATCTTGTTCCCACCGTGGGAATTGCGGGTCTGTCGGTGCTGGTGGAGGAGGTACCCCCGTGAAGGTGGGAGCTTCGTCCTCTGCCCAAGATGTCTCTGTAAATAACGCGGGACCATAGAGCAAAATTACTGTCGGTTAATTTGACAGCAATGTTCAGATTTTCCGGCAGCGGTGTGTGTGGTGGTGCTGGTGAATTAAGGCTGTCTCTGAGGATGTGAGCCACCTGAATGGACAGATCCCAAGGACTGGGTGTGTTTGTGGTTTCAGTCTTTAGGGCTTCTGATGGTTCTGGCATTTCTGACACGGTGATTTGGTTATTTGCATGCAACGTTTTTTCAATGGGATATGGCAATGAGGATGTGATGTCCGTCTGAGCACAGTTGGTAATCAGCAATTCGGATGGCTAGTTAGATGTCAGCAACCAGTTGCTGGGTAAGTCAGATTTGGCCGGAAGAGGTAAGGTTTAAGTTGGCCGGAAGTATTAGCCGGGAAAGGTATTATGGCGATGATGAGGTTTCTTCTGAGCCTATGCCCAAAAACTCCATATCCGTAAGGATCGTGCCTGCTCTGCTACTATGTTAAGCTAGGCACGTTAAAGAGAATAGTATTTCTCATTGATTACAATTGTTGATACACATGACTATTTAACTTTACAATTTGTTCCCAAGTATGGAATAAACTATGTACTAATGATGATGACTGATTCTCCTCTACAATATCAGTTGTATATGGCAAGTAAATATTTTGATTTTTATGGTATGATTTGTACCATCTCAACAAGATTCTCCACAATGCAGGAAATGAGGGATAAGGATAGATGCAACAATTGACTCTCCTGTTCAAGGACTTTTACAAGTGAAATTGACAGGGAGAGTGCAGCCAATGTTATGTTTTATAATGTCTTCAAAGAGCTCGAAGTACCACATATCAATTGTGTCAGTTGCACTCTTTCGATTTGTGGAACGTAGTGCAGCCATCCCTTTGGTTTAATTTCCTTCATAACTACCTTCGGAGCTCCACCAAAGAGAAGGTGGCTCTTCTGGTGGACTTCGTAGTGATTAGGGAAGCTTCCACATCAAACTATTGATAGTCATATCTGTGTTGACCATATTAGAAGCTATTGTATCATATTTGCACGTGAGCATAAGTTTCAAACTCAAGATGGAGTGGTCACTGCACATGGAGACAAATCCGTTGCTCAGACTTACTATTCTATTGATGTCAAAAGAAAATTGCATGTCAATCTGGTAAATTTGGATGAGTATTGCCCTGGTCTTAGGAGAAGCTAGAGACATAATATGTGACGGAGGATTACCCCTTTGCCAAAGGAAATATGGACAAGATGATTAAGATTGGAGCTTGGATCCCTACGGACCTCAAGCAACAACTCCAAGCATTGCTTTGAGAGTTTTTCATTATCCTTCATCCGAGTTTCCAGGGTGGCCACAACCTCAAGTGCCCCTTTCTCCAGGGTGGCTATTTTTTTTTCTCCATCTCCTCTTTCCAAGTCTGCAACTGCCTTAGCTTAGCTCACATCCTCTTGCTTAGCTCCGTGAGGCTTGCATGTTCACCCCATAGGATTTGAAGTTGCTATGAGTCTTTAAATTGACGTCAGACCCTGTCATTCCAGAAGAAATGACAAAGTTCTGTTAGGTCACAGAGTGGTCAACGTTATTTCACTGGACCAGCGCTAAGTCAACGCCTTGATGTCTGATCGGCCTAACAGTAAGTCAAGGCTAAGTCTTCTGCTCAGCTACTACAGAGCTAAACACTACCGAATCCACACGTCTGCAAAATTTTACCTTTCCATTGTGAGCTCGGCCGTTGAGGTCAGCTTTTGACCTCTGTCAGTGGGATTAGATTGTTACCAGAAGCCACCTTTGAGCTCGGCTAGGACACTTTAGCAGACTCTTGTCAGGCACCTAATGTAGCAAGCCGTTGCAACAGCTGGCGCCACATGACAAACATGCAGATACATACCTTGCCATTGCTGGCATAACACGTGTCACCAGCTAGATAACTGATACATGCATTGGCTGCCCTGAACGCACAAAAACAACGAAAGAAAGAGAAAGAATGAGAGTTCAAAAAACAAGACAGTCAGAAAGAAATTCACCATCTTCTTCACCGTAAAAATAGTGGAAGACCAGGTTTTCACCATAAACTGAAACTTCAGAATACATATAAAACTTTATCAAAATGCCCAGGACTGACTTGAGTGTCAGAGGGTTTTTCTCGGAACCATAGTCTCCGGAACCTCTAACGGTGTTTTCTCTCCATATGTCAGCAAGGAGATAGACTTCACTTGTTGACGGAAGAGTAACGGCATTTTCCATTTGGATAATCTCTGATCCTCGTTAAAGATCCGACTTTATCATAGGTCTAAGTGTGTAAAGTTACGAGACAAAGAAATAAGGACCAAAAAGAATACAGCAACAGAGGAAGTGCAGAATATTATGTAGAAATATACAGAATATACACAATAATATGTATACATCAGTAGTACAGTATCTTTAGGCATAAGTACATTTATTCTTTATTCTTTGGTAGTCATTAAGCAGATGAATTCTTTATTCATATGTAGAATAGAGCCGTTAGAAGGTTGCCTGCAAATTGTAAATATAGCCGTTGGTAGCTCAAACTCTTTCTATATAAGAAGAGTTCTTTGTACTTCAAAGAAAAAGTCTGAATAAACTAACATTCAGCCTCCAATTTATTCTTCAATATTTCTACATGGTTTCTGACAGAATAGTAAGAGCTTTATTGCGTCTTTGTGGCTTGGGGAAGATCTGTTTGTTGACTCTTGTAGGTTTACTTCAAAGAATCCATATAAGGAAATGAAGAATGCTTCAAGTCTACCACCAGTTAGGTATAGGTAACTTTTTTCAATTCCACAACTACGAATCAGGTACATTGGTGTATTGAAATCATTTGACTAGTAATGGTAAACTCTTACTCAGATATTAGTTCTTTCCTACTATTAAATTGCATCATGAAGTTAGATTACATGATTGAAGTGTTATCTGTCACACCAAGAAATCTGAGATGTTTTTTTTATATACGTATTTGGTGTTAACATGGATTGTGATTGAGCTTGTCAAATTGACAAAAAAAAACATTTTTGAAAGAAACTATTTGTCAAAATGAGTCTGAGTTTAAGAAAAAAGCTTCATCTAGAAAGTCTTTCACCAAGGCTAATCGAAGTGTATATGGGTTATAAAGAGACCCAAGAATTGGGTTGCTTTTGTCTTAATGTTTTTGCAGCTGTAGAAATTGGTCGTCCAAGGACCTTTACGATAAAAAAATTGAAGTAAATATCAAATTGATGTTGCAAATCTCTATGTCCATGTTTTTTCACTACTCTCAATTAAGGTTCACACTCTTGGAAAATATGCTTCAAGAGTAGAAGAAGACCTATATAAAAAGAGGAAAAAAAAGGAATTGAATGATTTCTAGGGGATATTTCTGTAAAGAAAAACAACTTCCCGTTACCACCTTCTTTCTGACGCAAAGGCTGTGACACAAAGGAAAAGGTGAGCAAGTTGGGAAGAAGAAGAAAATACTTCGTGTTTTATGGAAGAACAAAGTTGGAAGAAGAAGGTACTTTGCATTCTTTAGTGCTTGGAATAAGTATACGCATATAATTCCAGCTGGCTTCGACCTTTTTTGCTGGATTTCAGCATGCTTGACAGTTGTCCCACTTTCGGATTAAAGTTTTTATTATTTTCTTCTCTCCACAAAGCTTCCTCGAGAAGCTTCACCATTTTTCTTTCCTCGGTTTGTTTTAAACGGATCCTGTGATAAGAAAAAGAGAAAGATCAAATTGAAAGCTGAGCTACAGGAGCTACAGGAAACGTGTCTTGGAGAAAGAGACACATTTAATAATGCAAGTTGCATGATTTTGTAAAAGGTAGTGCAAAGCGAAAATTGAGGATATTATTTTACCAATTTTTACATCTTTTCATAAGTGGTGCACATTTCCCAAGTGCATTTATTTCTCATTTCAGTTCACACTGTCCTCTACTCATTACAACATTGTCCTTACCTATTCTTTTCTCATTAACTTGTCTACATCCATCGTACAGGAAAAACATCTTCCCTCCTTCATCCCAATCATCTAAACCCAATCAACAGCAGTTCCAGTAGCCATTTTCATAAACAAGATGAGACACTTGCTTTTGCAGTCGATCATTTTCTCCCATAAGCAGCTTGTTCATTGCAGTCAGCTTGCGATTTACCGTCTACAAACGAGATGCTTCCTTCCTCTGCTTTTCTAGGCATCTCCTGTTTTGAAACCAAACTTTGATTTTCTTAGGCTGTGTTAGAAAGAATACGGCACTCCCTTATGAGATGCTGTCTTCTCAAAGAAATAGGCTTTGGGAATTCTCCATAAACGCTTTCCAAAGCCTTCACTTACTTAGAAGCAGCCGGAGGTGACTGTTCATGACTGTTCATGGTCATGATCCTCCGGGAATAAGTTTGGCGCAACGACGTCGTTTCGAGCCTCCATTCAACTCCTCCCGGAAAAAAGGGGGACACCTAAATCTCTGTTCTTGCAAAAGTTCCTTGAACCTTTTTGTCAATCTTGTTATTGGGGGAAACTAACAATCTGGATTATTCTAAAATCGCAATTCATGCAATGGGTTGATAGAATAGATCTTCAGGTGGAGTTCCTATAGACAATTGTGAATTTGTGATGAGTAAGTATGGTAAAGCTGATCAATTAATGCAGGAGCAGTAGTCATTGACTAAATGATTCATCGGAAAGCTATCAACGGTGGAAAGAGAAGGCAGTGCAGTTATGATGGTAATGATGATAAAGATGCCGTTGCAGTAGCACCACTGCACGGTGGGAGAGAGACATGAGAAAGAAAAACCCACTAGAAAGATCGGTTCTTTTTCACTTCTTCAACATCTATACTTCTTCCTTAATTCTTCAAAATCGTCATACCTCCTTCTTTATATCAATAGTTGTTCTATTTACAATCTCTTAACTCCAGTGGTTTCTCCCTTGCAGTTACTTTCTTCTACTACTCCTTAATGGCTTGGCTTTGATAAAATTTGGAAACGTTCCAGAAAATATGGTTCTGGGAAATACAGAAGAATATTTACGCAATCCAGATGATGGATATCAAACAACGTTTCTTTTCCTTTCTGACAGAATAGTAAGAGCTTTATTGCGTCTTTGTGGCTTGGGGAAGATCTGTTTGTTGACTCTTGTAGGTTTACTTCAAAGAATCCATATAAGGAAACGAAGAATGCTTCAAGTCTACCACCAGTTAGGTATAGGTAACTTTTTCCAATTCCACAACTACGAATCAGGTACATTGGTGTATTGAAATCATTTGACTAGTAATGGTAAACTCTTACTCAGATATTAGTTCTTTCCTACTATTAAATTGCATCACGAAGTTAGATTACATGATTGAAGTGTTATCTGTCACACCGAGAAATCTGAGATGTTTTTTTTTGATATACGTATTTGGTGTTAACATGGATTGTGATTGAGCTTGTTGATTTGGTTCTAACTTGCATTTGCTATATGAGCCTTTAATAATAAATGATCCTCTTTCAGCTCTTGTCCAGCCTTTAACTGATAGCACACACTTGATGGAAGTAGTCAAAACGATGCCTCATTAACTGTTGTTTGTGATTGTACTGTACTCATAGTCCTGGGCTCTTATATATAAAAGTCATGTGTATGTGTTGCCTATGTTACTTATGATTCTTGTACCCATTCTAGAGTATTATTGGATCTTTAATCTTTCTGGTCAATTGCCTCTTTATATTGTAAAGCAAAATAGTTTTAGCAATCAGTAGGAAAGATAACCATAGCTTCAGTTGTCTTTAATTGCAAACATATACATGCCCTTGGGCAGCCACAGATTAGTGAAAGTTGAAACGGGAATAGTCTCACCTGATGCCTCACTCATAATAGTACTGATTGAAGAACATAGCTATTTGATTATTGCAAAGTTTTTGAGAATGTCGGTATACTTAATATCTGGGTAGAAGGATCGAAGTATTGAGTCTGTATGATACTAGTTGATTCAAAAAGAATGAGCATATCATTTAAAGTAAGCTAAATTCTTGTTTTGATGTCTAAATTCATAGATAATTGACACCCTCCTATACACATCAGTTTGCAAGCTGCTATGAATTGACGGGGTAGAAGTTTTTCCAAATATTGAACAGACAAAGGCCTTACTGTAGGAACTGTGTAAGCGTAGGCAATTTACAGCTTTGCATTTCCAACTTGAATCTCAATAATTAAATGCTTGAATACAATCATATAAGTGAGGTTTAAAATTACTACGGCCAGCATAATTTCGTACATACGGTAGACATCTTATATTGGTCTAAGATCTAACGATCTTACAGATGGTATAGCGATAGCTTCTGTACAAGAATATTAGTCTGTTTAACGTAAACATACAAAATCACAAATGTTTCTTTGTGTACTTATTCAGTAGAGTATGTATAGTAGCTTATGCATAGTAACCATATTTTACTAAAGTTTCGAACATGCTAAGTATTGATAGTTTAACAAACTTATTTACTTATCTCATACTATCTGGTAACTGTTTACTTAATAAAATTATGCAGTTGTTACTAATTAGCACTTCAAGTCTACTTTGAAGTTTTTTAGGTACATGAAGGATGCCTCAAGTCAAGAAATTCAGAGACGGAAGCATACAAGTTCTTCAAAGATGCATAAATGGGAAAGATCTCAAATTGGTACAAGCAGTGGTATAAGTGATGCAACTAAACCCAGGATATTGACATTGGGATTTTATGAAGAATTATCTCTAAGAAAAGTGATGCAAGATATGGACTCTTCATCGGAAAAATTTAAGCTGATTTTGTTTCAAGACCATTTGGCAGACATTTAAAAGAGTTTCTATTAGAGTTCTTTAAGTCTTAGTTTTCAAGCTTGGTTGTTTTAATACCTACAACCAGCTTGAGGGGGAGTGTAGAAATATACAGAATATACACAATAATATGTATACATCAGTAGTACAGTATCTTTAGGCATAAGTACATTTATTCTTTATTCTTTGGTAGTCATTAAGCAGATGAATTCTTTATTCATATGTAGAATAGAGCCGTTAGAAGGTTGCCTGCAAATTGTAAATATAGCCGTTGGTAGCTCAAACTCTTTCTATATAAGAAGAGTTCTTTGTACTTCAAAGAAAAAGTCTGAATAAACTAACATTCAGCCTCCAATTTATTCTTCAATATTTCTACATATTAAAGCGTACGTCTGCTTCCTCTACCTCTAAATACTTCAACATCTCGTCATCAGAGAGTGGATTTGCAGCAACGAGATCCCACTGCAAGCACGGATCCCCTTTTCAGACGCGTAGCAACCTTTTGACCTGGACAAGTTCCATTGGTCGTGATGCTACATGCGAGGGAAACCGCATCCGAAGAAAGAAGAGTTGATTTCTTCAGAAATTTCATCAGTGGTACTGAGAAAGGGTTGATGCAGGAGCTAAGTAGCGGCCTCCTGTCCCTCATCTCTGAGAAGCGATGGAGCTGCAAGATAGCCCTCCAAATGGCCTTTCAGCCTAAAATCTCTCCACCATGCGTTGAAAAAACAGTTTCAACTTATTTTGGCATGGTCATCCTTAAATGCCCACCTATGCCAAAAGGTTGAATTTTCAAATAAGAAAGAAAAAACAGTTTGATCATAAAAGTGGAGTGAAATTACCTCTAACATCATTAGCCGGTAGGTTCTTAACCACATCCTCCAACTGCTCCACAAATACAAAAGTCGTAGTTGTGGCCGGAGGGAGCACTACAATCGGAGCAACAGTCCCCTTAGATTTGAAAGGCTTCTTCCCCTTAGGGGAGTGCAGGAACCGCTCTGGTAGGCGGGGTTGGGCTTACAACGACACTGGAGGCAGGTGGAACACTCACCTCGGTCCTTTCTTTGAGACCTTGTATATTCTTTTTGCTCAGAGGCCTTCTTTCAAACTCTGGTTTTTTTGCTGTTTTGTAGACGGGTCTCCTGCTGCAGAAGCTTGGGAAGAAGTACTCCTCTTCTTCTGTGAAAAAATTTTCTGCTCCTAGTTGCTAAACATGGCTCCTGTAAAACAGATAAAAGAAAAATATGTTAGGAGGAAAAGGATATACAAGAGAAAAGTGATAAAAGAATTCGATGGTGAAAACAGAATTGAAGACAAGGTTATAGAAAATCACGAACAGTAAATATTAAGCTCAGTAAAGGAAGAAGAACAATGATGAAGGAAAAAATTCCATCGTAGTATCTATGTATTACAACTATGTATTTATATATAACTAAGTAAAGAAAATATTCTCAACGGCTCTTTGTACATCTTGTCATTTAGAGGGGAATAGGATCCCCTCACCGCAAGGGGGTGCGGTGACGCGTGACCGCGCGACACGTGGCAGCAAGGAGGGGTGGTGAGACTAGATGCAGGTGATCCTCATCTATCCTCACCATCCATCTTTGCTGCCACGTGTCGCGCGGTCACAAAGGGGGTGAGGAAAGTGAGGGTGAGAAGATCCCAACCCATTCAGAGGATGACTTGTGCAACCTAACGGTAACAACAATAGTTATATTATTTTCTACACCCCCTTCAAGCTGGGTATGTATATTAACGCACCCAAGCTTGGACAATAATTTATGAAACAGTCTAGGAGTTACAGATTTAGTAAGAATATCTGCTATTTGTTCTGGTGAGGGAATGTGATGAATGCTAAGAGTTTGATCTCCAAGTTTTTCTCTAATGAAATGTCTATCAATCTCCACATGCTTGGTTTTATCATGATGAAGAGGATTTTCAACCATATGAATAGCAGAAATGTTATCACAATATGCTTCAATCTTCGAATTTGCACAGTCTTGATGTAAATCTTTCAAAACACGTTTGAGCCATAACCCTTCACATAATCCAAGAGCTAATGCTCTAAGTTCAGCTTCTGCACTACTACGAGCTACCACAGTCTGTTTTTTGCTTCTCCAGGTTACTAGATTCCCCCATACGTAAGTGTCGTAACCAGATGTAGACCTCATATCACTCCTAGAGCCACCCCAATCTGCATATGTGAATACTTGAATACTCCTACATTCAGATTTACCAAAAAATAAGCCGTGCCCAGGAGCTCCTTTAAAATATCTCAATATTCGAGTTACAGTTTGTAAATGAACATTTGTAGGTGAATGCATGAATTGACTTACATAACTAACACAATAACAAATATCAGGTCTAGTATGTGATAAATAAATTAACTTACCAACTAGTTTCTGATAGGAATGAATGTCAGATAATACCTTTCCATCATGTGGTTTTGATGTGCAACCTGGTTCCAAAGGTGTCGGAGCTGGTTTGCATCCCATCATACCTGTTTCTTTAAGGAGATCTAAGATATACTTCCTCTAAGAAATGATCATACCTGATTTATTTCGTCCAACTTCTATACCTAAAAAATATCTCAATGGACCCAAATCTTTTACTTCAAATTCAGTAGCTAAATATTTCTTGACATTCAAGATACTCATATTACAGTTTTCAGTCATAATTATGTCATCAACATACACAATAAGAACAGTTATTATCTTATCAAAAAAATGTATAAATAATGTGTGATCACTATGTGTCTGTTTAAAGCCATATGCTATGAGCACCTCAGTAAATTTACTAAAACATGCTCTTGGAGATATTTTCAACCTATAAATAGATCGTTTTGATTTACATACCTTACCTTGAGTTTCAGCAGATTCAAATCCTGGAGGAATATGCATGAAAACCTGTTCTTTCAGTTTCCCATTAAGGAAGGCATTTTTAATGTCAAGTTGAGCTAATTCCCAATCTAAATTTACAGCAAGTGAGAAAATAACTCTTATCGTATTTAATTTAGCTACAGGTGCAAATGTTTCCATATAATCAATTCCATATGATTGAGTAAATCCGTTTGCAACTAATCTTGCTTTATATCTATTAAGGGAACCATCTGAATTATATTTTATAGAAAATACCCATTTACATCCTACCGGTGACACATTTTTTGGACTGGGAACTAAATCTCAAGTGCCATTTTTAACAAGGGATGACATTTCATCATTAATAGCTGCTTTCCAATTTTTAATGCACAAAGCTTCCTCTATAGCACAAGAATGTAATGAGAATCTAACATAACAGTAAACGATCTGAATTTTGAATTTAATCTATCATATGAAAGAAATTTACTCAAAGGATAGACAGAGGTATAGCTCCTATTACCCTAAAATTTGTGATACTGTAAACATTCTCTTTTACCTTTCCTAATGGCAATGGGCAAGTCTGATTCATTAGGAATGTCTAAAACAGTATGTTCGTTTTCCATTGCTTCATTTGTTGGGACAGACTCAGGAAGTGAAGTAAGAGGATTAAAAACATTTACCTTTCTTTTGGAGTATACCTGTGTAACAGATGGAAGATTCTGAGATTGGTTCTGATTCTGAGATTGATTACTTTCTCCCGCCTGGTTTTCCTCAGAAGATCTGAGATCTTCAAGAGTATGGCCATCCTCGAAGTTGTTTTCTAAATTTGATCTTTCTTGAATGGAACTATCAGGAACCCCCACTGTGGAGACATCAATGATGCTCCAAAACATTTCCTGCTCAGAGTTAACTTGACCAGATCCAGATGTTGAGTAATAAGGAGTACTTTCATCAAAAGATCATCTATGGTAGTATAGACTTTTCTAGTATTAGGACATAAGCACTTATAACCCTTTTGTGATCCAGAATACCCTAGAAAAATACACTTGATAGATTTTTTTTTATCTAATTTACCTCTATACTGAGATTGAATATAGACATACACAACACACCCAAAAGTTCTAAGTGGTAGTTCAGACAACAAAAGACAATGAGGAAATATCTTCAGAAGTTTATTTCTAGGACTTATGAAGTCTAGAATTCTAGATGGCATTCTATTAATCAAATATGTAGCTGTGAGAACAGCTTCACCCTTGAGATATTTAGGGCATTCATAGTAAACATGATTGATCTGGCAACCTCAAGAATGTGTCTATGCTTCCTCTCAGCAATACCATTTTGTTGAGGAGTATACACATTTGAGGTCTGATGATGAATATCTTTTTCTCCCAGGAAAGCCTTTACATCCTTGTCAAGAAATTCATTGCCATTATCTGACCTGAAGGACTTTACAGTTGTATTAAATTGATTCTGAATCAGCAAGATGAAGGTTTTGAATATGTGTGACAGTTCTGACTTATGCTTCATAAGATAAACCCAAGTTACTTTAGTGTGATCATCCACAAATATGACAAACCATCTAAAACCATTAACATTTAAAACTCTAGAAGGTCCCCAAATGTCAGAGTGAACCAAATTAAAAGGTTTACTTTCTGCGTACATTTTAGCAGGACACTGGACTCTCTTTTGCTTTCCATAAAAACAAGTTTCACATTTCAGATCATGCAAAGAAATACCATGAAACAACTCAGATTTGAGTTTCTTCAAATACAAAAAAGTTAGGATGACTCATGCCTTAGCAAAATAAGATCCATTCTAGATTTATATTTGTCTATTCTAGGAACATTACTGTTGTTCTTACAAGAATAAACACTAGAATATTCTTCAAAATGTCCTGTTGTGGTGTTTTTCAAAACGAACAGCCCATTTTGATGATTAGCATTGCCAATCATCTCCTTGACAACCATCTCCTTCATTGCTTTCCCCTGGAAGCAAGAAGAAGAGGAAGGTAGGAAAAAACAGTTAGTACGTGAGAATATTATCCAGCAACTATTATCCTCCATTAGCTTCTTAACTGACACCAAATTACAATCTAAATCAGGTACATATAATACACGCTTCAGAATAAGTTTATCAGAAAGTTGGATATTACCACGTCCTAATATATCAATGCTATCATCATTAGCTACCTTTACTTTTCTAGGATCAACAAAGGAATTAAAAGTAGTTAATAAGGATTTATTAAATGTCATATGGTTGGTAGCACCGGAATCAACAATCCATGAAGAACACTTACCCCCAATACCTGCATAGGCCATGGTGGCCATGATCTGATCATTTGACACTTGAGATCGTTGACTATCCAGAACTTTGAGGACCGCGTCAAGCTGGGCCTGGGTGAAAGTTGGTTCAGTATTTGATTCAGTAGTTTCCATTGCAAGCTTTAAAGGTTCTCCATGAATTAGCGTCAGTCTTCCAAGATCCACTTGATTCTGACCTTCCAGTATTATTCTGCTTGAAATTATAATGTTTGAAAAAAGGAGGTGGTTTTACAATGGAACCCGGCCTTCTGTAGCATTCCTCGATTAGATGTCCATCCCTTTTACTGTACCTGCAGAATTTTTATTGAGACCTTTAGTGTTAGTTGGACTTGTTTTGAATCCAGACTTTCTAGTCACGAGACTCCTCTTGTCATCACTTTCTTGAGTGTGAAGTGCTGATGATTATGAAGAAACCAATGAAGGCCCCATCATCACCTTATACGGCTTTCCTCTTGCCGTATTTCAAAAAAAAGCAGAGTTCAAGGTAGGCAAACGACTGGGTACCAAGTATTCTTCCCCTACTGCATCAAAGTCCTTATGTAACCCAGAGAGAAAGCCAAATAATCTTCTAGTCTCTTTAATTTTTCGTTAAAGCTGATCATCAGTGGTACAACTCCATTGATATACTTCCAAGGAGTCAATTTGTTGCCATACCTGAGACAAACTACTGAAGAATTTACTAACTGTTTGATCCCCTTGCTTGAAATCCTTCTGTTGTGTCTCCAACTCATATAGCTCCGAGATATTATCTCTCTTAGAGTACATTTTTTTGGTAGATTTCCAGATTTCAGCTGCAGTTGAATATAAACATGAATATATTGCTAACTTCAAGAACCATTGACCCCAACAGCCAAGACATTATCATAGAATTTTCTGCTTCCCAAGTAGAACATTTTGCATCAGTTCCCTTTGGGATAATCATTTTTTCGGAAAGATGTTCCTTTTTTTCCTCTTCCTACAATAAATAACTCCACAGCCCTGCTTCATGCAAGAAATTATTCCGTGTAACTTTTGATTTGTGATAATCACAGGGGTTGAGTCAACAATGGACCCAGAAGTAACTGATCCATAACTCTTTTCCTTGTCCGAGGCAGAAGTTATCTCACTTCCTTGTTCAGCCATTTCAGCTAAAGAATGTAGTACAAAAAGATTATATTTTGAACTTGTGAATTGATATGAAGAGGACTGAAATGAAAGAATGTAGTAAAAAAAGATTATATTTTGAACATGTGAATTTGATATGGAGAGGACTGAAGTGAGAGAGTTATTTTGCTGAGAGGAAGAAGATATGTTCTTCTGTTTAAAAAGAAGAACGAAAAAGATTGAAAGAGATTGACTTAAGGAAAAAATGTGGCATGGAGAAAGAAGAAGTGATAGAAGCTTGGAGATAATAATTACACTCGAGTATAATCAATGCACTGGTACACTTGGGAACCGTCGTTGGAGTTTTTCTTTGTTTTTTTGTAAATTTATCGCTTCCAAGTAAATAAGCATGCAGTTGGACACGTATTGGACACGTTTAAACATGTTTGCTCACTTTTGTTTGCCAGAGATAATGCCACGTAATACCAAGACTATTTGATTTGGTTATTTTTCTTTGTAAACTTTTGTCTGGACAAGAAAACCCTTAATGACTTGTTGTTCTGACCAGATTACCCCTGAGCTTGTCTTTCCTTCTACCCTTTCTTCTTCGTCTTCGTAACTGAAGGACACTTGAAGAAATAGAGTTTCAGTTTGAAACAGAGCCTGTGTAATAAGTAAAATTTAATTCCTTCTTTCTGGCTCTTTTTCGTCAACCCGAAATATGCTAATACAGAAAGTTTTGAAACTTGTTTTGGAAGTCAGTTGACGGATGCTTTATTATGCGATAGAATCGTTGGACAGATGCTTTGTACGCGATAGAGAGTTTCAGTCGATTAATTGTGAAGAATGTTCAGCTAAGCTTGAGATAGAATGTTCATTGCTTTTGTTGAATTGCTCTGATACCATATAAAAAATCATAAAGAAGTAAATATTAAGCTCAGTAAAGGAAGAGAACAATGATGAAGGAAAAAAATTCCAATCGTAGTATCTATGTATTAACAACTAGTATTATATACAACTAAGTAAAGAAAATATTCTCAACGGCTCTTGTACATCTTGTCATTCAGAGGATGACTTTGTGTAACCTAACGGTAACAACAACGGTTATATTATTTTCTACAAAGGGTTACCATAGGCAATAACACACCCTTCACAATTTCAAAAGCATCCTCAAAAATTTTCCTAAAACCATCTCTCTCGACAAGATCTCTGAGGTCCATCTCCTATAAAATCTCTGAGGTTATGAGGGAATTGTCCAACGTTATCCCAGAACAGTTAAGATGGGGGATAGATTGTAACTCTTTCTCGGGTAACCTAGCTTAATCCTTATCCTTGGAGGGTGGGGACTTACAAACTTCCCTCTTCGGGATTTCCGCCACCAACCTCCGTACATAAAAGAATCTGGCCTTGGAAACTGATGAAATATCTGTAAGAAAGTGTGGTCTGTCTTTTTTATGCTCTGTCTTGCTAAAGTACAACATACCTACTATGTACTTCATAATGAAATAGATTTTGAATTCAGCTATCTTAAAGCATCTCCAAAATATATAGGTACACCAGGTATGCCAAAATTAGCCTAATAGAGTTTGGAAGGATCTGAGGGAGACGGATTTCATTTTCTTCCAAAATTACTTGCAGAGATTTTACGGAGAGACAATCTAACCCCTAATTGGAAGTAACCCTCATCATAATCATCTGGAGGCTTATAAGGGGTTCCCTCCCCCCAGCGGCACTATAGAAATATATGAATGCACACTCTATATTATTGAAACACATAGCTACATATATATCGTATACATGTAAAATACGTTGTACAATACATATACACACATTAGTGTACATTTATACATAAGTATACATTAGAAATAGTTTTAGTATCACTGACTTAGTGATGGTAGGCAAAATAGCCGTTGGCTTGATTATAGCTGTTAGGCATTGGTTATTGTCGTTGGTATTGCTTCCTTATGTAAGGAGTTTCAATTGTACATTCATGTAATGAAGTCTGAATAATACTTTCATTCAGCCTCCAATATGTTGTTCTTCTTCTCCTTCAATTCATAGTCCATTATCTTCTGAATTTCTACATGCTCACACCGGATGATACACCTTCATGTTCATCCTAGATTCTGGGCAAATTAGAGTAACATGCTCCCGGTGAGTATGCTATGATACGACTCTACTAGGGTGCAAGGTTTTCCTCTTGAAATCCCTCTGCTATCATATCCGAGAGATATATGTTGTTCTTCTTCTCCTTCAATTCATAGTCCATTATCTTTTAAATTTCTACATGCTCGCACCGGATGATACACCTTCATGTTCATCCTAAATTCTGGGCAAATTAGAGTAACATGCTCCCGGTGAGTACACTATGATACGACTCTACTAGGGTGCAAGGTTTTCCTCTTGAAATCCCTCTGCTATCATATCCGAGAGATATATGTTGTTCTTCTTCTCCTTCAATTCATAGTCCACTATCTTCTAAATTTTCTACATGCTCTCACCGGATGATACACATTCATGTTCATCCTAAATTCTGGGCAAATTAGAGTAACATGCTCGCGTGAGTACACTATGATACGCCTCTACTAGGGTGCAAGGTTTTCCTCTTGAAAATCCCTCTGCTATCATATCCGAGAGATATATGTTGTTCTTCTTCTCCTTCAAATTCATAGTCCACTATCTTCTAAATTTCTACATGCTCGCACCGGATGATACACCTTCATGTTCATCCTAAATTCTGGGCAAATTAGAGTAACATGCTCCCGGTGAGTACTATGATACGACTCTACTAGGGTGGCAAGGTTTTCCTCTTGAAATCCCTCTGCTATCATATCCGAGAGATATATGTTGTTCTTCTTCTCCTTCAATTCATAGTCCATTATCTTTTAAATTTCTACATGCTCGCACCGGATGATACACCTTCATGTTCATCCTAAATTCTGGGCAAATTAGAGTAACATGCTCCCGGTGAGTACACTATGATACGACTCTACTAGGGTGCAAGGTTTTTCTCTTGAAATCCCTCTGCTATCATATCCGAGAGATATATGTTGTTCTTCTTCTCCTTCAATTCATAGTCCATTATCTTCTAAATTTCTACATGCTCACACCGGATGATACACCTTCATGTTCATCCTAAATTCTGGGCAAATTAGAGTAACATGCTCCCGGTGAGTACACTATGATACGACTCTACTAGGGTGCAAGGTTTTCCTCTTGAAATCCCTCTGCTATCATATCCGAGAGATATTCTAGTGGATAAATCTCCAACTCTACCGGGGCTACAGGTAGGGAAACTAAAGGAGCAGAGGATAAAGGCATTAGTGCCAAGGGAACAGTGTCCAAGGTTCTACAGAAAACCTCTTTGCATGAACCTTCGGCACTCTTGTTCATCTTAAGTTCTTAGGTTTGGAAATAACATCCTCATACTCCGACTTCTGCCTACCCTTCTTCACATAGGGGGTATCGAAATTGCCTAATCCTCAAGCGAATCTAGGCTATAGGAAAGGCTAACAGCTTTCTCACTACTCTAAACCCTCTTGGAACTCCTCGCACCATGGTCATAACTTTATTAAGGACCCACAGAAACATAGCGGCAGCCGCTACCTTGTTACTTGCTAACTAGGGTTTGGTACATATCTCAAACCAACCATTAGCTATACTAACAACTTAGTTAGTATGTTGTAACAACTTCTAGTTGTAACTATTTGTTGTTATCCTTTTGTTTTAGGCTGTTTAGTTTGAAAAACAACTCTTGTTGTTAAAGATTTATTTAATCTTATGTAAAAGGATATACCATATATGAATGAAAGATAATTTCACTTGATCTCAATCTTTCATGGTACAGAGCTACGTTTGACTCCAACGAGTATTTGTTCCTCTTCTGCGTTCCATCCCAAACAATGGCGGACCCAGTCGACCAAGAATAATTCCCTGATGGAGTTATTGCAATCAATGTGGCCTCACAGTTGCCTATTAAACTGACTAAAAACAATTTGCCTTCTTGGAGGGCTCAATTTGATGCCCTATTATATGGATATGACCAATGGGTTTTCTTGATGAGAGCAAACCAGTCCCTCCCAATACACGGTTACCCAGGAGGGTGCAAAAACCCTAAACCCAGATTATACTATCTGGATTCGGCAGGATAAGCCTGCTACTTCATGCTATCTTGGCTTCGGTATTCTGAAGGACGTGATGTTATTGATTCGCCACTGCCACCCACGTTCTCGTGAAGCATGTTGAAGCTTCATCGGTTCGTATGCTAATAAATCTCGCTCTCATATAATGAATCTCAAGGAGCGCCTGGACAAACATCACCTGTGATACTCAGCCTGTTGCTGATTATCTTCAGACTATCAAAAGCATTGCTGATGAGCTTGCTCTTGTTGATACTCATCTTAGCGATGACGATCTATCCATTTTTGCTCTAAATGGGCTCAATAGCAGCTTTAAAGAAGAATTGCTGTGATTCGCGCACGTGACACCTCTATTTCGTTTGAAGAACTTCATGATAAATTGGTGGAACATGAAGCCTTTCTTAAAAGGGAATAAACTCGTGGTGGAGCAGCGGTTACTGTTCACTTCCACACAAGTAAAAATCCGGCCGCCATCCGAATGGTCCAGCTGGGGGGTCACGATATGGCGGCGGATGGTCTTCCTCAGGGAAGCCGTTTGTTCAATCTGGCATGCCGCAGGGGGGCTGGTGCATCGTTAGCCAACCCTCGTTCCGGAACTCCTCTCAATCCAGGGTGATTTGGTCAATTCTGTCAAAAACGCGGGCACACAGCGCGTCAGTGTTACTCCTTGAAGCGGTCACTGTAGCAGCAACCCGAAGTCCATCACACCACCTCTGGATCAAACTCGCACAATTGGATCCTTGACTCTGGAGCCTCTCACCATGTTACCCATGACTTGAACAATCTTACTCACCACCAATCGTATGAGGGTCCCGATGATGTTCTCCTTGGCAATGGTTCTAGCCTCAATATCTCAAACACTGGTTCTACTGTCATTTCTACTTCTGTTAAACCATTACTGCTGTCTAATGTTTTGCATGTCCCATCCCTTACTAAAAATTTAATCTCTGTTTCTAAGTTCTGTCGACACGACAATACCTCTATGAGTTCTTTCCTTTTTCTTTTGTTGTGAAGGATCTCAAAACGGGGGCGCAGCTGGCTCACGGGCGGACCAAGGGTAGTGTATACGAGTGGGAATGCCATCATTTGAAACCGCCGAATCCTCCTCAGATGCCGTCAAGCCCAGCGTTAATGCTAGCACCGCGTCTACAGTAGTCACTTGGCATCGCCGTCTTGGCCATCCCTCAAAGCGTGTCTTTCAGTTTCTGTGTCACAATACTGATGTTTCTGTTTCACCCAGTCTCCCCAATAATCAGTTGTGTGTGAGTCTTGTCTTATCAGTAAGAGTCATAAGTTACCTTTTTCAACGTCATCAGTTGAGGGTCAAGGATCCGCTTGATTTAGTCTATTCAGATGTTTGGGGGCCTTCCCCGGTGGAATCTATTGATGGTTTTCGTTATTATCTGCTTTTCATTGATTATTACACTAAGTATGTTTGGTTATTTCCTATGGCCAGAAAATCTGACGTGTCTACGATTTTTTCCAAAATTTAAGCGCATGGTTGAAAAATTCTTTCATCGTCCTCTTGTAACGCTATATACTGATGGGGGTACAGAATATAAAGGCTTAACACGTTTTTTTTGTAGCCGAAGGTATATACAACATCGTATTTCACCCCCCTTATACTCCGGAACATGTTGGGTCTGCTGAACGCAAACATCGTTCACGTCGTCGAAACTGGGTTAGCCCTCCTACATCACGCATCCTTGCCCCCCTACATTTTGGTCTTATGCCTTTCTTACCGCTGTCTATATTATTAATCGTTTGCCTACCCCAGTGCTTAAAAACGCCACTCCCTACGAGCGGTTATTCTCCAAACCGCCGGCTATGACTCCCTCCGGGTTTTGGTTGTCTCTGTTTTCCGTGGCTCCGACCATATTAGGATCACAAGTTAGCACCCTCGATCGAAACCGTGCGTGTTTGTGGGGTACTCTAATACACACCATGCCTACAAGTGTCTCGACGTCTCTTGTAATCGTCTTCATCTTTCCCGCCATGTGCAGTTTATTGAGCATTGTTTTCCGTTTGCTGATGTCTACTCGCTCTAATCTATCCTCCCTGTCCGCCGTTGTCCTTGGTTCGTAGGTTCATCACCGGCTGCTTGCCCTTCACCCACCGGTGACTGTTGTCCCTTGCGTCCTCTCCCGGGTCTTTGGCTGTCCCACCTGCCAGTCGCCAGTCACTGCTGCGCCCCGCTGCACCCGTGCCAAGGTATGAACGTCTACTCTCTAACCCCTGCCCCGTTCCCCGTTTCTCTCGTGAATCCTCCCCAGATTTCCCCCCTAACCCCTCCTCCTCCCACACGCTCCCTGCTGGACCCTCTCAGCCTCCGTTCCCCCTACCCGTGCCCACCTTCTCGCAATAGCCATCCTATGGTTACACGCGCACAAAATAATATCCACTGTCCTAAACAGTTTCTCCGATTACGTCACTCTACATCACACCACTAAACATCCCATTCCGCCGTCACTTGAACCCTCCACCGTAAAACAGACTCTCTCCGTGATCCAAGCTGGCGTGCTGCGATGGATGACGAGCTTGCTGCTCTTGCACGTAATAATACCTGGGTCCTAGTTCCCCCGTCCGCAGGGTCACAATATTGTTAGGTGCAAGTGGGTTTTTTCGCATTAAACATAATCCTGATGGTTCCATTTCTCGCTACAAGGCTCGCCTTGTTGCTAAAGGTTTTCACCAACGCCCTGGTATTGACTATCCAGGAGTACGTTTAGTCCGGTTGTTAAGCCTACTTACTATTCGTGTTGTTCTTTCATTAGCCTTATCGCAGGATGGCCAATTTCACACCTTGATGTTAATAATGAGTTTCTTAATGGTCATCTCACAGAGGATGTTTCACATGACCCAACCACCGGGCTTTGTGAATTCGGCAATGCCCACCCCTGTGTGTCATCTGCGGCGTGCTCTATATGGTCTCAAACAAGCTCCACCACTGAGCTTGGTATAAACACGAGCTTTATAAAATTTCCTGTTACATTATGAGTGTCTTAACTCTAAGTCTGATTACCCTCATTGTTCATCTATCGCACTGACGTCAGTGTTATTATCTATTTCTTTGTCTACGTTGATGATCTACTTGTTACAGGAAATTGTACCACATCTATACGCTAAATTTGTTGACTCGTTAAGTGCTCGGTTTTCACTCAAAGGATCTTGGCCTACTACATATATTTCTGGGGACATCGAGGGCAGTTCTTCTCACCACTGATGGTCTCTATCTATCCAAGATAAATATATCCGTGATCTCCTTGGTAAATTTCATCTCGATGGCATCAATGCGACTCTCACACGCCAACATGTCCTCCACTGGCCGGCTTATCTCAATGATGGAACCCCTCCCGCCTGAAGCCTCCCAATACCGGAGTCTTATTGGGGGCCTTCAGTATTTGCAGCTCACAGTCAAGTTACGCCCGGACATTGCCGTTCCGCGGGCAACACGCTTGCTCAGTTCATTCATGCTACCCACTCAAGTCTCATTGGACTAGCCGCCAAGCGCCTCCTGCGTTACCTAAAACACAACATCTTCAGCATGGTCTATTGCTTCGCCGCAAACCAACCACCTCTCTCTCTTCAAGCCTATTCTGATGCTGACTGTGGCCGGGGGAGCATGATAAGTTCGGTCCACACAACACAAAAGCTTTCCCTCCCCTCTTTCTTGGTGGTATCCAATTCCGTGTGCCTCTAAAAAGTCAGCGTACGATAGCTTCGTTCGTCCGACTGAAGCCGAAGTATCCGTGCGTTGCCTTCTGGTTTCTGCCGCTGCCTTGAGGTCACCTTGGGTCTCGAACTTACTCTCCGAACTCGACGTTACCCTCCCACGGCCTCCCACTATCTATTGTGACAATTTAAGTGCAACTTACTTGTGTGCAAACCCGGTTTATCATAGTCGCATGAAACATATTGCCCTCGACTATCACTTTGTTCGTGAAAAGTTAGCCGCGGGACACTTACGCGTTTCTCATGTACCAACACAACATCAAATTGCGGATGTTTTGACGAAACCATTATCCAAGGATCGGCTCACTCTTTTCCGGTCCAAGATTGGCCTTTCCGATGGAACCACCATCTTGCGGGGGCGTATTAAGGACCCACCGAAAACATAGCGGCAGCCGCTGCCTTGTTTACTTGCTAACTAGGGTTTGGTACATATCTCAACCAACCATTAGCTATACTAACAACTTTAGTTAGTATGTTGTAACAACTTCTAGTTGTAACTATTTGTTGTTATCCTTTTGTTTTAGGCTGTTTAGTTTGAACACAACTCTTGTTGTAAAGATTTATTTAATCTTATGTAAAGGATATACCATACATGAATGAAAGATAATTTCACTTGCTCTCAATCTTTCACAGCGGCTGCCGCTATGTTTTCGGTGGGTCCTTAATAAACTTCAACCTTCTCCTTCACTGGAATTGTTATTGAAAGATGACATACCTACAAAACGAAAGTTGAAAACTTGCTGGGATAATGTTTAGAGTGATGCTTTCTGGGAGAGGATCGAGAAGAACAAGACTTATTCGCTTAAAAAGGGTAGAAGATGAATAAGAGCAAGATAGAAATTACAATCCTAAATTCAGGTATTTATAGGCTGGGATAATGAGAATCAGTTTTGAATAAATAGCAGTTATGATAAACGTCCACACAAATCTCACAAAACATATGCGTTTTTCATGTAAATTCGACAGTTGTAACGTTTAAGAGACGTGTGAACATGATGTAGTCACATCGATACTCTCTGGATATGCACAGGTCCGTAATAGGGGTCAGGATCGCCTGACCCCCACTCCCTCACCCCCTTCGCGACCGCCCGCCACGTGGCACCAAGAGGGGGTGGTGAGGCTGGATGGGGGTCATCTGCATCCAGCCTCACCACCCCTCTCCGCTGCCACGTGGGGGCGGTCACGTGGGCGGTCACGGGGAGGGGGGGTTAGAGGATCTCATTCGCCGTAATAGAGAATCTAGTGGCATTTGATAATAGACAAACCGAGTCATATGTGACACTTTTTAATTGACTTAATAGACACTTGATTTGGACAATCACAACTCCATTAGTCGTTGGTCAGGCATCACACCTCTGTGACAAAATAACTTAAAACTGCGAGGATGGCAACTTTCTTGTCCCATTCCCGCATTTGAGCCTAATACACTAACCTCTAGCCAAGGTCATTGTGTAGGACCTGTCGATGACGTGCAAAAATTATTAAACAAGCGTGAAATAAGTTAAAAACTTGTAAACAAACATCGACCACCTTTGTACGAGGGAGACCACAATTCAAGTATCAAAAGCATGTCCTGATATAGTAAACTTTCAGCAATAGAAGAAAAAATAACGCAGGTACTACTAATGCCGATTAAAAGTCCTGTTGGCCTGTGCCGCAGTGGTCCCCCATACATGCGATGTAAATGAAGGAAACAAGTACAATATACAAGTGACCGGGGTAAGTCCACACATGTAACTTGAGTCATTTCATGCTCTTTAAGTTGGTCTCGATTATCTATAAATACATTATTTCCATCAACATGCATAGATATGAATCTTACTGGATACTTACAAACTTGGATAGTTTTCGAGGTCCATTTACTTGAAAATCCTATAATTGACAGTATTATTATAGAGTCAAACTACCGAAGCCTCTAACATTTTGTAATTTTGCAGGGATTACTCATATGCACGTACAGTCGTACACACACTTAGCCCATTTTTACAACCTACTACATCAATGGTTCAAGTGTTCGTACAATCTTCACGAAAAATCCATCATTTTTTCTTAGTGTTTCCTCCATTTGGCTATAAGTTTTACAGGTCTATTACGAAACGTGAGCGAACTCTTCACTAAAAGAAACCGGATTCTTTAGTATATATGTTATTTACTTCATAACCTAGAAATGTGTATAGACGAAGCATGAGGTAAGATTAAATTCATCATGTACATAGACCAGGTATTTCATTTATCAAGAGATAAGTAGTAATACAGGAAATTAAATTTTAGTTACAAATACAGAAAAGTTATCGACTAATTTTTAAACAAAAATAATTAAAACTTAATGTGGTAACTGATAAATCCAAAACTAACTGTTTAATACGACAAAGCATTTTCCCGTCAGTCAAAACAGTCAACGTTAATGGGCCACCAATGAGAAGTCTAGCCCGGTCAGTCCAGACCTTCTCTGCTAGCTCGACCTGAAGGATAAACTTCCTCAACAAACCTTAATCGGTCAAGCTCGGGCAGACTACTTCCACCCGCAAAGCCATAAACCTAAGTCTCAGGAGCAAAATACCAAGGAGACCGGTTCAGTACCAGCTTCGACCGCATGAGACCATGCAGATAAGTCACCACAAAAAAATTGTGGTTTACCGACGAAATTATCACCGACGAACAACGTATAGTCGTTGTTTCGTCGGTAATAGCGACGACGGTGCGACAACACTAATGTCGTCGCTAATTGCGACGAAAGTACGATGAAATTCGTTGTCGCTAAAAGAAAAATAGTCAGTCAGGTGATTTACGTCGGTGATTTGTCGGTGTCTCGTCGCTACTCTGCGTGTTTTTATTCGTCGCTATTTAGTTTGTAACGCTACGTCGCTATGTCGTCGCAATTTTGTCGCTAAAATTAGCCCAAATAAAATACATTCGTCGTTTAGTAAGTTCTTGGCGTTGTGTATCGTCGTTTTTTTTGTCAATGAAACCCGCATGTGGCAAATGTTTTGTTTTACTTTCCGTTCGTAATTCGATTTGTCGTTGTGTCGTCGCAGAAACATCGAGAATTAAACACGTGTATTGATTAAGGAAAAAGAAAGCGGTGATTGGGAAAAATACTCATTCATTCAATAATAAAAAGTTACATTATCAAACGAAAAAATAAAAAAAAATCTAAAAAGAGATGCGGAGATGTGCCGTTCACTCTTCGTCATCGGACGAAAGAGTGGCCGCGACATTCTCCGCAAACTCTTTGAGAAGGCGCTTGAGCTTGTAATATCTAAATTTCATCTTCCGCAGCCTTCTAGTCATGTTGTGCAGTTGCCGCGACTGCTGCTGCATGTTTGCCATCAGCATACGGAAGTCGGCGTCCTGCACCGGCGTTTGTTCTTGATCACTCTGATGCTGCGGTGGGACATAGACAGATACGGAACCTTCTCGCTCAACCGATGGTACTTGAGGAGGAGGAGGCCCTTCTGGAGGGGCACTGATTGCCCGTCCACCACGCCTTGGGGTTCTTTTAAAACGACGCGGCATATTTTGATTATTTATAACCTTATATGTGTGTATGTATATGTGCGGATGTTTGGGGTATAAATAGGAAAATTAGCGACGACATAGCGACGACATAGCGACGTTTTTTTCAACCGTTAGGAATGTGCAGCGTTAGGAATGTGCAGTGATGACCTTTCGGCTGTTTTAGCGACGACGTAGCGACGAATTGGCGACGTATATTCATCGTACGATGCAACCGTTGGGAACTGACTGCCTAATAGCGACTACTTGGCAGAGAGAGAGAGTAGCGACGAAACGCACATAGCGACGACATAGCGACGTTTTTTTCAACCGTTAGGTGATGACGTTTCGGCTGTTTTAGCGACGACGTAGCGACGAATTTGCGACGTATACTCATCGTACGATGCAACCGTTGGGAACTGAACTGGCACTGCCGAATAGCGACTACTTGGCGACGGATTAGCGACGAAACGCGTCGAATAATGTGAAGAGACGTTATCCGTCGTGTTTCGTCGGTAAAACGTCGGTAAATTCAACAAAAATTCGCGCGTTGTAAGCATTGGGAACTGGACGGACTGCCTTTTAGCGACGAGATTTGTGTTTCTTGTTCGTCGCCGGTCGTCGCGAAGTCGTCGGTATTGTGTTTGTTTGTTTCCGAGATTTGTGTTTGTTTGTGGTCGCTATCTCGTCGCTATTGCGTCGGTAACATTGCAGGCTGAGAACGATAAAACCATTTTCCTTCTTCTTCTCTTCTCCCATTCTTCTCTCATTTCAAACACATCAATCATCAATTTTGAACGAAAAAACCGAAGTGTGGAATTTTGATTTTTTCTACCACCGAAAAAAGATAGCTGCTGTTATTTTGAAGGTGTATCGAGAAAATGGATCCGAGGAGAAGCGATAGAAAGTGGATGTACCAGAGAGTAAACAACGGGGAGTGGTGTTTTAGATTTGTTGAAGGTCTCGAAGAATTTATGGATTTTGCGACGAGTAATGAAAGTGGAACGCAGATTAGATGTCCGTGCAAGAAATGCAAGAACCGTAAATATAAGGATCCGGGTGACGTGAGGGTTCACTTATTGAAACAAGGTTTCGTCCACAATTACCATACATGGTACTGTCACGGCGAATATGAGGGGGCGTCTACATCTGCAACTGTACACGTCGAAGGGGGACCCGGTCAGGTTGATGCCGAAGAAATATGCGAGGGATCTCACAACCCATACATGCAGATGGTGACAGACGCAGCCGCCGGCGCATTTACCGGAGAGCAGTTGTTACAAACATGATCCGGATGAACAGCCGCGTATATTCGTGGAGGAAGATCCGAACCCTCAGGCGAGACAGTTTTTGAGATGTTGAACGCCGCCAACACGCCGCTGTATCCTGGTTGCGGTAGTCACACACAGATGTCCATGATCGGTCGGATGACGAGCATGAAGACGGAACACCGCATGACGGAGAGATTGTACGATGGGATGTGTCAGCTGATGAGGGAATCTCTTCCCGAAGGGAACACAATGGTCGACAGTTTTTATTCGACGAAGAAGAAACAGCTGCAGGCGTTGGGACTGCCGGTTCAGAAAATCGATTGTTGTTCAGAGGGGTGCATCATATACTGGGGCATCAACGAGGATAAAGACATGTGCAGGGTCTGTGGGACAAGCAGGTGGAGAACAACAAAAGAAACCGGAACGTGCCAAGAAAACAATTTTACTATTTACCTCTCGCCCCTAGACTGCAGAGGCTATACGCATCCGGTGCCACAGCTAGCCAGATGAGGTGGCACGCGGAGCACTACACGAAAGACGGTGAGATGTGCCATCCATCTGACGGCGAAGCTTGGAGGACGTTCGATGCGACGCATCCGGGTTTTTCGTCGGAGACAAGGAACGTTAGGTTGGGTTTATGCACCGACGGGTTCAACCCGTTTGGACAGTCGGGAGAGCAGTATTCGTCGTGGCCTGTAATCGTGACGCCGTACAATCTACCGCCTTGGATGTGCATGAAGACGCCGTACATGTTCTTGACTGTGATCGCACCGGGGCCTAGGAATCCGAAACAGAAGATCGACCTATACCTGCAGCCGTTGATACAGGAGCTGAAGTGGTTGTGGGAGTTTGGCATGGAGACGTTCGATGTATCGACTAAACAAAACTTCCAGCTACGCGCCGCTGATGTGGACGATCAGCGACTTCCCGGCTTATTCTATGTTGTCGGGGTGGAGCACAGCGGGGAAATACGCTTGCCCTTGCTGCATGAAGCAAGCGAAGACGATGTCCTTGAAACATGGACGTAAGATAAGCTGGTTCGACAGCCATAGGAAGTTCCTGCCCAGACGTCATTTGTACAGAAAGAACGTGACGGCGTTCATGCCTGGCATCGTCGATAAGGACACAAAGCCCGAGCTCCTCACGGGTGCAGAGGTGCTGCAGAGATAGACAGTTGTGGATTCGTGGGGGTCGCTGATGATCCGGACGGCAGTCACAACGCAGACCTGGCTCGTTACTGTATCGGGTGGAAGAAGAGAAGCATATTCTGGGAGCTTCCGTACTGGAAGAGCAATATGATCCGACATAACCTGGATGTCATGCACATTGAGAAGAACGTGTTTGACAACATTTTCAATACAGTGCTGAATGTGCCAGGAAAAACAAAAGACAATATGAAGGCACGACTTGATATGCGCGACCTCAACATGCGACCGGAGCTGCATCCCGTTGGCACAACATACATGCCGAAGTCCTCGTACACGCTGAATGCGGAGCAGGTCAGTGCGTTGTTATCGTGGCTGGGGACGGCTAGATTTCCTGATGGCCATGTTTCGAACCTGTCGAAGAACATCGACGAATAAACGCGGTTTGCACGGGATGAAGAGCCACGACTGTCACGTTTTCATGCAACGGTTGATGCCCATTGCATTCCGCGATCTGCTTCCAACCAATGTATGGGAAGCAATTACCGAGATGAGTCTGTTTTTCAAATGTCTTACAGCCACGAGACTCAGTGTGGATAATATCAAGGCTGGAGGGCGAAATCCCAGTGATCATATGCAAGCTGGAAACTATATTCCCTCCGGCCTTCTTTGATTCAATGGAACACCTGCCAGTTCATCTACCATACGAGGCACGTGTTGGTGGTCCTGTTCAGTACAGGTGGATGTATCCGTTCGAGAGGTACTCTTTTTTATGTGCATAACGTTCTTATGTGTCTAAGCGCAAGCATCTGAACATACATTCACTATATGAACAGATATCTCAGGCATTTGAAGCTGAACATCAAGAACAAGGCGAAAGTCGAGGCCTCGATGTGCAATGCCTATCTGACGGAGGAAGCATCGGCTTTCGTGTCTCATTACTTCGAGCCAGATGTCCCGTCGAGGTGCAGAGATGTTCCCCGGAACGACGACGGCATTACCAGATCCGGTGTCCTCCCAATATTCACACATCCGATCAGATTTCACGGACATGGAAAGGAAATGATATTGGGGGACAGCGAGCTGAAGATTGCTCATTCTTATGTTCTGCCAACTGCCGTCAAGTCGACCGTTTCCAGAGGTATAAACGATATCCAATTTTATTTTGTAAAGACCTTGCGATACTCTATCCATTATGTTACAAAGATATACATGGTACTCATTCGTAATTTGCTTCAGCTTGTTCATTGATTTATTGCAACACCGTTCACCGGGTATATCGAGCGATGCAATAAACAATGAGTTAGATTCCAAGTTTGCTGATTGGTTCAGGTGGCATGTAAGTTTACATATTTGCCTGTTACGTGTACGATATGTGATACGCATTTATTGCCCCGCTGATGTATACTTACTTGTCGTTTTACAGGCGAGCAAAGGTCATCTGGCTGACGATGAGTACGGTTACATTCTGACAGCAGTAGCCGAGGGTCCATTTAACAGAGTCACGCGCCACGACATGTGTTTTGTCAACGGGTATAGATTCCACACAGTCTCCCATGCCAGCCGAAAATCGTCGGAGAACAGCGGAGTGTGTGTCAAGCGGTATGACAATAGCCCGGACGAGGATGACTTCTACGGCTACCTTACTGACATAATGAGCTCGAATATCCGGCATTGCCTATAAAGCGGGTGGTCCTATTCAAATGCGAATGGTACGATCCAACTCGAGAAGGTTATCGCGTTGGCACAAAGGTTCACGACCAATATAAGTTGGTAGACATACACCAAGGGCGACGGTACAGAAAATACGATCCATACGTTTTGGCTAGTCAAGCGTCCCAGGTACTATCTATCGTATCCAACAACGAGGATGAATGCGAGCTCAAAAGACTGGCGAGCCGTGTGCAAAGTGAAATCGAGCAAGTTTGATGTTAGTATACAGACAGGTTCAGATGGTATGGACGCCGCATTTCAAGAAGAAAACCCGTCCGTTCTAGATACGACACATGTTGAACTGCACGACCTCCCTCTAAATGACCCCAACGGCGGTTTCATCGAAATTCATCTCAACATACAACCGCCTGACAATATTGAAGACGTAGTCGAAGACGAATACGAGGATGAAGAGGACGACGAGCATGTAGATGAAGATGAAGAAGAGATGAAGATGAAGATGCGTATGAGGATGCAGATGACCAGGAAGATTGACATTAGCCAAAATTTTTTATGTACCTCTTTATATGAAAGTGTGTATGTGTTGATGTACTTATATTCATGTATATACTACTTTATATTTTGTATTTTTTTTTCAAAAATTATAACACCGACGAGTTACCGACGAAATGTTGCGTCGCTAAATTTGAAATAACGACGACACATGAAAAATAGCGACGAAACTAAATAGCGACGAACGTTCGTCGCTAGTCGTCGCAAAATACGCAGATAAGCTGAACTCCCCCTCTTTCTTCCCCATTTCCCTCCTTCCCCATTTTTTCCCTCCCCTCGGCGAAACTCCCTCCCCCCACCGGCGAAACCTCCCTCCCTCCCCCGGCGAAAGCTCCCTCCCGCGGCGAAGTTCTCCGTTGACCTCCCTTCTTCGGTTAGTTTCTCTTCCTATTTCGTTTTTTTTTTAATTAGTTATGTTGTTTTTAATTTTTTTAATGTCTTGTGGGGTGGTGGTGCTGGGTGTGGGCTGGGTGGTGCTGGGTGCGGGTGGGTGGCGGGGCTGGGTGCTGGGCGTGGGTGCTGGGGCTGGGTGGGTGCGGGGCTGGTGTGGGTGGCGTGGTGCTGGGCTGGGTGGGGTGGGGCTGGTGTGGGTGCGGTGGGTGCTGGGGCTGGGTGGTGCGGGGCTGGGTGGTGCTGGGGCTGGGTGGGTGGTGCTGGGGCTGGGTGGGCTGGGGTGGGTGCGGGCTGGGTGCGGGACTGGGTGCGGGGCTGGGTGTGGGTGGGCGGTGGTGCTGGGTGGGTGCTGGGGCTGGTGTGGGTGGTGGGTGCGGGGCTGGGTGTGGGTGGCTGTGGTATATATATGTATATGTGTATAGAATTATGTATGTATATATATGTATATGGTATATATATGTATATGGTATATGTATGTATATATATGTATATACGGTATATAGTGTATATATCTATATATGGGTATACATGTATATGGTATATATATGTATATACGGTATATATATATATATGTATTTATGGATTTTGTAGTTAATTTTCGTATTTGGGTATATAATTATATATATAAGTTAATTTCGTATTTACATATAAATATATGTAAAATTATTAGAAAATGTTTTTTTGGGTAGAATTATGTATGTATATATATTTTTCGTATTTAAATATATTTATAATTATATAATCTATTTTGGTATATATATGTATATGGTATATATGTATATACGGGTATATATATATATATATATATGCATATACGGGTATATATATGTATATACGGGTATATATATGTATATGGTATATTATGTATATACCGGTATATGTATATGGTATACATATGCATATACGGGTATATATATGTATATATGGGTATATATGTATATGGTATATATATGCATATACGGGTATATATATGTACAAACTGTTTTGTAAGAGGTTTGCATATGATTTTCGGTATGATACTAGTTCAAGGTTGTTGGATTTGGATTTGTCTTTGGAGAGGCCATTAAGGCTGGGAAACCTCCGATAAACGCTTAAGTCATGCCGAAACGTTTAAAAATTATTAATATGTTCCTCTCAGATCTGATGGCTAGTGAGGGTTTACCGACGAGATCCACATACCCACCAGCTACACAGGACCTTCAAGGAGAGTTCGATGCGTTCTTTTCTCAGCATGATACGTATGCCTCGGTTTCGACCGCCGCTCTGGCTGCGGACGCAGACCTTTTACGGTCTGCCGACATGTCCGCACCCCCCAGACATACGACGCCGACGCCACCCACACCCAGCGCATCAGCACCTCATCCGGCGTCTGATGCGGCATCGGACCAGGGTGTCATACCAGGGCGTCGTCCCCTCCCTTGGTCACATGATACCCATAAGTAAGTAATGATTAATTTATTTAACATGTTTTCAAATATATTTCACGCGTTATTTTTTCCTAACAACTTCACCTCTTTCAGGTTTGGATCGGACAATGGCGCGCTTTCCGGTTGCATCACCCGGTCCTTCCACCTGAGGCTTGACCCATCTGGATATTCCTGGGCCCGTGTCACCCCGGAGACACGTAGGTTCTACTGGGATGAGTTTCAGGTATTCAAATTTGATGAATTTCACTTTTTGATGCGTAATCAATCATTACTTTTCTAACCACACTTTTATTATTCCTCCGTATGATAATTGCAGAAGGCGTACAGCTGGCCAGCCGACATCGCCCACGACGTGGAGCAGGCCTGGCGGCATAGGGCCGCCAAACGCTACGGCGACTTCGTCAACTCCCTCAAGACCAAGTCGGAGCGTGACCCCACGTGGATAAGGCCTGCCTACGTATCCGAGGCCGTCTGGGCGGCGTGGTAGAAGGGTGGAGGGACCCTGCTTACCAAGCCCGCAGCGCCCGGAACGCGGCGAACCGGCGCAGCGGCAATGTACAGGGCCCAGCACCTGCCACACACTCAGGTGGTTCGGTTTCCCACGCCACCGATGCGTTCTATGGTGAGTATTTTAATATTGGATTATTTAGATTCATTGATTTCATTGGATTATTTACATTCATTGACTTAAGTGGATTATTTATATTCATTGAGTTAAGTGGATTATTTATATTCGTTGATTTCTTATGTTGCGCTGTTGTTTTTTTGGTATTCGTATATGGTTACTTTAAGTGGTACATGTGTTCATTTGCCTTTTTATTTTTATTTTTGATTTGACTTGGGAGAGGCCTTTAAGGCCGGGATACCTCCGATAAACGAATAGGTCATGCCGAAATTTTTAAAATTCTGGATTTCACTAACATATTTTATTTCATTCTTTCAGCACGAGGAGACGGGGGAGTGGCCAGCCTCCTACGATCTCTTCTACAAGACGCATCGGAAGAAAGCCTCCGACGGGACGGAGGACTGGATCACGACGAAGGCCCGCGACATCAGTGTAAGTAGACTACGATATCATTTGTTTTTTCCTTAGTTTGTTTTATTGCTAAACCATAACAATTCTTATTCTCATTTCAGGACGAGTACAACAGATTACTCGCAGATAGGGGCGAACAGGCCGACAAGAACCGCGCTTATTGGGATGCGGTTCGGACCGTCGGCCCTCAAAATAAGAAGAAGAGGGAGGTGTACGGGGTTGGATCAGCAGCGCCGCGATTCTTTCCCGAAGTTCTACAAGCAGGTGCTTCCTCCGAGGCCAGCACCTCCGCGCCTTCTGCGACGCCAGAGGATATTTCGCGCCTGGAATCAGATAATGCGGCGCTGCAGCGTGAGATAGAGACCATCAGGACGAGGCATGAGGAGAGTGTACAGGCGCTGCAGCAGGCGCTTCAACAGGCGTTTGAGCATGCGCAGCGGCAGACGATGCAGGTGCAGGAGGCAACGAACCAGCAAATCTCGCACCTGTCGCAGGTAGTCATGTCTTTCATTTCCTGCTCCTCGCAGCCTCAGCCTCAGCCTCAGCCTCGCCCTCCTGATGGTCACTCTTCTCCGCATGATCCCCCTCCATCTTCCTCTGCATAGTTTTTTATTTTTTCATTGTTTGTACAGTCTATTTCATTTGTTGTATTGACATTTTCTTTGTACTTTTATATTCTATCTGACAATTTTACGGATTCTATTTCGTTTGTGTGTTTAATTATACGAACTTGAATGCGCAAATACCGTATTACTGTATAATATTCGTACAAATGATTTAATATACAAAATAAAATTATTATAGAAATTAAATAATAATAAAACTTTTTAATTAATAATGTATTTATTTCTTCCTCCTCCTTTCCCCTTTCCTCTCCCTCCTGTCTTTCCCTCCTTCTTCGTCCCTTTCCTCTTTTTCCCCTAACCAATACCGACGAACCGGCGACATTGTACTGTCGCAGATCGGTAATAAAACAAAATTTAAAATTAGCGACGAAAAGACATATAACGACGACATTTTGCGACGAAATAAAACGGAAACAAAAATAAAAAAATAATAAATAGCGACGGCAATACTTATACCGACGAAATTTTGCGACGAGTGTCTTTGTCGCAGAACCTTAATAAAAAATAAAAAAATACAAAATAGCGACGAAAATATTTTACCGACGAAACAACGACAGAAGACAGGTCGCAGACCTGACAGTTTCTCGTCGCAGTTTGGCGACGATACACCGACAAAATTGTTTTCGTCACAATATAGCGACGCAGTGCCGACGAAATTTGCTTTGCGACAAGCCGTATAACGACCTTCATTTTTCGTCGCTATTTCGTCGCAATATGCCTATAGCGACGAAATAGCGACGTTTTTTGGCTGTCGCTATAGGCTCTTTTTTTTGTGGTGAGTCTCAGCTCGGCCAAAAGGCGGAGTCCATGCCTTTTATGTCAGCACAACCAATGGATATGTCCAGATTAGGAAGGCGCTCATCTCGGTTCAGCTCAGCCGAAGCACCAAGGTCAGCACCTTTCAGATCAGCTGTCCATGTCAGCTCGGCAGAGCACCCCAACTCACCTCAGACAGGCTACCCCCACCTCAGTTTTCCAGCTGGACTGCTCAGGTAGCACCCCAGCTCGACCACAACATGCTTAGGTAGACACCTGCCATCCAGCAACCTGCGTCATGCAACTCGACATCTATCACCACGTGACAGTCATGCATGCGAGAATTACCAGCAGCGCAGCCATCTGTCACCACTTGGCGGCCATGCAAGCGGAGTCTGCCAACATGGCAGCCACCCGTCATCTACATGTTGCTATCCACCCGTCATCTATATGTTGCTCCTTGCCATGCAACCTCTTGCTCCAACAACTATAAGAAACGCTTCCTCAGCAGAAGTCCAGGCTAAGGTCACTCAACGCACAACTTAAGCTAAGTGCAGCTCTCGTTGCTAAAATAGCCATCCTCTCAAAAGAGAACCTTTGCCAGGTTGTATCAAACCTCTACTTCCAGCATAAATTTATACAATTATGTCTGAAATTGACTTGAACGTCAGATGGTTTTCTCCAGAGTATTAGCCCTGGACCCTAAAGTTGTCTTTTCCCCACTGGCTATTAGAAAGACATAAACGAGGCATTAACGGCGTTACTAACTACTGGAAGGTTACTATAATGTGAAGTTAGGAACCTCCATTACAAAAAGGTAAATGACAGGGTGGGGGAGGGGAAGACCTGACCAATGAAAAGAAGACAGAAAGCAAAAGAAAGAGAAAAAAAAAGGAAGCATAGGAGAAGAAGGCACGTGCATCCAGATGGAAGAAGAAATGAAAAAAGAGAAAGGAGGGAATAAATAGTAAAAAAAGAAAAGAAGAGGAAGGATTTTAAGTAGCATATTTAAGCATTCAACAGCAAGTAAAGAAAACTATATTTTTTTATATTTAAATTTTATCTTTTTATTGATTTATGTATAATTGGATTATAGTTAAAGTAATGGTGGATGATTGTAAGATGTTTTGGTGGTTATGGCTTGAATATTTTGTTGTATATAATTAGAGGTAAATGTAAAAGGCGTGTAACTTTCAGTTTCAAAGGACCCGGTCAGGAAAGTACTCAACTTAAAGTTAGTGAACACAATTTCATTTTTATTTCATAGATACATATAAAATTCTAAGAAAAACCATATTCTATGAAAGTCGTATTTATAGTTTGAAAATAGATCTTTCATATCTTTCGAGATCTACGTCACATTATCGAATAAAAAAACTAAGATAAGTAATTTTAGGCTTTACAAAAAAAAATCAGGAGATGAAGTTTGGTTGAATTGGAGAGCAAATAAAATTAACGATTAAACTCCGATAGATAATAGGTTGGTGAAATTTGTAAAGAAACCTCCAACAACACATGAACTTTCTTCGACAGTATCTTGAGTTGCATTACTCGGATTAAGACGATTTCAGTTGTGTTAGAAGTTTCATTTTTACTATATACAGTTTGTATTTGATATCAGATTTCAAATAGCTTGTGACAGGGTCAAAACGGTTTTTGATTAGTCATATATTAAGATATAGAACTTCGATTTAGATGATTTAAATTGCGTTGAAAACATTTTCCCAAGAACCTTTCATAAAGACACCAGATTATGAATATATTCGTAAGATGGTCAAAAATGCGTATGAAAGTACCGGTTCTATGTGTTTGGCTTTCTGATTGTACATAAAGGTTAGACGATGCATGAAAGCGTGTTACACAGGCTCAAATGATTGATAGTAGATGTATGTTATGTTATGGTTGTTAAATAATTAACATAAATGCATTGTTACAAGAAATCTGAAAGGTAAAAAAAGGAATGAAAGTAAAACGTGGGTCAAGTAAGGAAAGTTAAAAGACATTGACAGTGTCATCCACCCAATCAATCATAAGCACTTGATGGAGTATGGAATCTCTACGACACTTGTGCGATAGATTGCGGTGACCCCAGAGTTAATACGGGTAGTGAAAATTATGGGTTGGACAAGTGATTATATACAGAAAGCCAACCTGAACAGATACAGAAGTTCAGCCCCAAACAGATGAGGGAAGGCCAGCTGGTGCAGATACCAAAGACCAGTCCTGGAAAGTAAATGTCACGATTGAACCAAAATATTAAGCATAAAAAGAAATTTGGTTCCAAACCAGATAGCTAACCTGCACAGATAGAAGACCAGTCCCGGGCAACTACGAAAAGTTCAACTTGCACAGTTATCGTAGACCAACTTTGGATAGCAGATGGAACCACTAGTGAACAGAAATTTATACAAAATGAAAAAGAAAAGACAATGTCAATGACAAAAAGATACAACAAAATTACCCTATTGTCTTAGAGGTTCTCGTCTATGGCGAGGTATGAGGGTCAGATGTGCGCAACTATACCCGTGTGTTAGAAACACAGAGGTTGTTTCCGATGACCCATAATGAAAATTGCGTTAAGCTGTGTTGATCAACTGTTACTTCACAATATAAGAACCACAGCCAATTTAGTGAGTCATTTTGTTTTATTTCGTCATGTGCATGATATATAAAGGCTAAGTCTAATATTAAATAAAATCATGATTGCATGTCAAGATGTTTATATGTGCTCAGCAGACAATTCATGAAAATGAAATGTCAGGCTAAGACTAGCACTCATTCATGAAGAGTAAATACTTGGAATGCGCACATATGAAGGGCGACTAACTTCAAAAATCGCATTTATCGGGTGTGGCTAACTGAATGTGCATATTTCTGAAATGTGACTAACTAAACGTACAGATTTATTAAATGTGACTTAACATATGCAAAGACTTATGAGATGTGACTAGCTAGATATATATTTATAAAATATCATTGACGTGATGCACATATTTATGAAGTGTTACTAACTTGATGCATATATAAATGGAATATGCCTGATTGGATGCACACGTTTATGAAATGTGACTATTTGGCCACAAATATTTATGAATTATGACTGATTAGGCACACCTATTTGTGAAATGTGGCTAGTTGAATGCACATACTCAAATGTGATTGATTGAACGCACATATTTATTAAGTGCGATTAACCATATACACATATATTTGTGAAATGTGATTGTTTGAATGCACATATTAATGACGAAATATGGGGAACAAAATGCTTACATTTATGAAGTAAGGCCTAAAGATGCAAACGCCGTCTCATTGATAAGACGTTCACATTTATGAAGTGAGTCTAATGTTTTACACGCTTGTAAGATGTGACTAATAAGATACTCATGTTTGCGAAATGAGACTCACATTTATGAGATGTGACTACAAGATGCTTATGTTCATAAAATGAAACTTAAGGATACACACACTTATGAAATGTGACTGACAAAGATGATCACATTTATCAAATGAGACTCAATGATATACATATTTATGAGATGTAACTTAGTATGGTTTACATATTTATGAAGTGTTATTTGATGACTGACAATAGGTGTTTCCGATGAATTATGCTCTCGCGTTTGCGCAGGGTCCAGAGAGGGGTCGGATCGCTTTGCGATGTGATGTGCGCTGCCTTACCTTACACTTTGTGCAAGAGACTGTTTCTGTGGCTCGAACCCATGACCTCAAAATCACAAAACAACAACCTTACCAACTGCTCTAAGACCCGTCTTCTATTTTGACTGACAATGAATTTGAGTAAAAGAAACTTACTTGAGAGATATGCGAGACAAAAAGAACCTAGTTTTCATATATCTGAAGGTTTGATATTGATATAAATGACTTCCATTGCTGAGTGTTTCTTTGACATGGAGGAAACATAAAGCAAAAGGATAATTGATGAGGACAAAATCCCCATTAATAGTAAGAACAAGTGTTCTCACTTTAGCCAGTCATGGTCAACATTGTTGGACTCCACAAAAAACACAAGTCACTATCTAAAGGCTCGCTTCAGCTATTCATATCCAACTAAATATTTCAGTCGGCACAGCCCATGGGATACAGACTGCCCCATCGACGCTGACTCAGCTCTCGACATTTATCAGCACGATCCTCCCAGCAAGGCCAAAGATGGTCAGCATTGCCATCTGCTTGCTCAACCTGGCAATATCGGTCTTAGCACCAATCACCTCAGCTCGATTACATCAGACTAGCTAGGCAAAAACTTGGTGTGCGTTGCAAACTGGCATAAATAAGCTCAGCAGTAACTGCGTCCCATCCACAGAGATGGTGCTTTTACCTCAAGCCCCATAGTACCATCATTTGCTAACTCCTCATGCTTCTTTCATGTCTCATGTGGAGAGAAGATTCCTTGAATCTATATTAGCTCCTCGTGTGAGAGGGACATATGGAGGATTTCAAGATCTTTCTCTTCTAGCTCAAAATTTTTCATACTCTCATCATTGTAGACATCCAACTCCTTCATGACTACTCTCTCATTTTCATCCAACCTAGTTGAGGGAGGTATTACCTCTACAACCGCTCTCCATATGTCATAACCACATCCACACAAATATGCATTCATCCTATATTTCTATAAGGAATAGTTTTGTGCATTAAAAATGGAACCTTGGTGTTTTGGGCTATGAATATAATGGATGGTTTGAGTGTTGAGCTATATGAGGTAGAGGTTGTAATTGCCATATTTTTCAATGATCTTCAACCTTGCTACATGCAAAGATTGGTTAAACAATCAAGATTAGGCTCTGATACCAATTGTTAGGTCCGTAACAAATACTCTAGAGGAGAGCTGAATAGAGTGTTGGGCAATTTGTGTAATTTTCTCAATTTATCTCACTCAAACTCAAATACTTTACAGAATAAGAAAGAAGAAGATGAGAGATAATGAGTTTGTAACACACAATGTAGAGTGGTTCGAATCTATTTGGTTCTACTCCACTATCACTTTGCTTTCAAAGTGGATTTTCAATATCAACTTTATTATTACCTTTGATAAGAAATAAGAACAACAACACTTAAACTAACATTTAGTGCAATCAACAACTACATCAACAACAAATTATTGCACAAACACACTTTGCGCAATAACAAAAGCAGCTGCTTGTTACACGACTACTTTGTGCAACCTCAACAACAACAGCTACAAGCAAGAACTACTCCTTTCTTCTTCAGAACTTTAACCAAGTTCTTCCAAAGAACTTTTTCCAAGAGGATTTTGGAAAGTAGTGAAATTACGCTTTCTAATAAGTCTAAATCACAAACAAGAGATCAAATATGTATAGTTCCTCTTATGTTAGACTTCTACTATCACAATTACAACAATGAAAACAAGCAACAAGAGCTTAATGAGCTTTAAGCACTTTCGCACATTTGAGAGCATTTTAAAACAATGAGGGATGAAGCTTGAAGAGGATGAAAATGTGCAAATGCCTCATTTGAGCTTCTTCAATATATAGAGGGTGTGAGCCACATTTTGCAGCCTCCTTCAAGTCTCAACTCAATCAAATGTCTTGAAAATGTCCAAATAGTGTTTAGCCCCCTTATAGTTAGATTTGATGCTTTATAACCACCCTAGAATAGCTTATACATGTTTACAATAGTCAAGAAAGCATTATAGATGTTAGGAGAAACTCCACAAGAAATTTGAGTAAGATTGGCTAGAGAAAACCCTTTAAATCTTCCTTGGATTTTGTTCCAACGGTTATAAAAATTTGAATTATGAATGACATCGATCGATCTATGTCTCATGCTTTAGAAACTGATGTCTACATAGATCCATCGATGTCTTCTAGTGAGGTTTCAGTTTTGCACCTTATATACATCGATCGATCAATGTCACTTCTTTGATGCTTTGAGAGATCGATGTCTTCCAGTGAGGTTTCAATCTTGTACCTTACATACATACATCGATCGATGTCTTCCATTAAGGTTTCAGTTTTGGACCTTACATATATCGATCGATCGATGTCTTCACCTTGAGAGATCGATGTTCACCACATCGATTGATCGATGTTTCTAACTTTAAAGACTGATGTCACATTGATGGATCAATGTGTCCCAACCTGAGAGATTGATGTTGGACAATGAGGTTTCAACTTTGAACGGTCCCTACATAGGTCGATCGATGTATCTTGCTTTGAGAGACTGATGTACACATCGATCAAACTATATGAGAGATCTATGTCTCACATCGTGTTTCTCATTTTGTTTCAATTCCAAAGTATGAACTATCTTTTTAACACTTTTTCAAACATCTTTTAGCTTCATCAAAACAATTCATATTCTAATACGGGGCGACATACGCGTCCTCACCCCATAGCTCCTCAACATGAAAAGGTTGTCCCAGCCATATAAAATGGAGTAAATGACCCCTGGCAAAGAAGGTTGGATGAATTTCACAACAGAAAAACACACACAGCCATAACCAGCAACTGAGAAAGGTTTCTTCATATTTCTCAATCTACAACTATGAATGTACCAACAATTGACTTGGGTGTCAGAGTGTTCTCTCTGGAGCAATAGCTTCGGGACTTCTAACGTCATTTGTCCTATGCAGGTTTCTAATAATGTTATCTCTGGCAACCAACTGCGTCTTTGTAAGATGTTGACAACATACCTCTATTCGGACCATCTCTCATCTAGGTGAAAATTTGACTTCGCCCTTTGGCGCTAGAAGGATGGTTATCTAGGACTTAATTCACCTTTATTTCTTTGCAAAGGGACATATTCCCTTCTACAAAATGGGAAAGAGAACCCAATTTGTTGGGGAGGCATCATCACATTGCTAGAAATATAGAAGCGGCCCCTATCAGCCAGGGGAGCAAGACTCCAACGGCTGAGGGGAGCATACAAATGTTGTTGTGGGGCTTACCTACATGTAAGAGCCATACAATATGTGGCCTAAAATCCGAGTGTATTCCATGATGCTGTGAAACAGATGAAAAGCAAAGCTCCAGAGGCTGCCACCCGCGTTGAAGGTCTTCCCTATGTCTATCAAGCAGAGCATACTCCAGAGTTAGGAAACAATCTTCCACTGAAATACTTTCTTACACATTTGGAATATTTATCAGAGTTAAACAGATTCATGGCAGGTACCATTAGCATAGTAGAACGGCACCAGGATACGTCCTCATCTTTAAACAAGAAACCCTTGAACGTACGAACTCACCATCCTGAGCGGGCCCAGAAGGCCTCCCAACCACTTTATTTCTGAGCTGACAGTGGCAAAAAGATCATGGGAAAGTCAAGGGGAAGACACATTGCATTCGAACAACTAGCAAGCCACGACAAAGGGAGACTGCCTCTTTTGGCCTCCAAGATGCACCTCCTATCGATAATGGCAGAAAAGCACTGGCACAGAACCCACCATCGTTAGTCACGCCAAGGGTGAAAGAGACCATAAACTACACTGTAGATTCAATCAAGACGTCAGTTATGACACTAAAACTACAGACATTTAACACAAGAGATTGACCACCTTATCAGCCTGGGTTACATACTGGAATTCTATGGACCTGGGCCATACTGCACTATGGGTCAGGATTTAGCAGACCCTAGCATAAAGAAAGGTGCCGATTAAAACGCCCTCGTCGGGGGCATCTGAAAAAGACAGAATCCCAAGCACAGTGCTGCGTCCACAGGTCGGATTTCTGCACAACCATAGTTGACTCAAGCTAGGCAGGGCTAAAAGCTAGTGCAGAGGTAGAAAAGTTCATATCCGATGAGCCTATCGTGCGTCCTACAGTCCAAGAGCCCAGACGTAGATCAATATCCTAAGCAGAAAACCATCTGTAAAGTCTTGTCTAATATCTGGTGTGTATCCTATCTCAAACTTTATACATAAAGCTTATTAAGTTTTTGCAAGAAAAAAACAAATGCAACAAATTTACTTAACACCCATTACGCTGTTTCCAAAATGCACATGCATGAGACATGAAGCATGTTTTCCTCGAACCTTCGCTCATCAAGCCCAAGGATATGCATAACTTCTGCTCGGGCTAGAATAGAAAAGGCCTTATAGCTCAGATAAGAGAAAGGAGTGAGGCAAACTCTAACCTATAAAGACATATGATATGAGACTAAACTCCCTCCTTGGGCGCATTAAGGAAACTCCCTGCTGAGGAGAAGATCCTAGGAAAATCTCCTACTCATGAGAAGAAAATAAGGCCTCGACATTTTGTGCACACCCTCACGGTTCGCATGCCTGAGCGGTCATTTCAGTAGTGTGTATATGCCTGTGGTGCGCACCCTTTATTTAACATGTGACCTCTGCCTTATGGTTCTAAGTGGATTTGCCGCACAGGATCTGTGCACACCCCTATGGTGCATACACATCAACGGTGGATAGGGGGTAAAACAATATATATCTATCTAGTCCAAGGCATGGCCTTAGTTAGGAAATTCGATAGCAAAATTATGGAACCCTTTAGTACGAAAATCCCAACGATAGGCAGGGGATTAAGTTTCCATCTGTGTGCCCCAACAAGTGGCCTCCCATTCCGTGTGGTTGCTCCACTGGACCTTCACATAAGAAATCACCCGTGGTCCTTCCGATCTACGATCTTCACGGGTATACCTTCATAAGTAACATCGCCATTGAGTTCTAAAGGTTGTGCTTCAAGCACATGGCTTGGATTCATCACGTACTTCCTTAACTGTGATACGTGAAATACGTTGTGGACTTGTGCTAATACCGGAGGTAATGCCAATCTATATGCCAAATCTCCTACTTTCTCCAGTATTTCATAGGGACCAATAAAACAGAGACTTAACTTGCCCTTTACTCCAAACCTCAATACCCTTCGTAGGTGATATTCTTAAGTAAATCTTCTCACCTACCTTAAACTCCAAAGGCCATCGCTTGGAATCTACCCAACTTTTGTTGCGGTCCTGAGCTTGTCTCGAGTCTATCTCGAATGATTTTCACCTTTTCTAACGTCTTCTTGAGTAACTCGGGTTCGGTGATGGTCCTCACACCGACTTCGTCCCAGTACATGGGTGACCTGCACTTCTGTCCATACAACGCTTCGAAAGGAGCCATATCAATTGCATTGTGATGACTGTTATTATAAGAGAACTCTATTAACTTCACCATTCCATCCCAACTCCCTTTGAAATCTAAAACACAAGCCCTTAGCATGTTGTTCTAGGGTCTGAATAGTCCGCTCAGACTGTCCATCGGTTTGAGGATGATACACTGTACTCAACCTTAATTCTGTACCCATGGTTCTCTGAAATGCTGTCCAGAACTTAGAAGTAAACCGTGGATCTCGGTCGGACACTATACTTACTAGAACACTATGCAAGCTGACAATATTATCCATACATAGAGTTACCAACTTATCAAGAGACGACTCGCTCGAGATGGGTAGAAAATATGCAGACTTGGTTAATCGATCCAAAATGACCCACATCATATATATCCACTCCTCTTCTCTGGAAACCGGCTATGAAATCCATCGTGACGTGCTCCCATTTCCATTCTGGGATCTCTAATAGCATCAATATTCCACTAGGCCGTTGATGTTCAGCCTTTACTTGTTGGCACACCAGGCATCTCTCGATGAACTCCACGATATGCCTTTTCATTTCGGACCACCAGTAGTACTGTTTGAGATCTCGTACATCTTGGTGCTACCAGGATGTATCGACAACCTTGAGCTGTGAGCTTCTTGCAAAATTTCTTTTCTAAGTTCATCCACATCTGGCACACACAGTCTTCCTCTGAACCATAGGCTCCCGTCCTCATTGACCTGAAACCCCTCGACCTGATCATGCTTCATCCTTTTTGCAATCTCACTTAAGGTCTTATTATTCTTCTGAGCCTCTTTTACCCGATCAATCAAACTCGGTGTGATGGTCAATGCTGTCAAAACATTCACTGTGGAGTCAATCAAATCTAGACCAAATTCTTCCATTTCTCCCTCCAATGATGTTTGTTGCGCATGGCTAGGCTTCCTGCTTAATGCATCAGCCACTTTATTAGCTTTTTCTGGATGGTAATTAATGGTCAAGTCGTAGTCCTTTAGTAGTTCCAACCATCTCTGGTCTCATGTTTAACTCTTTCTGGGAGAACAGGTAATTTAGGCTCTTGTGGTCAGTGAATACCATATATTTTTTCTCATATAAATAATGCCGCCAGATCTTTAAGGCAAGCACAACTGCAGCAAGTTCAAGGCCGTGCCTCAGATAGTTTTGTTCATAAGGCTTTAGCTGCCTTGAGGCATACGCGATGACTCGTTCGTGTTGCATCAAAACACAACCTACAAGTGAAGTGTTAAACTAAACTCGATTTGGATGGAAAATCATAACTTATGCTACAGTTTACGTACCTAGACCATTTTTTCGACGCATCACTATAGATCACAAACCCATAAGTACCGGAGGGTTGAGCCAATATTGGAGCTGTGGTTTACCTCCTCTTAAGCTCCGTGAAGCTTTCCTCGCATTCTGCCGTCCACTCAAACTTGGACTTCTTTTGAGTAACGCGACTGAGAGGCATTGCTATGTTACGAACCCCTCGACAAACTTCCTGTAATAGCCAGCTAAACCCAAGAAACTTTGCACTTCAGTGACATTAGTGGGTCTAGGCCACTCAGTGATAGTTTTCATTTTCTTCGGATCTACAGCAATCCCTTCCTTTGATATCATGTGACCCAAAAAAGCCACACTCCTTAGCCAGAATTCACACTTGCTAAACTTAGCGTAAAGTTGTTTCTGCCTCAGAATGTCTAGAACGATTCTCAGATGCTCAGCGTGAGTTTGCTTGTTAGGAGAATACACCAGAATATCGTCTATGAATACCACCACAAACCTATCCAACTGTTCTCGAAAGACGGTATTCATACGGCCCATAAAGGCTGCAGGGGCATTTGTCAATCCAAATGGCATCACTAAAAACTCATAGTGGCCATATCTCATTCGGAAGGCTGTCTTCGCGATGTCTTCAACCTTCACTCGTAACTGATGGTATCATGATCCGAGGTCAATTTTAGAGAAGATCTTGGCACCCTTGAGCTGGTCAAACATGTCCTCAATCCGTAGAAGGGGGTATTTATTCTTGACGGTGATTTTATTCAGCTCTCGATAGTTGACACAGAGCCTCATGCTACCATCTTTCTTCTTCACAAATAAAACAGGCGCTCCCCAAGGTGATACACTCGGGTGGATAAACTTTTTGTACAATAACTCTTGAAGTTGTTCTTTCCGTTGGACCATGCACCTGCAATAAACACCACTAGAGGGGTTAGCGGAAATTACACTACTACCCTTGATTAAAAACCCTATTTGAAAACAGAATCTGAGACTACCTCAGATTCAGAACCTGTTTTTGAAAAATTCAAAAATAAGTGTACACGACTCCAAAAATTATGAAACTTTCCAGATCTTAACTTCAATGTGTTAACAAGACTCTGTCCAAATATCAGACAAAAATAAGATCATTTGACCCTTCAAACAAATAAAAAGATTCAGATGGTCAATCTGGACAGAATAGGACAGAATGTTGCTGATTTTGAAAAACGTATTTCTCTTTGAATACTCAACCAAAAAGGTTGATCTTTATATTGAAACACTCCTTAGGATGTGTAGATGATGTTTGCAAAAAGCCCTGACCTTGCAGAATTTAAGTTTTCTCAAAACTGGTCAGATTGCAGCAAGATTGGAGCAGTTATCTTGCAAAGACTGAAAGACTAACTTTTTATTGCTCAAATCAAGTGATTCTTGTTGCAAATGAAAGCTAATAGCCTGAAGTATAACTCCACCAAAAATCACGAATTTTGAAAGTGTTTAGCTATTTTTTCAAATCGTGAGAAGTTGTGTGAAAACTGCAGTAAAAACGGGCAGAAAACAGAAATGAAGAAACAAGACAAGAACACCAAGAATTTATCCTGGTTCGGTCAAGGTGACCTACTCCAGTCCCAAGGAACACCTTTCTTTGGATTTAACTATGAAATGAATCACCTTACAACAAGAACCAAGCTTGATCCTTGGGTTATACACCAACCCTGTTCAAGACTTGGATAAACATCTTCTATGCAACACTTAGTTGCAACACCTTTACCTCCTATTGATGTAGCCTTATAGAATTGGCTAATCAATCTTAAAAATGAAGCTCAAGAGGCTTGTAGCTCAACAAATACAACAAGAACACCTTTGCTACAAAGAATGGAACAAGAACAACAACAAGAAGATGATAGCTAGACAATTCAACAAATGCTTTCAAGTGAGCTTCAAGTGTGTTTCATCTTCTTCACCATTGCCTCTTATTTATAATGTGAATTGAGCCTTAGAGATAAGAATGCACATGTGTCACCATCTTCATCATCAAGTCCAAGTGTCTTCACATCATTGGTTGATCTTGCACACTTGGAAAATAAGACAACATAATTGGTCCACCTTGGAAACACCTTGTTGTCCGATTTTTACACCTTGGAATTGTCTTGATTTATCCTTAGCAAAATAGAGATAATTCCCTCAACTTCTTGGCATAAACATAGAACATGTAAGACTGACTTTTCTTGGATAAAAACAACTCAAATTCAGCTCCATTCAAACAATGTAGCCGTTGGCTACAACTTTGGATTTTCCAAAAAATAATCTTGATTATCCTTTGTAAAAAGTAGATAATAAGGAAGGATAACAGTACCAAAATACCCTCAGCTTCAATCACAAGAATAGGGCATGTGAGAGCTTCATTTTGACTAAAACATTTGCCACAAATAGCCATGTAACCGTTGGCTATATTTGAAAATATCCTAGTTGGTAATTTTTGCCAACTAGCTCTTTTTTGGTTTGTCCACTTGTCAACAACTCATAAAATAAGTACACCATCATATCCAACTGCATAATACACGTTTTTGAGCATACATATGTGTAGCAACTCAGATTTTTGAAGAAGAAATCAATAGATAATAGTTGACAAGATTATGTCAACGTGTAACACCAAAATTCCCAATATTTCTTCTTATATGTCGTGATCATTTCCACACCTTTAACACCTTTGATATCTCTGAATAATGATGATTAATATACTCTCATAACATATATAAGAGGGTCTTCAAGAAAAAAAAATAGAATGTAACATCTCAAATTGTCACATATCCAGCTATAGTCAATAATATCATTATGTGAGAGAATAAGATAAAGAATCACCATATAATCTTTAAGATAATCTTAACTCAGCTCCATAATGAAGATAATAATATGCTCAAGAGATTTCTTGAGTGAAAATACCAAAAATACCCTCAAGGGTGAAATGACCAAAATGCCCCTGGTGAGAGAAAAATACAGACATGATCCCGATAGTCAGAAATAATCATGGTATCATCTTTGTCATGATAAATAGTATAAAAATACATCCTTGAAATATTTTTCACCATGTGATGTTTCTACAAAACCTAAAATACCAATTTTGCCCTTTTTGGTAAGCTGTAGAAACTTCCAAGACACGTTAGTCACAAGACAATTATAATCACCAAAAACCATATAATACGCACATAATGAACATGTATAAACCATATACAAATGAACACAACAATTTTAACACTTTTTAGAAAAATATTTCTAAAAACCCTAGACATCGATCGATCGAAGTGCCTCAGCTTCAGAGATCGGTGTCTCACAGTAAGGTTCATAATTTTTCTCTGACCTACATCGATCGATCGAAGTGAGGGTTCTATGTACATCGATCGATCGATGTGTCTCAGGTTTAGAGATCGATGTCTCACAGTAAGGTTTTGAACTTTCACTGCATTACATAGATCAGTCGATGTGAGGGACCTATGTACATAGATCGATCGATGTGTAACAACCTGAGAGATCTATGTCAACTTTTTCAACTTTTCAACTTTTAATCGCATATAACATCGTGTGTGACATTTTTAAGTATTCACCACTTAAAATCATGCTTTTGAAAATTATCCAAACATATTTCTCAACATTCTCCCCTTTTGGATGATTTCAAAATAACCTAACATGATTATAACCTAACATGATTTTAATGTCACAACTTATAACCAATTGTTTATCATAAATTTATCAATTGTTTCACCAAATTTGTACCAATTGTTTTAGAAAGTAACCTCCAACCAATTACCAATTGTTTTCACATTGTTTTCGAATTCTGAACTCTCATGTATTCATATGCCCCTCCTCAAATTGTACTCTCCCCCTTAACCTATGCTCGACTTATACCAATTGAAACTTAGCATATTATTCAACCAACCAAATTATGACTTACCAACTAAAATCATGTTCTTATTCTATCTCCCCCTTTAGTTTGCAAATCCTGCAAAAGATAGAACTATGCAATGGTATCGTAAGTCATCATACCTAACTTGGCTCGTAAGTTTTCAAAAGTGGCTTGATTAAGGGGTTTGGTGAAGATATCAGCTATTTGGTGATCAGTTCTTATATGTTTTATAACTATATCCTCATTTTGAACATGATCTCGAATGAAGTGGTATCGCACGTCAATGTGTTTGGCCTTAGAATGAAGCACCGTATTCCGAAAAAGATTGATTGCACTTGTGCTATCGCAGAAAATTGGAATCTTATTCATTTTAATGCCAAAATCACTAAGTTGTTGTTTAATCTAAAGTATTTGGGTAGTACATAAACTTAAGGCTATATACTCGGCTTCGGTGGTAGAAAGAGCTACACTAGCTTGCTTTTTAGAAAACCAAGATATCAAGCTGGCTCCTATGAATTGACACGTATTGCTAGTGGATTTTCTATCTAATTTGCAACCACCATAATCAGCATCACTATATGCATGTAATTCCAACTTGGCGTTTCTATCATACCAAAGTCCTAAGTGAGGTGTGTGTATAAGATATCTAAAGATCTTTTTCACCGCATTGTAATATGATACTTTGGGACAAGATTGAAACCTAGCACATACACACACTAAATATGATATCAGTTCTTGATGCGATTAAATATAACAATGAGTCAATCATAGACCTATAAAGTGTGTCATCAAAAGGTTTACCATTTTCATCCTTGTCTAATTTGGTGCTAACGCTCATAGGTGTAGGGGTTGGTTTCAATTTTTCAAATCCAAACTTCTTAATCATATCATTGACATACTTAAGTTGGCTAATGTGAATTCCTTGAGGGGTTTGTTTAATTTGAAGTCCTAAGAAATAATTCAATTCTCCTACTATTGACATTTCAAATTCTGACTTCATACACTCTTCGAAATCTTTTACTAATGTAGGGTTGGTTGAACCAAAGATTATATCATCTACGTATATTTGAACTATTAATAAATCATTATCTTTTCTTCTTAGGAATAATGTGTTGTCTATGATTCCCCTTTGATAATTATTTGCAATAAGAAAGTTTGCAAATCTATCATACCAAGCTCTTGGAGCTTGTTTCAAACTATATGAAGCTTTCTTAAGCTTGTACACATGGTTAGGATTCTTTGGATCTTCGAATCCAGGGGGTTGTTTGACAAACACCTCTCCTTGGATGTATCCATTCAAGAATGCACTCTTGACATCCATTTGGAAGAGTTTGATGTTGCTTAGACTTGCAATAGCAAGTAATAATCTTATTGCTTCTAGTCGTACAACGGGTGCAAAGGTTTCTTCATAATCTATTCCTTCTTGTTGATTATATCCTTGTGCGACTAGCCTAGCCTTATTCCGTGTGATGTTTCCTTGTTCATCCATTTTATTCCTAAAGACCCATTTAGTTCCTGTTATAGACTTGTCTTCAGGTTTAGGCATTAAATCCCACACGTTATTCCATGTAAATTGATTTAACTCCTCATGCATGGCATCTATCCATGATATATCACCTAAGGCTTCCTTAACATTCTTAGGTTCTAAGTGTGAGATTAAACTATGTCCTTCACATCGAGTTAAGTTTCTAAGTGTTCTAACCTCAACACTTGGATCCCCAATGATTAATTCTTTTAGATGCCACCAATTCCTAGATTGACTAGGTTCACCCTCATCTTGTTCAAATGTTTCATTTGTATGAATATTATCATATGTAACTAGATCATTAGTTGCATTATCTTCCAATTGCAAATATCTTCATTTATTTCATCTAAAGGTTCATGCATGTCTTGTTCAGGAGGAGTTGGTTCTAGATGATCAATTACAGGCTCAAGTAATATATCATCATCAAACATATTTCAATATTAGTTTCTCGTTTATGTTGATTTTTATCACTAACTTCAAAGCATGCATTTTCATTGAATTTCACATGTATAGATTCAATTAGTTTTCTAGATGCAGGATTATAACACCTATATGCTCTTGAATTAGTTGAATAACCAACAAATATGCATTCAATAGACTTTGTTCAAACTTGTCTAGATTATCCTTAGTGTTCAACACAAAACACTTACATCCGAATACTCTAAGATATTCTATCTTAGGTTGTCTATTGTTTAACAATTCATAAGGTGTTTTATTCAATTTCTTTCTAATAGAAAGCCTATTTATAATATAGCATGCACAACTAACAGCTTCAGCCCATAAATATTTGATACTTTATTTTCACATAACATTGTTCTATCAACTTCTTGAATTGTTCTATTTTTACGTTCAACAACTCCATTGAGTTGTGGTGTTCTAGGTAGTGAGAATTCGTGTTTAATTCCATGTAATTCACAAAACTTGATTACATCTTTGTTTTTAATTCTCCACCTCTATCACTTTCATTCGTTTAACATTTTCATCGTAAGATTTTCAAGTTGCTTGAAAAGAGTTTCAATTGCTAATGGAGTATCGTCTTTGTGTGTTAAGAACAATGTCCATGTGTAGCGTGAGTAATCATCTATGACACACACATAGTAGTGTCCACCTAGACTTCTTGTCCTACTTGGACCAAATAAGTCTAAATGAATCAATTCTAGTACATGACTAGTACTCACTTCATGTTTCGGTTTTAATGTTTCTTTAATGTGTTTCCTTTAATACATGTTTCACACATTTGAAAATTATCTAAGTCTAACTTAAGCATTCCTCTAATTAAATTCTTCTTAGATAATTTCTTAATGGTTGAAATTCCTATATGGCCTAATCTTCTATGCCATAAATTCACATCTAAGTTATGTGATATTAGACACTTAGCCTTAGCATCTAACATGTTATCTAAGGTAAGAGTATAAATGTTACCATCTCTATTTCCTTTTAATACTATTTCTCCATTTTCATTTATTATATCAAAAGAATTGGAAAGAAAAGAGACATTATATCCGTAATCTATAAGTTGAGAAATACTTAATAAATTATAAGAGAGATTACTTACTAACAACACATTTCGTATTTGAAATATGTTAGGGTCCCCAATTGTTCCTTTTCCAACAACTTGTCCTTTGTTATTATCACCGAATGTTACCTTTCCTCCATTCTTGATTTGTTCCAACTCGGTGAATAGTTTGGGGTTTCCCGTCATATGCCTTGAGCATCCACTATCTAAAAACCATTTGGTTTTTAGATTCTTTGAATTTCCTCCTTCTTGCATTCTTTGCGTTTTTCCTACAATGGAGACAAAGTTTTAGGTACCCTTTATTTTGGTCCTTGAATGTTAGGAGCACCATTCTTGTTTAGATATCCCTTAGGTATCCAAAATTGAACATACCTTCTTGGCACATTTTTAGCATTCTTATAATTTGGAAAATAAGAAGAATTATCATATACATAATCATTCCACATAAGTGAAGATGCATTGTTATACATGTTGCGCCATGGTTGATAATTATTATTGGATGGCCGAATTTTATAGTGTGTATAAGGCATGTGACTTTGTTTCTTATATGGTGCTATATGTATGTTCATATGCATTTTTATAAGACTTATATGAGTGGGTCTATACTTAGGTTCATAATAAGTTGGATGCACTTTAGTATTTCTAGTTGTATTCGTATATATAGGCATATTTTCTAGGTTGTCTAGATGCAAAGTTTTGTCTAGATGTACATTGATATGTATGTGCTTTTATGGGTGCAGGTTGTATTGTTGCTTTAGAATAAACAGAAGGAATAGAAGAAGATTTAGGAGGCAAAGTTGTTTTTATAGCTTTATAAGGTTGTTTAGTAGTTGAAGATACAAATTTAGTCTTTTTACCTACTTTGTCATCTTTCTTTATATCCTAATCCAGTTTTATCATTTCCATTTTTGTGATGATATAAGTGTATCTAACATATTTTCATAGATTTAAATTGTTCTAACATTTTTTCTAAGGTAAGTTTAGAAGACTTAAGTTGTACTATCTCATTTTCACAATTTCTAACTTCGACTTTAACATACTATTTCCCGTTTTTAACTTTGTTCATTTTTTCTAAATGATTCAATGTTAATCTCTAAAGAATCAAGAATATTAGTAGACTCATGTTTAAAAGACTCTAATTGTTTAGAAAATTTCAAGTTGGACGTCTTCAACTTGTCATTTTCTTCAATTAGTTCTTCTTTTCTTTAGAGAGCCTCTTACAATGAGCATGCATTTTTGAAAATTCTTCATACATTTCATCAAATGTCATTTCATTTTCAGAATCACTATCAGATGAAGAACTTACCTCATTTGATACGAAGCAGATTTGAGCTTCCTCTGTGTCAGATTCTGAATCGGATGAGTTGCTCCATGTGCTCACCTTCATTACTCGTTTGCCTTTCTTTGACTTAGACTCCTTTGTCTTTTGTGCCTCCTTGTCCTTGGCATGTTTGTTATGTTATTATTATTATTTTTCTTTGTTGGACAATCATATGAAATATGTCCTTTTTTGACCACATTTGTAGCACTTTAACTCTTTATTATACCATTTATTATTGTTAGAGTTATTTTTCTTTGGTTGAGAAGAAGGAGAAGAAGAACGTTGTCTATTCCTATTAGGATGTTTGAAAAACTTTTTAAGTTTTCTTGCTATCAATATCAAGTCATCGTCTAATTCATTATCACTATGACTATCATCATTACTATCATGTGTTTAGTTGTTTTGAAAGCTATTGACTTACCGGATGACTTAGACGATTTAGACTTTCGTTGGTTTAATTTTACCTCGTATACTCTGAGTGAGCCTATCAATTCGTCCATTTTTGTGATCAATTTTCAATCGCCGTGACCTTTGGATCCCATTCAGCAGGAAGGCTTCGAAGCACCTTTTGAACCTTTTCATTGTTCGTGAATGATTTGCCTAAAGCTTCAAGAGCATTGAAAATGTTAGTAATTCTCAAATCCATAGATTACGGATTCGTTTGACAACATTTTGAAAGATTCTAATTCAGTCATAAGCATGTTTATTTTTGATTCTTCTACACCGCTTGTACCTTCATGCTTAATACAAGTGATTTCCACATGTCGTGTGCGCTTGTGCAATTTGACACATATCATGCTTCAGAAGTTTTAAGTCCATTCAAAAGTAATTGCATAGCTTTAGCATTCACGGACATTTTCTTTTTATCTTCCGATGACCATTCACTTTATATTTTTCAACTTCTTGAGTGACTCCACTAACTTGTACAACTTTCATTGGAATGTATGGCTCATCTTCAACTATAGACCATAAATCGATGTCTATAGACATTAAGAATAGCCTCATTCTAAGTTTCCAATGAACAAAATTATTGCTATCAAAAAGAGGAGGACGCTGTGTGGACATACCTTCCAACTCACCTTTGTGATGCCACTGTAAGTACCTTTGTTTTGAGACTAGCAGGCTACCTTGAAATATAGTTTCTTGGCCTTGTGTGTTTGTACGGTGTTGAATCTTGCATCTTGGAGTGGTGTAGACCCGACTCTGATACCAATTGTTAGACCGTGCATCTGCAATAAACACCACTAGAGGGGGAGGAGTGAATAGTGGTTAGCGGAAATTACACTACTACCCTTGATTAAAAACCCTTTTGAAAACAGAATCTGAGACTACCTCAGATTCAGAACCTATTTTTGAAAAATTCAAAAATAAGTGTACACAACTCCAAAAATTATGAAACTTCCAGGTCTTAAATTCAATGTGTTAACAAGACTCTGTCCGAAACTCAGACAAAAATAGAGATGTTTGACTCTTTAAACAAATAAAAAGATTCAGATGGTCAATCTGGACAGAATTGGACAGAATGTTGCTGATTTTGAAAATCGTGTTTCTCTTTGAATACTCAACCAAAAGATTGATCTTTATATCAAAACACTCCTTAGGATGTGTAGATGATTTTTTCAAAATGCCCTGACCTTAAAAAATTCTTGATAAATGTAGAATTTAAGTTTTCTCAAAACTGGTCAGATTGCAGCAAGATTGGAGCAGTTATCTTGCAAAGACTGAAAGACTAACTTTCCCTTGCTCAAATCAAGTGATTCTTATTGAAAATGAAAGCTAACAGTCTGAAGTATAACTCCAGAAAAAACCACAAATTTTGAAAGTGTTTAGCTATTTTTTCAAATCGTGATAAATTGTGTGAAAACTGCAGTAAAAGGGGCAGAAAACAGAAATGAAGAAGAACAAGACAAGAACACCGAAAATTTGTCCTGGTTCGGTCAATGTGACCTAATCCAGTCCCAAGGAACACCTTTCTTTGGATTTCACTATGCAATGAATCACCTTACAACAAGAACCAAGCTTGATCCTTGGGTTATACACCAACCCTATTCAAGACTTGGATAAACACCTTCTATGCAACACTTAGTTGCAACACCTCCACCTCCTATTGATGTAGCCTTACAGAATTGGCTAATCAATCTTACAAATGAAGCTCAAGAAGCTTGTATATCAACAAATACAACAAGAACACCTTTGCTACAAAGAATGGAACAAGAACAACAACAAGAAGATGATAGCTAGACAATTCAACAAATTCTTTCAAGTGAGCTTCAAGTGCGTTTCATCTTCTTCACCATTGCCTCATATTTATAGTGTGAATTGAGCCTTGGAGATAAGAATGCACATGTGTCACCATCTTCATCATCAAGTCTAAGTGTCTTCACATCATTGGTTGACCTTGTAGACTTGGAAAATAAGACAACATAATTGGTCTACCTTGTTGTCCGATTTTTACACCTTGGAATTGTCTTGATTTATCCTTAGCAAAATAGAGATAATTCCCTCAACTTCTTGGCATAAACATAGAACATGTAAGACTGACTTTTCTTGGATAAAAACAACTCAAATTCAGCTCCATTCAAACAATGTAGCCGTTGGCTACAACTTTGGATTTTCCAAAAAATAATCTTGATTATCCTTTGTAAAAAGTAGATAATAAGGAAGGATAATAGCACCAAAATACCCTCAACTTCAATCACGAATAGGGCATGTGAGAGCTTCATTTTGACTAAAACATTTGCCACAAATAGCCATGTAACCGTTGGCTATATTTGAAAATATCCTAGTTGGCAATTTTTGCCAACTAGTTCCTTTTTGGTTCGTCCACTTGTCACCAACTCATAAAATAAGTACACCATCATATCCAACTGTATAATACACGTTTTTGAGCATATATATATATGTGTGTAGCAACTGAGATTTTTGAAGAAGAAATCAATAGATAATGGTTGACAAGATTATGTCAACGTGTAACACCAAAATTTCTAATATTTCTTCTTATATGTCGTGATCATTTCCACACCTTTAACACCTTTGATATCTCTGAATAATGATGATAAATATGCTCTCATAACATATATAAGAGGGTCTTCAAGAAAAAATAGAATGCGACATCTCAAATTGTCACATATCCAGCTATGGTCAATAATATTATCATGTGAGAGAATAAGATAAAGAATCACCATATAATCTTTAATAATAATAAACTCAGCTCTAGAATGAAGATAATAATGTGCTCAAGAGATTCCTTGAGTGAAAATACCAAAAATACCCTCATGAGTGAAATGACCAAAATGCCCCTGGTGAGAGAAAACTCCAGACATGATCCCGATGGTCAGAAATAATCATGATATCACCTTTGTTATGATAAATAGTATAAGAATACATCCTTCAACTATTTTCACCATGTGATGTTCCTACAAAACCCAAAATACTAATTTTGCCCTTTTTGGTAAGTTGTAGAAACTTCGGAGGCACGTTAGTCACAAGACAATTATAATCACCAAAAACCTCGTAATACGCACATAATGAACATGTATAAATCATATACAAATGAAAACAACCACTTTAACACTTTTTAGAAAAATATTTCTAAAAACCCTAGACATCGATCGATCGAAGTGCCTCAGCTTCAGAGATCGATGTCTCACAGTAAGGTTCTGAATTTTTCTCTGGCCTACATCGATCGATCGAAGTGAGGGTTCTATGTACATCGATCGATCGATGTGTCTCAGGTTTAGAGATCGATGTCTCATAGTAAGGTTTTGAACTTTCACTGTCTTACATAGATCGAGCGATGTGAGGGATCTATGTACATAGATCGATCGATGTGCAACAACCTGAGAGATCTATGTCAACTTTTTTCAACTTTTTCAACTTTTTCAACTTTTAATCACATATAACACCATGTGTGACATTTTTAAGTATTCACCACTTAAAATCATGCCTTTGAAAAATTATCTAAACATATTTCTCAACACTTTCAGCCCTCTCAATTCTGCCAGAGCCATTCTGTAAGGGGCTTTGGAAATGGGTTCGGCCCCTGGGATAAGATTTATCTCGAATTCGACTTTCCTCGGAGGTGGTACTTCCGGCAGTTCCTCCGAAAAGCTCAACAGAAGGTACTTCATGGGTAGCATCCATCGCATACACTAGAAACCCCTCGGGACCTTTCCTTAAGGCTTTACAAGCTTGAGAAACTGACACATACACCTTCTTGGGGACTTTCTTTCGTTCCGCATCTCCTTGAAAAACTACCTCTTCCATCTTAGCATCCTTGATTGTCACCTGCTTCAATCGACAGTTAATGTTGGTGTGATACTTGGCCAACCAGTCCATTCTTAATATAACGTCGAAGTTGTACATATGAATAGGGATCAGTGTGGCGGAGAACATTTGTCCTTCGAACTCTAACTCGCAATCTCGATACTGCTGGTGCGAGACCATAATCTGATCTATGGCCGCTTGGACACGGTACGGAGTTTCTAACCATTTAGGTAAATTACCAAGGTGCTTAGTGAATCTCTTTGCCACAAAAGAGTGGCTTGCGCCGCTATCGAAAAGCACGTTGGCAGGTATCTTACTTACTAAAACAACACCTAGGACCATATCAAGTTTCAGACAAAACGTTACATATAAAGGCTTAATTCAATCAAAATTTAAACTTATTTTAAGTCGAACTGCTACCCGTCGGTGACTTCCTGAACATCGGTGTCAGTCATGACATGGACATGGGCATTTGTCCTCGGCTTTGCCCTCGGCTGCTGGGCCGTTTCTCCCAGAGTATCTTCATCTCTAGGCAATCTCTAATAATATGGCCCACCTGTCCGCATTGGTAACATGCTCCAGCAAGTTCTTACTTTCACCGACGTGATTCTTGTTGCAGGTGGGCAAACTCCCAATCCTGCTGAACTACTGGGTTTTGCGGTGGAGGTCTCTGAAAATTTCCTACCAAGCCTCTCTTTTGGATCGTGACCCAACGTCCAGGCCTACCACCAACTCTAATATCCTCTCTAGGCCTCTTACCTTTGTCAGAAGACCCTACACTGGCTTCCCTTGTTGCTACTCTACGGAAATCACTTTCGACGCGAAAACACATGTCCAACATATCTTCATAGGTTCTCATCACCGCGTTCACTATCACCGACTGAATTCTAGAGTCCAATCCGCTCTCAAAATTCGTCATCTTTAGACGATTATCAGACATAATCGCCGGAGCAAATTTAACCAAAGCATGGAATCGATCGGCATATTCCGACACTGCCATTCGACCCTGTTCCAATATATCAAACGCCCTTATCTTGTCCAATATTGCAAGCTCTGGCACGTAGTACTTCTGAAAAACATCACAGAACTGCACCCATGAGATAGGTGGGGACTATAAGCCCTGTAAAGCACCACTAGAAGGGGAGTTGAATAGTGTATGCGGAAAATTTGGTTTCTAAAATTTTAAACCAAAAACCTCACTTCTGAAAACAGTTTTTATTTTCAGACCCTGATTTGAAATTATTAAATGACCTAGTTGTAGACCTCCAAAAATTGTGAAATTTTGTGTGAGTTAACTCTCAGATGTTATAAGTGTCTAAAAAAATTTCAAATTAAAAATACACTCCTATCCTCTTGATAATACGTTTTTGGTCAGATTGCGCAAATCTTCTAGAAATAGTACTCCGACTTGAAAATTTTATTCCAATTAATTGGTGACTCCAAATGATCTGAACATTTAATGACAAGACCCTCAAGGTATTATTTTATTGGGTTGAAACAGTTTTTAAAAATTCTTTTGGGAAGTAAGCCATTCACGTTGATGTTCTCAACCTTTGCAACTCAGAAAATCAGATTGCACTAGTCTTAGAACTATTCACGTTTGATTGACTTATACTTATCCAAATATGTTGAAACTTGCGCCAAATGAAAGCTAGAAGGGGTGGCTATGTTTCTGCAAAATTTTATGATTTTTGAATATCTTTTGATATTTTTACCTTTGCAATGAAATTGATGTAGAATGCTAGAAACTGAAAGTAAAGTGTAGTAAAGTAAAGACACCAAGTATTTTATACTGGTTCAGTTAAATCAACCTACTCTAATCTTCGTGGACACCTTCCTCGGTTATCATTAAACACAATCAACACCTTACCATAAGGGTGACTGGATTTACACACTAACTCCACCCTTTTGCAAACAATACAATTGAGCAAACGAATCACAGGCGCCACCACCGATTGAATGAAGGTTTGATCACACCTTGATCAACCTTTTACAACAATGAATGAGTGGGTGGTATATTCAAAGCCCATACAATATTTATAATATATGAACAATATGTTTGAGAGAAGAAGAAGAAGAAAGAAAGGTAGAAGAAGAGAGTGGTACATCATATTCATATTTTTATTAAAAAGGCACAATACACATATATTTCGACGTACTACCGACACGTCACATATATTACAAACGTACGTCGACGTCACACCACTATATACACCTCATATTTATGAGTATATTCAGGTCTTATATCATATGATATGTGTTGTACCCCGCTACAAACTAACATAGCAACTAAGGAAGGAAGAGGGGCAAGATAGGATAAGGAGACCTCAAAAGAAGATATCACCGGCTTATTTATGAATATGTAAAATTTAAGGTGATTAGCCTACCTCTAAGCGCAAAACCTGAAGCAAGAGGGCTGATCAAAATCTACATATAAGAATCCAGCGACGGCCTGAGAAATTGAGAACTAATGAAGGAGGTAAATTGGGTAGCTTTAATGAGAATTCGAAGTATATAACATGCCCATACGCATATGGTATGGGCATACACCCAGAAATATGTACTCACCACAGGATGGGCCATTAACAAGAGCTGATGGATTATGGACCATAGGGGATATAGGCAAGGAAACCCTAAGAATAAGTTTCGTTTACAAACTCCAGAAGATGAGCCCAAGTAAGCCTTAACAAATCGAGAACTCTCTTCTTCCATCCCCAATATGAATATCGTCTGGAGATAAGACCCAAAGAACCTTGGCCATCAATTTTATAAATCTGGAAGGTCTAGTAGATCTAACTCGGCAGGGAATCAGTGGCACTACACACTTGTGTAAGCAGGGGATATATTATATACAAATATACCAACATATGTATGTGCATAGACAAGTGCAAATAGGTGTATGGAGTCACATAAAGTGAGAGCTAGTATGTAAATTCATGAGTTCCATAGACACAAGCATAGCGAAGGAATAACAGCAAGATCTAAGAAATGAATAGCTTGTGACTGATATGTGGGTATACACATTGATATACGGATACATATACACGGGCCTAGAAGTATATGTATGACAATAAAATAATCTTCGGAGAAGCCGTCATATATATATATATATATATATATATATATATATATATATATATATATACGGGTACATATATAGATATAGTTACACATGTATGGATAAGAATTATGAGAAATACAGGTGGGATATATGTACGTATATTAGTCATAGGTATAAAAGTACAGCGGAATGAATTGTGTATGAAAAGCACCCTTAAAATGATGAAGATAAAAGATAGATAATTATAATTATACAAACACATACGTACATGTAATATTGAAGAAACGATTATAATTAGAGTATATATGTGCTTCGGCCAATCAAGCCCAAGGAAGATAAGCCATTGCATTCAAGATTAGGAAGGGATCTTAAATGAACAATGTGGTTGAGATGCTTGATGAATGTCATTTAAAGAGGGACTTTCCCTCTCCCCATGAAGACCGCTGGCTGCATAACCCAAGGGAAGGAGTTAATTCCTTCCTTGTTACAAGAAAGGTTTTCTCTACCCATTTAAGCAAAGAAACTTAAAAGGCTATTTCAAAGAAGAGGTGCTCCTTCCTCTCCTTTCACTGTATCGGCGAAAATAAAGAACCAAGAGGGAAGGCCAAGAACCACACCATTCCAAGGCCATCTAGGTAAGATCCCTTCACAAATCCTAGTGAGTTACATACTAAGAGAAGAGAAATTTATATCCTCTTCTTTGACAAGCCGTAGGTATCACGGCTTTAGGGAAGAATTTTCCTAAACTTCAAACAAGAAGAATACTTAAGCAAAAGAAGATCTTCCTCCATCCATCCAAGGTGCAAATGGTAAGACCCTTCGTTCTCCCTATAAGAAGTATCACATAATCTAAAGAATGGCTAACAAGAGCCTATGCCGTGTGTGATAGGAAAAGAGAGGAGGAAGTGCTTCTCGTGCCAACCAACCCGAGCCAAATCCAAGGACTCCTAAGGCAAGTACACTATACTTTTTATGGTTTAGATGTGAAAGTGTGTGCATGAATGGCTAGAAATACCTAAGATCTAATCTTAGTTGTAAAATGGTAAGTTACAAGGCCAAAACTTTCGGCCCTAGGCATTTAAATGTGTAGGAGAAGTACTTTGCTCCAAAGATGTGTTCTTTGATGGTTATATGCATATTTATGTTCTAATCTAGGCTTGAATGTGTTAAAGATCCTTTCTTTCGTGATGAAAGGCCCACGGTGGAAGGGTTAAGGCAAGATGGGTGAGTTTACATGAAAAATGTTGATAAAGCAAGAAAGTGGGGACAAGATTTGATCTTGTTGTGTGTTAGGCTTAAAATACTCTTGATTATATCATTTTCTTGCATGCACCAAATATTGAGGCTGTTGGTGAAGGGTGCGAGCGTTCATCTCAAAAATTTTGCTAAGTGTTGGTGACAAAAATGTGAGCCAAGGACATTTAGGAAGAATGTATGATCACTGGAAAATTCTGGAGCTGGACCGAAATTTTAGCTGTTTTGTGAAGCCAGAAAAGGGACCTTAGGAACCTTCAAATCCACTGATTTTTGGTATGCTATTAGTTTTATGTGTTTTTAGATGTGAGAGTTGGAATCACCTTAAAAAGAGCCACGGTTTATTTTTAATGAATTTTCTACTGAGATTGGTCCTGCTGGAAAAGTTGTACTGGACAGAACTTAAGTAATGTGTTTAGTAGCCTAAAAATGGACCTTAGGGGTGTGCAAATCCATTAATTTTCGGCATGGTGCTAGCCTCATGAATAAAGAAGAGATGGCAGTTGGAATTTTATCAAAATAAGTTGTGTTTTATTTTTAATTAATTTTCTAGCAAAACGGGTCAAACTGAATTATGCTGGATAGACAGAATTTATGTCACACTTTGCATGATCTGAAAAAGGGCCTTAGAGAATTGGATTTGGGCTAAAAATTGGCAGGATGCTAGCCCAATGAGTTTATTAAGTTAGGGAGTTGGAATTTCCAGAAAAAGCTTAAAGGATTGGTCACAATAAATGTTATAGTAAAGTATGGTCATTTCAGAATTCAGATTGCATTGTTTTATGAAAAGGAGCAATTGAGTCCCTTATTGATATCGTAATTTCGCAACGCATGCATGGCATTCACTTATGACAGTCACGGAAGTGCATGTGATTAAATGGGTCTAAAACGTGCATTTTAGTAGAAAATTCCTAAGAAGAAGTAGACGCTACGAAGCTGGAAATTCCAGCATGTTAACGAAACATGTCCATTCGTTTATGTCATGCATTATGCCGTCGTTTGCACGTTGCATGTCATAATTGCATTCATCGTCACTTGCATGATTTATGGCATGGATTTTACGTGAAAGAAAGATGAAAAGCGTTTTCAAAAAGATGATTTTTGTGTTTTTAAAAGAACGCTTCCCCACCGGTACCGTGTGTGAGTATGAACTGGCCAGTATGAACCTGAGCAGATCCGGGTTAAGTGATCTGAAAGAAGTATGAACCTGAGCAGATCCGGGTTAAGTGATCTGAAAGAAGTATGAACCTGAGCAGATCCGGGTTAAGTGATCTGAAAGAAGTATGAACCTGAGCAGATCCGGGTTAAGTGATCTGAAAGAAGTATGAACCTGAGCAGATCCGAGTTAAGTGATCTGGAAGAACGACCTGCGGGCCCGGAAGAGAATAGACCCGCGCAAGTATGATGACGTTACCGTTGAATCCGGGAGTAATAGATTCGAAGGGGAGAAGTTACCGCCTCAGATCCGGGAAGATAGATCTGAACACTCTATTGTTTTATGACGATTGAAAGAAAAGCACAAAAATCATATTATCATTTTTATCATGATGCATCACATGTGCATATGCAGCATGTCACGTTCATGGAATTATTGTGTAGTAACACATGATACTTAGATTAAGTTGGCATGACCTGTAGAACCAAGTGTGACTTCTTTAAGTGATGAGTATTGTGGTGTTATTCATCGGTACACATTACAGTCTCTTAATGTTATATTCTGCTTGCTGGTGATTTTTCTTAAGTTAAGATCTTATTACATTAAGTGATGATCCTTATCGAATGATGGTCGGAGGACAGGTATGCTTCTAAACCAAATATTGCTTGGGGTTGGTTCTTGCTCGCACTTTCCATTTAACTCATGACTATTATAGTATACTTGCTGGTGACATTGTCACTCACCCTATTTTTCTCTCCAGAGGTGGCAGGAGACAAAGTTGAATGGATTGATGACGAGCCTAGGGTTCCCTACCCGTGAGTGCGTTGGAGGATGGCCAGGATTAGTAGACCGAGCGTACCAGCATTAAGGGACGTTGGTGTTATGTAATTGTGATGGGAAAACAATTTACCTTTGATGCTTTCAGCTACGATTTATGTGGGTTGTAAATTTAACTGATTATGTTGACGTTTTAATTCGAAGTTTTAAATTCTGCCACGGTTTCGCTTGTTATTGCGCGTAAGCACGAAAATCCATGCATAAGTATCATGGATCACGACGCGTATGGACGACGTCTAGTACACTCCTTAGTGAAGTACGGCGGGTGCACCGGCTTCGGCGGGGCCAGGGTGCGGGGCGCCACAATATGAGTCATGGTGATGACAAAATTATAACGACACGTTACAAGATCATAAACCGAAAATTGTCGTATCGGTGACTACCGAAACTTCACCGACGTGTCACGTACTTACCATGTAAAGATGCCCAGCACATATACATCAAAAACAGCCATAAATTTCGTGGATTACATGTTGAAATCAGTCACTAAATCATTCCATGTTGTCACACACAAATCACCCACAATTCATGCTAAATTTGTGGAGAATTCAAACTCAACTTTACTAGTACACATGTGGTTTTTGCTTAAGCTATTGGAGCTGATTATATACTTTATTATATGTATATTATGTGTGACATATATACATATAATATAATTACATGTGCAAGAAGTTTGAATTTAATCGAGAAAAAATCGCGTAATCGACGAAAGTCAAAAATTCGGTTTCTACGCACACACCACATGGAACTTTTTTTGGCATGAGATGTAATATGTATCTAGACACTTTTTATACATTCAAGACATGTTAAAGTGTTCTAGAAAATTCAAATTAGGGCCGATTGCAAATTACCATATATGTGTAAATATTATGCATTATTTGACAAATTTTACTAAAATGAAATTCAGCACATGGCCAAGTCATACTACACGCCTATTTCACTTTCAATGGAGCCTAGGTGGAGCTTAGTTGGTATCTTAATTGGTGGAGAATATTCCACACAAGGTTAGTGACACAAAAGTGGGCACCACACAAGGAAAGATTTCAAACTACAACACATTTTGAAAATTTTCAGCACATGGCGTTAGTTGGCCGATTTTGTGATGATAATGTTGCTTAATTTGCATCCCGAAATTTAAAGGATTGAAGGTTGGTAGTATGAAAATATTTTAACTACTTTTGAACACATGTTTAAGTTTTTTTCCAGATTTTACAGCTCATTAAAGGATGCCAAGTTGGACCAATCATCAAGTGACAAGTAAGCAAGGTCAAGTCATCCTTCCAATCATAGTGTACCAAGTAATCAAGGTGGTGTCATCTCTACACAAGACAATCTTCCAAGGGCATTAAAGAGAATTCTCAAGAAAGGAAGAAGCCCTAGGGGGTGGCCAAGCATGCATAAAAGGAAGAGAATAGTACAAATAAGGGTAAGACAACTCTCACATTTCTCTCGAGTGCAAAAGGAATGTATAACATATATATTATGGCATGTGAAGAAGAATAGGGAGAAGACTTTCCATTTTCAAATTTGGTGCCATAAATCTTTGTCCAAATATGTCTGCATTTAATGAACTAGTTAGTTCATTAACTTAGGCACTTCACTTATTGAACTAGTTTAGTTCATTAATTGCGGCACCTGAAAGTAGTACAACGACAACAAATGATTGCCACATGATGTAAGCTTTAACGCTTCATGACTTGTTAGTACAGAAACAATATATATAAACATATGAAGCATGTATCACATAAACATGTCAAATAATAATTTTGTCATGCATTTCGTAAACTCGTACCATTTAAATTATGCATTTGTAAATCCTTCGAACAATGTTTCTCAACAGGGTCATCCTCAGTACCATACCAGTCCACCATTCACCCGCCTTGCCACACAAAAGAAGCGTGGCTACATCCACCTTGATCTCCTCAGGCACTTGCACCAGCCTGAAACACTTTTCCACCTCCGCTAACCAATGCTGAGACTCCTCGGGGTCGGTACATCCCCCAAACTCCGGAACTCTCATCTTTCTCATCTCTCCATAGAAGAACCGGATATTATGCTGCGGTGGCGGAGGAGGTGGCTGTTGCTGCTACTAGGCAAACCCCTGTGCAATTACTGTTAGTGCGTCCGTGAGCACTTGGGGTAGAACCACTTGTGGTGGCTGGCTATCCTGTCCGTTGCCAGAGTTTCCTGCATTATCTCTTCGTGGAGGCATCTTCTCTGAAAGTTCAACGTTTCATTAGCGATCAGTAGATATAGGATGTTACTGAAAGCTTGAATGTATGAATGGGTGGGGTATGAAATAAGAATGTTAGTACAAAAATTAGATGATACACGCTCGCGCACACCCAACACCGATCATACTTAGACTCTAGAAAATCAGCACTTATAACTAATGATCAAACGTAGGGGAATATCGCATCTTAAATGGCTAAAAGATTATGAACTTAAGTTTTCGAAATATATCTGAAGCCTAGGGTTCTGATACCACCTGTAGCGCCCTGGCCAGATACTGGACATCGGTACCAGTGCACCTGCCATAGCCTGCTACAAGAACTATGAAGCACCAAAGCAGATACCACCTGTAGCGTCCCGGCCCATACTGGACATCCGTACCAGTGCACCCGCCGTAGTCTGCTACGAGAACTACGAAGCGTCAAAGAGATCAGCACACGTCATTCATAACGTAAGATAAATCAGTAGAACATCATAAAATTTAAAACTTCACTAACATCAATGTAACCAAAATGAAATACAGTGGAAATAAAACGTATTGGGAAAATGCCTAATGTATTCTCCAATACAAATTATTAAACAGTAGTCTTCAACTAAAAAGAGAATGAAAGTAAATCTAGCCACTTCGGTGACCATCATCCCAATGAGCCCACTCGCCGTCGTCTTCTACAAAGACCATTTCGTACCCTGGCTCACCTGAAAGAAGATGTGGAGTATCTATTTTTAGCAAAAACATCGCCTAGCAAATAACCCGTCTATACCCCTTACGAGACCCACACATGACGAGTCACTAGTATATGAATCGATACCCAAAATAAGGTGCTCGGGTTAGCAAATAACATCTTTATAATGATTCATCAAAGCCAAATAAGTCACATAAATGATGCACAAATACGGAACCAACACAACATGTCAAATCTTATGCTTCGTGTCACATGATGTATGTACTTCTTTAAAACCACACACCGAACAAACAAAACCCACACATATGCCTTCTTTCGTAAACATATCATGCGTGTCATTTTACAAAACTTTTCACAATTTTCTTATCGTATCACTTTCGCGTAGCAGAACTTATACCCTGTGGGTGATCAATCCACAACAAACAGAACTTTATACCCCGTGCTGAAAGGTCCACGGCCCCAGTCATGTAAACTTCATACCCCGTGCTGAAAGGTCCACGGCCCCATAATATAACTTTATACCCTGCTGTTGATTCACATGTTGCGCTTTTATACCCTACTACTGCAGGCGTGACTTTTATACCCTGCGATCAACAGCAGCCATAACTTGTCTTTTGAAAACTCTAATCTTCCTTTGCAAACATATGTTGTTTCTCAAACAAATCCCATGTCGATATGCACAGTGTTCATGTCGTGATAACGAATGATCATGCATCATCATATTCAAATGTGTAAACATGCACACACACTTTACATATCAAGTACAAAGTCATGAACCTCAAACACACTCTGTTCGTACCATTTCATGCCCTTTCGTATTGCAAATTCACTTTGAATTCATACCTAACCTTATTCATTCACACTTAATGGTTACAACTCAAGCACACCTTAAAAACACTTGTATTTTATGAGCAACGGAAGAGAATAAAGGTATCTCACACACATAGAGTGCTTAATGTGCCAAAAGAGACTTCTAGAACACTTGGAACGCCTTCAGGAGGCGCCTAATGTGACATTAAAGCGCCTATACTAGGCGTTCGAAGTATTCTGGAATGTGCTGTGACACATCGAACGCCTACATAAGGCGCCTTATATGACATGAAGCGCCCTTATGGGGTGTTCGAAGTGTTATGGGATGCACTGGGACACATCGAACACCTACTTTAGGCGCCTAATGTGACATTGAGCGCCTAAAGTGAGTGTTCGAAGTGTTCTAACGATTCCTGAAAACTGAAATTCTGCAGTTACTTCTTCTCTTCATTTTCTTTCTTCACCCCTTTCATCTTGAACACTCCAAATTCAACTTATCATCTAAATCCATCAGGCATAGCATACAACTAACATGGATTGATTCTTAAACATATCAAATCGCATCCACTCTAAGCCTTCTATCACCCACATCTTCCAATGTATCCTCAAATTTTCCAACACAACAACTCTACAACAACCCATCATTCACCCCTCAAACTTTCTGCAAATCCTCTCAAAACATCTAAGGTACAGTTAATAAACTTAAGAACTTATAACAAGACAATTAAACACGTCACGGATGACACTTTTGTGGGCATATTTTAACAACAACAAATCACAACATAACTATTCCCAGAAATTGGCCTAAAGAACATGACTTTACTCAATCAACAATAACAAATACATATAGTAGAGCATTTAATATAAACGCATCAAGATTACCAATGCGTGATCCACTTTTCTTTTTATAAGAACATAGGGCCTGTTGAACCAAAATTTGCGTTAAAGCGTCTAGAAAGATACTTTATTTTGTCTTTAGATAATCTTACAAATGTTTGGTAGAATGTCGGAATGGAATGGACCCTAAGTTGGCCGCTCTTTCTTCTTCTTCTTCTTCTTCTTCGTTTCTTCTCCTTTCTCTCTTTTCTTCCTTTCCCTCCTCCTTTCTTCCAGCCGTTCACCCTCTTCTATTCCTTCTAACCGCTGCCTCCCTCTCTCATGCGGAGTTATACTAAATGTGTAACTCCCCCATCATTTAAGTGGAGAGGGCATTTTCGGTATTTAGCCTAATTTCTTAATTTCAGTTTTTTGATTATTTTCTCACCTATATTTTATTTAACTAAGCCTCATTAACTTATACAATTAATAAAATTGTATTTACTGTTGTTTTCTACTTATTTAATGTCGAACTCAAAATATGGGGTTTATGACAGTTCCTGTCTTTTTGGGGAAATTTTTTTGGGCCTTTTGGATTAATTATTTTTTTGTAAATATTTAAAGGCTTCAGGCCTAGCTGCACAGCGGCCCCAACGTAGCGTCTCGTCTCCTACAGTAATTCGGTCTGGTCTATTATGATTAGGCCTTCCTTATGCGATAAGATCAATCAATTTTGATCTAACGGCTGTCGGGAGCGTCAACTTTAATCCAATGGCTGTAATTCAAACTGACTAAACCGCCCAAACAAATGTGGTTTTTCACCTAACGCTCTGGATTAATCCTGTATTTCGGTTTTTATCTAACGGCTGTGATTTAAACGGTCCAAAACTGCCCAACAAACATTGTTTCGGTTTTTATCCGAAGGCTCTGGTGATCTACGGTTTGATTCGACGGTCACGAGTCCATCTGTAAAAACCAATTTCCAACCAACTCCTCTATATAAACAAAGACTGGGTATGCGATCAAAACACACTCCTCTTCTGCTTTCTTCTCCTTCTTCTTTATGCACCATATCCAAGAGAAGTCGGGACACTCGAAGGTTCGCTGTGTTCAAGTTAAGCAGTGCCGCTACAGGTACCCGTTGTATCCTGGGATACGATTGCTATTGCTGGTTGGACATAGTATACCCGGGGAAATACGTCTTAAGGATAGAGCCCTCGACTCGTCCGAGTTTGATCTATTGTTTACTATTTTCATACGCACACACCGAACGATTGCGACTTGATACATGATTGATCGTTTCCAGTACTTATGCTAGCTAGATTACCTTAGGATTGTTGCCGTAGTTGCTGTAATTGTGGAAGTTTAACCTCTTCGAAGCGGGTTATAAAGCTTGAATTTTATAAAGCTGTAGTCCTTAAATATTCACTTTAGAAACATAATGATACTCGGAAAGGATTAAAAAAATCCAACCGCTATAAATCGATTATCATCTTGGCATTTCCTAATTTCTTTTAGATTATTGCAATTTACAATGTCTTGACATTATCCACCAAGAAAAATTATAAGAATTGATAGATGATTAATCTACTCAACTCTTTTCGAAATTTTTACGTCTAACTATTAAGTAGCATTTTCTCTATTTTAAAGACTCGAATTCAAATCATGTCTCCGATATTTTTTTTATTAAAAAAATTTATCCAACAATCTTCCCCACTATTATGGACATAATATCATTAACATCAATTTTTGGAGTCTTATATTCTTTCGTCTAAAAATAGCTGATCCAACATAACTTAACATACTTATGTTGATACTTGTATACTATCTATTTTTCTTTTTTTTTTCTTTCTATTTTCTCAATATGACACATGATGTTACATATATAGTAATCCCCACCTTGACTTACGTCTAATTGGTTGACGTACTCAAAAACTTACCCGAACAACAGTCTAGACAAATATCTGATTTTTATTAAGTGATCAAATCTTCAAACTTGTCATCACCTAGTTATTTTGTCCAATAAGTTGCTAATATTAATCTCCTCATGCATAAAGTTGTTCTCGGTGCACTAAGCTTCCACGTTTGCACAAGATCCGAGAAGAGATCGGATCGATTTGCGATCTGATGTACGCAAGTATTGTTTTACATCATGTGTAAGAGGCTGTTTCTGCGGCTCGAACCCGTGACTTCAAGATCACAAAATAACAACCTTACCAGGCGGTCCAAGGTATGCCGGGTATATGAAATTCTACCTGTGTTTTGAAATTCACAAGGGATGAAAACGACTACATATGGGCCAAAACTGAATGACAGTTATTTCATAGGGAATAAATTAGTTTTACAAGTAATTCAGTTTTCATTTTGTTGTTTTCATTGACGCCACTCTCCTTATATAGGTCAAACTATTTGATATAAAGTGCCTTTTCTCATAAAATTTTCAAATGCTGTCAAATGGCAACCTTTATATTTATGTGAAGGGACTTCATAGGGAGGAATAATCTTTTTTTTTTTTTTGGGTGAGATAACGCGTAATTTACCGTCTAATTCTCTCCACAAAAACCAGCAAAGCAGTTTATGCAAAGAACCATTCTTTTTATGCATATGTAGATACGGTTCAGATATGAGGACACCAACACTGAGGCAAAATATGGAGCCTCTAATCATACGTCGTCACGGTGTGTAAAATGGTCTTTTTTTTAAAAAAAATTTAAACCTCTAACCAGTTTGCACACGTGGCGAGCGTGATTGGAGACTTCACATTTTGCCTCACCATTGGCCTCCTCAGATCTGAACCCATATAGATACCCCTTCATAGAAAAAATAAGTACAGAATAGTACCAGAACAATAATATTACCTCATTGACTTAGAGGCTTCCGCATATGGGGGGGATGAAGGGTCGTATGTACACAAACGTGTCCATGTGTTAGAAGCACACAGAGGTTGTTTTCGATTACCATAATAAAAATTGCGTCAAAGTTATGTCGATCAACTGTTACCCGAATATTAAAATTTGAAAAAAATCTTTCAACAATGTGCTAAAAGTTTATATATTCGCCAATTAAATAATGAACGTTGATATTGAACTAAGAACACAAAAGAAAAGAAAGGAAAAACATAATAATGCAAAACCTCATTAATATTGGCATTACAATTTTGAGCAATTGAGACCAAGAAAATGAAATTGCGAAGTACAGTACAATGATCCAGTTCAAAGAAAAATGTTGTCTTAATTTGATTTAATTTGATTGTAGTTTTTGTATGCGAAGAATATATCAAAAACCAATATAACTTGCTGCAAATTGTTACAATTGAACCATTATAAATTTGAAGCAGTTTACAGAAAGTGTAGCGCCCCGACCCGGACAGCGGAATCCGAACCGGTACACCCGTCGTAGCTTACTCAGAAGACTACAAGACGACTCATCTCTCGATTACACATCATCAATGACGTAAGAGAAACAAGTGCGGAAACATATCTCACGAACTTAAATCATCAAATTTGAATCTCAATATATAAAGTAATTACAAAAGAGTATCAGAAAAGCCAACTAAATCCTCAAACGAATGAAAGAACTGAGGAAAAATGTCAACAGCCTCAACTATTCCCCAGTATGTCTCTAAGTATCCCATTCAGCCCACTCGCCGTCATCCTCAATGAAAATCATATCGTAGCTACGCTCATCGCAATGACAAAGGCAGTACCCTTAGTGAAAAACGCTAGCAGTAACCCGCTTATAAGACATACGGGATCAACACATAGCAAGACATGAGTAATATATAATTCAAGGGATGATGGGCACATGTCTTATAAAACTTCCAAATATATAAGCGAATAACGTAATAAAGCAAGTATACACGCAAATAACAATTCATTGGCTATCACATATCACGCACATCCATACCACACCGACTTACGTGATGCATGTCAAATATGCACTACATTACACAGTCACAAATTGCATGAGCCATTTTTTTTCAAAACAGTGCAATGCATGTCACAATGTCCAGTCTCGTAACTCGTTAACCTGTAACGTACCCCGGCTTATATTTCCATCCCGGTTAACGTTACAGGCCTCGTTATGCTCTGTGATGCACCTCGGCTTATATTTCCATCCCGATTAACATCACAGGACTCGTAATACTCTGCAATGCACCTCGGCTTATATTTCCATCCCGATTAACATTGCAGAGGACTTTATACCCTGTAATGCACCCCGGCTTATATTTCCATCCCGGTTAATGTTACAAACCTTTTGTGCCCTGCAATGCACCTCGGCTTATATTTCCATCCCGATTAACATTGCAGGTCACCTTCGCAAATCTGTGCCGAAGCACAACTCTTTTCAAATCAATATGTAAATGCAAGTGCCATGGTGCAGGATTTCTCATCTCGTTCACATTCTCGTTCACATAGATGCAATTCACATTCAATAACACACAACCACATAAGAATCCCCTCACTTACACATCAATGCTTATACTTCAAACTAGGTCGTCAACACTTAACCTTGATTCTAAAATTCACAAACCAAAGGGAGAACCCCTACCTTCCTTCATCGAACTCTATAAAACCTCGTACGTTCATTTCCTAACCCTCTTAAGTCATCCACGTTGAAGTCAGATACGAATACCCTTCAAATTCCCCAAACTTGATTCACCATCTTAAGTCATGTTCCCAACACTTAGACTAACTCCAATCAGGTCCTAAGAAGTCTCTAAGGTCACCCAAGGAGTCCCCTAGCTTTCCTCTTTCTTCCCTTATTTTCCCACAAAACTGCAGACGTCACACCCTAACGTCGATCGATCGACGTACGTCATACCTTGACGTCGATCGATCGACATCCATCTGAGGGACGTCGATCTCTCACTCATCCTACGTCGATCGATCTACGTTCTTCTGAGGCACGTCATCCCCTCACTTACTATACGTCATACCCTCGCGTCATACCCTCACGTCATACCCTCACGTCATACCCTCACTTACTACACGTCATACCCTCACGTCATACCCTCATTTACTGCACGTCGATCGATCGATGTCCATCTGAGGTACGTCATCCCCTCACCTATTATACGTCGATCGATCGACGTCATAAATTTTCAGAATCTTCATCTTGCGATTTATGCAGCAACTGCAGACCTATATCCCAATCGTTTTCCAACGTTCTTTCTACCAATCCAGGCCTAGTCTTCCCTATCAATCCCTTCTTAACCCTCTCAAACAAGATCCTTCATATTCACGTCAACGATTCAATCCTAAAACTCGAATCTTTCATCAAATCTACCCCAAAACCTAACCTTTCCACTGGTCTCTCCCTTCAACCACCATCATCAACCAAGTGGGATTCAAGGGAGTGTGATTTACATGATCTCACATAAACAATGAACAACAACAAGATTTCAACATACAATGGCCAAATCATCGACACCAAATCACATAAATCATATACAAGTAATCACGAAAAGAAACTACTGCATGGTGATCCATTTAATATCAAAAGTAGGCCTTTTTCTTTCGCAAAAACGTAAGAACTTATAAGTAGATTACTTGCCTTTGATTACTCGAAGAAGGAACGAAGAACGGACGAAGATTGGATGAAGATCTAGCGGAGAGTTCTTCGCCTAGGGTTGAGGGAAGATGAAAACGCCTAGGAGGAGAGGATTTGCGTCGTTCTCTCTTCTGAGAAAGGGAAAACTGACGCTATGTCAGTTTTTATAAGGAAAGGGAAAAGTTTGGAGTTTCTAAATTATATCCTATTTCCCTATTTATCTTAAAGGATAAATCTTAATATTTAATTCAAAATTAAATCCTCATTAATTTCAATATTTAAACCCTCAATTAATTCCCATTAATCCTATTATTTAATTCGTAATTAATTACGGTTGACCGTCATTAATCTCATTTAATTCTTCTTTATCTCTTAATTATTCTACGGAAGGTGCGGGGCGTAACCGAAAGACCCGTACTCATTTGATAAAAGGACCACACTAAATATCTGGGCTAGCTAGTCGATTTATTATTAAGTATCTAAAAGTTTATCATTTGCTAATGAGATAATCACACTTATGAGTGAATTTTCGATTGAATAAAAAAGCACAATTAGGATGATCCCTATTTATCAAGTAACCAAATTTAAAATTTGCCCGACAGACTTTACTTGAAAAAGTGATTTAGGTCACTGTTTCCATCGGACTACCATGCCACCTTTAACCAGTTTCTAAAATTCGTCATCTTGTAAGCTAATTATTACCAGTAGACAAAAAAAAAACAAAAAAAAAATATTGTGGTTTTAATACATAAACCCACTTATTTCGCATTTTTGGATCTAATTCCACATCTATCATCAACAGCTTCGTCAAAATCATGGTATATCACACAAAACGGTTTTGACAAAACCTTTTTGTGTCACTTTAAACTATGTGACACAACATAGTTTTTACAGAACCGTGATGCACAATGCATTCGGACAAAGCCATGAATTGGCACATGGTTCTGACAAAACCATGTTGATAACATGGTTTCGTCAAAATTGTGTTGTGTCTGCCCCTATTTTTCTACAAAACACCTAAATTTTTCCATAAAAAATCTCATTTTCTCAGCGAAAAATATTTTTTCCCAAAGAATATTTTGCAGCATATCCAATCAGATAAAATGATATTTTTACGTATTCGAATATCTTTGTATTTCGGAGGGTAACTTGTGCCTTTACGTATTGGAGTTGGATATGATAGTAATCCAATTAAATTGATGAGGGTTCTGTACAACATATCATACTCGGAGTTTCTCCAACGAGTTACAATTAGACTTGAATTATATGTAGATATAGAAGTGATTGATGTGCTGTGCCGTTTCTCTTTATCCGCAGATGCGACCAGATACTTTTACATTGCTTCTCGTATTTCAGATGATGAAGATCTCGAGTCATTCTTGCACATCATGGTACGTTAACCAACTATTTTGCCTGTGGAGATTTATGTGAGCATTGGTGATATGTCCAAAATAAATCCAACAAACGTGGGCAGTACCAGTTGCGAATATTTGCAAGCCTATTATGTTGATATTGTTGGGACATCTAGGAGTAAAGAATCAGTGCTCGGCTTGTCACACGTGATTGTTGAAATTTCCCCAGATACAGAGGACAGAGAAACAACGAGACGATGTTGACGACGATTATAATAAAAACAATCAGGAGGGCAGTGGGACGATGAAGAAGAGTGTTTAGAGGAATTTGAAGAAGAAGAAGAAGAAGAAGACAAACCAAATGAGTATGAACCACCAATACCTCATCTAGACGCAAACATTCTATTTTTTGAAGATTACAGATAGTGAGGACACACTGCAATTTCCTGTTGAGGTGGGCTTAGAGAATGTCTATGGAAACAGAGTAGAGCATATTCATTAGACTTGAATATGCTGTTCAAAACCAAAGATGAGATGAGACGTGACATGCAATAATAGTCCATGAAGGAAAATCGGTTATTTGAAGTGGTGTCTAGTTTGCCATAATATTAGTATGTTAGATGTGCATACTGAAAGACACAAAATTGTCAATGGCGTATTCGAGTAGTCACAGCTGCATGAATGCAAACATCACACGGATCATAGGAATTGATGCAAGTGTTTATGCAAACTCTACTGAGAAGTCAGACAAGAAAATGTTGTATCAGAAGAGGTAGCTTCTGGTTTTGAATCTTTCTTAGTGAAATACTATCACATCCACTAGGCTAATTAGTGACTTGATGTGTTGAACTAACTGGCCTTTAGTGTGAACCTAGACAATAGTACTCACACAACATTTTCTTTAACACATTTTTGGTTCTCATGATTATGTTCGTTTTGTCCATGAAATGTCTGGTTTCAGAAAGTGTGTTAGAGAACTTTGGCCTGACAAAATTGTCATAGAAGCGGCCACAATTCACACTTACATAGGTGTTTCCTATCAAGAGTATTCTGCCATACCCCACTTGATATATCAAGATATAGGAATCATTAAATGCCTCAGCTTACCCTCATTTTTCTGCAGACAGCACTTTTATTTAACAGAATGAGTAAGTTCTCACTGAACTCCATAACTTAGTTGTCCCATTGAACCAAGATTCTGGGATCTCTAGTCAACAAGGTTGAGTTACCTTTACAAAGATTCATGCATTATAGGCTTTAGCCCTATTCCGTTTGTCAAAATTGACATCTGATCTCTAGGCAAGACTTTTGTAAGCGGATCCGCAAGATTTTCCTTTGATTTTATATAATCAATAGACATCACGCCATTAGAGATCAATTGCTTAATGGTAATGCATCTCTGACGCATGTGTCGAGACTTACCATTATGAATGCTGCTTTGTGCTCGTCCGATAGCTGACTGACTATCACATTGTATGCTAATAGGAGCAATTGGCTTAGGCAAGCAGTGCACGTCTTTCAAGAAATTCCGAAGCCATTCAGCTTCTTCCCTGGCATTATCAAGTGCTATAAACCCAGCTTCCATAATGAAAAGAGTTATGCACGTTTGCTTTGTGGATTTTCACGACACATCACCTCTACCAATAGTGAATAAATATCCACTAGTTGATTTAGAATCTTTACTGTTAGATATCCAGTTGGCATCACGTGAGCCTTCCAATACTTCTGGATATCTTGAGATGTAATCTAAGATTCATTGTATACTTCAATTATCTCATCACTCTATTTAGAGCATTCCAATGATCATTACCTGGATTACTAGTAAACCTGCTCAATTTGTTTACCGAGTATGCTAAGTCTGTCCTTGTACTGTTTTTTATGTACATCAGACTTCCAACTACTTGCGAGTACTCCAATTGAGCTACTGGTTTGCCTCGGTTCTTCCTTAAGTGTATGCTTAAGTCGAGTGGAGTCTTACCGGTTTCACATCAAGAATATTGAAACGTTTTAGAAATGATTCAATATATTGAGTTTGCGACAACACGAGTCCTTCAGATGTCCTAGAAATTTTAATACCTAGAATAACGTTGGCACCTCCCACATCCTTACATACTGAAGTTTCACGTCAACATCTTCTTTGTATTTAAGATGATATCATGCGTACTGTCCATGATCAGCATGTCGTCGACATAGAGACATACTATCACATATGCATTCTATGTGTTCTCAATGTAGACACACTTGTCACAATCATTGATCTTGAAACCATTAGCTAGCATAGCTTGATCAAATTTTAAGTGCCACTTTTAGGCGCTTGCTTAAGTCCGTACAGAGACTTAACAAGTCTACAGACTTTTGATTCTTGTATTGGAACCACAAACCCTTCGGGTTAGTCCATATAAATTTTTTCATCCAACTCACCATTCAGAAAAGCAGTCTTTACATCCATTTGATGGATTTCCAAGTTATAGACTGCAGCAATAGCAACTAGCACCCTTATAGAATTGATCCTAGTTACTGGTGAGTAGGTGCCAAAAAGTCAAAGCTTTTCTTTTTGTCGATAGCCTTTAGCTACCAACCTGTCCTTGTACTTTTCGATAGACACATCCTCTTTCATTTTCTTCTTGAAAATCCACTTGCACCCGAGTGGTTTACTTCCGGTGGAAGGTCAATCAGCTGTCAAGTGTGATTCTGAAGAATCGAGTATATCTCACTGTTAATTGCCTCTTTCCAAAATGGAGCTTCTGAAGTTGACATGGCCTCAGAAAAGTTCCTTGGCTCATTTTCTACCATATAGGTTAGAAAATCTGGACCAAATGAAGTTGGTATTGTGGCACGTTTGCTTTGACAAAGTTCCTCATGTCCTTGAGGAGTCGCCTCACGCATTCGCTTACCAGTTCTTGTTTCTTCATTGTTTTTTGAGAAATATGTTTGAATACTTAAAAATATCACACATGGTGTTATATGTGATTAAAAGTTAAAAAAATTGAAAAAGTTGACATCGATCTCTCAGGTTGTTGCACATCGATCGATCTATGTACATAGATCTCTCACATCGATTGATCTATGTAAGGCAGAAAAGTTTAAGACCTTTCTGTGAGACATCAATCTCAAAACCTGAGACACATCGATCGATCGATGTACATCGAACCCTCACTTCGATCGATCGATGTAGGTCAGAGGCAAACTCTGAAACTTTCTGTGAGACATTGATCTCTGAAGCTGAGGCACTTCGATCGATCGATGTCTAGGGTTTTTAGAAATAATTTTCTAAAATGTGTTGAAATGGTTGTTTTCATTTGTATATGAATTATACATGTTCATTATGTGATTATTACGTGTTTTTGGTGATTATTATTGTCTTGTGACTAACATGCATTAGAAGTTTCTACAACTTACCAAAAAGGGCAAAATTGGTATTTTAAGTTTTGTAGGAACATGATATGGTGGAAATATTTCAAGAGCATATTCTTCTACTATTTATGATGACAAAGTTGGTATCATGGTTTATTTCTGACCATCGGGGTCATTTCTGGAGTTTTCTCACACTAGGGGTATTTTGGCCATTTTACCCCAAGGGTATTTTTGGTATTTTCACTCAAGGAATATCTTGAGCATATTATTATCTTCATTTTGGAGCTGTGTTATTATTATTTTGAAGATAATATGGTGATCTTATATCTTATTCTCTCAACCGATGATATTATTGCCTATAGCTGGATATGTGACGATTTGAGATGTCACATTCAACTTTTTCTTGAAGACCATCTTATATGTGTTATAAGAGGATATTTATCATCATTATTCAGAGATATTAAAGGTTGTCAAAGGTGTAGAAATGTTCTCAACATATAAGAAGAAATATTGAGGAATTGCGGTGTTACACGCTGACATAATCTTGTCAATTGTTATCTATTTATTTCTTGTTCAAAAATTTGAGTTGCTACACATATTGGTATATCCAAAAACGTTATTAATCAGGTGGACATGATGTGGTATTTATTTTATGAGTTGGAGACAAGTGGACCAACCAAAAAGGAGCTAGTTAGCAAAATTGCCAACTTGGAAATTTCAAAAGTATACCCAACGGCTATAGACCTTTCTTGGGTATTTTCAGCAGATTTTTTGACGTCAAATGGAGTTCTTGCATGTCCTATTATGGTGCTTGAAGTTGTGATAATTTGATAGTATTATCTTTTCTTATTTTATTAAGAAAAAATCAAAGTTTTTTTTTGGAAAATGCTAAGTAGCCAACGGCTACTACATTCAAGTGGAGCTGAATTTTGACTTTGAAATGGTAATTGGCCACATGCCTATTCTTGTGCCAAGAAGTTGAGGGAATTATCTCTATTTTGCTAAGGATAAATCAAACAAATTCCAAGTCATTTTTGGAGCTTATCATTTCGGCCAAAGTCACATCCTAGGTGGACCAATCATTGTGTTTTATTTTTCCAAGTGTACAAAGCCAACCAATGATGAGAAGATATTTGGAATTGATGATGAAGATGGTGACACATGTGCATTCTTATCTTCAAGGCTCAAATCACACTATAAACAGAGGCAAGGTGAAGAAGATGAAACACACTTGAAGCTCACTAGCATTTGTTGAATTGTCTAGCTTTCACCTTTATCTTCTTGTTGTTATTGTTTTATTCATTGTAGCAAAGGTGTTCTTGTTGTATTGTGGTGAGCTACAAGCCTCTTGAGCTTCATTTGTAAGATTGATTAGCCATTTTTATAAGGCTACATCAATAGGTGTTAGAGGAGTTGCAACTAAGTGTTGCTTAGAAGGTGATTATCCAAGTCTTGAGTAGGGTTGGTGTATAACCCAAGGATCAAGCTTGGCTCTTGTTGTAAGGTTTTCATTTCATAGTGAAATCCAAGGAAAGGTGTTCCTTGGGACTGGAGTAGGTCACATTGACCGAACCAGGATAAATCCTCGTTGTTGTTCTCTTGTTTCTTTATTTCTATTTTCTGCCCGTTTTGACTGCAGTTTTCACACAACTTCTCACAATTTGAAAAATAGCTAAACGTTTTCAAAATTTGCGATTTTTGGTGGAGTTATACTTCAGACTGTTAGCTTTTATTTTTCAAGAAGAATCACTTGATTCGAGCAAGGGAAAGTTAGTCTTTCAGTCTTTGCAAGATAACTGCTCCAATCTGGCTGCAATCTGACCAGTTTTGAGAAAACTTAAATTCTGTATTTTTCAAGAATTGTTTAAGGTCAGGGCCTTTTGGAAACTTCATCTACAAATCCTAAGGAGTGTTTTTATATAAAGATCAACCTTTTTGGTTGAGTAGTCAAAGAGAAACACGTTTTGCAAAATCAGCAACATTCTGTCCAATTCTGTCCAGATTGACCATCTGAATCTTTTTATTTCTTTGAAGGGTCAAACGATCTTATTTTTGTCTGATTTTCAGACAGAGTCTTGTTAACTCATTGAAGTTCAATTCTGGAAAGATTCATAATTTTTGGAGTTGTGTATAATTATTTGTGAATTTTGTAAAAACGGGTTCTGAATCTGGGGGTGGTTTCAGATTTTGTTTTCAAAGGGGATTTTAACAAAGGGTTGTAGTGTAATTTCCGCTAAACACTATTCACCCCCTCTAGTGGTGTTTATTGAAGGTGCACGGTCCAACATTTGGTATCGGAGCCAGACCAACACCACTCAAAATAAGCAAGATTCAACACCATATAAACAATACAAGGTCAAGAAACAACGACTCATTATATACTGCTTGTCTCAAATTCAAGGTACATACTATGGCTATTGTTTCTCACAAAGGTGAGTTGGAAGGTATGTCTACACAACGCCCTCATCTTTTTGATGGCAATAATTTTGTTCATTGGAAACTAAGAATGAGGCTATTCTTAATGGCTATAGACATCGATTTATGGTCTATAGTTGAAGATGGGCCGTACATTCCAATAAAAGTTGTACAAGTTAGTGGAGTAACTCAAGAGGTTGAAAAATATAAAAGTGAATGGTCATCGGATGATAAAAAGAAAATGTCCATGAATGCTAAAGCTATGCAATTACTTTTAAATGGACTTACAACTTCTGAAGCAGGATATGTGTCAAAGTGCACAAGCACACACGACATGTGGAAATCACTTGTATTAAAGCATGAAGGTACTAGTGGTGTTAAAGAGTAAAAAATAAACATGCTTATGACTGAATTAGAGACTTTCAAAATGCTGCCAAACAAATCCATAACATCTATGGATTTGAGGATTACTAATATTTTCAATGCCCTTGAAGCTTTAGGGAAGTCATTTTCAAACAGTGAAAATGTTCAAAAGGTGCTACGAAGCCTCCCTGCTGAATGGGATCCAATGGTGACTGCAATCGAGGAGACAAAGTCAATCACTAAGATGGATGAATTGATCGGGTCTCTTAAAGTTTACGAGGTTAAATTAAACCAATGAAAGTCTGAAACGTCTAAGTCATCTGGTAAGTCAATAGCTTTCAAAACAACCGAAACACATGCTAGTAAGGATGATAGTAATAGTGATACTGAATTAGATGACGACTTGATATTGATAGCTAGAAAACTTAGAAAGTTTTTCAAACGTCCAAATAGGAATAGACAACGTAATTCTTCTTCTTCTTCTTTTTCTCCATCTAAGAAAAATAACACAAAGAAATGGTATGATAAAGAATTAAAGTGTTATGAATGCGGTCAAAAAGGACATATTTCATACGATTGTCCAACGAAGAAAAATAATAATTATAACAACAATAATAAACAAGCTAAGGACAAGGAGGAACAAATGACAAAGCCAAAGGAGTCTAAGGAAAGGAAAGGGAAACGAGCAATGAAGGTGAGCACATGGAGTGACTCATTCGACTCAGAATCCAAAACTGAGGAAGCTCAAGTCTGCTTCGTATCCAACGAGGTATGTTCTTCTTCTGATAGTGATTCTGATAGTGACATGACATTTGATGAAATGTATGAAGAATTCCTAAGAATGCATGCTCACTGTAAGAGGCTCTCTAAAGAAAAGAAGAAACTAGTTGAAGAAAATGATAAGTTGAAGACGTCCAACTTGGAATTTTCCGATCAACTAGAATCTCTTAAACAAGAGTCTACTAATACTCTTGATTCTTTAGAGAATAAAATTGAATCATATAGGAAAGATGAACATAAGATAAAAATGGAAAATAAGATGTTAAGTCTAAGTTAGAAAGTTGTGAACATGAAATAACACAACTTAAGTCGTCTAAACTTAACTTAGAAAAAATGTTAGAACAATTTAAATCTGGTACAAACATGTTAGACACACTCATCTCATCACAAAAGTATGGTCATGATAAAACCGGCTTAGGCTATAAAGAAGAAAATAAAAAAGTGAATAAAAAGACTAAGTTTGTTTCATCTAGTACAAAGTTGCCATATAATACAATAAAACCAACTTTGCTTACTACACCTTCTTCTACTTATATCAAGGCAAAAATACAACATACACCCACCAATATACACATGCCTAAACATACATCTAGGCCAAACTTTGCATCTAGACAACCTAGAAATTATGCCTACATGTATACAAATGCAACTAAACCGAATAAAATGCATACAACTTATTATGAACCTAAGTATAGTCAACACTCTTATAAGTCTTATAGAAATGCCTACAAACACACTTATATAGCGGCACATAAGAAACAAATTCACATGCTTTATACACGTCATAAATCTCGGCCATCCTATAATGATTATCAACCATCGCACAACATGTATAACAATGCATCTTCACTTATGTGGAATAATCATGTATATGCTAATTCTTCTTATTTTCCAAATTATAACAATGCTAAAAATGTCCCTAGAAGGTATATTCAAGTTTGTATACCTAAGGGTTATCTAAACAAGATTAATGCCCCTAACGTTCAAGGACCCAAATAAAGGGTACCTAAAACTTTGTCTCCATTGTAGGATAAACGCAAAGAATGCAAGGAGGCAAAGTCAAAGAATCTAAAAACCAAATAGTTTTTATATAGTGGATGTTCGAGACATATGACGGGGAACCCAAACTATTCATCGAATTAGAACATATCAAGAATGGAGGAAAAGTAACATTAGGTGACAACAACAAAGGACAAGTTGTTGGAAAAGGAACAATTGGGGACCCTAACACATTTCAAATAAGAAATGTGTTGTTAGTAATCAATCTATCTATAATTTACTTAGTATTTCTCAACTTATAAATTGTGGTTATAATGTCTCCTGTCTTCCCAATTCTTGTGATATAATAAATGAAAAAGGAGAAACGGTTTTTAAAAGGAAATATAGATGGTAATATTTATACTCTTACCTTATATAACATGTTAGATGCTAAGGTTAAGTGACTAATATCACATGACTTAGATGTAAATTTATGACATAGAAGATTAGGCCATATAGGAATTTCAACCATTAAGAAATTTTCTAAGAAGAATTTAATTAGAGGAATGCCTAAGTTAGACTTAGATAATTTTCAAATGTGTGAAACATGTATTAAGGGAAAACACATTAAAGAAACCTTAAAACTGAAACATGAAGTGAGTACTAGTCATGTACTAGAATTGCTTCACTTAGACTTATTTGGTCCAAGTAGGACAAGAAGTCTAGGTGGACACTACTATATGTGTGTCATAGTAGATGATTACTCACTCTACACATGGACATTGTTCTTAACACACAAAGATGATGCTCCATTAGCAATCGAAACCCTTATCAAGCAACTTGGTAACATTTACGAAGAAAATGTCAAAAGAATTAGGAGTGATAGAGGTGGAGAATTTAAAAATAAAGACGTAATCAAATTTTGTGAACTACATGGAATAAAACATGAATTCTCACCTCCTAGAACACCACAACTCAATGGAGTTGTTGAACGTAAAATAGAAAGATTCAAGAAGTTGCTAGGATAATGCTGTGTGAAAATAAATTACATAAATATTTATGGGCTGAAGCTGTTAGTTGTACGTGCTACATTATAAATAGGCTTACTATAAGAAAGAAATTAAATAAAACACCTTATGAATTGCTAAACAATAGACAACCTAAGATAGATTATCTTAAAGTATTTGGATGTAAGTGTTTTGTGCTGAAAACTAAGGACAATCTAGATAAGTTTGAACAAAAGTCTATTGAATGCATATTTGTTGGTTATTCTACTAACTCAAGATCATATAGGTGTTATAATCCTGCATCTAGAAATTTAATTGAATCCATACATGTTAAATTCAATGAAAATGCGTGCCTTGAAATAAGTGATAAACATCAACATAAACAAGAAACAAATGTTGAAAATATGTTTGATGATGATGTATTACTTGAGCCTGTACTTGATCATCTAGAACCAACTCCCCCTGAACAAGACATGCATGAACCCTTAGATGATATAAATGAAGAAACTTTGCAATTGGAAAATAATGTAGCTAATGATCCAATTACATATGATAATGTTCATACTAATGAAACATTTGAGCAAGATGAGGGTGAACCTAGTCAATCTAGGAATTGGTGGCATCCTAGAGAATTAATCATTAGGGATCCAAGTGTTGGGGTTAGAACACGTAGAAATATAAGTCAACTTGAAGGACATTTCTTAATTTCATAATCAGAACCTAAGAACATAAAGGAAGGCTTAGGTGATATATCTTGGATAGATTCTATGCATGAGGAATTAAATCAATTCACAAGGAACAATGTGAGACTTAGTACCTAAACTCGAAAACAAGTCAATAATGGGAACAAAATGGGTGTTTAGGAATAAGATGGACGAACAAGGAAACATTACAAGAAATAAGGATAGACTAGTCGCACAAGGTTATAATCAACAAGAAGGAATAGATTATGAAGAAACCTTTGCACCCGTTGCACGACTAGAAGCAATTAGATTGTTACTTGCGATTGCAAGTCTAAGTAACATTAAACTCTTCCAAATGGATGTCAAGAGTGCATTCTTGAATGGATACATCCAAGAAGAGGTGTTTGTCAAACAACCCCCTGGATTCGAAGATCCAAAGAATCCTAACCATGTTTACAAGCTTAAGAAAGCTCTATATGGTTTGAAACAAGCTCCAAGAGCTTGGTATGATAGATTTGCAAATTTTCTTATTGCAAATAATTATCAAAGGGGAACAATAGACAACACATTATTCCTAGGAAGAAAAGATAATGATTTGTTAATAGTTCAAATATATGTAGACGATATTATCTTTGGTTCAACTAACCGTACCTTAGTAAAAGACTTCGAAGAATGTATGAAGTCATAATTTGAAATGTCAATGGTAGGAGAATTGAACTACTTCTTAGGCCTTCAAATCAAATAAACCCCACAAGGAATTCATATTAGCCAACTTAAGTATGTCAATGATATGATTAAGAAGTTTGGCTTTGAAGAGTTGAAACCTACAACAACCCCCATGAGTGTTAGTACCAAACTTGATAAGGATGAAAATGGTAAACCTTTTGATGACACTCTCTATAGGTCTATGATTGGCTCATTGTTATTCTTAACAGCATCAAGACCTGACATCATGTTTAGTGTAAGTATGTGTGCTAGGTTTCAATCTTGTCCTAAGGTATCAAATTACAATGCAGTGAAAAAGATCTTTAGATATCTTAAGCATACAACTCACTTAGGACTGTGGTATGATAGAAACGCTAAGTTGCAATTACACGCATATAGTGATGCTGATTATGGTGGTTGCAAGTTAGATAGAAAATTCACTAGCGGTACATGTCAATTCTAGGAACCAACTTGATCTATTGGTTTTCTAAAAAGCAAGCTAGTGTATCTCTTTCTACCACTGAAGCCGAGTATATTGCTTTGAGTTTATGTACTACCCAAATACTTTGGGTTAAACAGCAACTTAGTGATTTGGCATTAAAATGAAAAAGATTCCAATTTTCTGTGATAACACAAGTGCAATCAATCTTTCACGGAATCCGATGCTTCATTCTAAGGCTAAATACATTGAGGTGCGATACCACTTTCTTCGCGATCATGTTCGAAATGAGGATATAGTGATAAACCAAATAAGAACTGATCACCAAACCGCTGACATCTTCACCAAACCCCTTAATCAAGCCGATTTTGAAAACTTACGAGCCAAATTAGGAATGATGACTTACGATACCATTGTATAGTTCTATCTTTTGCATGATTTGCAAAATAAAGGGGGAGATAGAATATGAACATGATTTTAGTAGGTAAGTCATGATGAATCATATGCTAAGTTTTAATTGGTATAAATTTTGGAGCATAGGTTAAGGGGAAGAGTATGAGTTGAGGGAGAGCAACATACTATTTAAAAGTTGAAAACATTTGTTTAAATTTTTAATTATAAGTTGGGAGCATAGGTTAAGGGGGAGAGTACGAGTTGAGGGGAAGCAGCATATTATTTAAAAGTTGAAAACATTTGATTAAATTTTTGGTTATAAGTTGTGACATTAAAATCATGTTAGGTTATTTTGAAAATCATCCAAAAGGGGGAGAATGTTGAGAAATATGTTTGGATAATTTTCAAAGTCATGATTTTAAGTGGTGAATACTTAAAAATGTCACACATGGTGTTATATGTGATTAAAAGTTGAAAAAGTTGACATTGATCTCTCAAGTTGTTGCACATCGATCGATCTATGTACATAGATCTCTCACATCGATTGATATATGTAAGGCAGAAAAGTTTAAGACCTTTCTGTGAGATATCGATCTCAAAACCTGAGACACATCAATCGATCGATGTACATCGAACCCTCACTTCGATCGATCGATATAGGTCAGAGGCAAACTCTGAAACTTTCTGTGAGACATCGATCTCTGAAGCTGAGGCACTTCGATCGATCGATTTCTAGGGTTTTTAGAAATAATTTTCTAAAATGTGTTGAAATGGTTGTTTTCATTTGTATATGAATTATACATGTTCATTATGTGATTATTACGTGTTTTTGGTGATTATTATTTTCTTGTGACTAACATGCCTTGGAAGTTTCTACAACTTACCAAAAAGGGCAAAATTGGTATTTTAAGTTTTGTAGGAACATGATATGGTGGAAATATTTCAAGAGAATATTCTTCTACTATTTATGATGAAAAAGTTGGTATCATGGTTATTTCTGACCATCGGGGTCATTTCTGGAGTTTTCTCACCCCAGGGGTATTTTGGTCATTTTACCCCCAAGGGTTTTTTTTTGGTATTTTCACTCAAGGAATCTCTTGAGCATATTATTATCTTCATTTTGGAGCTGTGTTATTATTATTTTGAAGATAATATAGTGATCTTATATCTTATTCTCCCAACCGATGATATTATTGGCTATAGCTGGATATGTGACGAATTGAGATGTCACATTCTACTTTTTCTTGAAGACCATCTTATATGTGTTATAAGAGGATATTTATCATCATTATTCAGAGATATTAAAGGTGTCAAAGGTGTGGAAATGATCTCAACATATAAGAAGAAATATTGGGGAATTTTGGTGTTACACGTTGACATAATCTTGTCAATTGTTATCTATTTATTTCTTCTTCAAAAATTTGAGTTGCTACACATATTGGTGTGATCATTACGATAGGTGTCAAGTGGAAGTGCAGTGATGTATGCAGCTGAGGCATCCTAACAGACCGGTAGACTTGAACCTTGTTCCTACATGACCTGTCAATTCGATGAGGCACTCGCCATCTATTTTCATTGTTCAAATCTTTGACAACACGAAAAAACATTATTCAACTCTCTGACAACATGAAAAAACCAAAAGCTCTGCCCCCTCTCTATCTAAGGGATGGAAGAGCAAAGGCCTTTGGTGTCCCCTCCAGTCAAGATTTGGGGCCTCCTAATCACTAGCCAATATGCTTTTCTCTCATGCCTTTCTGCGTTCATGGTTCGATATTCTGGTTTCCTAGGCGTAGAGGAACCACACCAATCCATCCCGAACTTGGTGGTTAAACTCTACTGCGGTGGCGATACTAACGTGATTAATCAGGTGGACATGATGTGGTATTCATTTTATGAGTTGGAGACAAGTGGACCAACCAAAAAGGAGCTGGTTAGCAAAATTGCCAACTTACAAATTTCAAAAATATACCCAACGACTATAGACCTTTCTTGGGTATTTTCAGCAGATTTTTTGAAGTCAAATGGAGCTCTCACATGTCCTATTATGGTGCTTGAAGTTGGGATAATTTGGTGGTATTATCCTTTCTTATTTTATTAATAAAAATCAAAGTTTTTTTTGGAAAAGACTAAGTAGCCAACGGCTACTACATTCAAGTGGAGCTGAATTTTGACTTTGAAGTGGTAATTGGCCACGTGCCTATTCTTGTGCCAAGAAGTTGAGGGAATTATCTCTATTTTGCTAAGGATAAATCAAACAAATTCCAAGTCATTTTTGGAGCTTATCATTTTGGCCAAAGTGACATCCTAGGTGGACCAATCATTGTGTTTTATTTTGCCAAGTGTACAAAGCCAACCAATGATGAGAAGACATTTGGAATTGATGATGAAGATGGTGAACATGTGCATTCTTATCTTCAAGGCTCAAATCACACTATAAATAGAGGCAATGG
>AP025066.1:25699637-25712653 GCA_036186865.1 Eustoma russellianum
AAAACGGTTTTAAAAGGAAATAGAGATGGTAATATTTATACTCTTACCTTATATAACATGTTAGATGCTAAGGTTAAGTGTCTAATATCACATGACTTAGATGTAAATTTATGGCATAGAAGATTAGGCCATATAGGATTTTCAACCATTAAGAAATTGTCTAAGAAGAATTTAACTAGAGGAATGCCTAAGTTAGACTTAGATAATTTTCAAATGTGTGAAACATGTATTACGGGAAAACACATTAAAGAAACCTTAAAACCGAAACATGAAGTGAGTACTAGTCATGTACTAGAATTGCTTTACTTAGACTTATTTGGTCCAAGTAGGACAAGAAGTCTAGGTGGACACTACTATGTGTGTGTCATAGTAGATGATTACTCACTCTACACATGGACATTGTTCTTAACACACAAAGACGATGCTCCATTAGCAATCGAAACCTTTATCAAGCAACTTGAAAACATTTACGAAGAAAATGTCAAAAGAATTAGGAGTGATAGAGGTGGAGAATTTAAAAATAAAGACGTAATCAAATTTTGTGAACTACATGGAATAAAACATGAATTCTCACCTCCTAGAACACCACAACTCAATGGAGTTGTTGAACGTATAAATAGAACGATTCAAGAAGTTGCTAGGATAATGCTGTGTGAAAATAAATTACCTAAATATTTATGGGCTGAAGCTGTTAGTTGTGCGTGCTACATTATAAATAGGCTTACTATAAGAAAGAAATTAAACAACACCTTATGAATTGCTAAACAATAGACAACCTAAGACAGATTATCTTAAAGTATTTGGATGTAAGTGTTTTGTGCTGAACACTAAGGACAATCTAGATAAGTTTGAACAAAAGTCTATTGAATGCATATTTGTTGGTTATTCTACTAACTCAAGATCATATAGGTGTTATAATCCTGCATCTAGAAAGATAATTGAATCCATACATGTTAAATTCAATGAAAATGCATACTTTGAAGTAAGTGATAAACATCAACATAAACAAGAAACAAATGTTGAAAATATGTTTGATGATGATGTATTACTTGAGCCTGTACTTGATCATCTAGAACCAACTCCCCCTGAACAAGACATGCATGAACCCTTAGATGATATATATGAAGAAACTTTGCAATTGGAAAATAATGTAACTAATGATCCAATTACATATGATAATGTTCATACTAATTAAACATTTGAACAAGATAAGGGTGAACCTAGTCAATCTAGGAATTGGTGGCATCCTAGAGAATTAATCATTGGGGATCCAAGTGTTGGGGTTAGAACACGTAGAAGTATAAGTCAACTTGAAGGACATAGCTTAATTTCACAATTAGAACCTAAGAACGTAAAGGAAGCCTTATGTGATATATCTTGGATAGATGCTATGCATGAGGAATTAAATCAATTAACAAGGAACAATGTGTGGGACTTAGTACCTAAACCCGAAAACAAGTCAATAATAGGAACAAAATGGGTGTTTAGGAATAAGATAGACGAACAAGGAAACATTACAAGAAATAAGGCTAGACTAGTCGCACAAGGTTATAATCAACAAGAAGGAATAGATTATGAAGAAACCTTTGCACCCGTTGCACGACTAGAAGCGATTAGATTGTTACTTGCGATTGCAAGTCTAAGTAACATTAAACTCTTCCAAATGGATGTTAAGAGTGCATTCTTGAATGGGTACATCCAAGAAGAGGTGTTTGTCAAACAACCCCCTGGATTCGAAGATCCAAAGAATCCTAACCATGTTTACAAGCTTAAGAAAGCTCTATATGGTTTGAAACAAGCTCCAAGAGCTTGGTATGATAGATTTGCAAATTTTCTTATTGCAAATAATTATCAAAGGGGAACAATAGACAACACATTATTCCTAGGAAGAAAAGATAATGATTTGTTAATAGTTCAAATATATGTAGACGATATTATCTTTGGTTCAACTAACCCTACCTTAGTAAAAGACTTCGAAGAATGTATGAAGTCATAATTTGAAATGTCAATGGTAGGAGAATTGAACTACTTCTTAGGCCTTCAAATCAAACAAACCCTTCATGGAATTCATATTAGCCAACTTAAGTATGTCAATGATATGATTAAGAAGTTTGACTTTGAAGAGTTGAAACCTACAACTACCCCCATGAGTGTTAGTACCAAACTTGATAAGGATGAAAATGGTAAACCTTTTGATGACACTCTCTATAGGTCTATGATTGGCTCATTGTTATACTTAACTGCATCAAGACCTGACATCATGTTTAGTGTATGTATGTGTGCTAGGTTTCAATCTTGTCCTAAGGTATCACATTACAATGCAGTGAAAAAGATCTTTAGATATCTTAAGCATACAACTCACTTAGGACTGTGGTATGATAGAAACGCTAAGTTGCAATTACACGCATATAGTGATGCTGATTATGGTGGTTGCAAGTTAGATAGAAAATCCACAAGCGGTACATGTCAATTCATAGGAACCAACTTGATCTCTTGGTTTTCTAAAAAGCAAGCTAGTGTAGCTCTTTCTACCACTGAATCTGAGTATATTGCTTTGAGTTTATGTACTACCCAAATACTTTGGCTTAAAAAGCAACTTAGTGATTTTGGCATTAAAATGAAAAAGATTCCAATTTTCTGCAATAGCACAAGTGCAATCAATCTTTCACGGAATCTGATGCTTCATTCTAGGGCCAAATACATTGAGGTGCGATACCACTTTCTTCGCGATCATGTTCGAAATGAGGATATAGTGATAAACTAAATAAGAACTGATCACCAAACCGCTGACATCTTCACCAAACCCTTTAATCAAGCCGATTTTGAAAACTTACGAGCCAAATTAGGAATGATGACTTACGATACCATCGTATAGTTCTATCTTTTGCATGATTTGCAAAATAAAAGGGGAGATAGAATATGAACATGATTTTAGTAGGTAAGTCATTATGAATCATATGCTAAGTTTTAATTGGTATAAATTTTGGAGCATAGGTTAAGGGGGAGAGTATGAGTTGAGGGAGAGCAACATACTCTTTAAAAGTTGAAAACATTTGGTTAAATTTTTAATTATAAGTTGTGACATTAAAATCATGTTAGGTTATTTTAAAAATCATCCAAAGGGGGGAGAATGTTGAGAAATTTGTTTGGATAATTTTCAAAGTCATGATTTTAAGTGGTGAATACTTAAAAATGTCACACATGGTGTTATATGTGATTAAAAGTTGAAAAAGTTGACATCGATCTCTCAAGTTGTTGCACATCGATCGATCTATGTACATAGATCTCTCACATCGATCGATATATGTAAGGCAGAAAAGTTTAAGACCTTTCTATGAGACATCGATCTCAAAACCTGAGACACATCGATCGATCGATGACATCGAACCCTCACTTCGTTCGATCGATGTAGGTCAGAGGCAAACTCTGAAACTTTCTGTGAGACATCGATCTCTGAAGCTGAGGCACTTCGATCGATCGATGTCTAGGGTTTTTAGAAATAATTTTCTAAAATGTGTTGAAATGGTTGTTATCATTTGTATATGAATTATACATGTTCATTATGTGATTATTACGTGTTTTTGGTGATTATTATTGTCTTGTGACTAACATGCCTTGGAAGTTTCTACAACTTACCAAAAAGTGCAAAATTGGTATTTTGAGTTTTGTAGGAACATGATATGATGTAAATATTTCAAGAGCATATTCTTCTACTATTTATGATGAAAAAGTTGGTATCATGGTTATTTCTGACCATCGGGGTCATTTCTGGAGTTTTCTCACCCCAGGGGTATTTTGGTCATTTTACCCCCAAGGTTTTTTTTGGTATTTTCACTCAAGGAATCTCTTGAGCATATTATTATCTTCACTTTGGAGCTGTGTTATTATTATTTTGAAGATAATATGGTGATCTTATATCTTATTCTCTCAACCGATGATATTATTGACGATAGCTGGATATGTGACGAATTGAGATGTCACATTCTACTTTTTCTTGAAGACCATCTTATATGTGTTATAAGAGGATATTTATCATCATTATTCAGAGATATTAAATATGTCAAAGGTCTGGAAATGATCTCAACATATAAGAAGAAATATTAGAGAATTTCGGTGTTACACGTTGACATAATCTTGTCAATTGTTATCTATTTATTTCTTCTTCAAAAATTTGAGTTTCTACACATATTTGTATGTCCAAAAACGTGATTAATCAGATGGACATGATGTGGTATTCATTTTATGAGTTGGAGACAAGTGGACCAACCAAAAAGGAGCTAATTGGCAAAATTGCCAACATGGAAATTTCAAAAATATACCCAAAGGCTATAGACCTTTCTTGGGTATTTTCAGCAGATTTTTTGAAGTTAAATGGAGCTATCACATGTCCTATTATGGTTCTTGAAGTTGGGATAATTTGGTGGTATTATCCTTTCTTATTTTATTAAGAAAAAATCAAAGTTTTTTTTTTGGAAAATACTAAGTAGCCAACGGCTTCTACATTCAAGTGGAGCTGAATTTTGACTTTGAAATGGTAATTGGCCACATGCCTATTCTTGTTCCAAGAAGTTGATGGAATTATCTCTATTTTGCTAAGGATAAATCAAACAAATTCCAAGTCATTTTTGGAGCTTATCATTTCGGCCAAAGTGACATACTATTTATTTTGCCAAGTATACAAAGCCAACCAATGATGAGAAGACATTTGGATTTGAGATGAAGATGGTGACACATGTGCATTCTTATCTTCAAGGCTCAAATCACACTATAAATAGAGGCAATGGTGAAGAAGATGAAACACACTTGAAGCTCACTAGCATTTGTTGAATTGTCTAGCTTTCATCTTCATCTTCTTGTTGTTATTTTTTTATTCATTGTAGCAAAGGTGTTCTTGTTGTATTGTGGTGAGCTACAAGCCTCTTGAGCTTCATTTGTAAGATTGATTAGCCATCTTTATAAGGCTACATCAATAGGTGTTAGAGGAGTTGCAACTAAGTGTTGCTTAGAAGGTGATTATCCAAGTCTTGAGTAGGGTTGGTGTATAACCCAAGGATCAAGCTTGACTCTTGTTGTAAGGTGTTCATTTCATAGTGAAATCCAAGGAAAGGTGTTCCTTGGGACTGGAGTAGGTCACATTGACCGAACCAGGATAAATCCTCGTTGTTCTTGTCTTGTTTATTTATTTTTGTTTTCTGCCCGTTTTGACTGCAGTTTTCACACAACTTCTCACAATTTGAAAAAATAGCTAAAAGTTTTCAAAATTTGTGATTTTTGGTGGAGTTATACTTCAGACTGTTATCTTTCATTTTCAACAAGAATCACTTGATTTGAGCAAGGGAAAGTTAGTCTTTCAGTCTTTGCAAGATAACTGCTCCAATCTGGCTGCAATCTGACCAGTTTTGAGAAAACTTAAATTCTGTATTTTTCAAGAATTGTTTAAGGTCAGGGCCTTTTGGAAACTTCATCTAAACATCCTAAGGAGTGTTTTGATATAAATATCAGCCTTTTTGGTAGAGTATTCAAAGAGTAACACGTTTTGCAAAATCAGCAACATTCAGTCCAATTCTGTCCAGATTGACCATATGAATCTTTTTATTTGTTTGAAGGGTCAAACGATCTTATTTTTGTCTGAGTTTTTTTGAGTTGTGTACAATTATTTGTGAATTTTTAAAAGGGGATCTTAATCTGAGGTGGTTTCGGATTTTGTTTTCAAAGGGGATTTTAACAAAGGGTTGTAGTGTAATTTCCGCTAACCACTATTCACCCCCCCTCTAATGGTGTTTATTGCAGGTGCATGGTCCAACAGCATTTTGTCCTCTCATAAAATACAGGATTCTCAGCAATATAGATTGTACTCTTGCAATCACAAAACATTTCCACTAGTTTCTGATCTCTTAGTCCCAAGTCACTCATAAGGTAAAAGAACCACTGGATTTCACATGTTACGGTTGCCATGGCCCTATATCCTGCTTCAACTAATGATCTAGAAACTGTTGTTTGTTTCTTAGCTTTCCAAGAAATCAAAGCATCCCCAAGGAAAAGACAATACCCAATGATTGATTTTATAGTTTCATGACAACCTCCCCAGTCAGCACCCACCGCTTTCAACTTTAGGTTCCCCATTCTAGGAAAGAGCAAGCCTGGTCCTACTATCCCCTTGATCTACTTAAGAAGTGTGTGTGTAGCGTTTAAGTGATTCTCAGTGGGGCAATCAAGAAATTGGCTGAGCTATTGCACTGAAAACGTAATGTCAGGTCTAGTGATAGTGAGATAGATTAGCTTCCCTATTAGCTTTCTGTAATGTGTCAAATCTAGTAATGCTGGAGAATCTTGGTATGTCAGGGTGATATGGCTTTCCATGGGACTTTTTGCTGGTTTAGCTTGCAAAAAAAATCAGCCTATTCCAAGTGGTTTAAGGTGTATTTCTTTTGATTGATGTGAATCCCCCCTTCAGTCTAAGCCACTTCAACCCCTAAAAAGAACTTCAAACGGCCTAAATCTTTGATCTGAGACACAGAATGCAAAGATATTTTGATGTCAGCTATGGCCTCCTCATCATTACATTCAATTATTATATCATCAACATACACCAAGAGAATTAACAAGGAAGTTACAATAGTTTTAGTGAAGAGTGTGTAATCACATTTTGACTGATGGAAACCTATGGACAGTAGGAACTTAGTAAGGTTTTATTCCACTCTCTACTCGCTTGCTTCAAGCCATAAATGGATTTCTGCAGCTTACAAACCGTGTTAGGAACAGATACAGGAAGGCCAGGAGGGGGTAGCATGTAGATATCTTCATGAAGATCACCGTGAAGAAATGGATTGTTGACATCAAGTTGGTGAAGATGCCACCTAAACCTTGCTGCTAATGCCAAAACTGTTTTAACAGTTGTCATCTTAGCAACAGGAGAGAAAGTGTCTTGGTAGTCTATGCCATATTGCTAGGTGTAACCCTTGGCTAGCAACCTTTATGCCTCTCTACTGAGCCATCTGCCTTAAGCTTGACCTTATACACCCACCTACATCTAATTGCCTGCTTGTCTGAGGGTAAAGTCATTATGCTCCATGTGTTGTTTGCCTCTAGTGTAGCCAATTCAGTGGCCATAGCTGCCTACTAGACAAGCAACCTGGCAGCTTTGGCATAAGAGTTATGCTCAACATGTACACTTAGACTCAAGTTGTATTGTGGAGCTAGAGATGAATAATCATGAATTAGTCTAAAGAATCAGGAGAAGTAATAGTTGAGAGGTTAGAAGGAAAAATAATGGAATCGCAGTGACAGTCTTGCAAATAGGTAGGCATCTGTCTGGTTCTACAAGGTCTAGTATTGATAGAAGTTTCAGAAATAGGAGACAATTCTATGACAATGTTGCCATTAGGTAATGAGGCACTGGGAGCATCAGCTGGATCAGGGGCAGGATTAGATGAATGCTTAGAAGAACCAGAACAAGGAGGAGTAGTGAAGTAAGTGTGGGTGTGAGATGCAATTGATCATTATCAGTAGGGATAGAATGAGATAATACATAATCCATAGGCTGAGAAGGTAGAGAATGATCAGGAATGAAAGAAGATTAAGGACCAATTTCATGGCATGAAGGTGAACTGGATCTATTGAACGACTCAAATGAAGTCTCAGATGGACAAGGGACTTGAGGCATGAATGGAAAAATTGTCTCATGGAATGTAACATCTCTATAGATGTAAATGTCTTTTGTATCAAGTTCTTGAAGGATTTACCCTTTAGTAGTGTGAGAGAGACCCAAGAATACACTCTTCTTAGCTCTAGCCTCAAATTTCTCTTTATGCAACTTAGTGTTGGTTTCAAATGCCAGGCGTCCAAATACTCTCAGATGTTTGTAAGTAGGAGGGCTTTTGTATGGAAGTTCAATATGGTGTTTTTTTGATGTAGAATGGGGGTAGGAGTGATGTTGATAAGATATAATGAATGTTGGAAACAAAATCCCCAATATGAGGAAGGAAGAAAAGATTGAGATCCAAGTGCTATTGCTACAGACAATATGTGTTAATGTTTTCTCTCAACTACCTCATTTTGTTGTGGTGTATTAATACAACTGGTTTGGTGGATTATACCATGAGATGCATAAAACTGATTCATATTGAATTTTGGTCCATTGTCAGTTCTAAGAATTTTGATCCTGGCATCAAAGTGAGCAAATGCATAATAGTAAAAACTCTCAACAATAGACCTGGTCTCAGCTTTGATTTTAATCAAATAAACCCAACAATATCTGTTGTAATCATCAATAAAAGTGAGAAAGTAGTGTTGTTTATATATTGTGGGAAACCTGTATGGCCCCCAGATGCCATATGTACAAGAGCAAAGGGATTTGCGGAGACAGAATCTGAAATTGGGAAAGGTACTCTTTTCTGCTTAGCAATGGGACACACATTACAATTCAATAAGGGATCAGAAATATGAACAAGGGAATCAATCTTCTGAACTTGTTTCATTCTTGGAATGGACATGTGGCCTAGCCTTGAATGCCATAACAATGTGTGTAAAGAGGTGACAGCATATGCCAAGGGAGTGGAGTGAATGGAAGAAACTCTCTTAGCTGTAAGTTTGGGTGTGCCATGTATGTGATATAAGTCTTGATCTACCTCAGCTAAACCAATCATCTTCTTGGTTCTGAGGTCCTGAATCAAGCAACCATTTGATTCAAAGGTAACTTTAAGTACGCTGGATTAGGTAAGTTTGCTCAGTGACATGAGATTAAATGCAAAAACGTGAACATAAAATACATCCATAAGATTTAGATATGGATTTATTCTTACTGTTCCTATATGTGTGACCTTAGCAAGTGATTTATCAGGTAGCTTCACATGTATGAAATCAACAGGTGAATAGAATTCAAATAGGTGAATGCAAGAACAGACATGATTACTTGCTCCAGATTCCAATATCCTATGTTTAAGTTTTGTTCTAATGCCTTGCCTGAAACCTTACTAGAAACTGTAGCTTCATGTGCTGACATAATTGAATGGCATATATCTGTACTATTTGAAACCATAGCGACATTCTTACTGGTGCCTTCTTGGCGTTTCTGCAACAAATTCATCAATTGAACATACTGACCTTGAGTCATACTTGGTGATGGCTTTGACTTAATAGGCTCACAGCTCCGAATCCTCTCATATTCTCTAAGGTTCATCATATCACCATACTGTGGCATGCTTCCCTCACTAGTCACCATGTTTACCTGTCCTCTGGTTTTGAACCCTGGAGGATACCCATGCTTTTTGTAACATTTGTCGACTGTATGTCCTGTCATATTGCAATAACTACAAACAGGAGCCCTAGAATTGTTATGATATGGTCCTGGCACTCCCCTCCTAAAACCTCTGCCAACTGACCTTTGCCAGGATGCACCAGAATTGCTGGGACTTGTGGACCTAGGGGCAAATGAACTGGTCCTGGACGCAATATTTACATTCATCACCATTGAAGGATTGTTATTAAATTGTCCTTGACTGTCAGAATACACCAGTTTCCTTTACAGCTTCTACCATGGAAAAGGAAGTTTTCAAATCTGGCAAAGGACTTGACAGTAGCACATGTGACTTAACAACCTCAAACTCTTCATTTAATCCTTTCAAGAACTTGATCACACAATCATTCTCACAAATTTATTAATCTGCATCGTGAGATCTTTTGACACGTACAAGTAGGAACAGATCTCAACACTGGTAATTCCTCTCATACACTATTGAGCTTAGTGTCATAATCAGTCACGTTACTACTGTTCTGCTTAATAGCATAAAACTCTTCTTGCAAATCAGATAGTCTAAATCAGTCAGCTTTAAGTATCTAAATTTCAAGTTATTCCAAATGTCTACAGCAGAATCTAACCATACAACACTCTGTTCAATACTAGGAATTAAAGAGTTTACTAACCAGGAGGCTACCGTGTTGTTAGCCTTAATCCATGCATTGTACCTGCGAGCCTTCTCCTCAGGTCTCTCAATTGTACCATCCACGAATCCAACCTTATTCTTTAACTCGAGTGCTTCCTCACTGATCTACTCCAACTTTGATAGTTGTTTTCATCAAGCAATGACTACACCATTGACGGATTTTCACTTGGATGGATGAAATATGGATCATCCATAGGATCAACAACGGCATTAGATGTAGAAGTGGAAACAAGACTATTATTGTTATTATTTGATGCCATAAACGTTCCAAAACTCATGAATTAAGATTTGATACCATGTGAAAATTATGTTGAATATCAAGAAAGCTTGCAAGAATTTCTAGAATCAAACTCATGCAAGAAATACAAGCGAAGAACAGAGAGAGAAAAATGAGATTGAGCTTAATTGAGTTTGGGACTAGAGAGAGAAAAATATCTTCAGGAATAACAGAATTGCCAGAAACAGAACCACAGTATTGCTGCACTCGTCTGGCGGTTACAAAAGAAATTTAAAAGGAAGAAGAAGCGTCCTAAAAAGACTATTGTACCCTTCTATTAGTTCCAGCTATAACTACTAAAATAAGGGCAAAATTGTCATTTTACACCATTTAAACGCTCCTGCCTGAATCTTCTTTTCCTTTTCTTCTCTGCCTCCTCCAGCACATGAAGCTGACTCTTCCTCCAAAATCCGCTGGTTCACCCTAACCCTAACATCTCCGCGCTCCATTTACAACTCCACGTAGTAACCAACTACTTTAATAATCCATTGCACCTATAACTTGATGAAGCATTCTTCACTTCCCTTAATCCATTCCTCGGATCACCATTAGTGTCTCCATCATCATGTTTGACATACCTAGTGCAAAATTCTATTTACTTTTTGGTGAAACTCAATGTTCGAATTATACAATTTCCTATGTTTGAATGGGTAAAAGAAATTGCTAAAACATTCAAAGATATACATATATGTGTGTGCACATATATATGTATACATATACATATATACATACATACATACATACATACATACATACGTACATATATACACACACACATATACACACACATACACACACACACATATATATATACATATACATACATATATATACACACACACACACAAATGTGTGTGTGTTTAGAAGAAAGGTAACAAAAGTATGGACCGGCTCAATAAATTATGGGTTAACTCCTAAAGTAGTTTGACATATAAAGTGGTGGGAGATGGTTCCATATGGGCACGGGAGAGACTGTAGCGAAAGGTACAGTTTGAGAGCCGGCTAAAAGGGAAACAAACAACGAGCAAAGATTTCCACATGTCTGCATCAATACAAATACAAATGAAGGAACAAGGCAATGATACATAGTCTATTGTGCTTCTCATTTTCTTCTTCATTTCCAAACCCTACTTTCACCATCACCCCTCTCTCTCTATGTATATATATTGTTCTCATATCATTTGGATACTTAATTCCTTGTTCTTGGAATACTTACATCCCTAGAAAAATAGAAGAAAGATAAATGAGAGGTGGCCGTTTAACTTTCAAACAAATGGATTCATCAGAGAAGCAATACTCTTGCCAGTCTGAAACTTCTAGCAAAGGAAGCGATCATATACCGGAGAAATCAAGCGATGAAGTTTCCGGTGGAAGCCGGTTCTACGAGTGCACCTTTTGCAAGAGAGGTTTCACCAATGCTCAAGCCTTAGGTGGCCACATGAACATACATAGAAGTGAGAAGGCCAACACCAAGGCCAAAAAACGCACGATTTCGACGAAATCTCAAGAAGATGAGTATAGAGGTGGGATTCCAAGTTATTTTTCAAGCTATTCAAGTGATCAAACACCATATTATTCAGTTCCATATGAAGCCCAACAGATAAATTACCAATACTACTATCCTGCATCAAACCCTAGTTACCCGGTAGCATATCATATCCTGAGTGACTATGCATCTTCTCAAAGATCTGATCATATGGGATATTATGAGGATTGCAGAATTCCCAGATTGAGCCTAAATATCAACAGCCCACATCACGAGATCGTCGGCGCAAGCATGATGAATGGCTGGAAAGAAAATGAAATCGATTTGGAGCTTCATCTTTAACCCTAACAAATTCTTTCGTTTTTTATTCTTTTTTTCTTCTCTCTCTTCTCTTTTCTTTACTTCATATTCAGATACCATATACTATTTTTTATTGTATGGAGGAATAAGGTGAGGGTGGCTGACTTTTTTGGGGAGAAAGATTGAATATTTTTTCAGATTAAGAGGAAATTATTGCATCAGAACGTTCGTTTTATGAAAATGGATTTGGCTAAGAACACTTTGATTTAGGGAAATTAAAGATAAATATGAAAGCATGGAGACTGATTCTTGTATGATTGTTTCCTTCCAATTGGTATAGTCTCAATATATAGATGATTATTTTGTAGAAACATTTGTAAACCTGATCGGGAAAAAATAATTTTAGTTATTCTTTTATTTTTTCCTACAGAGAAAATTGATCACACATGCAAACCATGAAGCATGCAGCACGTTTAAAGGAAAACAAATGCTCCCTTGATCTACAATGCGTGTTTCGTTATTATTTCTAAACTATACGAATTGAATCTGCTACATTTTGTTTAAATTTTGTTGCCTTCATTATCCAGTAGGACTTTCTTTTCTCCACTTACATTATTATTCTCCTGCGTTCTTAAAATATTGGCATTGTTGAATTTTTAAATATTGGCATAATTGACTTTTCAACATATTATAAATTACATTATATGTTGAGATGTAATGGCTCAAGAAAAATATTCATAAACAGAGGGGTATAATTATAATGAAAGAAAAGTAATAAAACCTAATATATATCGAAAAAAAGGGTTTAAAAGAAAGATGCAAGGCAGTAGCCTCTTATTGTCACAAATAAGAAAACGGAACAAGCTAGGGGAGACGGAGCTGACAAGAGATGAAAAGGGGAAAGGGGCTTTTGTGATTCTTTGTCGGTGAGCCTCCCTTGATTTTAACGTTAAGTGTTACAACCATGATTTTTTTAAAATAATAATAATAATAATAATAATAATAATATAAA
>AP025066.1:25712663-25926948 GCA_036186865.1 Eustoma russellianum
TAGATAAAGGTGAGGGTCAATGGATAACTTTTGGTTATAATTGAAATCTAAAAGGGAAAATTTAATCTAATCAAATCTAATCAAATTTAATCAAATCATATTCCTCAAATCCCTTCCCTACCTAAGTTCTCTCCCCTACCTCGTCATAAACGACACTTTCTCCTCTCCCCAACCAAAGAACGTCGGCTGCAACAACAAAAAAAACGTTTCAAGCTAGGAGAGGAGAGGAGAGGAAAGAAAAGAAAAAAAGAGAAAAAGAAGAAGAAGAAAAGGGCTAGCCATTCTTCCTAAAATTCCACATTTCTCTTTATTTTACGCGAATTAATTGTTTTTCTAAGGTAGGTGCCTCTTCTCCCTCAAACGGGTATAAGCCATGCATGCTTTGATGGTATATTTATGTGATTCGTTGTTTTTATTTGTATAAGATATTAATTTTGCATATGTTTTATATGACAAAGCATGAGATGATTTGTTTATGCCTGCTACATGCGTGCATGTGTATAGATTTGGTGGTAGGATTGTGTTAGATTAAAAAAACCCTCAAATTAATCCAAAAGATTAGAAATTTTCATAATTGGAGTTGTTTAAAATTGCGTTTTGGCCTTAGAATAGGTTCATCTAGCCTGGAATAGGTTGGGATTGGGATGAAAGTCGAAAAACGGGTCTGACGGACGCATTTCAGGGGGTGGCGCGTGGGGCCCACGCACGGCCCCTGACGGCTCGTCCGGACACGTGATGACGTGTCCATTTCAAATGATGCGCCTCGTTATAACGAGTCCAATGCAACTAATTTGAGATCAATCGAAGTTAAAACGAAGATTTTATGGAGGTTAGAAGGAAATAGAATTTAATAAAAAAATTAAAAAAAGGGAAAATGCTATTGGACCGGCCAGGCTGCCGGACCGAACCGGATGGCCAGCGGACCGGACCAGGTAGCAGGCCGGCCCAAATCAAAAAATTTAAAAAAATCTGAAAATGTATTTCTGAAACGAATAAATAATAAATAATTAATTAAAATTAGTTTAAAATTCCAAAAAATATATTTAATTATCAGAAAATTCTAAAACAATTTCAGAAAATATAAAAGGTTAAAATTAAATTATTTCCACTTATTTTCTGAATTTCGGTTAAATGTAAGTAATTAAAAATAATAATTGATAAATAGAATTAAAAGGGGAAAAATAGGAAAAATTAGTAGAAAATTCTAGAAAATTAATACAAGCTAAGGAAAAATAAGGGTAATGCTAAATAACAACTTTCCAATATTTGTAAAATTTACAAAACCAAATATTGAGTGCCGGAGTTTGTGAGGATGGGCGTACAGGCCCTAGGCGATTGTGTTTTTGCATTCATGGCACGTGCATTGCATTGATGGCGGGTCGTGACATACGGGTCACGGGCGCTCAGGATGGTGTACGGTGGCGGAGCCACGACACTCAGGATGGTGTGCGGTAGCGCGGCCACGCACACTCAGTATGGTGACTGTGGGGTATATGACCTGCAGCCACTCAGTAGGACCTGGGTTCATGTATTGCACGGTATGGATATCGACATTATGTGTGACATGACTTTGTTGCGTGTGACATGCATAGTGGGACATGCATCACGATGTTGCGCATTCTTTATCTGGAGTGAATTAATTTCTGCATTCTTTCATATGCTTATGTGATATCATTTTTTATGTGTTATGTGGTTATATCATTTCGGTATGTACGTTTTGTATTTGTTTGAGGCAGGCATCTACTGGGTGATTTCTGTCACTCACCCCTACTTCCCAGATGAGCCGGATGAGGACTACGAGCACATCTTTGTTGAGGACGGGACGGAAATAGCTGAGTGGATTGGTTGATAGCTGTAGCTAGGATACGAGGGGGACGCTGCAGCTGATTTTTCGTAGTTATCTTTTGGGGATTTCCACAGACTTCTTTATTACTTTTATTATCAGAATTTTTATTCAGTAATGTAATGACGATTGTTGGAGTTAATTTAAGTTATGATTTACGTTTCTGCGAGAGAAATTTCTACGTCATTTCTGACATATAAGAGATTGATTTGACGCCTTGTATTCTCCTTAGCGAGATACGGCGGGTGCACTGTCCCGAGGCTAGGGCTCGGGAGCGGGGCGCTACAGGTGATATCAGAGCCCGGGCTTCAGATCCGCCTCGGAAACGCAGGATTAATTAGATCACTTAGATATAAGTTACGATCTTTTGTAAAATTATGATTTTACCCCTAATAAACAAAGTAGACTTAAGGTATGATCTTAGACCTAAGTTATGATCGGGTTATGGAAGGTGTGTGCCGTTGGTGAGCTTTCCCTACTTAATTACCGTTATACCTCCGACCATTCGCATGAGCCACATAAATGCTCAAATCCCTCGATTACTCCTGTTCAATCCGAATTCTTGTCAAATTTCATGTGAAATTCAAGGAAATGCCGTCAGGTAGTGAACACTCTGGCAAAGGATGCAACAGTGAATGTGGTAACGTCCACCCGGATCAGGGGGTCATCCTCCATGCATTGGCCGACACCATGGCCACCTTGGCCACCATTTTGGCACAACAGCAGCAGCAGTTGAACCAGCGGCTTCCACCACCGCGCCACCGGATCTGAGGTTCTACTACGAGGAAATACATGATGTCTCTAATTCGATGATCAGAAGGACCCTTCACTGCATGAGTCGGAGATATACGACATGGCCGCTAATAATCACAGGACCGCATGTGACGAAAGTATGGCCGTGGAGGAGAGCACGGCCACTGCCGCCATGCGCTCATTGTGGATGCCATACTTAGGTTAGTGTAGGGGGATTATGCAAGTATGAGTGCGACAACCGGGACATTTTACGAGAGAGAGCACTGAGCAAAGACCGATGCCACCATCACAACAGAATCAGGAGCAACATAAAGGGAAGGAAGGATCGGTGCACATATCCACGTGAGGACTGATGCAGAAGTCGGGGAGGCTGGCGACGTCATAACCGAGTTCAACCGTCGGCGACCATGTATAAATGACTCATTATCAGCACAGGAGATGTCAGCCGGAGATAAATGATAAGAGTTGCACAGCAGAATCGTGACTTTCTTAAGACGCGTAAGTTCAAAAGAGGGACCTTAGTGGATCCGAATAAGATTAAGACTATTGCTGAATAGCCCTAACCGACCAAGGTGACTAAAGTAAGGAGTTTTCTTGGTTTGGCCAGCTGCTACGGGAAATTTGTTGAAGGATTCTCGTCGATACTGGTTTCCTGAGCAGACGGAAGCAGAAGAAGGCGAAGTTCGAGTGGACTGCTGGTCTCAGCAAAGTTTCGCTGAGCCAAAAAAACACACTTAAACACAAGACCATAATACACAATTTTGCTAATTAACTATATATACACACATTGATCAATACAACACACCTTAACGACATATTTTCCACATATCAAACACGTCCTAAAACATCAACCGTACAAAATCCAACACAACTACACAAAGAAACATAACACGGTACAAAAAAAAGAGATATCAGATAATATAATGAACTATGAATATACAGCAACTTAATTCAACAAATTATATATATACCACATAAAAGAAAAATCAGGTGCACAAACACAACATAATGCACACCATACTCATGCACGACACAAACAAAATAAACTACCATAACATATAAACAAAATTACTTAAGTCGTTAGTAGTAAAATCACAGTCACATCTGCAAAACCAATACCTTGCCCCACCATCACATACCACCACTCCATGCCTAATAAAATTTACTAATTCAGGTACAACATGAACAATAAACACCACAAAAGTGCAAAAAAAATAAGTTGAAAAAAAATATAATTTAAATTAATTAAATTAACCACTATATATATATATATATATATATATATATATATATATATAAAAGAGAATTTACCAGGTTGTTGTAACATACTAACATAAAAATAATATGCACAAAGCATACTAACTACCAAAAAAATGTGTGCACCCTTACAGCATTATGACTCTGTGAGCTGTAATGAACCAATCAACTTATTAACCATATAATGTTATCAACACACGAAACACAAACAGTATAAGTGTGAAAGACAAATAATAAATATTTATATACACATATACTTATACATACAAGCAACAACATGAAAGTACGAAGTAATGGATAAAAGCTCACGATATATGTAGAATACGATAACAACGTAAGAGTAGTGAATATACAAAAGATGTACGATAAGACAGGGGTATATGTGCTAAATGACCACTACAAAAAAAAAGAGAGAGAGAACACTCAGTCTCTTACAACAATAAAGAGGCATATAGACAAACACAATTTGTTACAACATTAATAACGTAAATAAGTCAATTAAAGAAATCATACAAATAGATACGCGAAACAAAAGTAACTAAACGACGTTAAGTAAATATGCAGAAGTATACATACAACTATTTCAATGACACTGCAACATAACTAATACAACAAAACAGTAATAAACATCATAATATATAACGACAACAAACAACACAATACAACAACATAAATACTTTTCATACAAGTCATGGGTTACGAAATAGGCATACATCTACCGTTTTTAAAACAAATCATTAACATACACAATTGAAAATCATGCTAATTACGAGTTAGGAACGACATAGTATTGCATGACAGTATAGTAATAGATTAAAATGTAAATAACTAAAAAAATTCTTTTTTTAATTATCAACTTGAACACCCAAATAAATTATAGAGCATTTATGCATTTCCTTCAGAAATAAATATACAATGATATTTATACAACAATAGGATAAGCTATACGAAAAAGATAAAGTACAGGTAACAAAAAAAATATAACTATCATTAACGACTAATATAAGTACAAAAAGAGAGATCACAATAAACAAAGACTAAATTGAACACGCATAGTGTGTGTACCGCTTAAAACTCAACTAACAAACAATATAAACATAATACGCGTGACAAACTACAGATAACGATTATAAATTCATGAGCTACATATGATACGTAAGTCATACATGCGTTTAATATAAGGATACACAACATATGACATGTCTATACCAAACATGTTTAACGACTTAACAATTTAAAATGACAAAACATATTAAACTCGTGTATGATGATATATGTAATGGACAGAACTACGTTCGAGCACTGCAATTCATCCCCAACCTGATAGGCAGTCGGAGAGGACGATTCAGACTCTTGAGGATATGTTGAGGGCTTGCGCACTGGACCTCAGAGGGAACTGGAATGGTATGATCAAGCTAATTGAGTTCTCCTACAACAATAGCCACCATAATGTCATCAGCATGACACCCTCTGAGGCACTCTATGGACGTAACTGCAGGTCCCCCTGTTCATTAGGATGAGGTTGGCAAGCGTACTGTTGTCGGTCCTGAGTTGGTCGAACATACTAGAGAAAAAGTAAAGTTGATACGTGATAGGCTAAGGTTGTGCAAGACAGAAGCAAGAGTTAGGCATATTTAATGAGGCGCCCTTTAGAGTTCGCTGTGGGCGAGAAGGTTTACTTGAGAGTGTCGCCTATGAAGGGGTTTTCACGATTTGGTTTGAAGGGTAAGCTGAGGCCTCGCTACATTGGTCCATATGAGGTACTCGAGAGGGCCGGTACCTTGGCCTACCGATTAGCGTTACCCCTGTCTTGGCTCAGGTTCACAGCGTATTTCTGTTTCTTAGCTGAGGAGATATGTTCTTGATCCAAGCCATTTTTTAGATGCGCCACCGTTGAGAATTCGACCGGACATGACCTATAAGGAGACTCCTATCAGAATCATGGATCGCAAAGAGCAATTATTGAGACACCGGGGTCATCTCTTATGTTAAAGTCCAGTGGACAATCACACTGAGCGCGAGGCGACCTAGGAGCTCGAGGAGCATATGGAGAGAGATATCCACAGCTCTTCGAATAAGTTACGTCAAGTTTCGAGGACGAAACTTTTTGTAAGGTGGGTAGGATGTTACAACCGTGATTTTTTTAAAATAATAATAATAATAATAATAATAATAATAATAATAATAATATAAAGGTAAAAAGTAAATAAGTAATATATATATATTTATGTGATGTGTGTGACGTGTAGATAAAGGTGAGGGTCAATGGATAACTTTTAGTTATAATTGAAATCTAAAAGGGAAAATTTAAACTAATCAAATCTAATCAAATTTAATCAAATCCTATTCCTCGAATCCCTTCCCTACCTAAGTTCTCTCCCCTACCTTATCATAAACGACACTTTCTCCTCTCTCCAACCAAAGAACGTCGGCTGCAACAACAAAAAAACGTTTCTAGCTAGGAGAGGAGAGGAGAGAAAAGAAAAGAAAAAAAAAGAGAAAAAGAAGAAGAAGAAAGGGGCTAGCCATTCTTCCCAAAATTCCACCTTTCACTTTATTTTACGCAAATTAATTGTTTTTCCAAGGTAGGTGCCTCTTCTCCCTCAAACGGGTATAAGCCATGCATGCTTCGATGGTATATTTATGTGATTCGTTGCTTTTATTTGTATAAGTTATTAATTTTGCATATGTTTTATATGAAAAAGCATGAGATGATTTGTTTATGCCTGCTACATGCGCGCATGTGTATGGATTTGGTGGTAGGATTGTGTTAGATTAAAAATACCCTCAAATTAATCCAAAAGATTAGAAATTTTCATAATTGGAGTTGTTTAAAATTGCGTTTTGGCCTTAGAATAGGTTCATCTAACCCGGAATAGGTTGGGATTGGGATGGAAGTCGAAAAACGGGTCTGACGGACGCATGACGATGTGTCCATTTCAAATGATGGGTCTCGTTATAACGAGTCCAATGCAACTAATTTGAGTTCAATCGGAGTTAAAACGAAGATTTTATGGAGGTTAGAAGGAAATAGAATTTAATAAAAAAATAAAAAAAAGGGAAAATGCTATTGGACCGGCCAGGCTGCCGGACCGGACCGGATGGCCAGCGGACCAGACCGGGTAGCAGGCCGGCCCAAACCAAAAAATTAAAAAAAAAATCTGAAAATGTATTTCTGAAATGAATAAATAATAAATAATTAATTAAAATTAGTTTAAAATTCCAAAACAATATATTTAATTATCAGAAAATTCTAAAAAATTTCAGAAAATATAAAAGGTTAAAATTAAATTATTTCCAGTTATTTTCTGAATTTCGGTTAAATGTGAGTAATTAAAAATAATAATTGATAAATAGAATTAAATAGGGGAAAAATAGGGAAAATTAGTAGAAAATTCTAGAAAATTAATACAAGCTAAGGAAAAATAAGGGTAATGCTAAATAACAACTTTCCAATATTTGTAAAATTTACAAAACCAAATATTGAGTGTCGGAGTTTGTGAGGATGGGCGTATGGGCCCCAGGCGATTGTGTTTTTGCATTCATGGCACGTGCATTGCATTGATGGCGGGTCGTGACGTACGGGTCATGGGCGCTCAGGATGGTATACGGTGGCGGGGCCACGACACTCAGGATGGTGTGCGGTGGTGCGGCCATGCACACTCAGTATGGTGACTGTGGGGTATACGACCTGCAGCCACTCAGTAGGACCTGGGTTCATGCATTGCACGGTATGGATATCGGCATTATGTGTGACATGACTTTGTTGCGTGTGACATGCATAGTGGGACATGCATCACGATGTTACGCATTCTTTATCTGGAGTGAATTAATTTCTGCATTCTTTCATATACTTATGTGATATCATGTCTTATGTGTTATGTGGTTATATCATTTCGGTATGTACGTTTTGTATTTGTTTGAGGCAGGCATCTACTGGGTGATTTCTGTCACTCACCCCTACTTTCCAGGTGAGCCGGATGAGGACTACGAGCACATCTTTGTTGAGGACGGGACGGAAATAGCTAAGTGGACTGTTTGATAGCTGTAGCTAGGATACGAGGGGGACGCTGCAGCTGATTTTTCGTAGTTATCTTTTGGGGATTTCCACAGACTTCTTTATTACTTTTATTATCAGAATTTTTATTCAGTAACGTAATGACGATTGATGGAGTTAATTTAAGTTATGATTTATGTTTCTGCGAGAAAAATTTCTATGTCATTTTTGACATGTAAGAGGTTGATTTGACGCCTTGTATTCTCCTTAGCGAGATACGGCGGGTGAACTGTCCTGAGGCTAGGGTTCGGGAGCGAGGTGCTACAGGTGGTTTCAGAGCCCAGGCTTCAGATCCGCCTCAGAAACGCGGGATTAATTAGATCACTTAGACATAAGTTACGATCTATTGTAAAATTACGATTTTACCCCTAATAAACAAAGTAGACTTAAGGTATGATCTTAGACCTAAGTTATGATCGGGTTATGGAAGGTGTGTGCCGCTGGTGAGCTTTCCATACTTAATTACCGTTATACCTCCGACCATTCGCATGAGCCACATAAATGCTCAAATCCCTCGATTACTCCTGTTCAATCCGAATTCTTGTCAAATTTCATGTGAAATTCAAGGAAATGCCATCAGGTAGTGAACAATCTGGCAAAGGATGCAACAGTGGATGTGGTATCGACCACCCGGATCAGGGGATCATCCTCCATGCATTGGCCGACACCATGGCCACCTTGGCCACCATTTTGGCACAACAGCAGCAGCAGTTGAACCAGCGGCTTCCACCATCGCGCCACCGGATCTGAGGTTCTACTACGGGGAAATACAGGATGTCTCTAATTCGATGATCAGAAGGACCCTTCACCGTATGAGTCGGAGATATACTACATGGCCGCTAATAATCACAGGACCGCACGTGACGAAAGTATGGTTGCGGAGGAGAGCACGGCCACCGCCGCCATGCGCTCATTGTGGATGCCATACTCAGGTTTGTGTAGGGGGATTATGCAAGTATGAGTGCGACAACCGGGACATTTTACGAGAGAGAGCACTGAGCAGAGACCGAGCCACCATCACAACAGAATCAGGAGAAACATAATGGGAAGGAAGGATCGGTGCACAGATCCACGTGAGGATTGATGCAGACGTCGGGGAGGCTGGCGACGTCATAACAGAGTTCAACCGTCGGCGACCATGTATAAATGACTCATTATCAGCACAGGAGATGTCAGCCGGAGATAAATGACCAGAGTTGCACAGCAGAATCGTGACTTTCTTAAGACGCGTAAGTTCAAAAGAGGGACCTTAGTGGATCCGAATAAGATTAAGACTATTGCTGAATAGCCCTAACCGACCAAGGTGACTAAAGTAAGGAGTTTTCTTGGTTTGGCCAGCTGCTACGGGAAATTTGTTGAAGGATTCTCGTCGATACTGGTGCCCTGAGCAGACGGAAGCAGAACAAGGCGAAGTTCGAGTGAACTGCTGGTCTCAGCAAAGTTTCGCTGAGCCAAAAAAACACACTTAAACACAAGAGCATAATACACAATTTTGCTAATTAACTATATATACACACATTGATCAATACAACATACCTTAACGACATATTTTCCACATATCAAACACGTACTAAAACATCAACCATACAAAATCCAACACAACTACACAAAGAAACATAACACGGTACAAAAAAAAGAGATATCAGATAACATAATGAACTATGAATATACAGCAACATAATTCAACAAATTATATCTATACCATATAAAAGAAAAATAAGGTGCACAAACACAACATAATGCACACCATACTCATGCACGGCACAAACAAAATAAACTACCATAACATATAAACAAAATTACTAAAGTCGTTAGTAGTAAAATCACAGTCACATCTGCAAAACCAATACCTTGCCCCACCATCACATACCACCACTCCATGCCTAATAAAATTTACTAATTCAGGTACAACATGAACAATAAACACCACAAAAGTGCAAAAAAATGAGTTGATAAAAATATAATTTAAATTAATTAAATTAACCACCATATATATATATATATATATAAGAGAATTTACCAGGTTGTTGTAACATACTAACATAAAAATAATATGCACAAAGCATACTAACTACCAAAAAAAAATGTGTGCACCCTTACAGCATTATGACTCTGTGAGCTGTAATGAACCAATCAACTTATTAACCATATAATGTTATCAACACACAAAACACAAACAGTATAAGTGTGAAAGACAAATAATAAATCTTTATATACACATATACTTATAAACACAAGCAACAACATGAAAGTACGAAGTAATGGATAAAAGCTCACAATATATGTAGAATACGATAACAACGTAGAAGTAGTGAATATACAAAAGATGTACGATAAGACAGGGGGTATATGTGCTAAATGACCACTACAAAAAAAGAGAGAGAGAACACTCAGTCTCTTACAATAATAAAGAGGCATATAGACAAACACAATTTGTTACAACATTAATAACGTAAATAAGACAATTAAAGAAATCATACAAATAGATACACGAAACAAAAGTAACTAAATGACGTTAAGTTAATATGCACAAGTATACATACAACTATTTCAATGACACTGCAACATAACTAATACAACAAAACAGTAATAAACATCATAATATATAACGACAACAAACAACACAATACAACAACATAAATACTTTTCATACAAGTCATGGGTTACGAAATAGGCATACATCTACCGGTTTTAAAACAAATCATTGACATACACAATTGAAAATCATGCTAATTACGAGTTAGGAACGACATAGTATTGCTTGACAGTATAGTAATAGATTAAAATGTAAATAACTAAAAAAATTCTTTTTTTAATTATCAACTTGAACACCCAAATAAATTATAGAGCATTTATGCATTTCCTTCAGAAATAAATATACAATGATATTTATACAACAATAGGATAAGCTATACGAAAAAGATAGAGTACAGGTAACAAAAAAAATATAACTATCATTAACGACTAATATAAGTACAAAAAGAGAGATCACAATAAACAAAGACTAAATTGAACACGCATAGTGTGTGTACCGCTTAAAACTCAACTAACAAACAATATAAACATAATACACGTGACAAACTACAGATAACGATTATAAATTCATGAGCTACATATGATACGTAAGTCATACATGCGTTTAACATAAGGATACTCAACATATGACATGTCTATACCAAACATGTTTAACGACTTAACAATTTAAAATGACAAAACATATTAAACTCGTGTATGCTGATATATGTAATGGACAGAACTACGTTCGAGCACTGCAATTCATCCCCAACCTGATAGGCAGTCGGAGAGGACGATTCAGACTCTTGAGGATATGTTGAGGGCTTGCGCACTGGACCTCAGAGGGAACTAGAATGGTAAGATCAAGCTAATTGAGTTCTCCTACAACAATAGCCACCATAATGTCATCAGCATGACACCCTCTGAGGCGCTCTACGGACCTGTTAATTAGGACAAGGTTGGCGAGCGTACTGTTGTCAGTCCTGAGTTGGTCGAACATACTAGAGAAAAAGTAAAGTTGATACGTGATGGGCTCAAGGTTGTGTAAGACAGAAGCAAGAGTTAGGCATATTTGAGGCGCCCTTTAGAGTTCGCTGTGGGCGAGAAGGTTTACTTGAGAGTGTCGCCTATGAAGGGGTTTTCACGATTTGGTTTGAAGGGTAAGCTGAGGCCTCGCTACATTGGTCCATATGAGGTACTCGAGAGGGCCGGTACCTTGGCCTACCGATTAGCGTTACCCCTGTCTTGGCTCAGGTTCACAGCGCATTTCTGTTTCTTAGCTGAGGAGATATGTTCTCGATCCAAGCCATTTTTTAGATGCGCCACCGTTGAGAATTCGACCGGACAGGACCTATAAGGAGACTCCTATCAGAATCATGGATCGCAAAGACCAAGTATTGAGACACCGGGGTCATCTCTTATGTTAAAGTCCAGTGGACAATCATAGCTCGAGGAGCATATGGAGAGAGATATCCACAGCTCTTCGAATAAGTTACGTCAAGTTTCGAGGACGAAACTTTTTGTAAGGTGGGTAGGATGTTACAACCGTGATTTTTTATAATAATAATAATAATAATAATAATATAAAGGTAAAAAGTAAATAAGTAATATATATATATATATATATATATATATATATTTATGTGATATGTGTGACGTGTAGATAAAGGTGAGGGTCAATGGATAACTTTTGGTTATAATTAAAATCTAAAAGGGAAAATTTAAACTAATCAAATCTAATCAAATTTAATCAAATCCTATTCCTCAAATCCCTTCTCTACCTAAGTTCTCTCCCCTACCTTATCATAAACGACACTTTCTCCTCTCTCCAAGCAAAGAACGTCGGCTGCAACAACAAAAAAACGTTTCAAGCTAGGAGAGGAGAGGAGAGAAAAGAAAAGAAAAAAAAAGAGAAAAAGAAGAAGAAGAAAGGGGCTAGCCATTCTTCCCAAAATTCCACCTTTCACTTTATTTTACGCAAATTAATTGTTTTTCCAAGGTAGGTGCCTCTTCTCCCTCAAACGGGTATAAGCCATGCATGCTTCGATGGTATATTTATGTGATTCGTTGTTTTTATTTGTATAAGTTATTAATTTTGCATATGTTTTATATGAAAAAGCATGAGATGATTTGTTTATGCCTGCTACATGCGTGCATGTGTATGGATTTGGTGGTAGGATTGTGTTAGATTAAAAATACCCTCAAATTAATCCAAAAGATTAGAAATTTTCATAATTGGAGTTGTTTAAAATTGCGTTTTGGCCTTAGAATAGGTTCATCTAGCCCGGAATAGGTTGGGATTGGGATGGAAGTCGAAAAACGGGTCTGACGGATGCATGATGATGTGTCCATTTCAAATGATGCGTCTCGTTATAACGAGTCCAATGCAACTAATTTGAGTTCAATCGGAGTTAAAACGAAGATTTTATGGAGGTTAGAAGGAAATAGAATTTAATAAAAAAAATAAAAAAAGGGAAAATGCTATTGGACCGGCCAGGCTGCCGGACCGGACCGGATGGCCAGCGGACCAGACCGGGTAGCAGGCCGGCCCAAACCAAAAAATTAAAAAAAAATCTGAAAATGTATTTCTGAAATGAATAAATAATAAATAATTAATTAAAATTAGTTTAAAATTCCAAAACAATATATTTAATTATCAGAAAATTCTAAAACATTTCAGAAAATATAAAAGGTTAAAATTAAATTATTTCCAGTTATTTTCTGAATTTCGGTTAAATGTAAGTAATTAAAAATAATAATTGATAAATAGAATTAAATAGGAGAAAAATAGGGAAAATTAGTAGAAAATTCTAGAAAATTAATACAAGCTAAGGAAAAATAAGGGTAATGCTAAATAACAACTTTCCAATATTTGTAAAATTTACAAAACCAAATATTGAGTGCCGGAGTTTGTGAGGATGGGCGTATGGGCCCCAGGCGATTGTTTTTTTGCATTCATGGTACGTGCATTGCATTGATGGCGGGTCGTGACGTACGGGTCACGGGCGCTCAGGATGGTGTACGGTGGCGGGGCCACGACACTCAGGATGGTGTGCGGTGGCGCGGCCACGCACACTCAGTATGGTGACTGTGGGGTATACGACCTGCAGCCACTCAGTAGGACCTGGGTTCATGCATTGCACGGTATGGATATCGGCATTATGTGTGACATGACTTTGTTGCGTGTGACATGCATAGTGGGACATGCATCACGATGTTACGCATTCTTTATCTGGAGTGAATTAATTTCTGCATTCTTTCATATACTTATGTGATATCATGTCTTATGTGTTATGTGGTTATATCATTTCGGTATGTACATTTTGTATTTGTTTGAGGCAGGCATCTACTGGGTGATTTCTGTCACTCACCCCTACTTCTCAGGTGAGCCGGATGAGGACTACGAGCACATCTTTGTTGAGGACGGGACGGAAATAGCTAAGTGGACTGGTTGATAGCTGTAGCTAGGATACGAGGGGGACGCTGCAGTTGATTTTTCGTAGTTATCTTTTGGGGATTTCCACAGACTTCTTTATTACTTTTATTATCAGAATTTTTATTCAGTAATGTAATGACGATTGATGGAGTTAATTTAAGTTATGATTTATGTTTCTGCGAGAAAAATTTCTACGTCATTTTTGACATGTAAGAGATTGATTTGACGCCTTGTATTCTCCTTAGCGAGATATGGCAGGTGAACTGTCCTGAGGCTAGGGCTCGGGAGCGGGGTGGTATAGGTGGTTTCAGAGCCCAGGCTTCAGATCCGCCTCGGAAACGCAGGATTAATTAGATCACTTAGACATAAGTTACGATCTTTTGTAAAATTACGATTTTACCCCTAATAAACAAAGTAGACTTAAGGTATGATCTTAGACCTAAGTCATGATTGGGTTATGGAAGGTGTGTGCCGTTGGTGAGCTTTCCCTACTTAATTACCGTTATACCTCCGACCATTCGCATGAGCCACATAAATGCTCAAATCCCTCGATTACTCCTATTCAATCCGAATTCTTGTCAAATTTCATGTGAAATTCAAGGAAATGCCATCAGGTAGTGAACAATCTGGCAAAGGATGCAACAGTGGATGTGGTAACGACCACCCGGATCAGGGGATCATCCTCCATGCATTGACCGACACCATGGCCACCTTGGCCACCATTTTGGCACAACAGCAACAGCAGTTGAGCCAGCGGCTTCCACCACCGCGCCACCGGATCTGAGGTTCTACTACGGGAAAATACAGGATGTCTCTAATTCGATGATCAGAAGGACCCTTCACCGTATGAGTCGGAGATATACTACATGGCCGCTAATAATCACAGGACCGCACGTGACGAAAGTATGGTTACGGAGGAGAGCACGGCCACCGCCGCCATGCGCTCATTGTGGATGCCATACTCAGGTTTGTGTAGGGGGATTATGCAAGTATGAGTGCGACAACCGGGACATTTTGTGAGAGAGAGCACTGAGCAGAGACCGATGCCACCATCACAACAGAATCAGGAGCAACATAAAGGGAAGGAAGAATCGGTGCACAGATCCACGTGAGGACTGATGCAGACGCCGAGGAGGCTGGCGACGTCATAACAGAGTTCAACCGTCGGTGACCATGTATAAATGACTCATTATCAGCACAGGAGATGTCAGTCGGAGATAAATGATCAGAGTTGCACAGCAGAATCGTGACTTTCTTAAGACGCGTAAGTTCAAAAGAGGGACCTTAGTGGATCTGAATAAGATTAAGATTATTGCTGAATAGCCCTAACCGACCAAGGTGACTAAAGTAAGGAGTTTTCTTTGTTTGGCCAGCTGCTACGGGAAATTTGTTGAAGGATTCTCGTCGATACTGGTGCCCTGAGCAGACGAAAGCAGAAGAAGGCGAAGTTCGAGTGGACTGCTGGTCTCAGCAAAGTTTCGCTGAGCCAAAAAAACACACTTAAACACAAGGGCATAATACACAATTTTGCTAATTAACTATATATACACACATTGATCAATACAACATACCTTAACGACATATTTTCCACATATCAAACACGTACTAAAACATCAACCATACAAAATCCAACCCAACTACACAAAGAAACATAACAGGGTATAAAAAAAGAGATATCAGATAACATAATGAACTATGAATGTACAGCAACATAATTCAACAAATTATATATATACCATATAAAAGAAAAATCAGGTGCACAAACACAACATAATGCACACCATACTCATGCACGGCACAAACAAAATAAACTACCATAACATATAAACAAAATTACTTAAGTCGTTAGTAGTAAAATCACAGTCACATCTGCAAAACCAATACCTTGCCCCACCATCACATACCACCACTCCATGCCTAATAAAATTTACTAATTTAGGTACAACATGAACAATAAACACTACAAAAGTGCAAAAAAATGAGTTGAAAAAAATATAATTTAAATTAATTAAATTAACCACCATATATATATATATATATATATATATATAAGAGAATTTACCAGTTTGTTGTAACATACTAACATAAAAATAATATGCACAAAGCATACTAACTACCAAAAAAAATGTGTGCACCCTTACAGCAGTATGACTCTGTGAGCTGTAATGAACCAATCAACTTATTAACCATATAATGTTATCAACACACAAAACACAAACAGCATAAGTGTGAAAGACAAATAATAAATGTTTATATACACATATACTTATACATACAAGCAACAACATGAAAGTACGAAGTAATGGATAAAAGCTCACAATATATGTAGAATACGATAACAACGTAGGAGTAGTGAATATACAAAAGATGTACGATAAGACAGGGGTATATGTGCTAAATGACCACTACAAAAAAAGAGAGAGAGAACACTCAGTCTCTTACAATAATAAAGAGGCATATAGACAAACACAATTTGTTACAACATTAATAACGTAAATAAGTCAATTAAAGAAATCATACAAATAGATACACGAAACAAAAGTAACTAAACGACGTTAAGTAAATATGCACAAGTATACATACAACTATTTCAATGACACTGCAACATAACTAATACAACAAAACAGTAATAAACATCATAATATATAACGACAACAAACAACACAATACAACAACATAAATACTTTTCATACAAGTCATGGGTTACGAAATAGGCATACATCTACCGGTTTTAAAACAAATCATTAACATACACAATTGAAAATCATGCTAATTACGAGTTAGGAACGACATAGTATTGCATGACAGTATAGTAATAGATCAAAATGTAAATAACTTAAAAAAAATTCTTTTTTTAATTATCAACTTGAACACCCAAATAAATTATAGAGCATTTATGCATTTCCTTCAGAAATAAATATACAATGATATTTATACAACAATAGGATAAGCTATACGAAAAAGATAGAGTACAGGTAACAAAAAAATATAACTATCATTAACGACTAATATAAGTACAAAAAGAGAGATCACAATAAACAAAGACTAAATTGAACACGCATAGTGTGTGTACCGCTTAAAACTCAACTAACAAACAATATAAACATAATACACGTGACAAACTACATATAACGATTATAAATTCATGAGCTACATATGATACGTAAGTCATACATGCGTTTAACATAAGGATACACAACATACGATATGTCTATACCAAACATGTTTAACGACTTAACAATTTAAAATGACAAAACATATTAAACTCGTGTATGCTGATATATGTAATGGACAGAACTACGTTCGAGCACTGCAATTCATCCCCAACCTGATAGGCAGTCGGAGAGGACGATTCAGACTCTTGAGGATATGTTGAGGGCTTGCGCACTGGACCTCAGAGGGAACCGGAATGGTATGATCAAGCTAATTGAGTTCTCCTACAACAATAGCCAACATAATGTCATCAGCATGGCACCCTCTGAGGCGCTCTATGGACGTAAGTGCAGGTCCCCCTGTTCATTAGGACGAGGTTGGCGAGCGTACTGTTGTCGGTCCTGAGTTGGTCGAACAGACTAGAGAAAAAGTAAAGTTGATACGTGATAGGCTCAAGGTTGTGCAAGACAGAAGCAAGAGTTAGGCATATTTAATGAGGTGCCCTTTAGAGTTCGCTGTGGGCGAGAAGGTTTACTTGAGAGTGTCGCCTATGAAGGGGGTTTCACGATTTGGTTTGAAGGGTAAGCTGAGGCCTCACTACATTGGTCCATATGAGGTACTCGAGAGGGCCGGTACCTTGGCCTACCGATTAGCGTTACCCCTGTCTTGGCTCAGGTTCACAGCGGATTTCTGTTTCTTAGCTGAGGAGATATGTTCTGGATCCAAGCCATTTTTTAGATGCGCCACCGTTGAGAATTCGACCGGACAGGACCTATAAGGAGACTCCTATCAGGATCATGGATCGCAAAAACCAAGTATTGAGACACCGGGGTCATCTCTTATGTTAAAGTCCAGTGGACAAATCACACTGAGCACGAGGCGACCAAGGAGCTCGAGGAGCATCTGGAGAGAGATATCCACAGCTCTTCGAATAAGTTACGTCAAGTTTCGAGGACGAAACTTTTTATAAGGTGGGTAGGATGTTACAACCGTGATTTTTTTAAAATAATAATAATAATAATAATATAAAGGTAAAAAGTAAATAAATAATATATATATATATATATATATATATATATTTATGTGATGTCTGTGACGTGTAGATAAAGGTGAGGGTCAATGGATAACTTTTGGTTATAATTGAAATCTAAAAGGGAAAATTTAAACTAATCAAATCTAATCAAATTTAATCAAATCCTATTCCTCAAATCCCTTCCCTACCTAAGTTCCCTCCCCTACCTTATCATAAACGACACTTTCTCCTCTCTCCAACCAAAGAACGCCGGCTACAACAACAAAAAAAACGTTTCAAGCTAGGAGAGGAGAGGAGAGGAGAGGAAAGAAAAGAAAAAAAAAGAGAAAAAGAAGAAGAAGAAAGAGGCTAGCCATTCTTCCCAAAATTCCACCTTTCTCTTTATTTTACGCAAATTAATTGTTTTTCCAAGGTAGGTGCCTCTTCCCCCTCAAACGGGTATAAGCCATGCATGTCTTGATGGTATATTTATGTGATTCGTTGTTTTTATTTGTATAATATATTAATTTTGCATATGTTTTATATGACAAAGCATGAGATGATTTGTTTATGCCTGCTACATGCGGGCATGTGTATGGATTTGGTGTTAGGATTGTGTTAGATTAAAAATACCCTCAAATTAATCCAAAAGATTAGAAATTTTCATAATTGGAGTTGTTTAAAATTGCGTTTTGGCCTTAGAATAGGTTCATCTAGCCGGAATAGGTTGGGATTGGGATGGAAGTCGAAAAACGGGTCTGACAGACGCATTTCAGGGGGTGGCGCGTGGGGCCCACGCGCGGCCCCTGACGGCGCGCCCAGACACGTGATGACATTTTCACTTCCAAATGATGCGTCTCGTTATAACGAGTCCAATGCAACTAATTTGAGGTCAATCAGAGTTAAAACGAAGATTTTATGGAGGTTAAAAGGAAATAGAATTTAATAAAAAAAATAAAAAAAGGAAAATGCTATTGGACCGGCCAGGCTGCCGGACCGGACCGGATGGCCAGCGGACCAAACCGGGTAGCAGGGCAGCCCAAACCAAAAAATTTAAAAAAAAATCTGAAAATGTATTTCTGAAATGAATAAATAATAAATAATTAATTAAAATTAGTTTAAAATTCCAAAAAAAATATATTTAATTATCAGAAAATACTAAAAAAATTCCAAAAAATATAAAAGGTTAAAATTAAATTATTTCCACTTATTTTATGAATTTCGGTTAAATGTATGTAATTAAAAATAATTAGTGATAAATAGAATTAAATAGGGAAAATTAGTAGAAAATTCTAGAAAATTAATAAAAGCTAAGGAAAAATAAGGGTAATGCTAAATAACAACTTTCCAATATTTGTAAAATTTACAAAACCAAATATTGAGTGCCGGAGTTTGTGAGGATGGGCGTACGGGCCCCAGGCGATTGTATTTTTGTATTTATGGCACGTGCATTGCATTGATGGCGGGTCGTGACGTACGGGTCACGGGCGCTCAGGATGGTGTACGGTGGCGGGGCCACGACACTCAGGATGGTGTGCGGTGGCGCGGCCACGCACACTCAGTATGGTGACTGTGGGGTGTACGACCTTTAGCCACTCAGTAGGACCCGGGTTCATGCATTGCACGGTACGGATATCGGCATTATGTGTGACATGACTTTGTTGCGTGTGACATGCATAGTGGGACATGCATCACGATGATGCGCATTCTTTATCTGGAGTGAATTACTTTCTGCATTCTTTCATATGCTTATGTGATATCATGTTTTATGTGTTATGTGGTTATATCATTTCGGTATGTACATTTAGTATTTGTTTGAGGTGGGAATCTACTGGGTGATTTCTGTCACTCACCCCTACTTTTCAGGTGAGCCGGATGAGGACTACGAGCACATCTTTGTTGAGGACGGGACAGAAATAGCTGAGTGGACTGGTTGATAGCTGCAGCTAGGATACGAGGAGGACGCTGCAGGTGATTTTTCGTAGTTATCTTTTGAGGATTTTCACAGACTTCTTTATTACTTTTATTATCAGAATTTTTATTCAGTAATGTAATTACGATTATTGGAGTTAATTTAAGTTATGATTTACGTTTCCGCGAGAAAAATTTCTACGTCATTTCTGACATGTAAGAGATTGATTTGACGCCTTGTATTCTCCTTAGCGAGAGACGGGTGCACTGTCCCGAGGCTAGGGCTCGGGAGCGGGGCGCTACATTAAGACTGTTGGTTTTCCTATTCTTTAAGCATGGTGAGCTTAAGGATGTAATTTAGGATTTAATTGCAAATTTTGAGGCAATTGGTTAATATTTGATGGAAGACGACTAAATTGATTATTGTATATGATGAATGTTTATTAGGTGTCGGATTGGAAGGAGATATGCAGTGAAATTTTAGATTGGTAGACTGAGGTAAAGGGTTCCTCTTGCGTGATTATATCGTTTAACCTGTCAATTTTGTCGTAGATTCATTGTAAATTATATGTGACCCGTATGTGTATAAATTGCAAAACCAACTGATCGGTCTGAACTAGGATACAGAAGACTATGATGGACAGTGGCTGAATCGGTACTAACGACCAATCGATATGTGTGTTCGGCCAGTCGACAGTACTGGGTCATCAGTCATCTAGTGTGATATCATCTGCAACCGGAGATGTTAGGTCCTCTGGTCACATGAGCTTATGAGGTCCTTCTATACTATTCTGGATATATATAACCTAAAAAGGGTATACTACATTCGTGTTGAGTTGAAATGGGTTTGTAAAATGTATTTGAATATGAAATGATGTGAGAGTTAATGCCAAATGTGTTCCATTAAGGTTGCTAAGATATGGTTAAGTTGATATTTTTGAAAGGATGAATGTATTGTTATTTTGATGAGTCTGTGCGATGATGTTTCTACTGATGTTTGATAGAATCGTACATAGGGTGTGATACAACAAACTACACACCATGTACTATGTCAAGTGAATTTAAACGGCAACCTCTTATATGAATGCGAGTAAATGAAGGACTTATGGATTATGTGAAATATCAAACCTCATAACACCCAAGTGAAGGGTACGTCACTGGAAACGGCAGACCTACTCACGAGTATCAAAAGAAAGAGAGAGTTTTATGTATGTCATGTGAAACGGGTAATATCATGACATGGTAAGTGATGTGTCATATGAAACAGAAATCTTGTAACACAATTATGAAAAAGGTAAATGGTTATAGGCATGCTTTGTGAATCGGCAAACCTCAGAGCATCCTAGAATAAATTAGATGTATGTGTTGAAGATAGTTAATGTATGAGTCCATTTGAACGTGACGAGTTTAAAGTATATTTTCAAACATTATTTATACTAAGCTTAAATATTTTATGAGTATGAGTTGAAAACATGATGATGTATTTGAAGTATCGGATTTACTAGTATGTGGTCAAAAGGGGGTTTCAAATGACCTTGTAATTCTTTTAAATGTTATGTATTTGTGGTCTTTCAAAGGTCATGTACGATTGTTATTTTGAATGTCATGTATAACTAGTCTTCTAAAAAAGATCATTTGTAGTTGTTTTTTTCAAGCGTAATGGATTGCTAATCTTTTTAAATGCCACATATATACATTTGGTTTGATAAACATCCCATTGTCATGCTCCAGGCTTCAATGGATATGTGAACATAGTATTTATGGGTGGACGAGGCTTACTTGTCACTTGATGATTGGTCCAACTTGGCATCCTTTAATGAGCTGTAAAATCTAAAAAAACGTACAAAACATGTGCTCAAATGTAGTCAAAATATTGTCATACAATCACACATTAATCCCCTTCAATTTTTGAATAAAACTGAAGACAAAAATGCTTCAAAATTCGTCCATAATAAACAACATGTGCTTAAATTTCACCATGTGTTGTATTTTGAATTGTTTCCTTGTGTGTTGCCTTCTTCAATGTCATCAATCATGTATGGCTTATTTTCCACCAATTAAAGTACCACATAAGCTCCACCTAGGCATCAACAAGGCTCAAAATAGCATGTGAAATTCCTGCACATGTGCTGAATTTTCTTTTGGTAAACTTTGTCAAATAATGCACAATATTCACACATATATGGTAAATTGTAATCAGCCTTAATTTGAATATTCTAGAACACTTGAACATGTCTTGAATGTGTAAAAAATGTCTAGATACATGTTACATGTCATTCCAAAAGCGTTCCATGTGTTGTGTTCGTAGAAAACCGAATTTTCGACTTTTATTGATTACGCGATTTTTCTCCGCTTAAATTCAAACTTTTTGCACATGTTATATATATTATGTCACACATAATATACATAAAATAAATTGAATATTCAGCTATTAATGGCTGAGACAAAATAGCACCCACATGTGACAGAATAGGTTGAATTTGAGATTTCCACAATTTGGTCTTAATTTGGGGTGATTTGTGTGTGCCAACATGGAATGATTTCATGACTGGATATACCATGTAAGCCACGTAATTTTTGGTCATTTTTGAAGTGTAGGGGCTGACCATCTATATATGGCAAGTACGTGACACGTTGGCGAAGTTTCGGTAGTCACCCGATACGACAATTTTTGGTTTACAACCTTGTAACGTGTCGTAATAATTTTGTCATCACCATGACTTATATCATATGATATAAGACCTGAATATACTCATAAATATGAGATAAGTATAGTGGTGTGACGTTGACGTACTTTCGTAATATATGTAACGTGTCGGTGGTACGTCGGAATATATGAGTATTGTGTCTTTTTTATAAAAAATCTGAATATATATATAATATATATAAAAACGTGTGAATGAGATGGAGAGGAGACTTTACATGTTTCAATTTGTTTTCATCATGCCTTTTCCAAATATATCTCCATTTAATGAACTACTTAGTTCATTTAACTAAGTGCTTCACTTAACGAACTAGTTTAGTTCATTGATGGTGGCACCTGAAAACAGTTCAAACACAACAAATGTTTGCCATTTGATGTAAGCTTTTACACTTCATGGGTTGTTAGTACGACAACATTATATATGAAGTATATAAGGCAAGTTTGTCACAAAAATGTGTCAAGTAATAAATTCGTCATGCATTTCTTAAACACGTAGTAATTAAATCATGTATTTTGTGAATCACTCAAAATCTTTTTCTCAACAATCTCCCCCTTTTGATCATTTACAAAATAACCTTAGTTCATGATTTAAATATAACCGCTCCCCCTCCAATCGAGCACAAATTCGAATTTTGAATTTTTAATTGTCTCCCCCTTGATTTGTGCAATCATGCTCTTTCTCCCCTTAAATGACTCTCTCTCCCCCTTAAATCATGCACTTTCTCTCCCCATTTATTTTGTAAATAATATCAAAAGTGCATGTAAGAAAGAAATAGGAATTAGTATAATAGCAAAAATCATGCATTTCAAGTGTATTGTGCAATAATATTAAAAGTGCGTTCTTAAGGTTATTTATTCAACCCTTTACAAATGTCCCTTTTGGTACCCAAATTTGGGTGATCTTTCTAGGTCTTCCAAAAGGTGAGAAAGGAGATGAAGACGCAACATAATAGACGTTATGTGGGTATGTGTTTGGCCTTTGGCCGAGAATCCCATCATGCACATAGTATGATCTTTGTTTTTGATATGTTCTTATGTTGGTGTGCATGGAGTGTGATGTAGATGCATTTATGGTAAATAAGTTCCGTGTATGCATTAATGGTTTCTTTGTATATTTGTAAGGCACAAAATTATATCTCGTATGATATGAAGATGAAGCACGATGAGATGACATAGGGGGATCTAGGCGTCTTCTTAGGCGCCGCATATGTCTTAGACACATCTATTTTCATAGACGAAATAAATTTTGTTGATTTGTTTAGTGTCTCATTTTTCTCAACGTATCCTAATCCGGTTTTGTCGTTATCATGCTTTTATGAAGAAATGATGTGATCCAGTATGTTTGTACTTGTGTCAAATTGTTTTACCATTTTTCTAGATCTATATTCCTTGATTTCAAATTTGAAATCTCGGATTTCATTTCATTATTTTGTGTCGTTAATGATGAGATCTCTTATTTTAATGCATTGATGGTGCAAGACGATTCTTCTTTTGAATCGTTTAATTAAGAAACAAGGTTCGTGTTAGAAGATTCTAACAACTTCTTGTATTCAATTAATCGTTTCTTTTCTTTTGCAAGAGTCTTTGTGACTTTATGCAATTCTAAATATTGACTAAACAAATCATCATAAGAAGGTTCAGAATCAGAATCAGAGTCAGAAGATACCTCATTTGATGCCTTAGATGTAGAGCATACTTGTGCCTTTTGTTCTTCCGTATCGTCAGTCTTAGAGTCGGATGAATCATTCCAAGTGGAGGCTTTGAAGGCTCTAGCATTCATACTCAACTTCTTTTTGTCATCACTAGTGTATTCTTGTTTCGATTTTATCACTTCTAGTGTGACTCCATCAACAGTAGACAACTTAGATGGAACGAATGGACCGTCTTCTGTAATAGACCACAAATCAATATCAATAGCCATAAGAAAGAGTTTCATTCTAAGTTTCTATTCGATAAAGGACTCACCATCAAAAAGAGGAGGCATTTGACTCACATACCTTCTTGTTCGGTTTTGAAGCTAGTGGTTGTCATCTCACTAAGATCGTTGGATCTCCTTGTTGTGAGTGTGCCTGCGCTCTAGTAACACTTGTAGGACCTTTATAACACCACTAGAAGGGGGGTCGAATAGTAGGCGTGGAAAATTTGGTTTTTAAAATATTTTGAACAAAAAACCAAACTTCTGAAAACAGTTTCTGTTGTCAGATCCTGATTTGAAACGTTTGAAATACCAGGTTCCAGACCTTCAAAAATTCTAAAATTTGTAGAGATTCTACTCTCCGATGTTATGAGTATCTCCTAAAAATTTCATATCCAAATTCAACCTATAACCCTTTGAAAAATACGTTTGTGGTCAGATTGCATAAATCTGCCAGAAACAGTACTCCGATTTGAAAATTTTATTCCGATTAATTCGTAACTCCAAATGGTCTGAAAATTTAATGAAAAACCCCTTAAGATATTTATTTTAATGGGTTGAAACATTTTTGAAACATTCCTTTGGTAAGTATGTCAAATACGTTAATGTTCTCAACCTTTGCATGTCTAAAAATCAGATTGCACTAGTCTCAGAACTATTAACGTTTGATAGACTTATACTTATCCAAATGGGGTGAAACTTGCGCCAAATGAAAACAAATAGGTGTGGCTATATTTCTAAAAAAATTTACGATTTTTGAAATTCTTTTGATATTTTTCTATTGCAATGAAAACACTGCAAAGTGCTAGAAACTGAAAGTAAAGTGCTGAAAATAATAACACCGAGAATTTTATACTGGTTCGGTTAACACAACCTACTCCAGTCTTCGAGGACACCTTTCTCGGTTATCACTAAACACAAAAAAACACCTTAACACAAGGGTTGCTGGAGTTACACAACAACTCCAACCCTTAATGTAGCACCCCGCTCCCGAGCCCTAGCCTCGGGAACAGTGCACCCGCCGTATCTCGTTAAGGAGAATACAAAGCGTTGAATCAATCTCTTACTTGTCAGAAATGACGTAGAAATTTTTTTCGCGGAAACGTAAATCATAACTTAAATTAAACTCGAATAATTGTTATTACATCACTAAATAAAAGGAAGTCTGACAATAAAACAATAAACAAGTCTGTGAAAATCCCAAAAGATAACTAAGAACAATCAGCTGCAGAGTCCCATCGTATTCTAGATGCAGATATCAACCAGTCCACTCTACTATGTCCTTCCCATCCTCAACGAAGATGCGCTCGTAGTCCTCATCCGGCTCACCTGGGAAGTAGGGGTGAGTGACAGAAATCACCCAGTAGATGCCCGCCTCAAACAAATACAAAACGTACATACCGAAATGATATAGCCACATAGCACATAAACATGATATAACACATAGCACATAAATATAAGATAACATGCATAAGATAAAGTAAATGCGGTAAGTAAAGCACTCCACATAAAAATGCGCAAGTAGGTGATGCATGCTCAATCAACGTGTCACACGCAACAAGAAACATGTCATGCAATATGCACCTAGACCTATATGCAATGCATGATCCCGGGTCCTAAATCCAGCGTCGTGGTCTCTAGCCACCACTTGCCGTTTGGACACCCCGCCCTATAGACGCGGCCTGTCTCATGACCCTGGTGCCCTATAGACACGGTAAGTCATCCCGATACCCACGCCCTATAGACGTAGTATACCTCATGCAAATGCACGTGCCATGAATGCAACAACAAAGTCGCCTGGGGCCCGTACGCCCATCCTCACCATCTCCGGCACTCAATATTTGGCTTCGTAAAGTTTTTGAATATTGGAAAGTTGTTATTTAACATCCCCTTATTTTTTCTTAGCTTGTATTAATTTTCTAGAATTGTTTACTAATTTTTCCTCAATTAAGTCTATTTACTACTAATTATTTTTAATTATTTACATTTACCAAAATTCAGAAATTAAGTGAAAATAATTTAATTTTAACCTTTTATATTTTATGGAATTTATTTAGAATTTTATGATAATTAAATATATTTTTCAGGAATTTTAAACTAATTTTAATTAATTATTTATTATTTATTCATTTCAGAAATTAATTTCCAGATTTTTTTTTTAATTTTTCGGTTTGGGCCGGCCTGCTACCTGGTCCGGTCCGCTGGCCATCCGGTCCGGTCCGGCAGCCTGGCCGGTCCAACAGCATTTTCTTTTTTTTATTTTTTTTCTATTTCCTTCTAACCTCCATAAAATCTTCGTTTTAACTCCGATTGACCTCAAACCAGTTGCGTTGGACTCGTTATAACGAGACACAACTTTTGAGGGTGGACACGTCATCACGTGTCCGGACGCGCCGTCAGGGGCCGCGCGTGGGCCCCACGCGCCACCCCCTAAAACGCGTCCGTCAGACCCCTTTTTTTGACTTTCAACCCAATCCCAACCTATTCCGGGCTAGATGAACTTATTCTAAGGCCAAAACGCAATTTTAAAGAACCCTAAGTGTGAAAATATTCAACCTTTTGATTTCATTCATGGTGTTCCCAATCCGAATCACAACCATCAATTTCAATACACATGCACATACACATAGAGCCATAAACAACACATCTCATGCTTTCCCATATAAAACAAGACAAAATTCACATATTAAACAAATAAACAACGAATCACATAAATATATCATCAAAGCATGCATGTATTATACCCGTTTGAGGGGGAAGAGGCACCTACCTTAAACTCGTAGATTAATGGTGAAATCAAAAATACGTGGTGATGCTTGGCTAGCCCTTTTCCTCCGCTCCTTTCTTTCTCTCTTCTTTTTCTTTTTCTTTTTTTTCCTTCCCTTGAATTGCTACTACAATGGCTCTTATTATTATTTTTTTTTCTTTTTTGAGAATAGCAGCCAACGGCTGCTTTGTATAACATTTTTTGATTGTCTTTGTTGGGGGTGGGCGGCAGGGATTTGGGAATGGGAGTGGGGGTTATGGTATATTTATAAGGAAATTTAGGGTTTCGCATAGGTGATTAGGTTTAGTTTATCAAGTAGTATCCTATTCTACTTAAATTTTGTTTGTGTTTATCATTATCTTACTTTTAATTGGGAAGAATAAATAATTATCTCTTCTCTTTTATTCATTTCTTTTTTTTTCAGGCCGTAACACTTAACACACAATACAATCAATCACACCGATCACGAATACCACCACCGAACGGATGAAGGTTTGATCACACCTTGATCAATCCTTTTACAATAAATGAAATGTGTATATTGGTCTAATCAAAGCCTATTCAATATGTTGAATATAAGAACAATAGGCTTGAGAGAAGAAGAAGAAGAAAGAAATGTAGAAGAAGATAGTACTTCATTTAACTAAGTACTTCACTTAATGAAATAGTTTAGTTCATTAATGGTGGCACCTGAAAATAGTTCAAACACAACAAATATTTGTCATTTGATGTAAGATTTTATGCTTCATGGCTTGTTAGTACGGCAACATTATATATGAAGTATATAAGGCAAGTTTGTCATAAAAACGTGTCAAGTAATAAATTCGTCATACATTTCTTAAACACGTAGTATTTAAATCATGTATTTTGTGAATTACTCAAACTCTTTTTCTCAACAGAGGTCAATTCCTATACTGAACATCTTTTTTGCTCAACCCACACTATATATTTTTACAGATGACCAGATAGATATGGCTCAACACACTCTATATATTTTTACAGATGACCAGATAAATATGGAGGAGTAGGGTCGTTTTTTTTTTAAAGGAAAAAATGGATTTGATTGATTTCTTCCATAGTTGTTATCGGACTGACATGTTGCAAATTGTTATTTTTTGACTTTATGTTTAATTTTTGGTCTATGCTCTAAAATGTTTATGTTGAAGTTTTGATTTGTACTAGAATTGAAGTTATTGACAATTAAATTTTGCTTTATTGATGAAGTACTTTAGTATCCGTGCGCACTGTTATAAAACCAAATTAATTGTTTTGATGAAATTAAAAGATGTTCGAAAAATAAGTGAAAGGTATTTTATCTTTAGAAATGAAACAAAATAATAAAAACACATTGTAAGACATAGATCGATATATGTACACTTCAGTCTCTAAAATGAGACATAGATCAATCTATGTAAGATAAGTACAAAAATGAAAACATATTATCCAACATTGATCGATGTATGTGGTTAAGGTTCAAAATTGAAACCACACTGTTCAACATGGATCTCTCCGACTGAAGACATTGATCGATGTGTACATCATGTAGGTCTGTATAGCACCACTAAAAGGGGGGTTAAATAGTGAGTGCATAAAATTTGGTTTTTAAAACTTTTTGAACCAAATTACTCACTTCTGAAAACAGTTATTGTTTTCAGATCCTGATTTGATTTATTTAAATGACCTAGTTGTAGACCTCCAAAAATTATGAAATTCGATGAAGTACTTTCAGATGTTATGATTAACTCACAAAAATTTCAAATTAAAATTCCAAGCCTAACCCCTTGAAAATACGTTTTGGGTCAGATCAAGTCTGCCAGAAACTGTAATCCGAATTGAAAAACTTATTCCTATTAATTGGTAACTCTAAATGGTCTGAATATTTTATGATAAGACCCTCAATATGTGTATTTTAATGGGTTGAAACATTTTTTGAAAATTCCTTTGAGAAGCATGTCAACCACGTTGATGTTCTCAACCTTTGCAAATCTGAAAATCAGATTGCACTAGTCTCAGAACTATTAACGTTTGGTTGACTTATACTTATCCAAATAAGGTGAAACTTGCGCCAAATGAAAACTAGGACGTGTGGCTATGTTTCTAAAAAAAATTTATGATTTTTGAAATTTTTTTTGCTATCTTTACCGTTGCAATGAAATCGACGTAGAAAACTGGAAACTGAAAGTAAAGTGCTAAAAAGTAAGAACACCATGAATTTTATACTGGTTCGGTTAAAACAACCTACTCTAGTCTTCGATGACACCTTCTTCGGTTATCACTAAACACAAAAAACACCTTACCACAAGGATGACTGGAGTTAAACACTAACTCCACCCTTTTACAATCAAAACAATCAAGCAAATCAATTACGAACACCACCACTGATCGAATGAAGGTTTGATCACACTTAGATCAACCTTTCACAAACAATGAACGTGTATAGGTGGTATATTCAAAGACTATATAATATATGGAATAAATGAATGATAGGCTTGATACTAAGAAGAAGAGAAAGAAATGAAGAAGAAGAGATTAGTCTAGCTTTTTGCACTTCTGAGAATATGAATTGTTGCTTGGCCTTGTCTTGCACTATCTTGCCTTTTTATCACTTTGGCCGCCCCCTAGGGTTCCTCTTCCTTCTTTAGAATTGTCTTTAATGTCCTTGGAAGATTTCCTTGTGTAAAAGATGACACAATCTTGCTTACTTGGTGCAATATGATTGGAAGGATGACTTGTCCTTGCCTAGTTGTTACTTGTTGATTGACCAACATTAGTCCACCATGTCACCCTTTAAATGAGCTGTAAATTCCAAAAAAAATCTGAAAACATGTACTCAAATTCTAGTCAAATAATTACCATACAATCACGCATTAATCCTCTTCAATTTTGGAAGACAATTTAAGACAATCAAAGGGAAAAAATCGGCCAGCTAGTAGACATGTGCTGAAATTTTTAGCATGTGTCTCTTCTGAGTTCTTTCCTTATGTGGTGCTCTCTTCAATGTCGCCAATCTTGTGTGCATATCTTCCACCAATTGAAGTACCAAATAAGCTCCACCTTGGCTCCAACATGGATGCAATAAGCGTGTGAAGAGAGTGCACATGTGCTGAAAATCTCTTTTGGTAAGCCTTGTCAAATAAATGTACAATACTTACACATATATGGTAAATAATAATCAGCCCTATTTTGAATTTTCTAGAACATTTTAACATGTCTTGAATGTGTAAAAAGGGTTTAGATACATGTTACACCTATGCCAAAAATGTTCCATGTGTGTACGTTCGTAGAAAACTGAATTTTCGACTTTCGTCGATTACGCGATTTTTTTCCGATTAATTTCAAACTTCTTACACATATAATATATATTATATCACACATAATATACATAAAATGAGAGTGTATATTCAGCTATAGTGGCTGATGAAAAACGTCCTATGCGTAAAAATAAAATTGAGTTTGAATTCTCCATAAATCTAGGCTAAATTGTGAATGATTTGTGTGTGCCAACATGGTATGACTTTGTGGCTGATTGTAACATGTGATCCATGAAATTGTGAAATATTTTTGATGTATATAGGCTGGCTATCTTTATATGGTAAGTACGTGACATGCCGGTGAAGTTTCGGTAGTCATCCGATACGACAATTTTTTGGTTTATGACCTTGTAACATGTTGTTATAATTTTGACGTCACCATGACTTATACCATATGATATAAGACCTGAATATACTCATAAATATGAGGTTTATATAGTGGTGTGATATCAACGTACGTTTATAATATATGTGACGTGTCGGTGGTACGTTAGAATATACGTATATAGTGCCTTTTAAAAAAATAGAGATATGTATATTAAATATATATATATGGCGTGTGAATTAAAATGGATGAGGAGACTTTCCATTTTCAATTTGTTGCCATATAGCTCTCTCCAAATATGTCCTCATTTAGTGAGCTAGTTAGTTCATTAACTTAAGCACTTCACTTAATGAACTAGTTTAGTTCATTAATTATGGCACCTGAAAATAGTACAAAGACAATAAATGTTTGCCATACGATGTTAGCTTTAACGTTTCATGGCTTGTTAGTACGGCAACAATATATATAATCATATAAAGCATGTTTATCACATAAAGGTAGTAATAATTTATTCATACATTTGGTAAGCACGTAGCATTTAAATCATGCATTTGTAAATCACTCAAACCCTTTTTCTCAACACATCAATATCTTAGAGAAGCGATATCAGCCGATGGATGTAGATACATTGCCCATGCTATAAGATATTGATCTCTCAACTTGAAGACATCGATCGATCTATCAGTCTTTAAACTAAGAAACATGGATTGATTGATGTAGATAAATCGCAAAACTTGAAACCCCACATAAGACATCGATCTCTCAACCTAAAGAGTTGATAGATCGATTTGGTCCATAATTCAAATTTTTGTAGCCGTTGGAACAAAATCTAAGGAAGATTTAAAGTGTTTTCTTTCTCCAATCTTATTCAAACCTCTTATGGACTTCCCCCAACATTTATAATGCTTTCTTGACTAATGTAAACATGTCTAAGATATTCTAAGGTGGCTATGGAGCATCAAATCCAACTATAGGGTGGCTAAAGACTATTTGAACATCTTCAAGACACTTGATTGAGTTGAAGACCTCATGGAAGCTGCAAAAACGTGGCTCACACCCTCCAATATATTGAAGAAACTCAGATAAGTCATTTACACACTTTCATACTCTTCAAGATTCATCTACCATTGTGTAAAATGCTCCAGAATGTGCAAAAGAGCTTAAAGATCATTAAGCTCTTGTTGCTTGTTTTTACTGTTGCATTGTGTGAGTAGAAGCCTAACACACGAGGAACTATACATATTTGATCTCTTGCTTGTGATTTAGATTTATTAGAAAATGTAATTTCACCTCTTCCCAAAACTCACTTGGTGAAATTTCTTCGATGGAACTTTGTTGAAGTTGTGAACAAGAAGAAGTATTTCTTGTTTGCAGCTGTTGTTGTTGACGTTGCGCAAAGTATTTGTGCAATAAGCTGGTGTTATGGCAGTTGATGTTGCACAAATTGTTTTGCAATAAGTTGGTTATGCTATAGTTGTTGATTGCATTAATTATTAGTGTATGTTGTTTTTCTTGTTCTTATTCATTGTTAAAGGTAACAAAAAAGTGTTGTTCAAAATCCACTTTGGAAACAAAGTGGTAGTGGAATAGAAGCATGGATATTCTAAATTGTGTGTCACAAACTCATTATCTCTCATCTTGCTCTTTCTTATTTTGGAGAGAATTTGAATTGGAGTAAGCTAACCGAGAAAATTACAAAAATTGCCAAATATTTAATCATCCTCCCTCTAGAGTTACTGTCACAGACCTAAAAATTAGTATCCGGGCCTAGCCTTAATTGCTTGGCCAATTTTTCTAAGTAGCAAGGTTAAGGATCATTGAAAAATATGGTAATGACAACCTCTACCTCATATAGCTCAACTCCCAAACCATCCACTATATTCACAATGCCAAACACAAAACTTCTCTTGCTTAATTCTCAAAACTATTCTTTATGTAATTATAGGATGAATGCATTGCTACATCTGATTTTCGTCATGTGTGTAGCATGAATTTTCAACGTCGAGTCTAGGGAATAATAAAAAGGAAAAAGGAAATTACCACCTAAGGAGACCAAAGAGGGATAGAATTGTAAATTAAGTAACCATCTACCCCAAATTCATTCTCCAACCGGTTTCCCTATTTTAATTTTAGAAAATTAAAATCTTTTCCCCTACTCTACTCTTGATCATCACCATGCTCTTCTTTATGTAAGACATGCAACCAATAGGCTTGCATGCAAAAACTTTTGTCTTCCTTTATTCTCTACCCTATTAGAATCAAGAAGTGATCATCATTTTTCCTCCCTACCCACAACCAAATTCTCTTCTCCCTACACCCAAATTTTTTTTTCATTTTTCTTCTTCATTTTTCAAAACAAACTATTATTCCTTCTTCTATTTCTATCCTCTCATAAACATTACAAGTCTTACATACTGTAAGACAACTAACCACTACAATTTCATGCACAACCTTTCCCTTTCTTTATCTCCCCATTCCAAGAAGACTCTATCATTACCTCCACCCATGCTTTCGGCCAAGACATGCCCAAGAATGATATATTTGCCATCTTGCAAGATTTTCCTTCATACATGGATCCTCTCTAGAGCATTCTTCTCCCACCCCTATCTCCTCTCCAAAACTTCACCCACTAACCGAGAGTTTCTCTAGGCCAAGGAAGGAAATTCTTCTTCCATCCTCAAGCCTTGCATACAAGAAGAAACAAGGTAATCACATCTAGCTTGTTCCTATCTTTATTTCCTTCTCTCTTATCTCTACACAAGGCTATAACATCTTCATCCTTGGGCTCAACCGTGAACCCTAACCAAGAAATTAGTAGGACTTCTTGAGCTCACCAAGTGAGGATCTTCAAGGCCATACAAAGTAAAGTTTAACTAAGCTTAAAATTAGAGTAACTCAACAACATTTCTTCTTGAATAGGACTAACCCTCTCTTATTTTGGCCATCCAAGGTCGTGACCAACACTCCAAGGACCAAAGAAGAGATCTTTCTCCATCTAGTGTGAAAATCAAGCTATCAAGGCTGGTATTTCTTCCTAGTTCCTTCAAGAGAATTGAAAATTAAGTTTAGAAGGTTCATTAATAGCTAATGGACCATGCATGCAAATGAAAAATCAAGATCTCTAAGTTGATGACAAGAAAGATGAATTGCATGTGAGTTTAGTTGATGCATGTGCTCTTATGTTGAATGAGATCATCAAATATGCCTAGAATACTTCTTGAATCTCACATGCAAGATGAAATTTGTACACCTCTAGACCCATTTGGCCGTGTATGTCCAAAATGGAGGCATCTTTCCTATGATTTCTACACTTAGATGCAAGATGGTAGACATATGTGGTATTAGACTAATAAGAAAGCTAAGGTTCATCTTCTTTGGAGTATTGATACATGCATGTTATTTGTTTGCACCCATATGAAATAGGAAGGTATATAATGAGAATAAACCATGTTAATCTTATAATGATTTAAAATGCATTGTTCTTTGATGCATGCATAATAAGATGATATCTTGGATCACCATCCATGATAGCATTGACATTTCCCTTGCTATAGGGGACGGCCATGACTCCTTAATGAGTCCATGGATCCATCACCATCATCATGATGTGTATTTTGATGATCTTGGACTTAGATGGGAAGATGCCACATAAAATTTCTAAGTATCTAGCCTCATATGTTATATGATAAGTGTAATATGACCATCCTCATAACATGTTACAACTTATGTATTTGCATGTGTTTTTGGATGATTCTTATGTGATTATGAACATGCAAGTTGGGTATGACTTGAGTATGTATTAATTGATAAACTTGGTAGCCATTAGAATTATCATGTCCATCAAGCTTGGCATTGACCATGGAAAAATCCATTTATGTACATTTATACTTTCGGCCATGTGCATAAAATAAGGGAGTGGAATGCACAACTTATTATTAGGGTGAGATTACGTAATTGTTGCATGTAACAAAATAAAAAGGGCCATAAGGGAGCTCATTATACAAAATGAAATTAAGAAATTGGTCATAACATGTTTCCAAGTTGGTTTTCCGCACATTATGTTTTCTAAGATTATATTTTCTAAGATTATGTTTTTAAAATATTTTCAAGACTAAAAGATTTCCTAAGAATTGTACCGCGAGATGAATGATTCCATACAACGTATGCATGTACTCATAGGTAAGTGTAACACCTTGTCTTGGATAAGAGCTCTGTACCTATCTTTATACGCATGACATGTAGGCTGAGTATAACACCTTGCCCGGGGTAAGGGATCTCTGCCTTTTCTGTTACGTCCATGACGTTCAGTTTGGCAGCTGCCTGATGTCTGGTCCAGGGGGAGGATGTCAGGGGCAAATACGTGATCGTGGAGTGTAACATTGTGTCCGGGACTCGGCGTCTCTACGATAGCGTGTCACCGTTAGTCCTATGTATGTATGATGTAACACCGTGGTTGGACCATCGGAATTCATAGACGGTACTTGTGGCTATCCGGGGAAATCATTCGATATGTCGTGGGTACCATTCTCATGTTAAGAAAGTGCTATAGCCATTCATGTTATGTCATGTCATGTTTAAGCAAGTATGTGTTGAGAAAAAGAGTTTGAGTGATTCACAAAATGCATGATTTAAATAACGTGTGTTAAAGAAATGCATAACACAATATATTACTTGACACGTTTTTGCAACAAACTTGCCTTATATACTTTATACATAATGCTGCCGTACGAACAAGCCATGAAGCTTTAAAGCTTACATCAAATGGCAAATATTTTTTGCGTTTGAACTATTTTCAGGTGCCACCATTAATGAACTAAACTAGTTCATTAAGTGAAGTACTTAGTTAAATGAACTAAGTAGTTCATTCAATGGAGATATATTTGGAGAAGGCATGATGGCAACAAATTGAAGAATGGAAAGTCTCCTTCTACACTCATTCACACGTTTTTGATATATATTATATATATGTATTCATATTTTTTTAAAGGGCACAAAACACATATATTCCGACATACTACCGACACGTTACATATATTACGAACGTACGTCAACGTCACACCACTATACTTACCTCATATTTATGAGTATATTCAGGTCTTATATCATATGATATAAGTCATCGTGATGACAAAATTATTACGATACGTTACAATGTTCAACACCAAAAATTGTCGTATCGGGTGACAATCGAAACTTCGCCAATGTATCATGTAATTGCCATATATAGATGGCCAGTCCCTACACTTCAAAAATGGCCACAAATTTCGTGGCTAACATGGTACACTCAGCCATAAAATCATTCCATGTTGGCACACACAAATCATCCCCAATTAAGACCAAATTATGGAGATTCCAAAATTCACTTTTAAGCACATGTTGGCGCCACTTTAATCAGCCGTTAGAGCTGAATATTCAAGTTATTTTATGTATATTATGTGTGACATAATATATATAACATGTGCAAAAATTTTGAATTTAATCGGAGAAAAATCGCGTAATCGACAAAAGCCGAAAATTCGATTTTCTACGAACGTAACACATGGAACGTTTTTTGCATGACATGTAACATGTATCTAGACATGTTTTACATATTCAAGACATATTTAAGTGTTCTAGAATATTCAAATTAGGGCTGACTGGAATTTACCATAAATGTGTAATTATTGTGCATTATTTGACAAAGCTTACTAAAGTAAAATTTCAGCACATGCACTTGGTTCTACACGCCATTCTCAGCTATGATGGAGCCTAGATGGAGCTTATTTGGCACTTTAAATGGTGGAAAATAAGCCACACATGATTGATGACATTGAATAAGGCAACACACAAGGAAACAATTCAAAATACAACACATGCTGAAAGTTCATCACATGTTGCTTTTTATGGCCGAATTTCAGCATTATTTTGTCTTCAATTTGAGTCCAACATTGAAGGGATTGAATGGTGATTATTTGGTAATATTTTGAATACTTTTTGGCACATGTTTTGTAAGTTTATTTCAGATTTTATAGCTCATTAAAGGATGCCAAGTTGGACAAATCATCAAGTGGCAAGTAAGCTAAGCCAAGTCATCCATCCAATCATGTTGTGCCAAGTGAGCAAGATGGTGTCATATCTACACAAGCCAATCTTCCAAGGGCATTAAAGAGAATTCTCAAGGATGGAAGATCCCTAAAGGGGGCGGCCATGAGGTGATTAAAAAGAAGAGAAAAGAGCAAACAAAGTCAAGGACAACTCTCATAATCTCTCAAGTGAAAAAAGGGTCTTCTACTCTCTTCTTCTACATTTCTTTCTTCTTCTTCTTCTCTCAAGCCTATTGTTCTTATATTCAACATATTGAATAGGCTTTGATTAGACCACCATACATGTTCCATTTATCGTAAAAGGATTGATCAAGGTGTCATCAAACATTTATCCGTTTGGTGGTGGTGTTCGTGATCGGCGTGATTGATTGTATTGTGTGTAAAGGATTGGAGTTGGTGTGTAACTCCAGCAACCCTTGAGGTAAGTGCTTTTTGTGATTAGTGATAACCGAGGAAGGTGTCCTCGAAGACTAGAGTAGGTTGTGTTAACCGAACTAATATAAAATTCTTGGTGTTATTACTTTCAGCACTTTACTTTCAGTTTCCAGCACTTTGCATCGTTTTCATTGCAATAGTAAAAATATCAAACAAATTTCAAAAATCGTAAAATTTTCCAGAAACATAGCCCTCTTAAGTTTCATGTGGCGCAAGTTTAAACCTATTTGGATAAGTATAAGTCAATCAAACGTAAGAGTTCTGAGACTAGTGCAATCTGATTTTCAGACTTGTAAAGGTTGAGAACGTGAACGTATTTGACATACTTCCTAAAGGAATTTTTTAAAACTGTTTCAACCCATTCAAATACATATCTTAAGGGGTTTGTCATTAAATTCTCACACCATTTGGAATTACGGATTAATCAGAATAAATTTTTCAAATCAGACTACTATTTCTGACACATTTGCGCAATCTGACCACAAACGATTTTTCAAAGGTTAGAGGTTGAATTTTGATCTGAAATTTTTAGAGGATAATCAAAACATCTGAGAGTAGAATCTCTCCAAATTTCAGAATTTTTGAAGATCTGTAACCTAGTTTTTCAAACGTTTCAAATCAGGATCTGAAAACAGAAACTGTTTTCAGAAGTTGGGTTTTTGGGTTAAAATATTTTAAAAACCAAAATTTTCACACCCACTATTCAACCCCCCTTTTAGTGGTGCCTTACAGGTCCTACAGTATGAAACAAAGTTTTATCAATGCAAGAAAGTTTTTCGTTGCATATGTCATAAAAGATTTTCCTTTGCACATGTCACGATCATGTCTCATGTACCAATTAACATTAAGACAAGAATCTTACATGCAAGACAAGAAACACTGCAAATCAACAGAGACAAACCAAAATGAATGCTAGCAGGAGCAAGTAATCCCTAAGATAAAGTAAGTTATCCAACAAGGTTGTATGTTTCTGCTAGGATACTGTCCATCGGTATGGATGTGGATATGTTACCCGCATTATTACTTTCATGCTTTATTTGTCAGTATTTACTCCATGTTTCAGTTTCCACTGCATTAAGTGTTATGTTTCATTGTGCTTCATCATACTGTATCACCTTTTCCTCTACCCCCATGTATGGTCCACTTGATGGACCTAGACGGAACGACTTGCTGAGCGATTCGTTATTGATCACCCCTTAATATTACAATGCAGATCCACAGGACCCAGAACCGGAGCTTATTGAAGACGAGCCTCAGGAGTAGACGTATGGAGCGGATTAGTAGCTGGCTACGGCCTCTTTTGTATTTTGGATTTTTTGCTCGGTATTTTGATATTTTGTATCAAGGATGCATTATGACATTTATGCGGATGTATTAGGATGTACTCTTGTTATGGATATTTCAGTTTATGATATTTCGTTTCTGCTTGTCGATACATGTTATTACGATTTGTGCATGTATGATGACGTCGCCTTGTACTACTCGTAGTAGAGTACGGCAGGTGCACTGTACCGAGACCACGGTCTCGGGCGAGGCGCTACATGCATATTTGTGTGAATGTGGTTATGACATATGGAGAGTGGTTAATGGAGGGAATACGTCCACCAACTAGTTTGGATAAAAATGGGAGAATAGTCATGAAGGAGTTGGATGACTATAATGATGAGGATAAAAAGAATTTTGAGTAAGAAGGGAAAGCTTTTGAAATCCTCTATCTCTCCCTCTCAAACGGAGAGCTAATAAACGTTAAAGGCATCTTTGCACCACATGAGACATGGAAGATGCTTGAGGATTTAGCAAGTGATGGTCATCAATCAAACATAGATGAAGATGATCACAATGACAAATTGGTATCTTTTTCAACTTCTTCATTTGATAAATTACAAGATGAATATGTAACTTTACATAAGGAATTTGAAAAGCTTGCACTAAAGTACAAGCATGATAAAAAGGAACTTAGTTTATGCAAATTAGAAAATGAAATTTTGCATGATTCTTTTGTTTGTTTCATTTAGAGCATGATGTCATGTTAGAGATGCATAAGTCTTTAGCTCTACAAACATAGAGTAAGAATAAATATGTTGAACATAAAGAGATGACATGTGAGAATGTTATCCTAGAAACCTCTCGACAAACAAAAATTACTCAATAGAAATTCCATCTGAGGATTTAAAGCTTCTACTTCTTCAACTAAGACAAAATTGCCTAAGATAAAAGAGGCATCTTTATGTGATTCATCTAAGACTAAGTTTATAATTCCAAATGAAGTGCTTAGGAATGTCAACAAGATTTCTAAGCCTATGAAGGTAACTAAACCTTCCAAGCCTAAAAACGCACAATCACATCATGTGCCTCCTTGTTTCTTCTGTAATACAATGGGTCATGCGGTAAGTGTTTGTAGAGCTAAGAAAAGCTCTAAGTGATATTGGAGACCTAAAGACATGAGAACTAACCAAAATGGACCCAACAAGATATTATGGATAAAGATGTTTCTTATACAGGAGCTTAGAATCCATTGAGAAGGCAAAGTGAAGAAATCAAATAGCTCATGGAAATGAGATACTCAATCCATATAGCTGACAAAGAGTACTTTCATATCATGTTCAAGACCAAAAATGGTGCGGAGATCTATTTTAGTAATGGAAGAGGCTAGACCCTTGGTGTTGGAGGAATTGGTAAACCTTCTATTTTTTTAATCTTATAATACGTATAGAAGAGACATAAGCTAATTTGATAACTATTACCCATTGGTATGATGCTAAAATTTAAACATATCTTGATAATGACAAAAATATTTGCAAAATTATAGTGGTTTGATATCTTTGAGATTTTTAACAAGAAAACAAATGTTTAGCTTACAAAGATTTATATTGACAACTCTTGTGCTAATTTTTGGAGTTTATTTATTGCGTGGAATATATGAATCGGATATGTTGGTTACATAGTTTTATAACTTTTTGAAAGTACCAACCTATCAAAATATTTAGAAATCATAATGGCATATGTGATACTTATATATTGTCTAAAGTCTTGATTAGTAAAGACTTAAATCCTCTATTGGAATCACACTATGAATCCTCTATACGTGTTTCGCTGAGAAATTAGTAGGAGCATTGTGTACTGATGGTAGTATATGATTGCTTTATGTATGTTGATTGAGTTATGTTGCTTGCTCGAGTCCTAGAAACTAGTTGGCCATATTTTATGTATTTGATTTAATTTCTTGCTAAAAAATCATAATGCATGATTATGAGTCCCTAAAAAGACTTGAGAATGAAAATGCCATAAAATTAATCTTTCAAGAGAAATAGAATTTGGAAGCTAGAAGGAAATACCAAGATATTGTGAAATGGGAGAATATTTTTTACCACTTATTGTTATATAAACTTTAAAAATTAGAATATTTCTAGGGATGAGTTCCCCTTGAGGTTTCTTTGTCTAAACATTTTTAAGTGTAAAACTTAAGTGTTAATTGATCATTAATATGATGTAGTTAAGGAATAGCCGTAATATAACTTTCTATGAGCCGTGAAATGATAGAGTCCGTGCTGTAAAATATTTTATGATATTTAGATGAAAGGTTTTCACAATTAGTACCAAAGAGGATTTAGAAATACTTGAACTTTAGTGGATGATGAACATGTCAATAAGAGCATATAGTTGAACAAGTCTCAATAACTTGAATATTTCACTTTAGGAGGATTTCTATGTAGAACTTGAGGATTCAAATGTTTAGAGGATAAAGGTTATTTGACATTCATGAGGATCAAAAGAAAAAAAACTCTAAGCTGTACGGGTCCTTTCAAGTTTGTAAAATTTAAAACATATGGAATTTTGTTGGTCATCCAAACTTTAGCTTAAAAAAGGATGGATATAATGAAAGGAAATACAAAAGAATTCCTTAATTATAGCTCAAGACTATTATCAAGATATGGATGAAACTTATGTCTTACCTTACAAGGTTAAAAGTTCTAAGAAGCTTTATATGCTATATTTTGTGTAGAATATCAACTATATGTCAAGTTGACCATCTTGGATAAATATATTCAGAATGAATTTATGAAGCGTAATCTTTCAATATTGAAGACCATGATGAGTCAAATCATACTTCAAGGTTAGATCATCCTAGTGTGACTTGTACTAATCTCCTATAGTTTAGTATGAAGGGTTAAGATAATTCTTTTGAAAGATTTCTCAAAGAGGAAATGAGACATCATATTCTTCATCCATAAATATTACAACGATAATCTCTTAGTTAACATCCATGCTGACATTGTATTTGGGTCTAATATGAAAATGTTTGTGAAAAGTTTGCATAAGCCGATGCATGATAAGCTTGATGAAAGTATTACGAGAAAAACTCACTATCTTCTTGAGTTTCATACTACACAAACTATGAAGTACATTTGACCCAAACTAAGTGCAAAAACACTTGTTTATATGGAATGTTAGAAAATGTTCGAATATGATTATAAGGACTACTGTTAAACTTGGAAAATATGATATCAATTGATTATAAAAATAGTTGTTGTATATGTAGCTCAACCATCGGGTTTTGAAGATCACGATTATCCAAATCATACTTTGAATTGGAAATCTTTATGGACTTAAACAAACTCCTAGAGCTTGGTATGAGAAATTGAGCAATTTCCTTCTTAAAAGCGGTCTTTTAAGAGGATAAGTACCTTGTTTATTGAAGAACAAGAAAGAAGTTATTTACTTGCTCAAATATATGTTGATGATATTGTATTTGGTGCTACTAACGATTCTCTTTGTAAGAACTTTGCTAAGCTAATGGAAGAAGAATTTTAAATGACAGGATGTGTGAGCTCAACTACTTTCTTGGGCTTCAAATCAAGCAAACCAAAGATGGAGTGTACATCTCCCAAATACAGTAAACCAAGACTTATTAAGAAATACAGATATGACAATGAAAGAAGTGTAAGCACATAAATGGGCGCACGTACAAAGCTTGATAAAGATAAAAAAGGAAAGCTGTCAAGGTAACAAAGTATACGAGTATAATTGGTAGTTTACTTTGCTTGATGGTTAGCCAGCTAGATATATTACATGTTGTCTGCTTATGTGATAGATTTCAAAGTATGCTTAAGGAATCCCATGTAGTTGCCTTAAAACTTATTTTATGTATTTAAAAAATACGTTAAACTTTGTATTGTTTTATCCTTAGAATAGGTGTTTTAAATTAAGATGGTATAATAATTTGAATTATGTTGTAAATCTTATCGATATAAAAAGCACCTTCGAGACATGTCAATTTCTTGGAGATTGCTTAGTTTCTTTGTTTTCCAAGAAAACAAATACTATGTCACTTTTCACGATGGAATCCGAATATTTGTCGGTTAGCTAGTGGCGTGCACAATTTCTTTGGATGACAAGTACATTGAATGATTACGATGTTAAATTTGGCAAAGTGATTATCATATATGATAACACCTCACCATAAGTGTAGCATAAAATCAGGTTTATCATAGTAGAACCAAGCATATTGAAGTGAGGTATCACTTCTGTTACACCTCGACTCCCGTTACGTGCGTAGAATAGAATTCATTGTAATGCCTTAGCTTGGTATAATACGTGATGTCTATGTGTGTCTAAAATAAAAATTTTAGAACTACTAAAATAACCAATAAGGAGTAAGACTAATTAAATTATATATATAAAGAAATGGTACAAATTTTCATTAGGATTTAAATAAAGAAAAAAAGAAAATACCACATAACGAAGGTTAAAATAGTAAACAAAAACCCACTTGCACCCACCCCACCCAGCCACCCCTCTCCCTTTTTCCCAAATTCTTCTATTTTCCCCTTTTTATTTTCTTATCCATCATTTCTATTCTTACACAAACCTTACATAAGCAAGACACCCAACCACTCTCCTTTCATCCAAAACCATTACCGCCCCACCACCCTTAGGAATTTCGGCTATAAGAAGGAATTGAGGGCAAGACTCCATTACATTTCACATTTTCTCCTCTCAAATTCACTCCAAATCTCCACTCTCCAAATATTCTTCCCATTCTCCATCTCTCACTTCAAGCACTTCACCTCCAACTTCTACACCATCAGTGAGTCATCCACCAAGAAGGAAGCAAATCTCTTTCGTCTTCAAGTGAAGATTCAAGCCTCCAACCCTAAGTATCATCAAGGTAAGGCACCCTTTTGTCCTTCCTACACATATTCCTATCATCTATCTCTTCAAAAGCTTCACCACCTCTTCCATTTTAGGCCACAACCCGTGAGCCTCAACAAGGAAGTAGGAGGAGTTTCTTTGGCTAAACAAGTGAGAATCTTCAAGTCTTCCAAGGTAAGGTTTCTTAAGATGAAGTCCTAAGATCTTTTCAATGTCTTTCTTCTCAGTAATAACCAACTCTCACTTTATCTTGGGCCATCTAGGCCTTGTGGTACCAACCCAAGAGGAAAGAAGCAATCTTTGCTCCATTTTATATTAAGATCATTGAAAAGGCAAGTATTCATCTTAGCTTCTTCATGAATGTTTAAAAATGAGCCTCTTATGTTCATACCACAAGATGAATCATGTATGCATATGTTGAAATGAATTCTTCATTACAAAGATATAAAAGTGTACTTGCATGCCTAAATCATGTGCGTTGTTGTGTATTTTTTATATAGTTTCATGTTTATGGCTAGGAGGACCTCCAAATGAAACATGCAACAAAATGTTGGCTAAGAACAGCCCTTAAGGGCGTGTATGGCACAAAAATAAGAATCATAGGCATGCATTCAATAAATTCATAAGAAATAGAAGTGTCTTAGTACACTTTCTTGGATAAGTGTACCAAGAACCTTTTCTTCCATCATCTTTTATGCATATGCTTAGGATGATCATCATCTCTTTGATTTCATATGTTTTCTAGTGTGTTTCCATGGTTATGGTCATGATTTAGTATGTTTATGGTGCATCATAACTCATACAATAATGCATGCCATAAAAGATAACATCTTTGATGATCACCACTTCATTTTCATGCATTTACCTCCTAAGATGGGGCTGTTTTGTCCTCCATCATTAGGCATGATAGCATCACCATCACCATGATGTGTATCTTGATGATCATGACCTAAGGAGGTGTATTTTCATGGGTTTCATTCTCTTATGTATTTGCACGTAACTAGCATCATGATCATCACCATGATCATGGTTCTTATGATCATGATTATAGTGGATGTGACCATGCTTGAGGCTTAGCATGTTAAGATCATAAAATCAATCCATTATCATGCATCATCATGACAGATGTTCCTGGTAGCTTAAAGGACAAGATGGATGTCACTATTTTTTAGCATATTTGTTATAAAACCAATACATGTGTGTATGATAACTCTCGGCCAAGAGGTCAAATTGGTATCATTATGACGCTCAACAATTAATTGAGTATATGTGTGTGTGTGTGTGTGTATATAAAGTATATCATATATGTGCAAATTAATTGTTGAGTAAACAAAGAAATTAAGAAAGGATGACACACTAAAAAGGGGGATGTTTTGTCATTGGCCGAAAGCCCTCTAAGGACAAAAAGGGTAATTTCCAAACTCAAGAAATATGAAAAGTGGGTCGTTTTGGAAGACTTAAAATAAAATAAGTAATGGACATATTAAGAGAATAAAATTAATGATTAGGAGCCCAAAAAGGGGCTGTTTCGGACAATAAACCGAGGCCACCCTAGTAAGGGCAAAATATAGTCATTCTACATAAAACATTGATATGAAAATTGGGCTAAGTGAGGGACTAAGAGGCTGAGATGAATAGAGGCCCAAAACCAGTCCAGAAACCGAACATTCACCGATGCATATGTCAACATGATTTTTCAAAGAAAATAATTTTATTTACCATCACGTTTACGAAATGATAATTGCGAAAGATGTTTTAAATGTAATCTTACGAATAAAGAATCGTACCGCAAGACGAATGATTCCGTACGACTATGCAGATTTCTGCTGGCTGAGTGTAACACCTTGTCCGGGACAAGGGATCTCTGCCTTTCTGACACGTCTATGATGTTCTATTACAGGGAGCTGCCTGGCATCTGGTCCTGGGGGAGGATGTCAGGGGAGAAGTCCGTTATGGCTGAGTGTAACACCGCATCTGGGACTCGAGATCTCCGTCATGATGCGTCACTATTAGTCCTATGTACGTATGATGTAACACCGTGGTTGGACCATCGAGATTCATAGACTGTACTTGAGACTACTCGGGGGATCATTCGGCATGTCGTAGGTACCGTTCTTATGATACAAAAAGTGTTATAGACAATGCATGATCTGCCATGTTTAAAGTTACGAAATGATACGTTTTCTGAATGTTTTGCAATGCATGAATTGTGTACACATTCCATGATCATTTAATACCCTTTAAGTCATGAACACTTATGTGCCTTGCCCTATTATGATAATCAAGTAAGTACCGGTAAGCACTTGGAACTAGACTTAGAAAGATTGTGCTTAAGGATGATACAGACGAAACAAAAGATAACTAAGTTTCAAAGCAAAGCAGATGAAATAATTTAATTGTTTAATTGTTCTGTTTACTTATGTTATTTACGTTGAATGTTACTTCCATGCTTTTACATATGTAGTACATGATCTTTGTTTATAGTATTCTCTCTACTACCTGGACCTCCATGCATGATCCACTTGACGAATCTAGGCCGGAATACTTGCTGAGCGATTCATTATCGCTCATCCCTTTATTTTTCATCATGTAAAGCCACAGGATCTAGAGTTGGATTTTGTAGAGGACGAGCCGAGGGAGTAGGGTTTATGGACACTCTAGTGATCTCAGTTTCTGCTTTTTGTATTTTAGATATTTTAGCTCTGTACTTATGATGGATGTACTGATGATGTACTGTTGATACTATTTTGGATGTAGCTATTTTGTACTCATGTCTATGTTTTATTCATTCTAGTTTATGATGCTTCCACTATTCAATACATGGTTATGACGATGTGCATATAGATGTTATTGACGCCTTGTACTTCTCATGGCAGAGTACGAAGATGCACCGTGCCGAGACCTTAGTCCCAAGCGGGACGCTACAGGTGGTATTAGAGTCAAGGCTCTAGATCCACAGCGGGCAACATAAGAATAAAAATGACATGTACTTAGGCTATGATCTTAGATTCTAATTTTCGATTATTAGAATGAGTGAACTAGCCTTAGCATAGGTTCCTTAGAATGGTTAAATAGGGTATAATCCTTAAACAAAAGAAAAGCTTTAAAATGAATTTTATGTATGTTTTATGTGGACAGATTGTGTGGAATGGTTGTGTCGATAGGATGGCTTCGCGATCACGAGGTAGATCCTGCATAGATAGACAGGTACAGTTACCTCTACCACTGCCAGCACCGCCAACTGAGGATCCGATACCACCACCACTGGAGCAGATTCCACCTCTGCAGGCCCAGGGCCTCGGAGGTATTCTATAGGCATTCTTTGATGCCATGATCCAGCTGGGTCAGGCAACCGGGAATGCCCATGCTGCACCTGCCCCATGACCTTAGCAGCCTCAGCAGCAGCAGATGAGCACCCGATATTTCTTCAGGGAGCTCAAGAGATCACGCGTGCCGAGCTTCGAGGGAGGACCTAATCTAGATGAGGCAGAGAAATGGCTACATGATGTCAAGAATTGCTTTGATCTACTGCAGGTACAAGACGAGGTCAAGGCCCAGATTATCCATCCGTTTCTGATTAGCGAGGCCAATCAATGGCGTAAGACGAATATCCAGCCATTGGCCAGGCCCGTCGTATGGGACAGATTCTTAGATGATTTTCAGAAGTTCTACATTCCTCCATGTATGACTATTAGAAAGATAGGTGAGTTTGAGTCTCTGAGTAGGAGGCAGGTATAACGAATACAGACCTTGATGACCAAATTACCGTATTGGACCATTACGTCCCTCGACAATGATTAATGAGAAACTAACCACGCAGGTATGACTGTCTCAAAGTATGCTAATCTATTTATAGCATTGGGTCGGTACGTTCCGCCAGTAATGGCAGACAAGAGACTCAAGATGATTAAGTTCGAGCGGGGTTTGAGCTCGAGGATCAGGACCTGGATTGTTAATGCAAATCCAAATAATTTTGGTCAGTTATTCGACGCTTGCTACCAGGTAGAATAGGACATTGCTTTGAGAGACGAAGAGACCAGAGGCAAGAGGCCTCGAGAGATTACAGATGAGCGGTCCAAGCAGCAGACCAAGTTCTAGAGGAGACCAGGTGGGCGACCGCAGCCCCAGCGCCAGCAGTAGCCCTCACCACAGCAGCAGGGGCAGAGACAGCTCCCACCTCAGCGATAGCAGAATCAGACGCATCCTTCTTTCCCCAGGCATCAAACATGCAAGAAGAATCATCCAATAAAGTGTCACAGGAAGAGTGGAGCATGCTTTGGATATGGCAAGATAGGGCATATGTCCAAAGATTGCCTGGAGAAACAGAAGAAGTAGTAGGGAGGACGTCCCCAGGCTAACGCCCGAGTCCATATCATGACAGACGCTGAGGTAGAGGAGACACCTAATGTTGTGACAGGTATCTTCGATTATGAAACTTAACGTGATTGATATTATCTGTTTTGAATGCTAGATCATGTTGTTTAGGTGATTGGAGCTCTAATTTGAGAATTTTGTGTTTAATTTAGAAAACCTATACTTTTATTTGAATGGATTCAAGTGCGATATTAGTGAACAACATTCCGGCGAATGTGTTGTTCGACAGTGGTGCAAGCCATTCATTTCTATCTAAAAGGTTCGCCAGGAACCTTAGCAGCTGCCCTACCTGGCTGGAGACTCTCTATAGAGTTCAGGCATCTGGAGATCATATGATCTATCACACCATCTGTATAAGAATCATGGAATCGAAATGGAGGGTCAGCAGTTTGAGGCGACACTAATTCCGATACATATGGGAGATTTCGATGTAATTCTGGGTATAGACTAGTTGTTACATAACCATGCTCAGATAGATTGTCGGAGGAAGTGAGTGGGGATCTAGAATCCGGGACGGGAGGAGGTTACCTATTAGTGTAACAGTAACCTGAGAAGGCTTCGTAGAATATTTATTTGATGGCAGCACAGGCCTTCTGAGCGTTGAGAGAAGAAATGTGGGTTTCTTGGTGTATGCTCTTGATACAGACTCCGAGGCACTGACACTCGACAGCATTCCAATGGTTCGAGAGTTGCTAGATGAATTTCTGGACGATTTGCCAGGCTTGCCACAAGATCAGGAGATTGAGTTCGAAATTAATGTGGTGCCTGGAACAGAGCTGATCTCTAAAGATCCATATCAGATGGCTCCAGCTAAGCTAAAGGAGCTGAAGGTACAACTGTAGAAGCTGATAGATAAAAAGTTTATACGTCCCAGCGTATCACCGTGTGGAGCACCGGTGCTATTTGTAAAGAAGAAGAACGGCATCATACGGCTATGTATCGACTACAAGGAGTTGAACAAGATCACTATCAAGAATATCCCTTGCCTCGGATCGACGATCTATTCAATCAGCTTAGGGGAGCTACTATATTCAGTAAAATTGATCTTCGCTCCAGTTATCACCAGTTGAAGATCCAGGCAGATGATGTTCCGAAGACTGCCTCTCGAACCTGCTATGGCCATTATTAGTTTTTGGTGATGCCATTCGGGTTGACTAATGCCCCAGCCGCATTCATGGATCTCATGAATACTGTTTTCTGCGAGCAACTGGATAAGTTTGTCATGGTCTTCGTCGATGACATCCTGGTTTATTCACCGGACCAAGATACTCACGCCGAGCACTTACGTGTTGTTCTGAGCATATTGCAAGAAAAGTGATTGTACGCCAAGTTAAGCAAGTGCAATTTCTGTTATGGAGTGTTGCTTTCTTGCGGCATGTTGTTTCGGAGGCTGGCATAGCAATTGATCCTAAGAAGATCGAGGCGATTACAGACTGGCCGCGACTAATGAACATCACCGAGGTTCGAAGTTTTTTGGAGCTAGCAGGCTATTATCAAAAATTCTTCGAGGGGTTCTCCAGGATAGTAGTACCACTGACCAGACTAACATAGAAGAAGAAAAAATTTGAATGGACTGCTGACTACGAGAGGAGCTTTACCGAGCTCAAGCGGAGATTGACATTAGCCCTAGTCTTGGCTCAAGCAGTTGCAGGCGAGAATTACGTTGTTTACAGCGACGCGTCCAGATACAGTTTAGTTTGCATTCTGATGCAGAAAGACGAGTTATTACGTACGCTTCCAAACAGCTTAAGCTGTATGAGCAGAATTACCCAGTGCACGATGTGGAGTTGGTTGCCGTAGTGTTTGCGATGAAGATCTGGATGCATTATCTGTATGGGGAATAGTGCGAAGTGTATACTGATCATAAGAGTTTGAAATACCTGTTCACTCAGAAGGAACTGAATATGAGGCAGCCCAGATGGCTAGAGCTGATCAAGGATTATGATCTAGCTATTCATTATCACCCAGGTAAGGCTAATAAAGTGGCAGATGCATTGAGCAAGAAATCTAGCCATGCGAGACAGACACCCCTGGAGCAAGAGATGGTCGAGTTCAAGTTAGACGTGGTCGAGTCTACAGCTAATATTCTGGCAGAGCTAGTGATTGCGCCGACATTGATTGACCGGATAAAGGATGCTCAGCGGAGAGATGCCGAGTTGTCAAGGACCGCAGACAGATTTAGGCAGGCACCGGTCAATGATTTTCAGCTGCACAGTAACGACAGTTTATGGTTCAGGGACCGACTATGTGTGCCCGACCATGACGAGATCCGTATGGAGATCCTGAAGGAGGCTCATAGTTCACGATTGTCTATGCACCCCCGGAGCCACTAAGATGTATCAGGATCTGAGACAACATTACTGGTGGAGTGGGATGAAGCGATAGATCACTGAGTATGTGGAGCTATGTTTAGTATGTCAGCAGGTGAAGGCAGAGCATCAGAGACCTGTCGAACTTCTACAGCCATTGGAGATTCCCGAGTGGAAGTGGGAGCATATCACTATAAACTTCGTCACTGGACTTCCAAAAACTCACGGCGACAGCGACACTAGTATGGGTGATTGTGGACAGACTTACTAAATCATCGCATTTCTTACCCATGTCGATTCAGACGTCGATGGAGAGACTGGTGTAGATGTATATGGATAATGTCATGAGCCTGCATGGAGTTCCGGTGAGTATACAAAGATCTGCATTTCACCTCTAGGTTCTGGATTGCCTTTCAGCATGCTATGGATACAAAGATTTGGATGAGTACCGCATCCACCCACAGATCAATGGGTAGACCGAGAGGACTACACAGACGCTGGAGGACATGTTGTGTGCCCGTCTGCTGGACTTCTGTGGTAGCTAGGATAGATCGGTGAAGTTGATGGAGTTTTCGTATAACAATAGCTACCACAACTCGATCGAGATGGCGCCATTCGAGGTGTTGTATGGGCGGAAGTGCCAGTCACCACTATATTGGGATGAGGTTGGCGAAAGGGCGATTACCAGGCTAGAGTTAGTTGAGCAGACCAAGGATAAAGTTTTGTTGATACGCGAGAGGCTGAAGGCGCCAGGACCGCAGTAAGGGCTGGGCGGACTCGAGACGTCGACCTGTCCAGTTCGAGGTCGGCGAGGAGGTGTATCTGAGGATTTCAATGACGAAAGGGGTTATGCGCTTCGAAGTTAGAGGAAAGTTGTGTCCACGCTTCATCGGGCCATATGAGGTTTTAGAGAGGATTGGACCAGTAGCATAGCGATTAGCATTTCCACCATCACTGTCACAGATGCACGACGTGTTCCACGTGTCTCAGCTGTAGAGATATGTACATGACCCGAGTCATGTATTGAAGCATCAGCAGTTGGAGATCTGGGACGACGCTTCTTATGACGGCCAATGCATATTTTGGACTAGAAGGAGCAGGGTTTGCAGAGTAAGTAGATTCCGTTTGTGTAGGTTTAGTAGAGCAATAACACCAAACGGGAAGCTACTTGGGAGCCAGAGCGGCAGATGAGGGAGCAATACCCACAGCTTTTCGACTGAGGTACGTAAGTTTCGAGGCCAAAACTTTTTATAAGGGGGGAATGTTACACCCGACTCCCGCTACGTGCGTAGAATGGAATTCATCGTAATGTTGTAGCTTGGTATAATACGTGAATGTTGTAGAGAAAAAGGGGTTTGAGTGATTTCAAAATATATGATTTAAATGTCCATAAAAACGTGCATGACATAAATGTGCATGATATATTGCATATAACTTGCCTTATATAGTTCATATATAATGTTGCCGTACTAACGAGTCATGAAGCGTTAAAGCTTACATCAAATGGCAAACATTTGTTGTGTTTATACTACTTTCAGGTGACACCATTAATGAAGTAAACTAGTTCATTAAGTGAAGTACTTAGTTAACTAAACTAAGTAGTCCATTAAAGGAAGCAACATTTGGACAAGGCACAAAGGCAACAAGACTAAGAAAGAAAAGTCTCCTCCTCCTCTCATCATACATATATACACGCATATATATATATATATAAATATATATATTTTCAGATTTTTTGAAAAAGGCACATACACATGTATTCCAACGTACTACCGACACGTTATATATTTTACGTACGTACGTTAACGTCACACCACCATACTTAACTCATATTTATGAGTACATTCAGGTCTTATATCATATGATATAAGTCATGGTGATGACAAACTAAATACGACATGTTAAAAGGTTCTAAACCAAAAATTGTCGTATCGGGCGAATACCGAAACTTCGCCAACTGTCACGTACTTGCAATAAATAGATGGTGTTGTATCCCGATGAAACGTCATAATGTACTTGAAGACTCGTATGAGTAAATTAATAAGTGGTATCCTTCAAGTGCCTTTTACTAAGTTTCCTTAGTGATTCTTTTATTTAGGATGATAAGCAAATGATATAATCAATTCAAGCGTGAGTTATGGACTATATGAAGTGGCCAATTCACTCCCAAAGGCTCAAGAAAATTCGGCCATAAGGCATAAAAAGGGGCCTAAAAGGGGTTTTCCCAAATTATATGAGAGTTTAATCTTAAGGGCCTCCCTAAAATAAGTCCAAATGAAAATTAAGGAGTTGTAAGTAGTGGGCAATTCTTTCCCCAATTCTTGGAAAAATTCGGCCCTAGCCCAAGGAGAAATTAAGAATTTCCTAATTTTATTTTAAAACAAGAAAAGGGAAAATTATCAATTAATTAGGGGACAATTATCCACATAACTCTTCATAGAAGAAAAATTAAGCATGGTAAAATCCCCATCAAAGGCCTTTAAACCGCCGGCCTCCCCCTTCATGGGTAACCAAGGATCAATTCAAATTTTACCATAGTTACTCTATATTAACTACAAGGTTAAAATAACTCAAGTTAACCCATAAAGTAACTCTAGTTGGATAAAGTAACCTAGGTTAGCCATAAAGTAACTATAGTTGCCATAAAGTAACTATAGTTGACATAAAGTAACTATAGTTGACTAAAGTAACCTTGGTTGGGTAAAAGTAACCAAGATTAACTAATTCTTATTAGCCTAACTAAGCTAAGGAAATCCCCTTCCCCTACTAAACCAACAGTTGCACTCCTTAACCAAGGGGAAGAAAACTCTCTTCAAAGAAACTCTAGACTCTCAAGAAGTCACAATGGAGCAAAGAGACTTCCCCATTTCTCCATTGTAATATACGGCTAGTGAAGAGGTCCAAAAACCATTTTCAAGCTCCAAGAATTCATCTAGGTAAGTACATGCTAAGCATCCTAAGTGAATTCCATGTTTCAAAGAATGAAACTCACATTGGTATCCCTCTTGTCTTGCCAAAAACGTGACCCTCAAATGGTCACTAGGAGAAGGTTTTGCAAGATACCAAGGGAAGCTAATTTCTTGAAGGGTGGGTTCATTTCTAGCTCCATTCAGGTTTCATTTTGGTAAGAGAATCATAGCCTTACTTTAGTTGTGTTTCCACTTAAGATAATAGCTAATGTTCCTTCTATTTCTTCTTCCAAAACGTGGGCAATATGTGAAGTTGGAGGAAGACTTCACTCCATTTCAACCAAGGCTCATGCTAAGGAAAAGCTCTAAGGTTCAAAGAGGCAAGTATACTCTAGCCAATCTTGCCTTATTTGTGAAGTGCATGCTTGAATGGCTAGTCATTATTAGGCTATGAGTCTTAGTTAAAGATGCTAAGTACAAGACATGAAAACTAGATGCTATAAGAAAAGTGATGGTATGAACAAATGATAGTTGTATGAATGTGTGTGACTATTTTGATATGACTCTTAAACATATTATTTATGGTTCAAAGCATATTATGAGGCTTGGAAATATTATGTTGAAGTAAGTATTTAATGGATATTTAGTCGTTTTAAGGAATGAGGTTGATTGGAATTGCTTGAACCATAAAAGTGAAGAAGTGCTGGAACTACTGGAGCTGGACAGATTTGTGTAGCTAATTGTGTGACCTGAAAACGAACCTTAGGAGTGTTCAAATTGGCTAATTTTTGTTATGATGTTAACCTTATATGTTTATGAAATGTGTGAGTTAAAATTTCAATAAAATGAGTTGTGGTGTGTCCTTAATGAAATTTTTAGTAAGAGTTGGTAAAACAGAAGTACTGGAGCAGGACAGTTTTATGTGACATGTTTAACGACCTGGAAAGGAACCTTAGGAAGGTCCAAATTGACTAATTTTTGGTATGATGATAGCCGTATAGGTCTAATAAATGTGTGAGTTGGAATTTTGGTAAAAGATTATGGGAATTGACCAGAGTATAATTTTTAGTAGGAGCTGCTCAGACAGAAGTACTGGAGCTGAACAGTTTTATGTGGTATGTTGTACTCCCTGAAAATGGACCTTAGGAATATTCAAATTGGCCAATATTTGGTATGCTAATATCCCTATGTGTTTATGAAATGTGTGAGTTGGAATTTTGTTAAAAGAAGTTACGGATTATTTTTAGCAGAAGTTTTGGTAAAACTGGTCAAACAGAGTTGCTGGAACAGGACAGTTTTGAGTGGTAAGTTGTGTGGCTCGAAAGGGCACCTTAGGAATGTGCAAATGAGCTGATTTTTGGTATGATGACAGTTTGACGTATGTATGACATTTGTGAGTAGGAATTTTAGTAAAAAGAGTTGTGGTTTGGCCACAATGAATTTCGTGGAAAAACTGGTCATCCCAGATTCAGCATGTACCTAGCTGGGAGAAAGTAATTAGTTGACCCCCTTAAACTTATTGGAATGCGTTGGAATTTTTATGGTAATTACCTAAGGAATATATGTACATGTTCATGTAAATAAACCAGCATAAAACCTCTATTTTGATGATTAACAATTGAGTTGAAGTTAGCTGTACAAAACTGGAAAACAGGACAGTTTTATGTCTTAAGTTGCAACGATTTGCTCTAGCTCATTTAAGCTTGAACGTGATGTTTGGCCTTATGAATATCGTTCCTTGGTGATTTAGCTATGTTCTTCAGGTGATGGATTAAAATGAATAAGGTTATGAATATCGATTTGTTATGTTATTTAAGTAACGATCTTGCTTTAGTTATGACTTTGACGCATTAAGTGTTGATCACTAACGGGTATTGGATGGAGGTCAGGTATGCTTCTAAACCGAATTTTGGGGGTTCGGTTCTTGTATGTACTTTCCATTTAATGCATGATTGTTTATGGTATACTTGCTGGTGAATTTGTCACTCACCCCCTATTTTTCCTCCCAGAGGCTACAGGGAATAAAGTAGAGTGGATTGAGGATGAACCTAGGGTCCCCTACCCGTGAGCGCAGCGAGGAATGGACGGATTTAGGAGACCTGACTGGCCAGCTATGACTGATGACTGATGATGTATTTGGGATGGAAAAACATTTGTTTTTGTGACTTTCGATACTTTTGATCCGAGATGTAAGCTATGAATGGTCGTGTGGATGTTTTTAATTTGAAGTTTTAAGTTCTACCACGGTTTTGCTTACTTATTTACGTGTAAGAGCGAAAATCCATGCATTATATCATGGATCATAACACGTATGGAACGACGCCTAGTACTCTCCTTAGTGAAGTACGGCGGGTGCACCGACTTCGGCTGGGCCGGGGTGCGGGGCGCCACAGATGGCCAGCCCCTACACCTCAAAAATCTTTATAATTTTCGTGGGTATGATGATAATTCCAGCCATAAAATCATTCCATGTTGGCACACACAAATCATCCCACATTAAGGCCAAATTGTGGAGATTCCAATTTCAATTTTGTCACATGTAAATGGCGCCACTTAAGACCAGCCAAGTGCTGAATATTGAAGTTTATATTATGTATATTATGTGTAACATAATATATATAACATGTGCAAAAAGTTGGAATTTAATTAGAGAAAAAATCGGGTAATCGATAAACATCGAAAATTCGGTTTTCTACGTACACAACACATGGAACGTGTTTGGCACATCATACGACACGTATCTAGACACTTTTTTACATATTTCATACATCTCAAAGTGTTCTAGAAAATTAAATTAAGGGCTGATTGGAATATACCATGTGTGTATTATTAAATGTGCACTATTTTACAAAGTTTGCAAAAATAAAATTCAACACATGTATATACATATCATACACGCCTATTCCAGCTGAAATGGAGCATATGTGGAGCCTTGTTAGCATATTGATTGGTCAAGAATCAATCATACAATGTTGGTGATTTAAAGAAAGAAGCTACAAAAGGTAATGTTTCAAATTTTATTTCATTTGAAACACATGCTGAAAATTTCAGCATGTGTATTAAGAGCTGGCCGACTTTCACCATTGATGAGTCTATATTTTGTGTCTTGAAACATGGAATTAAATGGAAGACAAATTGGAATTTATTTGAATAAGATATGAAAGTAAAATTGTGATATCTTGAATATCACACATGCTGAAAAATTTCAGCATGTGTATGAATGTATCTTGGCCGAAATATTGGTCTTTTTGGTGTCTAATTTCTATTCCATAAATGATGAGATTATTGTCTACTAATTGGTGATTTATTTCTAAGAGAAAAATCAAAGAAAATTTGGAAATAATTTGAATAAAAGCACTATGTATCACATGCTGAATTTCAGCATGTCAAGTCTCATTCATGGCCGATTTTTTACTCATTTTTGTGAAGAAATTATCTTGCTTAATTTATGTGATGATCTTGGAAGTTATGGTAGTTGTTTTATGATGATTTTGCACATGTTTTTAGTGGAATTCTCAGATTTTCCTAGTCATCAAATGATGACAACATTCAACCAATCAATGAGTGCCAATTAAGCAAAAGTTAAATGATCATCCAATGAGGAGGTGCCAAGTAAGCAAGATCATGTGACAATGATGCCACACATTCTCCCAAGGACTTAGAAGATAATTTTCAAGAAGAGAGGGACATCAAGGGGGACGGCCAAGGTGCTTAAAAAGAAAAAGAAGAAGAGCAAAACAAAGACAAGAACAAGCATTACAATCTTGAAGCATCAAAAACGTTCTAGCTTTCTACACTCTCTTTGTTTCTTCATCCTAAAAGCCTATTGTACTTACATTCATATTCTTGAATAGGCTTATCTTAGACCACCACACATTCTTTATCTTTGTTAAAGATTGATCAAGGTGTGATCAATCTTCAATCTTGCAAGGTGGTGGTGTTCGTGCGTATTGTATTCATCATACAAGGTTTGTAAAGGGTTGGAGTTGGTGTGTAACTCCATCAACCCTGTGGTAAGGTGTATTTGTGTTGTGTGATTAGTGTGAACAGAGGAAGGTGTTCCTCGAAGACTGGAGTAGGTTGTTTATAACCGAACCAGTATAAAATTCTTGGTGTCATTTACTTTCAGCACTTATATTCTGTTTCAGCACTGTTTATCCTTTTAGATTACATTCGTAAAAATAGTAAACGTTTTTCAAAAATTACGAAACTTTCCAGAATAATAGCCACACGTATTAAAGTTAATTTGGCACAAGTTTCAACCCTTTTGGATAAGTATAAGTCAATCAAACGTCCAAAGTTCTGAGACTAGTGCAGTCTGATTTTCAGGCTTGCAAAGGTTGAGACTTTGAGTGTATTTGACTAACTTCCTGAAAGAATTTTTCGAAACTGTTTCAACCCATTTAAATATAAAATATAAGGGGTTAATGGTTAAAATTTCAGAGCATTTGGAGTTGCGTACAAATCGAAATAAATTTTTCAAAACAGTCTACCGTTTCTGGCAGATTCACGCAATCTGACCACCAACGATTTTTGAAGGGGTTAAAGGTTGAATTTAAATCTGAAAGTTTTAGGAGACGCTCATAACATCTGGGGCTAAGTTCTCTCAAAATTTCAGAATTTTTGAAGACCTACAACCTAGTTTTAAGAACGTTTTAAAACTAGTCCTGAAAACCGAATCTGTTTTCAGAAGTTGAGTTCTCGAGTCAAAACAATTTTTAAAACCACACTTTCCACACCAACTATTCAACCCCCATTCTAGTGGTGCCTTGCAGATCCTACAAGTGGTATCAGAGCGCAGGAACACTCACTTCAAAGGATCCAACGATTCAGTGAGATGGCAACCACAAATCTCAAAACCGAGCAAGAAGGTATGTCGAGCCAAAGGCCTCCTCTTTTTGACGGTGAGTCGCTCATTCAATGGAAACTAAGAATGAAGCTTTTTCTTATGGCAATAGATATTGATCTTTGGTCGATTATAGAAGATGGTCTTTTTGTTCCATCTAAGTTATCCACCGTAGACGGAGTCACGCTAGAAGTTGTTAAACCTAGACAAGAATATACGAGTGAGGATAAAAAGAGACTTAGCATGAACGCTAGGGCTATGCAATTACTTTTAAATGGATTAAGTAAGAGTGAGTCTAGTTATGTCTCAAACTGTTCTAGTGCACAAGAAATGTGGAGAATACTCGAAATGAAACAGAAGGCAATAGTCAAGTAAAAGAGTCCAAGATAAACATCTTATGTCCACACTTGAGTCATTTAAATTATTGCCTAATGAATCTATTGTTGATATGGATCTTCGTTTGGCTAACATCTACAATTCTCTAGAGTCTCTTGGTAAAGCCTTTACCATGCAGGAAAAGGTACAGAAAGTCTTACGAAGCCTTCCATCCGAGTGGGACCCTAAAGTAACCGCAATAGAGGAAAGCAAAGAAACGAACTCAATAAAGATGGAAGAGTTAATTGGATCACTTAAGGTTTATGAGAATAAACTCACCATACGGAAATCGGAATCATCTAAACAAGGTAAAGCTATTGCTTTTAAATCAAATGAATACGTCTCTACTTCTTCCGATCACGTAGATGATAGTGATTCTGAATCGGATAACGATGACTTAATTCTATTGGCTAAAGGTTTAAGAAAATTTATGAGAAAGTCATTTAGAAACAAAAATAAGGGCACTTCGACTAAAAGAAATAAGAACAAGACAAATGATAAGGATGTTAAATGTTATGAATGCGGCAAACTTGGACATTTATCATATGACTGCCCTAATAAGGAAAAGCAAACAAATAAATACCCTGACAAGGAACGGAACAAGAGTAGACTCATCTTAGAACCCAAGCAAAGGAAACGTGCTCTCAAAGCCTCCACTTGGAGTGATACATCGGATTCCGAGACTGAAACCGAAGAGGAGACTGCACAAGTATGCTTTGTCTCCAAAGCATCTAATGAGGTATCATCTGATTCTGATTCTAATTTTGAGCCTTCTTATGATGATCTTTTTAGTCAGTACTTAGAACTGCATAAATTCACTAAGACTCTCGCTAAAGAAAAGAAGCGATTAATTGAAGACAAGAAGATGTTAGAATTTTCTAACGAAAATCTTGTCGCTCAATTGAACGATTCTAAAGAAGAGTCATCATGCATAATCAATGCATTAAAGACAGAGATTTCATCATTGACCACTCAAAATAATGAAATGAAATCCGAGATTTCAAGTTTGAAATCAAGGAATACAGACTTAGAAAAATGATGAAACAGTTTGATACGGGATCTAACATGCTGCATCGTATTACCTTATCACAAAAGCATGATAGTGATAAAACTGGTTTGGGATACGTTAAGACAAATGAAGTATCCAAACCAACTAAGTTCGTTGTGTCTAAGAAAGTAGACACCCGAAAGCCAAAAACGGCGTCTAAGATGACGCAAAGACCTCTCCCTTCCTCACGCCCCACCTCTTCCTCATATCATGCGAAATACAATTTTGTGCCATATAGATATGAGAAGAAACAAGTAATGCATACACGTCATCCATTTCATTCATCTAGATTACGCACTACGCACACAAACACAAGGACATATCAAAAAACGTCCTACATACAATGAGTATAAAGGAGTTCTTGGCTAAAGGCCCAAAGTGCATTCACCACATGTTTATTATATTGCACCTTCATCTACATTCTTGCCATTTGCTAGACCGAGAAGGATCACCCAAGTATGGGTACCGAAAAGAACTTTTACCAAAAGGTGATTAACTAACTCGCAAGGACTCAAAGTTAAAAGGGTACCTAAATCATTTTTGCATATTGCAGGGAGCCCACACATCAAAAGATACATCTATAAAGTGGTTCCTTGACAGTGGCTGCTCGAGGCACATGACAGGTGACCCGAGCTTGTTCACAAAATTAAAGAAGGTCACAAAAGGCGGATCCGTGACCTTTGGAGACAACAACGAAGGCAAGATCATCGGAAAAGGTACAATCGGAAACCCAAGCACTCTTCAAATCTCCAACGTCTTTTTGGTAAGCAACTTATCATATAATCTTCTTAGCATTTCGCAATTTATTGACAATGGTTTTGATGTGTGTTTCACTCACCCTTATTGAAATATAATAAATAAAAATAGAGAAACTGTTTTAAAAGAAAAACGAGAATGAAATATTTTTACGCTTTCTATGGATGATATGTTAGACGCTAAAGTTAAATGTTTTATGTCAAACGAACCCAATGTAAATTTGTGGCATAGACGTTTAGGACACATTGGCATTTCCACACTAGAAAAACTCCAACAAAAGAACCTAGTACGAGGATTGCCTACACTTGATTTAGACAACTTTCAGTTGTGTGAATCTTGCATAAAAGGCAAACAAACACGCGAGTCACTTAAGCCTAAGAATGAAATAAGCACGACTAGAGTCTTAGAACTATTACACATTGATTTGTTTGGTCCTAGTCGCACTATAAGCCTTGGTGGGCGTCACTATGCATGCGTGATTGTTGATGATTTTTCTCGTTATACTTGGACTTTATTTCTTGCACATAAGGATGATAGTGCCATTGAGATTGCGAAATTAATCAAACAACTTGAAAATCAATACGGTGTCAATGTGAAAAAGATAAGAAGCGATAGAGGCGGTGAATTTAAAAACAAGGATATGATTTCATTTTGCGAAGAAAAAGGAATCAAGCATGAGTTTTCGCCACCTAGAACTCCACAATTAAATGGAGTAGTAGAAAGAAAGAATCGAACACTACAAGAAATCGCTAGGACCATGTTATGCGAAAATAAATTGCCTAGATTTATGTGGGCGGAAGCCGTAAATTGTGCATGCTACATAGTAAATCTCTTATCCATTAGAAAGAAAATAAACAAGACGCCTTATGAGATATTAAATGATCGCATGCCTAAGATTGACTATTTTCGTGTGTTTGGATGCAAATGTTTTGTTTTGAATACAAAAGATAATTTAGATAAATTTGAATCTAAATCAATTGAATGCATCTTTGTTGGATATTCTATAAATTCAAAATCATATAGATGTTATGATCCTCTCACCAGACAAATCATAGAATCTATTCATGTGAAGTTTAATGAATTTGGTGAGGTTGATAAAGATAAAGAATATGATGATGACTTTGAATTGAAACCCGTGTTGAATGAAGATGATGGTACGTTTGATATGCATGATATGCATGATACACTAGAAATGCATGATCACTTAGAGATGCATGATAACATAGAAAATAATCAACCAAGATGGCATAGAGATCACCCATATGATCTCATAATAGGCGACATCACTCACGGTGTGCGACCACGTAGAAGAATAAATTCAGATGAAATAAATCAATTTCATGCTATGATTCCGAAATTGAACCCAAAAATGTGCATGATGCTTTGAGTGATTCTTCTTGGATTGATGCTATGCATGATGAGCTTAATCAATTTGTTAGAAATGATGTATGGGATTTAGTGCCACGACCACAAGATAAGACCATAATAAGCACAAAGTGGGTGTTTAGAAATAAAATAAATAAAGAAGGAAAGGTCGTTAGAAATAAAGCTAGACTTGTAGCACAAGACTATAATCAAGAAGAAGGAATTGACTATGATGAAACATTTGCACCCGTAGCACGTTTAGAAGCTATACGACTTTTACTTGCCAATGCTTGCATGAAAGATTTCAAATTGTATCAAATGGACATAAAAAGTGCATTCCTAAATGGATTCATACAAGAAGAGTTATACGTGAAGCAACCACCCGGTTTTGAAGATTTGAAACATCCCGATCACGTGTACAAGCTAAAGAAGGCACTATACGGACTAAAGCAAGCACCTAGAGCATGGTATGATCGTTTTGCTACTTTCCTTTTAGAAAATAGTCTTAAACGAGATACTATAGATAGTACATTATTTTTGAAACAAGATAAATCGGATTTACTTATTATTCAAATCTACGTTGATGACATTATTTTCGGTTCTACCTCACATAAACTTGTTGAAGATTTTGAAAATTGCATGAAATACGAATTTGAAATGTCTATGGTTGGTGAACTTAACTATTTTCTTGGCTTGCAGATTAAGCAAACGAGTAAAGGCATTCACATAATTCAAGCTAAATATGTAAATGACATGATTAAAAAGTTCAACTTTGAAAATTTGAAACCATCCCCCACCCCTATGAGTGTCACTACTAAATTGGATAAAGATGAACATGGTAAAGATTTTGATAATGCCTTATATAGATCTATGATTGGTTCTTTGCTATATCTTACTGCTAGTAGGCCTGATATCATATTCAGTGTATGCATGTGTGCACGTTTTCAAAGTCAACCTAAGGTGTCTCACTATAATGCGGTAAAAAGAATATTCCGCTATATTCAGCACACACCCACCTTAGGAATTTGGTACGACAAAGATTCAAAATTTAATTTACATGCTTATACTGATGCAGATTACGGTGGCTGTAAAATAGATAGGAAGAGCACGAGTGGCACTTGCCAATTTATAGGAAACTCACTCATTTCATGGTTTTCTAAAAAGCAAGCAAGAGTTGCTTTGTCCACTACTGAGGCTGAGTACATGGCACTTAGCCTTTGCCGCACACAGTTGTTATGGATAAAACAACAACTCTCGGACTTTGGAATTACCGTAAATAAAATTCCTATATACTGTGATAGTATGAGTGCAATTAACCTGTCTAAAAACCCGGTGTTACACTCTAAGGCCAAACATATAGAAGTACGCTACCATTTTCTTCGTGATCACGTAAATAATGGTAATATTGCCATAGATCACGTACGCACAGAGGCACAAGTAGCGGATATTTTCACTAAAGCCTTAAATCAAGCCACATACGAATCTCTTCGTTCTAAATTAGGCATGATTTCTGCTGATATGATTTGATTTGATTCTCTTTCCTTATTTACAGGCATCTTTTGATTTACTTTCCAAAATAAAGGGGGAGAGAAAGCGTGATTTAAGGGGGAGAGAGATACTGATTGCATACTGATTGCATAAATCAAGGGGGAACGGTTTTGAAATTTAAAATTCAAATTTTGAATTTATGAATGATTGAAGGGGGAGCGATAGGATTTAAATCATGAGTATAGGTTATTTTGAAAACCATCAAAAGGGGGAGATTGTAGAGAAAAAGGGGTTTGAGTGATTTCAAAATATATGATTTAAATGTGCATAAAAACGTGCATGACATAAATGTGCATGATATATTGCATATAACTTGCCTTATATAGTTCATATATAATGTTGCCGTACTAACGAGCCATGAAGCGTTAAAGCTTACATCAAATGGCAAACATTTTTTGTGTTTATACTACTTTCAGGTGCCACCCTTAATGAACTAAACTAGTTCATCAAGTGAAGTACTTAGTTAATTAAACTAAGTAGTTCATTAAAGCAAGCAACATTTGGACAAGGCACAAAGGCAACAAGACTAAGAAAGGAAAGTCTCCTCCTCCTCTCATCATACATATATACACGCATATATATATATATATATATATATATATATATATATATTCAATATGGACGCAGGGGTGATTATCGGCCACGTTTGCCGGATTCGCCAATTTGGAAACTTATTTGCCGCATTAATCATATTTGTGTCGCGTACACAGCAGGGATGGATCGCTTTCTCACGTGGCAACCCTCGGCCTCGGGGGAGTTCACTTTAAAATCCGCTTACAATATATGTCGTTCAGCTAGACCTACATTACACACAGCTAAATTTATTTGGTTCAAATATCATTCGCCAGCCATCAGACTTTTACTCTGGCGTTTGTTTCATGCAGCATTACCATTTGAAGACTATATAGCACGCTATTTGACAGCGCGCCCTACACAATGCCCGTTTTGCAAGCGACATTCCTCCTCCGTTGATCATGTATTTTTGTATTGTCCCACAATACAGCCCCTATGGATGTTCTTCGCAGCGGAATTGCAGGGGGTCTCTCCAACTACTCTATCCCTTCGACAATATTTATTGGCATGGTGGTACAGGTCATCTGCGTCTTCCATTGAGGGGGTGCTAAAAATTGTTGTCCCTGGCATTTTAGTGAATAATATATGGTGTTGTTATGCAAATATGGTGTATGGTGATCAGGCATACTTTTCTTTATCTGCACTTCAATATACAACTCATTCTGATATTCATATGTGGGTTCATACAATACAAGGCACAAAACTTGCAGCCGCCCCTGCGCCTTCCTTATCATGGCTTCCAAAGATGCGCGCCCCGCGTCTACAAGTGATTAAATGGCTTACCCCTCCATCGGGACGATTTAAGCTCAATGTTGATGCAGTGGTTGGGCGCAGCAACGCTGCAGGGGGTATCATTTTACGTAACTCTTGTGGCGAATGTGTCCGAGCCGTCGCATTCCGCCTTCCTTCGTGCCCTCCGTTGCAAGCTGAAATTCAGACGGCTTTGTTTGGATTGCTATATTTCCTGCCATTATATAGGTCCCTGATTATAGAGACGGACTGTGCGCAGCTACTGCAACGTCTACGTCAACAGCAACCCGTGTTTGGAAACTTCCATCTTACATTACTACAGCTGCTGATCACACGCCATAATTTGGAAATTCAGCACGTATTCAGAGAGGCAAATATGCCAGCACATTACTTAGCTCAGCATGCAATGTTGTCACCGGGCACATCCTTCTTCACATCTTCCAGCCTTCCATCAATGGTTCAGGCTGCAGTCTCATTGGACCTCACCTCAGCGACTTTGCGTAGGCGATAACATAATGTCTTCCAAATGGATTGGCACACTCGCATTTTCTCTGCCTGTGCTCGTAAGAGTGCAGGCAGGCAGGGTATGTTGCCTGTTTGCTTTAAATTATTTATCATAGGCATTCGAATGGCTTACACACATATTGTTTTCCCATGTACATGGCTTACATCTAATGACGACGCTCGATCCATTTTGGTACATGTTGCGGCCAGTGATACCACGGAAACTCAATTTGATTGGCACTGGTGTATTGTTGCTGCCTGTGCTTTTCTATGTGCAGGCAGCCTTGGTGAGCTCCACAAATTATCGATCTATTTGATGTTGGTTTGGCTTGGCATATGTGATGTATCTTTTGATTTTGCTGCTGCATGTGTTTTTGCGTGGCTTCAATTTTGGATGCTTGCTTTTCTCTGGAGCTTCGATCTGGCTGGGTACTCATTTCGCGCAACAATTTCTAACTTGAGGCTCCCGAATATGGTGCGCTGGCGTCAGTATTGGCTGCTTCCGATTGTCTCTTGCAGGGACTGGTGTTTTCTGACATATCCTGCCTGTTTCCTCGGGAATACAGGCAAGCTCGGTATGTCTATTTCTTTAATGGCCTGTATTTCATACTTTATTCTCCTGTATCATAACGACTGTTTGGCTCCTGCTCTTTCATGTTTTGGATTCTACCCGGCGGCTGATGGCTTTTCCTCCTTGGCGGCTTTAATGAGCATTGACAAACCCATATCTGGTTTTTACATGAATCGACTACTGGAGGTGACACTACTGGGTCACAATTTTGATCATCTCGAGGAATCTCAATATTTGTACTCAGATTTCGATTCTACGCATTTCGATGATAGTCATATAAATATGTACGCTTTTTCCTTCGCTAGGGTTTTATCCACAAGGGTGGTTTTTCCTAGCAAGGTTTTAATGCGGCATATCGTATATGACTGGAGATCTGTAATTCTTAGTTCGTTATTTCATTTATTTGCCTACTCTGAATTTCTGTAATATGGTTTTCCTCCGCCATAAGTGAGGCTTTATTTTAATAAAATAAATGTTTCATAAAAATATATATATATATATATATATATATATATATATATATATATATTCAGATTTTTTGAAAAAGGCACATACACATGTATTCCAACGTACTACCGACACGTTATATATTTTACGTACGTACGTTAACGTCACACCACCATACTTAACTCATATTTATGAGTACATTCAGGTCTTATATCATATGATATAAGTCATGGTGATGACAAACTAAATACGACACGTTAAAAGGTTCTAAACCAAAAATTATTGTATCGGGCGAATACCGAAACTTTGCCAACGTGTCACGTACTTGCCATAAATAGATGGCCAGCCCCTACACCTCAAAAAGCTTTAATATTTTCGTGGGTATGATGATAATTCCAGCCATAAAATCATTCTATGTTGGCACACACAAATCACCCCACATTAAGGCCAAATTGTGGAGATTCTAATTTCAATTTTGTCACATGTAAATGGCGTCACTTTAAGACCAGCCAAGTGCTGAATATTAAAGTCTATATTATGTATATTATGTGTAACATAATATATATATAACATGTGCAAAAAGTTGGAATTTAATTAGAGAAAAAATCGGGTAATCGATAAACATCGAAAATTCGGTTTTCTACGTACACAACACATGAAACGTGTTTGGCACATCATACGACACGTATCTAGACACATTTTACATATGTCATACATCTCAAAGTGTTCTAGAAAATTAAATTAAGGGCTGATTGGAATATACCATGTGTGTATTATTAAATGTGTACTATTTTACAAAGTTTGCAAAAATAAAATTCAGCACATGTATATACATATCATGCACGCCTATTCCAGCTGAAATGGAGCATATGTGGAGCTTGTTGGCATATTTATTGGTCAAGAATCAATCATACAATGTTGGTGATTTAAAGAAAGAAGCTACAAAAGGTAATGTTTCAAATTTTATCTCATTTGAAACACATGCTAAAAATTTCAGCATGTGTATTAAGAGCTGGCCGATTTTCACCATTGATGAGCCTATATTTTGTGTCTTGAAACATGGAATTAAATGGAAGACAAATTGGAATTTATTTGAATAAGATATGAAAGTAAAATTGTGATATCTTGAATATCACACATGCTAAAAAATTTCAGCATGTGTATGAATGTATCTTGGCCGAAATATTGGTCTTGTTGGTGTCTAATTTCTATTCCATAAATGATGAGATTATTGTCTACTAATTGGTGATTTATTTCTAAGATAAAAATCAAAGAAAATTTTGAAATAATTTGAATAAAAGCACTATGTATCACATGCTGAAATTTCAGCATGTCAAGTCTCATTCATGGCCGATTTTTTACTCATTTTTGTGAAGAAATTATCTTGCTTAATTTATGTGATGATCTTGGAAGTTATGGTAGTTATTTTATGATGATTTTGGCACATGTTTTTAGTGGAATTTTCAGATTTTCCTAGTCATCAAATGATGACAACATTCAACCAATCAATGAGTGCCAAGTAAGCAAAAGTTAAATGATCATCCAATGAGGAGGTGCCAAGTAAGCAAGATCATGTCACAATGATGCCACACATTCTCCCAATGACTTAGAAGATAATTTTCAAGAAGAGAGAGACATCGAGGGGGACGGCCAAGTTTCTTAAAAAGAAAAAGAAGAAGAGCAAAACAAAGACAAGAACAAGCATTACAATCTTGAAGCATCAAAAACGTTCTAGCCTTCTACATTCTCTTTCTTTCTTCTTCCTAAAAGCCTATTGTACTTACATTCATATTCTTGAATAGGCTTATCTTAGACCACCACACATTCTTTATCTTTGTAAAAGATTCATCAAGGTGTGATCAATCTTCAATCTTGCAAGGTGGTGGTGTTCGTGCGTATTGTATTCATCATACAAGGTTTGTAAAGGGTTGGAGTTGGTGTGTAACTCCATCAACCCTGTGGTAAGGTGTATTTGTGTTGTGTGATTGGTGTGAACCGAGGAAGGTGTTCCTTGAAGAGTGGAGTAGGTTGTATATAACCGAACTAGTATAAAATTCTTGGTGTCATTTACTTTCAGTACTTATATTCTGTTTCAACACTGTTTATCCTTTTTTATTACGTTTGTGAAAATAGTAAATGTTTTTCAAAAATTACAAAACTTTCCAGAATAATAGCCACATGTCTTAAGGTTAATGTGGCATAAGTTTCAACCCTTTTGGATAAGTATAAGTCAATCAAACGTCCAAAGTTCTGAGACTAGTGCAGTCTGATTTTCAGGCTTGCAAAGGTTGAGACTTTGAGTGTATTTGACTAACTTCCCGAAAGCATTTTTCAAAACTGTTTCAATGCATTTAAATATAACATATAAGGGGTTAGTGGTTAAAATTTCAGAGCATTTAGAGTTATGTACAAATAGGAATAAACTTTTCAAAATAGTCTACCGTTTTTGGCAGATTCGCGCAATCTGACCACCAAAAATATTTGAAGGGGTTAAAGGTTGAATTTAAATCTGAAATTTTTAGAAGACACTCATAACATCTGAGGCTAAGTTCTCTCAAAATTTCAGAATTTTTGAAGACCTACAACCTAGTTTTAAAAACGTTTTAAAACTGGTCCTGAAAACAGAATCTGTTTTCAGAAGTTGAGTTCTTGAGTCAAAACAATTTTAAAAACCACACTTTCCGCACCAACTATTCAACCCCCTTCCCATCTAGTGGTGCCTTACAGATCCTAAAAATGTGTATGTGTGTCTTAAATAAAAATTTTAGAACTACTAAAATAATCAACAAGGAGTAAGACTAATTAAATTATACATATAAAGAAATGATACAAATTTTAATTAGGATTTAAATAAAGAAAAAAAGAAAATACCACAGAAGGTTAAAATTGTTAAAAAAAACCCCACTTGCACCCACCCCATCCGGCCACCCCTCTCCCTTTTTTCCCAAATTCTTCCATTTTTCCCCTTTTTATTTTCTCATCCACTCACCTCTTCAACCAAGGAAGGCAATCATCACTCCTTCACCAGCCTTAGCAATTTCGGCCATAAGAAGGAATGGGGCAAGTCTCCATTACATTTCATATTTTCTCCTCTCAAATTCACTCCAAATCTCCACTCTCCAAATATTCTTCCCATTCTCCCTCTCTCACTTCAAGCACATCACCTCCAACTTCTACACCATCAGTGAGTCACCCACCAAGAAGGAAGCAAATCTCTTCCGTCTTCAAGTGAAGATTCAAGCCACTAAGCCTAAGTACCATCCAGGTAAAGCACCCTTTTGTTCTTCCTACACATATTCCTATCATCTATCTCTTCAAAAGCTTCACCACCTTTTCCATTTTAGGCCACAACCCGTGAGCCTCAACAAGGAAGTAGGAGGAGTTTCTTTGGCTAAACAAGTGAGAATCTTCAAGTCTTCCAAGGTAAGGTTTCTTAAGATGAAGTCCTAAGATCTTTTCAATGTCTTTCTTCTCACTACTAACCAACTCTCACTTTATCTTGGGCCATCTAGGCCGTGTGATACCAACCCAAGAGGAAATTTGCAATCTTTGCTCCATTTTAGGTTAAGATCATATAAAAGGCAAGTATTCTTCTTAGCTTCTTCATGAATGTTTAAAAATGAGTCTCTTATGTTCATACCACAAGATGGATCATGTATGCATATGTTGAATGAATTCTTCATTACAAAGGTATAAAATTGTACTTACATGCCTAATCATGTGTTTTGTTGTTTAGTTCTTATATAGTTTCATATATATGGCTAGGAGGACCTCTAAATGAAACATGCAAGACAAAATGTTGGCAAAGAACAGCCCTTAAGGGCGTGCATGGCACAAAAATTCATAGGCATGCATTCAACAAATTCATAAGAAATAGAAGTGTCTTAGTACACTTTCTTAGAAAAGTGTACCAAGAACCTTTCTTTCCCGTCAACTTTTATGCATATGCTTAGGATGATCATCATCTCTTTGATTTCATATGTTTTCTAGTGTGTTTCCATGGTTATGGTCATGATTTAGTATGTTTATGGTGCATCAAAACTCATACTATAATGCATGCCATAAAAGATAGCATCTTTGATGATTACCACTTCATTTTCATGCATTTTCCTCTTAAGATAGGGCTGTTTTGGCCTCCATCATTAGGCATGATTTTATCACCATCATCATGATGTGTATCTTGATGATCATGGCCTAAGGAGGTGTATTTTCATGGGTTTCATTCTCTTATGTATTTGCATGTAACTAGCATCATATCATCACCATGATCATGGTTCTTATGATCATGATTATGGTGGATGTGACCATACTTGAGGCTTAGCATGTTATGATAACAAAATCAACGCATTATCATGCATCATCATGATAGATGTTCCTAGTAGCTTAAAGGACAAGATGGATGTCACTATTTTTTAGCATATTTGTTATATTGAACAAGTTGAAAAGCCAATACATGTGTGTATGATAAATCTCGGTCAAGAGGCCGAATTGGTACCATTATGACGCTAAACAATTAATTGAGTATACATATGTAAATATATATATATATAAAGCACATCATATATGTGCAAATTAATTGTTGAGTATGTTAGTGTATGTGCCCTAGGCCATGATTTGGATATTTATGTTATGCATTTATTATTAATAAAAGAGGTTTTATTATCATTATTGTTGGTTAGTATGTTACACAATTTGGATATATGTCCCTGATTCATTATTGTTATAGAGATAAAATAATTTATAATCAGTATGAGTATTGATTTGATAATCATGAGATGATTATGTGTATGGTGATACGAATCAATCTCATAGATACTTGTTAGAGAACAGTGTATTGGATAGACCCATCATGAGATTACTACATGGATTAGCGTCATAAGTAAATCTCACGATAGTCATGTTTTAATCCTTTGACTTGAGATTGTCATAGTTTCCAACATAAGGACTATTATATTTTGACATGATCAAACGTTATCCGTAATTGGATAATAATAAAGGTCATGATTGAATGTGATAGAAATTATGTAGAGGATATTGAACAATCAAGATAGAATTTGTCCCTCTCTTTTGAGAGTGATATCTTTGGGCCCCTCGATTAGTGAGACTGTGAAATGCATGGCCGTGTTCAAATGAATTGATAGTGTGATCAATATCATTTGTTTTATCAGTCCACTTAGAGATTGAGTAATCATATGTTTGAACAATATAAGTATGACGCTGACCATGACTTATGTTCAAACTAGATATCGTGTGACAAAGGGATTAATGCATGTACTATTATTAGGCTAGTTGGACTTTACTCGTATTAATTGGGTAGTCGTAATGCCTTGCTAGAGGCCAATTACGACTTGTTGGTTTAATAGCGATTTAATCAAATGCCAATTAATATGGGCCTATCGGGTCACACACAAGAATGCGTATGGCTGAGATTAATAATATTAATGATATTAATATTGGATATTAATTATTATTATTATTATTATCGTTTTTAATATTAACAATATTAATATTGGATATTAATTATTATTAATATTATTATTATTATTATTGTTTTGTGGTTATATGTATATATATATATATGCTGTCGGATAATAATGAGAGAATCCATATCTGATATGGATTTTGAATATCCTGACAGAATCCATATCTGATATAGATTTTGATTGGCATCAACGAAACCGATTAAGACTCGGTTTTTAATATCCATATATGTGTATATATATCTATGTATCTTGTACATAGAGACATACGAAATACACACGAAAACAACAGAAACCCTAGAATCGTTTTTGTGAAAAACGAGTTCTTCAGCCGCGCTGTTTGAAGAGCTAGCACTCCGGGCGGAAGCGTTCGTGTGGATACCGACAGAGGGTGCTCGTGATTTCGCACCTCTTCCATCTACAGATTTCGAATCTACGGAGATAATTTTTGATTTCTTTTGTCGAATTAAACGAACAACATGGATCCTTGGTAGGAAATCGGAGATCAAGTTTTGTTTTTCCGCTGCGCGTTTTGCAGTGATCTCATTTGAGTTCCTAACAGTGGTATGAGAGCCACTTGTTGTCTCGTTTAAATCGACTATATCATGCTTATGTGTTTACTGTTTTTCGTATGGCATGATATGTATAAAACAGTGATTCGGATTTCATATGATGAGAGAAGAATGGTGTTTTTCAATTCGTTTTCATGAGATGATTTGTATACGGCGGTAATCGTTTGTCATGTGATGAACAAAACCGATTTTGTTTATATTAGATATAATCACACGATATGTGTAAAACCTTATTCGAATCTCATCTGGTGATATCGGATTGATGTTTTCAATTCGTTTTCATCAGATGTTATAATTCGAGGTTGTTATATGTGATATAAAGTTTTCGTTTTTCATGAGATGATCAAAAACGATTATGTTTATATCGATATGAACAACCGATTGATGGTTCTGTTTTCGTGTTTTGAAAGACAGATTATCAATTCGATGATGATTCTGATTTCTAGTTTCAGATGAAGATTATCGATTTGATTGATATTCTGTTTTAAGGTTTGCGAATGACAGCCATCGATTCGATCGATGCTTCTATAAGGGTTTACACGTAATCAAAACAGTAAGATCGTTAATATGATTGACGCGTCTGTGTTAGGGTTTCGAAAAGAAAATGATCAATGCGATTGATACCGCCGTATGCGTACGCCCTATAGTTCGTTACCGTGACATTGAGAATGTCAATATATATTTATTTGTTATAATATGTTTGTGTAAAATATATTATAATTGTTGATGTCTTTGCATGGTGCATTGCATGGCCTCAGGACCTATGTGATTGACTTAGTCATATTTCTGTTTTGGGTTATTTATTATGGCCTGCGTGCCGCTGTAGTTTTTGTTGTATTTTATTATACAATTAGTTAGGTTTTTCTTTATTATTATAATAAATGAAGAATCAAGCTACAAAAGTGGTGATGGCGACACATACCAAGGACGAGTGGATTCCATGGAGATGGAGGCACGAGCTCAAGACAAGAAGATATGTATCATTGCAAATGTTGTAATAGGAAGTCTTTCACATAGGGTTTCCTTTATGATCTTTATTTGGTCTCATGAAGATCATATTTAGTTTGGCCATGCTATGTCACGTTTACATATTTATCATTTTGTATGAGATGCGTGGATGATAGATTATATATGCATATAGGATGCTACGATATAATGATATGCAATGCAAGACATAAACTAAGTTGAACCCTCATCAATAATTTAAGTCTTTATGCCATCCATGTCTTAAATACCTATTAAAACTGGGATTGTATTAAAGTAGGTATTGCCAAAGCAATGTGCTTTAAACATTCCTAGCTACGTAGGATGAGTAATAGTGCTACTCATATGTTTAAAATTGGTTAGACTTAATTGGGCTATCAAAACGGTTTTGGGCCCAAGGCATTAGATGGAATCTAACATACAATGATATATGATGTCATTATTCCATAAATTCTAAGAGTTACATGAGATGTAATTGGTAAAGAAAATACCTACCTAAATAACTTAATTTTAAGCGTCATGCCAAAGCTGAGTTTAGAATTAAGTCAAATATGGATCTTAGCTCACTAAAATATTTCTTTTGAGGGTTATGTTTTAGTGAGAGTTTTATAAATTTTAACCTCATTATTAATAAAGTGTTACTTTGCATGTTTTGTAGATCATAAATGGCTGCTAATAACAATTCCACCTTATCGCTGCGATCAATCCTTGAGAAGGAAAAATTAAAAGAATGTGGGACTAATTTTGTTGATTGGTTCCGAAACTTGAGAATCGTTCTCAAGCAAGAAAAGAAGTCCTACGTGCTCGATGACCCTGTCCCTGAACCACCTCATGCTGACGCTTCTGTTGCTGTTAAGAACAAGTATAAGAAGCATGTGGAAGATTCAAACGACATAGGATGTCTTATGTTGGCAACTATGTGTTCAGGACTTCAGAAAGACCTGGAACACTTAGAAGCTTATGAGATGAGCGTGCATCTCAAACAAGCTTTCCAACAACAGGCTAGGCAGGATAGGTTCGACACCGCTGTTGCACTTTTTGACTGTAAGATGCCTGAAGGTGAATCTGTTAGCGCTCATGTTTTAAAGATGAAAGGCTATATAGATCACCTTGCAAGACTCGGATATCCCCTGAGTTTGGAACTCGCTACGGATTTGATCCTACACTCTTTGCATAGCAGTTTTTCTCAGTTCGTTATGAACTACAATATGAATAATATGGAAAAGTCCATTCTTGAGCTACACGGTATGCTCAAAACTGCTGAGGCGAATATCAAAAAGCCTACCCATGTATTGAGTGTCAATATCAAGCCTATGAAAAAGAAAGGTAAAGGCAAGGGTAAGCCCAAAAGTGTGAAGGGTGCAAAAGGGTCCAAGGGTCAAGCTAAACCGACCTAAGGAAGGAACCTGTTTCCATTGCAACAAGCCTGGGCATTGGAAAAGAAATTGTGATGTTTATTTGGAGGAGTTGAAGAAGCTGAAGGGTAGTGCGACTACATCTTCAGGTATTTATATTATAGAAATTAATTTATCTACTTCTTCTTCCTGGGTATTAGATATTGGATGTGGATCCCATATTTGTACAAATATGCAGGGGCTCAAAAGGAGTAGGATGCTGAAGAAGGGCGAGGTGGACCTACGTGTTGGCAATAGAGCAAGAGTTGCTGCTATAGCTGTAGGGACCTATGAGCTTGTCTTGCCCAATGGGCTTTTGTTAGTTTTAAACAATTGCTTTTATGTTCCTACTATGAGTCGGAATCTTATTTCAGTATCTGTTTTGTATGATGAAGGTTATTCATTTTTAATTAAAAATAAGAAGTGTTCTATTTTTGATAAAAATGACTTGCTTTATTGTATTGCAAGTAGTTATAATGACATTTATGTCCTTAACCTTGATGATTCCAATGACGGTAATATTTATAACATATCTTCAAAGAGAACTAAGCCAAATGAATTAAACCTTGCATATTTATGGCACTGTCGCCTTAGCCATATAAATGAGAAGCGCGTATCTAAACTCCATCAAGATGGATTATTAGATTCATTTGATTTTGAATCATTTGAAAATTGCGAGTCTTGTTTGCTTGGAAAGATGACAAAGACCCCTTTTACTGGACATAGTGAAAGGGCTAATGACTTATCGGGCTTGGTACATACAGATGTATGCGGCCCAATCAGCATTAGTGCCAGATGAGGATTTCAGTATTTCATTACTTTTACTGATGATTTTAGTAGGTATGGCTATGTCTACCTAATGAAACATAAGCATGAGTCTTTTGAAATGTTTAGAACTTTTCAAAATGAAGTACAAAATCAACTTGGTAAGACAATTAAAACGCTTCGATCAGATCGAGGTGGTGAATATTTGAGCCACGAATTTGACCAACATCTAAGAAATTGTGGAATCGTTTCACAGTTGACTCCTCCAGGAACTCCACAATGGAATGGTGTTTCTGAAAGGAGAAATCGAACTTTATTAGATATGGTTCGATCTATGATGGGTCAAGTAGATCTTCCTTTATCTTTTTGGGGTTATGCCTTGGAGACAGCTGCATTCATTTTGAACCGTGTCCCATCTAAAGCGGTTGAAAAGACACCATATGAGATGTGGACTGGTAAGAAACCCAGTTTGTCTTTTCTTAAGATTTGGGGTTGTGAAGCTTATGTGAAAAGATTAGTGTCAGATAAGCTAGCTCTAAAATCTATCAAATGTATTTTTGTGGGGTATCCTAAAGAAACTAAAGGGTACTATTTCTATATTCCCTCAGAGAACAAAGTGTTTGTTGCTCGAAATGGAGTCTTTTGGAAAAGGAGTTTTTCTCCAAGAGAACTAGTGGGAGTATAGTACAACTTGAGGAAACTCAAGTTCCACAAGATATCGTTGAACCGTCTTTAGAGACAATTTCAGAACCACAAACAGTTGTGGAGCCTGAAAATGTAACACAAGTCCAACGCAGATCTGATAGGATACATCGTCAGCCAGAGAGATATGGATTTCTTGTGACTGATGATAGTGAAGTTATGCTCATAGATCAAGATGAGCCTACTTCCTATCAGGAAGCTGTGTCTGGTCCAGATTCAGATAAATGGCTTGGAGCCATGAATTCTGAGATGCAATCCATGTTTGATAACCAAGTTTGGTCTTTAATTGATCCTCCAGAGGGTATTAAGACTATTGGTTGCAAATGGGTTTTCAAGAAGAAAACCGACATAGATGGAAATGTGCAAACCTACAAAGCAAGGCTTGTGGCTAAAGGTTTCAAGCAAACTCATGGTATAGACTATGATGAAACCTTTTCACCAGTAGCTATGCTTAAGTCTATTCGAATTCTCCTTGCCATAGCAACATACTATGATTATGAGATATGGCAAATGGATGTTAAAACTGCTTTCCTTAATGAAAATTTACTCGAGGATGTGTACATGACACAACCTGAGGGTTTTGTAAATCCTGAGAATTCAAAGAAGGTTTGCAAGCTTCAAAGGTCCATCTATGGATTGAAGCAAGCATCTCGAAGCTGGAATCTTCGTTTTGATGAAACAGTTAAGAACTTTGGTTTCATCAAGAATGAAGATGAACCTTGTGTTTACAAGATGGTTAGTGGGAGTGCAGTAGTGTTTCTGGTCCTATATGTGGATGACATATTGCTTATTGGAAATGATATCCCTACCTTGCAAAAGGTTAAGGCTTGGTTAGGGAATTCATTCTCAATGAAAGACTTAGGCGAGGCTACCTATATCCTTGGTATCAAGATCTATAGAGATAGATCTAAAAGGATAATAGGCTTGAGTCAAAGTACATACATAGATAAAATGTTGAAGAGGTTCAACATGCAAGAGTCCAAGAAAGGATTCCTGCCTATGTCTCATGGCATTCATCTTAGCAAGAATCAATGTCCTCAGACATCTGATGAGCGAGATCGAATGAATAAAATTCCTTATGCTTCTGCTATAGGATCGATCATGTATGCCATGTTATGTACTAGACCAGATGTCTCATATCCATTGAGCACAACCAGTAGATATCAAGCTGACCCCGGTGAAGGTCACTGGACAGCTGGCAAGAATATTCTTAAGTACCTCAGAAGGACTAAAGAAGTATTCTTGGTTTATGGAGGTTTGGATGACGAGTTAGTTGTAAATGGTTACACAGATGCTAGCTTCCAAACCGACATAAATGATTTTAGATCGCAGTCCGGTTTTGTATTCACATTGAATGGTGGAGCTGTTAGTTGGAAGAGTTCAAAACAAAGCACTGTGGCTTATTCTACAACAGAGGCTGAGTATATAGCAGCATCAGATGCAGCTAAAGAAGCAGTTTGGTTGAAGAAGTTCATCACTGAGCTAGGAGTGGTACCTAGCATTGCAAATCCTGTGGACATTTATTGTGACAACAATGGTGCCATAGCACAAGCAAAAGAGCCTAGGTCTCATCAGAGATCTAAACATATACTCAGACGCTACCATCTCATTCGAGACATCATCGATAGAGGAGATGTCAAGATATGCAAAGTTGACACAAACTATAACATAGCGGATACTAGATCTATGGGTCTCAGATATTTGTAGGCCTAGTGCAAGTGGGAGATTGTTAGTGTATGTGCCCTAGGACATGATTTGGATATTTATGTTATGCATTTATTATTAATAAAAGAGGTTTTATTATCATTATTGTTGGTTAGTATGTTACACAACATTGATATATGTCCCTGATTCATTATTGTTATAGAGATAAAATAATTTATAATCAGTATGAGCATTGATTTGATAATCATGAGATGATTATGTGTATGGTGATACGAATCAATCTCATAGATACTTGTTAGAGAACAGTGTATTGGATAGACTCATCATGAGATTACTACATGGATTAGCGTCATAAGTAAATCTCACGATAGTCATGTTTTAATCCTTTGACTTGAGATTGTCATAGTTTCCAACATAAGGACTATTATATTTTGACATGATCAAACGTTATCCGTAATTGGATAATAATAAAGGTCATGATTGAATGTGATAGAAATTATGTAGAGGATATTGAACAATCAAGATAGAATCTGTCCCTCTCTTTTGAGAGTGATATCTTTGGGCCCCTCGATTAGTGAGACTGTGAAATGTATGGCCGTGCTCAAATGAATTGATAGTGTGATCAATATCATTTGTTTTATCAGTCCACTTAGAGATCGAGTAATCATATGTTTGAACAATATAAGTATGACGCTGACCATGACTTATGTTCAAACTAGATATCGTGTGACAAAGGGATTAATGCATGTACTATTATTAGGCTAGTTGGACTTTACTCGTATTAATTGGGTAGTCGTAATGCCTTGCTAGAGGCCAATTACGACTTGTTGGTTTAATAGCGATTTAATCAACTGCCAATTAATATGGGCCTATCGGGTCACACACAGGAATGCGTATGGCTGAGATTAATAATATTAATGATAGTAATTGGATATTAATTATTATTATTATTATCGTTTTAATATTAATAATATTAATATTGGATATTAATTATTATTAATATTATTATTATTTTCGTTTTTGTGGTTATATGTGTATATATATATATGCTGTTGGATAATAATGAGAGAATCCATATCTGATATGGATTTTGACTATCCTGACAGAATCCATATCTGATATGGATTTTGATTGGCATCAACGAAACCGATTAGGACTCGGTTTTTAATATCCATATATGTGTATATATATCTATGTATCTCGTACATAGAGACATACGAAATACACACGAAAACAACAGAAACCCTAGAATCGTTTTTTGTGAAAAACGAGTTCTTCAGCCGCGCCGTTTGAAGAGCTAGCACTCCGGGGGAAGCGTTCGTGTGGATACCGACAGAGGGTGCTCGTGATTTCGCACCTCTTCCATCTACAGATTTCGAATCTACGGAGGTAATTTTTGATTTCTTTTGTCGAATTAAACGAACAACATGGATCCTTGGTAGGAAATCGAAGATCAAGTTTTGTTTTTCCGCTGTGCATTTTGCAGTGATCTCGTTTGAGTTCCTAACAGAGTAAACAAAGAAATTAAGAAAGGATTACACACTAAAAAGGGGGCTGTTTTGTCATTTGGCCGAAAGCCCTCTAAGAACAAAAAGGGTAATTTCCAAACTCAAGAAATATGAAAAGTGGGTTGTTTTGGAAGACTTAAAAAAATAAGTAATGGACATATTAAGAGAATAAAATTAATGATTAGGAGTCTTTTTCGGACAAGAAACCGAGGCCACCCTAGTAAGGGCAAAATAGTCTTTCCGCATAAGAAATTGATATGAAAATTGGGCTAAGTGAGGGACTTAGGTGCTGAGATGAGCAGACACATAAAACCAGTCCGAAAATCAAACATTCGCCGATGCATATGTCAACATGATTTTTCAAAGCAAACGATTTTATTTCCCATTACGTTTATGAAATGATTATTGTGAAAGATGTTTTAAACGGAATTTTGTGAATATAGAATCGTACCGGGAGACGAATGATTCCATATGACTATGCAGGTTTCTACTGGCTGAGTGTAACACCTTGTCCGGGACAAGAGATCTCTGTCTATCTGACACGTCTATGACATTCTGTTACGGAGAGCTGCCCGGCATCTAATCCTGGGGGAGGATGTTAGGGGCGAAATACGTTATGGCTAAGTGTAACACCACGTCCGGGACTCAGGATCTCCATCATAATGCGTCACTGTTAGTCCTATGTATGTATAATGTGACACCATGGTTGGACCATCAGGATTCATAGACGGTACTTGAGACTACTCGAGGGATCATTCGGCATGTTGTGGGTACCGTTCTTACAATACGAAAGGTGCTATAGCCAATGCATGATGAGCCATGTTTATGAAAGTTACGAAATGATACGTTTTTTGAATGTTTTGCAATGCATACATCATGTACAAATTCCATGATCACTTAATACCCTTTAAGTCATGAACACTTCTATACCTTGCCCTATTATGATAATCAAGTATGTACGGATAAGCATATGGAACTGGACTTAGAAAGATTATGCTTAAGGATGATACAGACGAAATAAAAGATAACTAAGTTTCAAAGCAAAGCAGATGAAAGACTTTAACTGTTTAACTGTTCTATTTACTTATGTTATTTACGTTGAATGTTACTTCCATGCTTTTACAGATACAGTACATTATCTTTGTTCACTATTCTCTCCACTACCCTGACCCCCATGCATGATCCACTTGATGAATTTAGGCGGAAATACTTGTTGAGATTCATTATAGCTCATCCCTTTATTTTTCATCATGCAGAGCCACAGGATCGAGAGTTGGATTTTGTAGAGGACGAGCCGAGGGAGTAGGGCCTGTAGACAGTCTAGTGATCTCAGTTTCTGTTTTTGTATTTTGGATATTTTAGCTCTGAACTTATGATGGATGTACTGATGATGTACTATTGATACTATTTCGGATATATCTATGTTGTACTCATGTGGATGTTTTATTCAGTCTAGTTTATGATGTTTCCTTTATTCGATACATGGTTATGATGATGTGTATATAGATGTTATCGACTCCTTGTACTTCTCGTAGCAGGGTGCGGCTGGTATACCGTGTTGAGACCCTAGTCCCCGGTGGGGCACTATAACTTCACAAAGGCACTTCATATAGATGCATTTGAATAAGTCAGAATAAGATTGGAAATAATAAAAATGTAGAAAATCTCAAAAATACAAATGATAGAAAACAGTATACATGGATCGATCAATGTCTAAACTGAGAGATCCATGTATACATGGATGGATCTCTAACATCAATCGATCCTGTAGATGGATCGATCAAAATCGATCAATCGATGTGATCAATTACAGCAGTTATAAAAGTTGTAAAAACGTGATTTCTTTCATTTCACTTATCACTTCAATTGATCAAGCCTAAACACAACATCCTCTTCTCCAAAAACAATCCCTATCTTCGAAATTCAAGCAAAATACTTCAATTTCTCTTTATACGACTTGAATCTTACATCCCCACTTCATCTTCTTCAAAAAGTTTTTCTCTCCAACTCTAAAATTTCTAACTTTTGGAGAAAATGTCAACATGAGAAAAAATACATCCAAGAGGGCAAGGAACTCTCAAAGTGATGGAGGGTCAAGCAACTCTCCCCAAGGATAGGGTTCACAGCCCTAGTAAGAACCCACCAGAGGAGGAAATAGCCGGTTGATTTCGGTCAAGCCAACGAGTTAGCTATGCTCCAGCAAGGATTAACGCTCAAAACTTTGCTTGGATAAAATCTGGGGAGACTAAGGGAGCATTGGATGAACTCATATCTCTAACTAACTTTATTTACATCACTCTTCGTGCCTAAGAATTGTATGATAAGTGGGAGAGAGATGACATCGCTACCATTCTCCTTAAATTAATTAAAATTAAGGATATTATGAGCAATAATGAGTTGAGGCTCATCATTAGTTTGTTGGATGTCAAAAAATAGAGACCTATTTGGACAAAAAAGGACATGACCAAAGTGTCCACTATGTACCACCAGAGTTTTCTATGGAAAATTATGGGTGGAGAATTCAAATAACTTTCCTTATGCATTGGATACTATAATTGATGGTACCATCTTAAGTGGGATGTTGGTACAATTTGCAAATTGAGTAGGGTGCCGAATCAAGGTCATAATGAGTTTAACGTGTGGAAATGAGACACGGCTTGGGGGAAGGTCACTGAAGATGAGTTCAAAGTTTTTTGGGATACCACTCAACTAAGAACACAAATGATATGCCCTTGGTGTAGTGGGCTTATGACGTAATAACATTTTGTGCAAAATGGAAAGTTGGCAAAAGGGCCAAGTAACCTAGATTTTTATATAGCTTTTCGTCTTGAAAACTGAAAACCCGTAAACGTTGGAGATCTGTTTATGGGCAATGTGATAAAGGCTATAACAAAAAAGAATAAGGCCCTTTTATCCCATGCTTCTAAAAGTGGGTTTGGACATGGATGCAACGGATGAAGAAAAAATCACCCACAAAGACTTTTACACCAAAGCTAATATCAAACAAGTCCTACAAGCAAGAAAGGAAGCAAGAAAAGAAAGTGGACAATCATAAGAAGAGGTTGAAGCTAAGGATGAGGATGTTCCTGAGGCTAAAGAGGGAACAAGTGTTGGAATAAGTTCAAATGTTCCACAACTACAGGCACAAGTCTTGGAACTCCAACAAAGAGTTACCATGCATGAGTCAAGATTGGACAAATTAAAGGCAAAGATGAAGGCATGCATTCCATGCATAACCTTCTCCTGGAACAAAGAATAACTTTCATTTCACTCATTCCTATCCTTGCTTCCTATTTCTAGCTAGGTCTTAGCCTAGGAGCTTTAAGATATACAGCAACATCTATCTTTAACGACTCCAAGATATATGTATCAAATTATCTATGCATCTATTGTTTGCATTGTTCTATTATTTTGATGAGTACAAAAAGGGAGAGGAAATGGACAGGGTATATTGAGCTATATTTGAAAATGATATACGTGAATATAATACATTGAACTATACTGAAAATGATATATGTGATGAGCTTGGATTTGAAAATGATGTATGTGATATGTGTGATGAGACTGAAATGGTGTGTGTTAGTAGCTTGGCTGTTGATATATGTTAGGGAATATGTGGTGAAATAAGGTTACTAAATTTGAGCATGATGTTGAGGGAGAGTTTGAATTGACTGTAAAGAACTTGATGTACATCATGTCTACTAGTTTTGGGATGATCATATACTGAGGGAGAGCTTTGAAGTAATCTTGATGAATATTTAGTTTTCATAATCATCTATTGAGAGAGAGCATAAATGCAATGACTAAGGGGAAGATTTACAGTTTAGCATAAAATAAAAGCTTTGAAAGCTTTGAATAGCTCAAATATCGTTTTTCAAACAAAAATATCTTTTAAAATGATGTAATTTTGAAAACATCAAAAATAGAGAGATTGTTGACAAATGAAATGTTTTGGTAGAGTTAAAAGGTGTTTGAAAAGAATTAAAAAGGAATTTTATACTTTGGAAATGAAACAAAATGAGAAAAACACACTATGAGACATAGATCGATCTATGTTTACTTCAGTCTCTGAAATAAGACATAGATCGATCTATGTAAGAACTGTACAAAAATAAAACCACACTATCCAACATCGATCTCTCAGGTTGAAGATATCAATCGATCGATGTGACATCAGTATATACCATAAGAGACATTGATCGATTGATGTGGCTCAAATTAAAAATTTAAATCACATTGTCCAATATTAATCTCTTAGTTTGAAGACATCGGTCGATCAATGTACAAATCAATCTCTCAGAGAAAATACATCAATCGATTGATGTAGATAAGTTGCAAAACTTGAAACCACACTGTAACACATCGGTATCTCAACCTGAACACGTTGATTGATCTATGAGACATCAGTCTTTAAATGAAGAGACATTGATCGATCAATGTAGGTAAGTTGCAAACTTGAAACCAAGTTCTAAGACATCGATCTCTCACATGAGACATTGATCGATCAATGTAGCTCAGAATTCAAATTTTTAGAGATGTTGAAACAAAATATAAGGAATATTTAAAGTGTTCTCTTTCTTCAATGTTACTCAAGTCTCCTATGGACTTCCCCCGATATCTATAATGCTTACTTGACTATTGTAAGCTTGTCTAAGATATTCTAGGGTGACTATGGCTCCAACTATAGGATGGCTAAGACTATTTGGATATCTTCGAGTGATTTGATTAGTTGAAGACCTTATAGATCTGCGAAAATGTGGCTCACACCCTCTACATATTGAAGAAGCTCAAATGATGCATTTACACACTTTCATTCTCTTCAAGCTTCATCTCATTGTTGTAAAAAGCTCACAAATGTACAAAAGTGCTTAAAGCTCGTTAAGCTCTTGATGCTTTTTTCATTATTGTATTGTGAGAGTAAAATTCTAACACAAGAAGAACTATACATATTGAATCTCTTGCTCGTGATTTAGACTTATTAAGAATTATAATTTCACTTCTTCCAAAACTCATTTGGTGAAAGTTCTTCGATTGAAATTTGTTTAAGTTATGAAGAAGCAGGAAGTAGTTCTTGCTTGTAGCTGTTGTTGTTGGCATTGCACAAGTATTTATGCAATAAGCTGTTATTGTTGTAATTAGATGTTGCACACAATTTTTGTGCAATAATTTGTTGCTGCTATAGTTGTCGCTTGCACTAATTGTTAATGTAAGTGTTGCGGTTGTCATTCTTGTTCCTTGTTAAAGTTTATAAGAAGTTGTTGTTGACACTTCACTTTAGAAACAAAGTGGTAGTGAGGTAGAATTAAGATTCAGACTATTCTAAATTGTGTGTCACAAACTCGTTATCTCTCATCTTCTTTTTTTCATTTATTTTGGAGAGCATTTGAGTTGTAGTAACCTATATCGATATAATTTCAAAAATTGACTAACACTCTATTTATCTCTTCTAAAGTGATTGTCACATATCTAACATGAGTTAATGGGCTTTTGAGTCATAGTCTGTCGGACCTAGGTTTATAAGAGGGGACATGACATAGAAAGTCACCAGCGACAGTATTTTTACGACGAAAAAGTATCTCTTTTCAGCTGCATGCCTTTGCTTGTTGCGAACCAAATATCAATCGTGCATTCTGGTTTTGTTTTTCTCCTTTCTTTATCCAAATTGATGTTGAGTCCCAAATATCTTAACACGAGTTTACTCCCCTCCGGACCCCGGTCCCTCTAGGGTGTTAGATTATAAAATGTTTTGATGATATAAAAAGATGTTTTTTAAAAGAACTAAGATGGAATTTCACACCTTAAGATTGAAGCAAATTGAGAAAAACATGTGCGAGACGTAAATCTCTCATGGATCGGTTGAAGTATATATCAGGCCCTCAGGAGGCACATGGTTCGTTTCGTGTGAAGCTTGGTAAACGTTTGAGCTTTCAGATCCACGTCATACTCTCAGCCAAGAGACGTGGATCGATCGACGTATAACTGAGAGACGTCGATCTCTCAGCTTAAGGTATGTCGATCGATCGACATACATCTGAGAGATGTCGATCTCTCAGCTAAGAGTACGTCGATCGATCGACGTACATCTGAGAGACGTCGATCTCTCAGCCTAATGACGTCGATCGATCGACGTCATTCTGAGAGACGTCGATCTCTCAGCCAGGCAGACGTCGATCGATCGACGTCATTCTGAGAGACGTCGATCTCTCAGCCAGGCAGACGTCGATCGATCGACGTCATTCTGAGAGACGTCGATCTCTCAGCTCTGGCACGTAGATCGATCGACGTCTCCAGAGTTCAAAATTTTCAAACGTTGGAACAAAATCCAAGGGAAATCTATGATATTTTCTCTCTCCAATCTTGCTCAAATTTCTTGTGGACTTTAACCCAACATACTACATGCTTCTTTGACTATTTTAAACATGTCTAAGATTCTCTAGGGTGGCTATCCAAGATCAAATCACTCCATAGGGTGGCTAAAGACTATTTGGGCACTATCTTGACAATTTTGAAGATGAAGACTTGGTGGAGAGCCTCAAAAACGTCGTCAACTTTATTTATAAATAGAAGAGGCTTGGATGAAGCAATTACACACTTTCAACATCATCTAGCCTCATTTACCATTGTTTTATATTTCTCTCATACTTGTAAATTTGTTTAAAGCTTTTCTAGCTTTTCTTTGATCTTCATTATTGTATATTGAGAGAAAAAGAGTCAAGCACAAGAGGAACCATAAATATTTGATCTCTTGCTTGTGCTTAGACTTGTGAGAAAGTGTGATCCTTATCATATTTCTTCAACCCACTGTGAGAAGTTCTTGAGGGAACTTTTGTTGAAATAGTGAGGAAGCAAGAAGTTGTTCTTGCTAAGAAGCTGTAGTTGCTGTAGTTGCACAAGTTTGTTTTGTGCAAGAAGTTTCTGTTGTTGTTGCTTACACTAAAGTATTAGTGTAAGTGTTGCTGTGGTTGTTCTTATTGTTCATAATAAGAAGAGTAGTTGTTGAAAATCCACTTTGGAAACAAAGTGGTAGTGGAGTAGAATCATTTACGATTCGAACCACTCTATATCCGGTGTACTCATTCACTACTTCTCATCTCCCATTCTTGCTCTGATTTTGAATATCTTTTTGAGTTGAGCAAACGAGAAAATTCCGCAAAATAGCCAAACACTCTATTCACCCCCCCTCTAGAGTGTATTTCGGACCTAACAATTGGTATCAGAGCCTAACCTTGATTGCTTGGCCTATCTTTGCAAGTAGCAAGGTTAAAGATCATGGCAATGACAACCTCAACCTCTTCATCTCCCAAGCCTACTGCACTATTTTCCGGATCAAACACTAAAGCTCCTATGTTTGATGCCCAAAACTATTTTTTATGGAAATTTCGAATGATCAATCATTTGAAAGGCTGTGGATTTGATATATGGAGGGCTGTTGTCAAAGGAATTGAAGTTCCTATGATTACCAACTCAAAAGGAGAATCAATGTTCAAAGATGAGGATGACTACACCGACGAAGAGAAGGTAAATTTCGCTATCAATGGCAAAGCTTTTGACATTCTCTCAAGTGCTCTCACCACCACTGAGCTCATTAGACTCCAAGGTCTTGAAACAGCCCATGAGGCATGGAAAAGGCTTGAAATGATACATGAAGGAACTGAGCAAGTAAGAATGGCCAAAAGACTCATGCTCATGAAGGAGTATGAGATGTTCGGAATGAAAAGCGGTGAGAAGATTGAGGAGACAACCGATCGATTCACACGAATAGTGAATCAACTCTCCATGGTTGACAAGAAAATCTCAAATGAAGATCTTGTCTCAAAACTCCTCAACTCTTTGCCAAGAGAATGGACACCCAAAGTCACCGCCATCACCGAATCAAAGAATCTCAAGACTCTTACCCTTGACGAGCTATCCGGTAATCTTCTTACTCATGAAATTCTTATTGATGAACAAAATAGGATGAATCCCATCAAGTCTACACAAACATCACACAAAGGATTGGTGGTAGAGTCCGATGAATCGGATGAGGAAGTTGCCCTTCTAGTAAGAAAATTTAGAAGAATGGCAACTAGAAACAAAGCTCAAGCAAGAAAGTTTTTCAAGAAACCATCTAAAGAAAAGGAAGCAAGTGAAAATTGCTATAGATGTGGATGACCCGGTCACTTCATTGCCAATTGCCACGTAAAAAAGCCGCAAAAACAAGAGAAAAAGGTTTTTCCTCAAAAGAAGAAAGCCCTCAATGCGGAGGTAACCACGTGGGATGATCTTCTTTCGGAATCGGAAGGAGAAGAGAGTGAAGATCAAGGTGTTGGACTTGTGGCAATGGTTGACAATCCAAAGTTTCAACATACTTGTCTTATGGCAATTGAAGATGACCTTGAGGTAAATTCTAACCCTTCAAATTTGCATGATGAAATAGGAGATTTGCAAGATGACTTTGAAAAATTAAATTTGAAATATAAGCATTTAAAGAAAGAATTCAAGAAATGTATTTTAGAAAATAAGAGCTTGCATGACAAAAATATTTTGATGTTTCAAGAGCATGATATCATACTTACCATGCATAAAACCGTAGCTCTTGAAAATGAAGAAATTAGAAAGGAATGTGAGAAACTAAAGTTAGACTTACAAAGACTAACAAATGGCAAAAACAACTTAGACATACTACTTGGAAATCAAAGAATTGAAAATGATAAATCCAGTTTAGGATTTAACTCATCATCTTCCTCTATTAAACCTAAGTCCTTAAAGAAAAAGGCAAACAATAGAAAAACACAACAAAATTTATCAACTTCTAAACCAAAGTTTGTACCTACTTGTTTTTATTGCAACAAACTAGGACATGTAAAGAAAGCATGTAGAGCTCGATTTGAGAGCACATATGTTTGGAAGCCTAAGGGTCGAAAAACTAACCCTAAAGGACCCAACCATCAAAGGGTACCAATGCATACATCTTTTGATTTTGTAGGCTCTCAAGATAAATGGAGTAGCCAAAGAAGAAGGAACCAAATGGCTTATGGACAGCGGATGCTCAACTCACATGACCGGAGACAAGACGTTGTTCACCAAGCTCAAGCTCCAAGATGGTGGAACGGTGCATTTTGGCAATGGAAGAGCCAAAATCCTTGGACATGGAGAAATTGGTAATTCTTCCTTTACTATTAATAATGTACTATATGTAGAAGGGCTTAAGTACAATTTGATAAGTGTTAGCCAACTATGTGATGCTAATTTTCAAATTGAGTTTGTGAAAAGAAAATGTGTTGTGAAAAAGAACGATAAGATTGTTTTCGAAGATATTCGTAAAAATGATGTTTACAAATTTAGCACACATGATTTGATATCACAAAATGTTTCTTGCCTAGTTGCCAAAAATGGTTTGACTCAACTATGGCATAGACGACTTGGACACATTAGTTTTAAGAATTTCAAAGAGATTTGCAAAAATGAAAAGTCCAAGGTCTTCCAAAATTAAATTTCGAAAACCATGGCTTATGTGACACTTGTCAGAAGGCAAAGCTTGTTAAAACAAGTTTCAAGCCCAAAAGTGAAATCTCCACCACTAAACCTCTACAATTGCTTCATATGGATTTGTATGGGGATATTGGTACAGCAAGTCTAAGTGGAAAACATTACACCTTTGTAGTGGTAGATGACTATTCTAGGTACACTTGGGTAATGTTCTTAGCTAAAAAGAATGATGCATGCCAAGAATTTATAAAGCTTTGTAAGAGATTAGAAAATCAAAGAGAGGACACAATTAAGGAAATTAGAAGTGATAGAGGTGGTGAGTTTGATGGAGAATTTCAAGAATTTTGTGTATCCAAGGGGTATGGACACAATTTCTCAGCTCCAAGAACTCCTCAACAAAATGGTGTTGCGGAAAGGAAGAATAGAACACTTCAAGAAATGAGTAGAGCCATGCTAAACGAATTTGAGTTACCCAAATATTTTTGGGCTGAAGCGGTAAATACCGCTTGTCATGTGATAAATAGAGTTTATTTGAGACCATTTCTCAAAAAGACTCCTTATGAGCTTTGTAAAGGTAGAGTACCAAATATTGGTTATTTCAAAGTTTTTGGTTGTAAGTGCTTTATACTTAACACCAAAGATAATCTGGATAAACTCGACTTCAAAGCGGATGAAGGAATCTTTATGGGTTATGCTCAAAATAGCAAGGCATTTAGAGTATATAATAAAAGAAGCACGAAAGTTGAAGAATCAATTCATGTAAAATTCAGTGAACTCAATGAGGACAAATCAAACATTAATGATGACGATGATGATGATGAAATAATTGAAGTAAGCCATATAGAGAAATTTGAGAATCCAAAAGGTAATATTGTTATTGACCTTAGGATTGATCCACTTGAACCTAAGGTTGAAAATGAAGAAGTAGGAGGAGATACCTCAAATTTACCGGATTCATATAAGTATAGGAAAGATCACCCTAAAGAGTTGATATTAGGTGAAACTAGCCAAGGCATAATGACAAGGAGAAAATTCAATGAAAATGCCTTCATTTCACAAGTTGAGCCTAAAAACATAAAGGAGGCAATAAATGATGAAGATTGGGTATTGGCTATGCAAGAAGAATTAAATCAATTTGAAAGAAGTGATGTTTGGGAATTAGTTACTAAACCTAGTGATCATCCCGTAATTGGCACTAAATGGGTATTTAGAAATAAAATAGATGATAAAGGAAACATCACTAGAAACAAAGCTAGATTAGTAGCCCAAGGCTATAGGCAAGAGGAAGGCATAGACTATGATGAAACTTTTTCCCCCGTAGCTAGGTTAGAAGCTATTAGGATGCTATTAGCATATGCATGCTATAAGGATTTCAAACTATATCAAATGGATGTGAAATCTGCATTCTTGAATGAAAAATTCAAGAAGAGGTCTATGTAGCTCAACCTCCGGGGTTTGAAAATCATGATTATCCAAATCATGTTTTTAAACTCAAAAGGCCCTTTATGGACTTAAACAAGCCCCTAGGGCTTGGTATGATAGGTTAAGTAAATTCCTACTTGAGAATGAGTTTTCAAGAGGAAAAGTCGACACTACTCTTTTTATTAAAGAACAAGGAAACCATCAATTGCTTGTTCAAATTTATGTGGATGATATTATATTTGGTGCTAATAATGATTCTCTTTGTAAGCATTTTGCAAAATTGATGGAAGGAGAATTTGAAATGAGCATGATGGGTGAACTCAACTACTTTCTTGGTCTACAAATCAAGCAAACTCAAGATGGAGTATATATATCTCAAACAAAGTATACTAAGGACTTGCTCAAGAAGTACAAATTTGATGATGGAAGAAGTGTGAGCACTCCAATGAGCACAAGTACAAAGCTTGACAAAGACGAAAAAGGAAAGCCGGTTGAGGTAACAAAATATAGGGGTATGATTGGTAGTTTACTTTATTTAACTGCTAGTAGGCCGGATATTTTGCATGCTGTGTGCTTATGTGCTAGATTTCAAAGTATGCCTAAGGAATCACATTTAGTTGCTGTTAAACGTATTTTTAAGTATTTGAAAGGAACCTTGAACTTTGGATTGTTTTATCCCAAAAATGGTTGTTTTGATCTAAGAGGGTATAGTGACTCCGACTATGCCGAAAATCTTGTTGATAGGAAAAGCACCTCCGGGACATGTCAATTCCTTGGAGACTGCTTAGTTTCTTGGTTCTCTAAGAAACAAAATAGTGTGTCACTATCAACGGCGGAATCCGAATATATATCGGCCGCTTCATGTTGTGCACAACTACTTTGGATGACAAACACATTGAATGATTACAATGTTAAGTTTGATAAAGTTCCCATCCTATGTGACAATACCTCAGCCATAAGTATAGCACAAAACCCGGTTCATCATAGTAGAACAAAACACATTGAAGTGAGACATCACTTCATAAGAGATTGCATTCAAAAAGGATTGGTATGCATTGAGTTTGTCCCAACAAATGACCAACTGGCGGACATCTTTACCAAATCCCTCCCCACTGAGACATTCGAATCAATTAGAACGAGACTAGGAATGATAAACATAAGTTAAAGAGATGAAAACTGAAAATTTTAAAATCAGGGACACGTCGAACGATCGACGTATCAAAACAAGAGATCGACGTACGTCGATCTCAGACATCGATCGATCGACGTACGTCGAACTCAGACGTCGATCGATCGACGTCGTCGAATTCTGCAACTATAAAATCTCTGCAAAACGCGACCCTTCCTCATTTTTCACTCAAAAACTTCGGCAGAAACCCTACCAAATCAGGCGGCCTTCTCTCCAAAACCACTTCTCTCTCAAATTTCATCTCCAAATCAAGATTTAACTCATCTCTGCTCTTGATTCTTGAGTTCATCTCTTGAATTCATCCATCTCATCCAAGATTTCTCATCTTTCAAGCCCTAAAATCTGTAAAAATGTCTTCAAGGAGTAAAAACACAACCAAGAGGCCAAGATCTTCTAGAGGTGGAGGAGAAGGTTCAAGCTCCACTCAAGGACAATCTTCTCAACCTAGGATGAAACAATCTATGGACATGAGTCAAGGGCGTGTCCTTGCTGAAATTAGAAGTGGGCTAACTCTCTCAAACTTCCCTTGGATTAAAGCAAAAGATGCCAAGGAAGCCTTGACGGAACCCTTGCCTCCGGGGCAAATAAGGTATATAACTAGACATTCTCAGATTTTATATGATAAATGGGATGATGATGAAAGAGCAACCATTCCACTCAAGTTGCTTAGAATAAATGATATTCTAAGCAAAAATGAACTAAGCCCAATCATTGAGTGGTTGGACGCTCAAGAGTGGAGGAGTATATGGAATGAGAATGAAATGTCAAAAATGTCCACTAGGTATACTCGACTATTTTATGCAAATTTGTGGGTAGAATACATAAATAACCTTCCTTTAGCTCTACACTCTGTCATTGATGGACACCATATCAAATGGAAAGCTGAAAAAATTTGTGACCTGATTGGTGTACCCAACGAAGGGTATTTTGAGTTTGATGCGTGGAAATGGGATACAGCCAAATGGAAAGTATCTGAAGATGAAGTTAAGACTTTCCTAGGCTTCCATCCTAGTAAAAACACAAATGATATGCCTTTAGTCTATCGCACTCTTCTGGCCATTGTTACATTCTGTATCAATGGAAAATCCGCAAAACTGCCAAGTAACCTTGACTTCTACATAGCATACAGAATAGTTAACCGGGAGAAGGTTAACTTTGGGGAGCTTTTCATGACGAATGTTATTGAAGCCGCAACCAAGCAAAACAAGGCCCTACCCTATAGTAACCTTATTTATAGGATGCTTGTGAAGTCGGGTATTCAGGTAGATGACACGGATGTTGACAACGTTACACACAAAGACTTCTATGATAAAGTCAACGTCCAACAAATACTGAAATCTAGAAAAGAGGCAATGAGGAGAGAACAAGAGGAGGAGGAAAGAGAAGACGAAGACCTTCTGGATGAGGCACCCATTCCCGAACCAGAAACTCATGAAGAACCAAGTATCTTGAGCTCAAATGTCCCAGCACTTCAAGCTCAAGTTGCTAGTCTTCAACACGAGGTTGGGGAGCTTCGTAGCAAGGTATCCGTCCATGAGTCGAGGTTTGCAAAGCTCAAGGCAAAGATGAAAGCTTGCATTCCTGGCATAACATTTTCTTCAGATGAAGACTAGGATGTTTGCTTTAGCTTGCTTCTTGTTCTAGCTTAGTATGTGTTGATTGTAAAACTTGGCTGAATGAAGTATTGTTGCTTATTTTGATGCTTTCAAAAAGGGGGAGAAAATGGTTTCTTGGTTTTTGCTGGTTTATTAAATGACTTGTTGCTTGGTTTATTACATGATGAGACTGCTTGATGGAAATAATTCTTTGGTAGCTGGCAAAATGAGGTAAGACTGAAAATTGGATCTTTGTTAATTGTTGGTAAAATGAAAATGAGCATGAAGAGTTATTAATGCATGTTTGAAAAAGTCGGGTTGTTTGATACACGTTTGGTTGAGGGGGAGCAAATTTCAAAGAAAAGTGTTTTGGTTGAAATTGTAAAATCTTGTTCACATTGACCACTACGGAAGGTATAAAGTGCATACACTTAGGGGGAGATTGATATGTTTCAAGTTTGAAACATTCAAATAGTTAAAATGAAGCAAAAACATCTTTTAGAATCTTGGTTTTGAAATCATCAAAAAGGGGGAGATTATTAGATTATAAAATGTTTTGATGATATAAAAAGATGTTTTTTAAAAGAACTAAGATGGAATTTCACACCTTAAGATTGAAGCAAATTGAAAAAAACATGTGCGAGACGTAAATCTCTCATGGATCGGTTGAAGTATATATCAGGCCCTCAGGAGGCACATGGTTCGTTTCGTGTGAAGCTTGGTAAACGTTTGAGCTTTCAGATCCACGTCATACTCTCAGCCAAGAGACGTGGATCGATCGACGTATAACTGAGAGACGTCGATCTCTCAGCTTAAGGTATGTCGATCGATCGACATACATCTGAGAGACGTCGATCTCTCAGCTAAGAGTACGTCGATCGATCGACGTACATCTGAGAGACGTCGATCTCTCAGCCTAATGACGTCGATCGATCGACGTCATTCTGAGAGACGTCGATCTCTCAGCCAGGCAGACGTCGATCGATCGACGTCATTCTGAGAGACGTCAATCTCTCAGCCAGGCAGACGTCGATCGATCGACGTCATTCTGAGAGACGTCGATCTCTCAGCTCTGGCACGTAGATCGATCGACGTCTCCAGAGTTCAAAATTTTCAAACATTGGAACAAAATCCAAGGGAAATCTATGATATTTTCTCTCTCCAATCTTGCTCAAATTTCTTGTGGACTTTAACCCAACATACTACATGCTTCTTTGACTATTTTAAACATGTCTAAGATTCTCTAGGGTGGCTATCCAAGATCAAATCACTCCATAGGGTGGCTAAAGACTATTTGGGCACTATCTTGACAATTTTGAAGATGAAGACTTGGTGGAGAGCCTCAAAAACGTGGTCAACTTTATTTATAAATAGAAGAGGCTTGGATGAAGCAATTACACACTTTCAACATCATCTAGCCTCATTTACCATTGTTGTATATTTCTCTCATACTTGTAAATTTGTTTAAAGCTTGTCTAGCTTTTCTTTGATCTTCATTATTGTATATTGAGAGAAAAAAGAGTCAAGCACAAGAGGAACCATAAATATTTGATCTCTTGCTTGTGCTTAGACTTGTGAGAAAGTGTGATCCTTATCATATTTCTTCAACCCACTGTGAGAAGTTCTTGAGGGAACTTTTGTTGAAATAGTGAGGAAGCAAGAAGTTGTTCTTGCTAAGAAGCTATAGTTGCTGTAGTTGCACAAGTGTGTTTTGTGCAAGAAGTTGTTGTTGTTGTTGCTTACACTAAAGTGTTAGTGTAAGTGTTGCTGTGGTTGTTCTTATTGTTCATAATAAGAAGAGTAGTTGTTGAAAATCCACTTTGGAAACAAAGTGGTAGTGGAGTAGAATCATTTACGATTCGAACCACTCTATATCCGGTGTACTCATTCACTACTTCTCATCTCCCATTCTTGCTCTGATTTTGAATATCTTTTTGAGTTGAGCAAACGAGAAAATTCCGCAAAATAGCCAAACACTCTATTCACCACCCCCCCCTCTAGAGTGTATTTCGGACCTAACATAGGGAAGTTGATGTCATGTAAACATAATTGGTCGACTTATTATATCACCGATCACAGTTGAAAATTTATACAAATAATTAGCTTTTGATTTGTTTCACTTCGAGATATATAATACTCTTACAAGATGCCGCCTTCAATAGTAAAATATATATATTTTTTTAGTTGAAGAACGGACGGTGCCGTCTGGGTATTTTATTAATATGAGAACCTTCACTTGTGGCGGAGGAATGTCGTGGTTACATTAACGCTCCTATCTATGGAGGGAGACTCTCCCAAACTAAACAGAATAGATAAAAAAATATGTATAAAAACCGCAAAATACAAGATAGCAATAATGTGTAAACCGAGAAAATGAGAAAAAAACAATCTAACCCAGTGCAAGGGAGTTTACGCCGAGCCTAGAGGCGGAGAAACACTGCGACATCTTCAATGCAGGAAGCCATTGCCGCCGGGTTGCCCGTATCCAAAATAGGTACGGGCAACAAGAATTGTAATCCATTCCATCAGACATCCGTTAGAGAACAGTCATCATTGGGCCCCGTTTGATGTATCCGAACCTCATCAAATAATAGATATATGGCATCAGGCAGTTTACAAACTGTGAAACACATAGAGAAAAAGCATAACGGAAAACATACCCAGCCGAAGATGCAGGCGAGAAAATATATGAATGCCGAATTCATGAAAACGTCATGATCGAATGTATGGTGTATAAATATCCGCCTGAAAGCTACCACGTCCATAGGAGGAAGATCCACGCGACTACGAAATGTGCACATGTGTCCTCGTATTAGTCCATACTGAGCTAGAAAATGGGCTACTGAATTACCCTTACGTGGTACATATGATAGTGTGGCTTGAATGAGGTTCATGAGCAGCTGCAGACGTTTATAATCCATGCCCAAACGAGATGTAAGGGTTACCGAATTATTAACCAAATTTAGCAAAAACTTACAGTCTGTCTCAATATGAAGCTCTAGTAACTCAATGTCGCAAAGTAAATAAAGAAGAATAACATAGCCTGCAACTCCGCATGCAGCAGCGGCAATACCGAGGAAAACAAATAGCTCGGACCAGTTAACTTTCTTTGTTACGCAGGACCGCCCCTCCAGCTGTCCCTCGGCGGCCTATCGCAGCATCTATATTAAGCTTTAACTTGCCCGTTGGTGGCAATCTCTATCTAATAACTTGAATTCGTCTGGAACGTAATGGAGGAGAGTAATGATCATTTAGTTGAGGCTGAAGCGAAGCAGTAAATTTACTCCCAGAGATAGATGAACACCATGAAAGTATTCCAACTCTTATTCTCTCCTTAAGACGCAATAATGAAAAGCATTCTTCCCTAAATTGTATTGCTGCATATTATTTCCAGATAGCCCAAGAAACAAGCAATGGAACCACCGCAGAAATCTGTCCGACCATAGTGGTGCTCTCCGCTTGGCTCCACCACCCAAGCAAATACTGTCTGAAAGTCAACTCAGTGGGAGGCAGGCCAGAAAAAACCAGAGAGAGGTGATTCCATATTGTTCGGATCACTAGACAGATATAGAAAATATGATTCTGTACCGTTGACTCACATCAACAGAAAACACAGCATGTAGGAAAAACCACCATCCAGGCACAGGTATTATCCGACATAGGCAGTCCATTATATCATAATCTCCATAAAAACACTTGACCCTGAGTAGGAGTACCTTTCAACCATATATATCGTGCTAATGGAAAACGACTGGCCTATGAGCAACAGGATTCATATGCATTTTGAAGACTAAATTGTCCGTGTATATCATCCAACCAAGATAATCCATACAGCGTGTCTTGCACATGCAAGGCACAAAAGGAATAAATACTATATAATCTGTTCCAATATGTGGAATCATAAATAAATGCGCGTAACCCACATCTAGTCACATACTTCTGCCTGAGATGTTGCGCCCAAATCGAATTCGATGTCTGATATGTCCACCACAACTTACAGTCATAGGCCTTCTGTAGTGCATCTAGATTGCGAATACCCAAACCACCCTCCTCCTTTGGTTGACAAATAGCGGTCCATGCCCGCCAATAGTGCCGTTGCCCCCATAAAAAATTTGGAAATCTTTCGATTTAATTCTGCTATAACTCTTTTGGGAAGATGTGTTGTTGCCATTATGTGCAAAGGCAAGGCAGAGAGAGCCGATTGAATAAGTGTTAATCTGTCTGCCATACTCAAAAGCCTTTGCGACCAACCTGTTAAACAAACATCGGAATGATCAAGCAAAACTGTACAATATTGAGAGCGATTAATACCTTTAAAAAGATAGGATCCCAAGTATTTTATGGGCAGTGTAGAAAGCTGCAGTCGTTGAGAAGAGAGACTACCACCAACGACCAATTGACTTTTGTGATAATTAACTAATTGGCCAGCAGCCTGCTGATATTGTTGCAAAAATGTTTTGAAAGTTTGCAAATTACCAATTTAACCATTTAAAAAGATCAACATGTCATCTGCAAATCCAAGATGTGATACCACCGGAGATTGGTCACTCCTAAAACCCTTAAACTGCCAGTTTGGAATAAAGCTGTGAGTCCCCTAGAGAATCCCTCAGATGCTAGAATAAAGAGTATGGGTGACAAGGGATCTCCTTGCTTCACCCCTGAATGGCCGAAAGAAGCCACAAGGTTTACCATTAATCAACATTGAGCAACGCGTCGAGTCCAAATTATTCATGATGAGCCGTACAAACCATGCATGAAAAACAAAAAGCAAAAGCAACTGCTCCAGATATAGCTAGGATATGCGATCAAATGACATGGTCATATCCAATTAAATCATAACATGTACTCCCCAACACTTACGATCTAAAATATGGACCATTTCTTTTGCCATTAGAACTTGCTCAGAAATACCGCAGCCCGGCATAAATCCAGCTTGCTATAGAGATATCAATCTAGGTAATGATTTGGAGAGTCGAGAGGAGATAATTCGAGTGACCACCTTGGAGAGGAAATTTGTCAAACATATTGGCCGAAAGTCTGCAAAAGTAGCAGGATTGGGCGTCTTGGGAATAAAGAAGATCAAAGACGCGGCCCTGGTTTTTGTAACTCGAATACCCAAGAAAAATTCTTGAACTGCAAGTAACACATCTAATTCCAATTCATTCCAAAAATGCCTATAAAAAGAGCCGAAAAGACCATTAGGACCAGGGGCACTGGAGGGACTTAAATGCCACACTGTTTTCTTGACCTCGTTAGCATGCGGTAATACTAAGAGATCTTCATTTTCAGTTTTTGTCAAAACATGGGGAATATTTCTCAAGAGAGTGTAATGATCAAATGTAGGCTCTGCACTGAATAGGTGTTCGAAAAAACTGACCGCCTCAGCCTCCATAGATTGAGCCGTGTCACAGTCAGTCCCATCTGGCCTACGAATTGAGATAATAGCCTGACGCTGTGTCCTTGCCTTGACCATATGATGGAAATAAGTTGTATTAGCATCTCCTTCCTTTATCCATTTGATGTTGGCTTTCTGCTTCCAATAAAGATATGCACAAGATTGTAGCTTCAGAAGATTGTCTTTGCAAGATGATATGATTCGCGAGTAATAGCCGATGGGGTGGCATCATAAACCCGCTCGGTACATGACGTCTCCTCTTCTACCACCAATAAATCACTAAAGATATTCCCAAAGACTCCTTTATTCCATATCCTCATATCTGCCTTTAGACGTCTCAGCTTATCATAGAAGCCATACATGCCTCCAATTGTTGGATATGTCCACCAGTGGGATCGAACAAAGCCATCAAAATCATCATGTGTGAGCCAAACATCAAGCTATCGAAAAGATGACGGACCAATGGAATCAACTAATGTCCACTGTAACAATAAAGGAGAGTGATAATATGTAGCTCGGTGTAGGTGACTCACGAAGCTATTACCGAATATATCAAAAAACACTTGTGTACAGAAGAAACGATCCAAGCGACGCCACACCTTACCCAGGCCACGCCCATCGGACCAAGTAAATCGCGACCTTTGAAAGGGCATGTCCAACAACTCAGAAGATTCAACAAAGTGCTTAAAGTCAGCCAGTGTCTGTAAAGCTGGCGTGGAAATTCCCTTGTGCTCATCCAAAGAGAGAAGTGTATGGAAATCACCTCCTATTAGCCAAGGAACCGAGGTCTCAGCCCGAAATAATGTCAAATCAGCCCATAAGGGTTGCCTAGCTACCACTGTAAGCCAAAAATCTTGTCCACTAGACAGCCATCGCAAGTGTAACGACATATTTTGTACATCGGGTTAGTGTCAAGAAGCTCCAAAAAAGACTCATGCCAAAAGAACCAAATATTATCGTCACCAGATTAACATGCATGTGAAAAACCAAATTGCATGCGAAGGTATTCCAAACGAGAACTCCAAATCTTGGGCTTTATTAAAATCAACAAATGTATACTAACGAATAAAAGAAAAGATGCGCGTGCAAGAGGTGCTCACCCCTCAAACATTCCATAGTAATGCCTTCATTGAGATATATCAGAAGAGAATTTAGTGACAGTACGCTGTATGGAGCCACGTGTAACAATTGAAGATGGAGGGACCGCATGCATGATTCTTTTCTTGCAATGTGGACGCCGATTGTGGATTTGTAACAGGTTATCCACGGCATGGGCCACATCCAGATGTTCAGCATTGAGGGAGCCATCTTCTGAAGGAGACGTATTAGCTAATACTCTAGCAATATCTAAAATTGCCGTACGTAATTCTTGAGTGTCAACTGAATGATCCTCATGCATCTCTGAATCTAAAGCATGTGACAGCATGGGGTCTACCTCCTCCTCGATAATAGGCATGACTGTGGCTGATTAACAATGTAATCGAGACAAGTCCTACGAATGTGAGATATCCTCTATCTGATTATCAAGCGAGCTTGAAGGAACGGTGGATATGATCATAGTGGTGCAGGAGAAGGAGAGTTATTCATATTTTGGCCAAAATCCACAGAGTTCGGTTGTTGATCAGCAAGTGGAACCCCCTCCGCTGTCTCAGCTGGAGCTTTTTTCCCGATTGCTTGATCAATGGTAGGTTCCAGTGTATGCTTCTTTGGTGTCCATCTCTGGGCAGGCTGAGAATGAGCCAGTTTATGCTTAGCCGGTATATCAGAGACTATCGGTGCAAGTGGCTGAGGCAGAGAATCTATGTGCTTGCCAGCAATACATGAATTTGATGAGTGTCCTAACACTCGACATGAGGAGCAGTAAGCAGGCAAATCTTCATACTCCACTGGCTGAAAGAAATTGTATTCATCACATTCGATATATAACCAGTGAGGTAGTTCTTGAGAAACATCAATATCAACACAAATACGGGCTACCGAAGGATGAAGAAGCTGCAAGCGTCTGAATATGCCTTCAATGGCGCGCCAATCATTTCGGCAATCTCAAACAATGCCTCCTGTTTATGAAGATAAATAGGGAGTCCTGGCAAAGATATCCACACTGGCACGATATGTATATCAATTTTAGGATCATAATTGTAGCACCCCGCACCGACCTGCCCGCGTACGGTGCACCCGCCGTACTTCATTACAGAGAGTACCAGGCGTCAATCCATAACATGTCATAGTCTACAACGAAATGTATGGACTTTCGTGCTTACGTATCAACAGGTAAGCAAAACTAAGGCAGAATAAAAATTTTTAAAAATAGCATTCCGAATATCCATCACAACGTCTACAACTATGTCCATAAAATAAAAGAGAAATCCAAAATTAATGTTCCATCATAAGTTCATCAAACATAAACCATCATGATAAAATCCTGAAGCTGTCATCCTCTCGCACGTCTATGGGTATGGAACTCTAGGCTTTTCATCAATCCACTCTATCCCGTTTCCTACAGGCTCTGGGATGAAAAATAAGGGGGTGAGTGACAAAGTCATCAGCAAGTAAACCATAAACAACCAAGAATTAAATGGAAAGTATACAGAAGAACCAAACCCCAAGAATTTGGATTCACAACATACCTAACCTTCAATCCATTATCCGCAAGGAACTAAGATCATAACTTATGTGACGAAAGATAATAATAAGATCATAACTTAGGAGATATTAAATAATAACATCATGGCCTAAGTAACAGTGCATCAAGCATTCAACTTAATAAGATCATAACTTAGGAGATATTAAATAATAACATCATGGCATAAGTAACAGTGCATCAAGCATTCAACTAGCCATTAAATGCAGCATGTATGAATAGGCACATGTGATGCGGCATGATAAAATGAGGATAAGTTCGTTCATTCTTTCTTTCAAAACATTATCGTCAATAAAACGAGAAACGAGAGTGTTCAGATCTATTATCTCCAGATCTGAGGCGGTCATATCAATCCCTTCGGATCTATTATTTCCGGATCCGAAAATGGTCATACAATCAATCATCATCATCAGGTCCATTCTCTCTGGGCCTGAACGGTCATAAATCATCATAATCAGGTCTATTCTCTCTGGGCCTGAACGGTCATAATCATCATTATCAGGTCTATTCTCTCCGGGCCTGAACAGTCATACTCATCATAAGATCAATTAACCTCGGATCTGGAGCGGGTTGTTCTGGCCAGAAATTTATGGTACCAATAGGAGTCTTTCTTTCAAAACTGAAATCTTTTCTTTCAAAGAGCTTTTCGCAATTTCTTTGACGTAAAATCAGTCTCATCAATCATGTAAATGGGGACAATGCAATGCATGATGTGCAATATGCAATTCATGACTAAATGCATCACATAACACATATACGGTCTTGTTCTTTAAGCTGGAAATTATTCCAGCATTAACACTCTGTTCATGTGGCCTAAAACTTATCAAATCAGGCCTATTTTCATAATCTTATACCACACATATGCATAATGGAGTCTTATCTACATGCCATAACAATTTCATAACATTTCGAGGTAGATAAAACCCTCAAATCATTAAGTTACTAAAAAGGGGCACTGCTTAATCCAGCAATGCAGTACCCGTCCTTTACCTTAATTTCAAGGCCATAAAATCTTATTTAATTTGGGTCATCACCTAAAAACATAGTAAACACACCAAGGAATAATACTCATATGCCCAAACAGCACATACAAGTCCAAATCAACAAGATCAAGGTCTCCTAACTGATGCCATAGATCTGTCCTGTTTTCCAGTTTCGTAACACAAATTTCAATTCAGTTGTTAACCCTCAAAACAATGGTTCCAAGCTGATTTATTTACATGGACATATTCATATATGTCATAGGTAACTACCATAAAAATTTCAAGGCAATCCAATATGTTTAAGATGGTCATTTAATTATTTTGCTAAGGCTATGTAGATGCAGAATCTGTAGCGACCAGTTCTCACTAAAAATTACATTTAGGTCACACCACATCTACTTTTACCGAAATTCCTACCTCTCAAATTTACTACACACATCAAGTTACCAGCATACCAAAAACCAGATCATTTGCACACTCCTAAGGTTCGTTATCAGACCAAACAATTTGCTACTCAAAACTGTCCAGTTCCAGTAATTCCAGCATTTCACACTTTTTATTGTTCAAGCATTTTTCAACCAACTTCATTCCTTAAAATAACTTACTAACCACTAGATACACACTTAACATAATCATTCCAGGTTTTATAACATTCTTTAGACTACACATGAAGCATGTCAAAACAGCCTTGCAAAGTTACACATAGCACACGCCATTTTCATGCCTTTCATGCTTCACAAAGTCCATTCTTAACAAGAATTAGTGTTCTATCCTACAAGCCCTTAAAAACCGTCCCCCCCATGGTGAGAGGAATGTCTCATACCATGTTTAACTTAGGCATGCAACACATCCATAGAGGAAATTACCCACATGCAAACACTTTTCCCTTATGAACAACTAATTTCTCATGCTTGAACTTAGAATCTTCAACTAAGATTCATAACTTAGAAAGCTAGTCATTCAAGCATACACTTCACAAATAAATCAAGGTTGCTTAGAGTGTACTTGCCTCTTTAATTAGAAATTTTCCTTAGCTTGAGCCTTGATTGAAATGGAGTGAAGTCTTCCTCCAACTTTCCCCCTATGACATACGGTTTTGAGGGAGGGGTTGGAGTAAATATTTAGCTACTATTTAAAGACATAATGGAGCTAATTTGAGGTTAGATTAGCTTACCAAAATGAGGCTTGAATGGAGTTTGAAATGAATTCAAACCGCCAAGATGTTAGCACCACTTAGTAATTGGAAGAATCTTCACCTAGTGGCTCTTTGAAGGCCGGTTCTGGCATGGAAAAAGGGAGGTATAATGTGAGTTTTACCATTTGAAATATGGAATTCACTTAGGGAATTAAACATGCAACTTACCTAGAGGAGTCCTTGGAGCTTGAAGATGGAAATGGATTCTTGAAACTTCCTTAGCTAAAGCGCCTTATGGAGATGGAGAAGTATCTTAGATGTTCAATGAATCTTTAGTGTTTTGCTTGGAGTAACTCTTGAGAATATTGTGAGTTAGAAATGAAGAGGAGCTTCTAGGATGAATTTGAAGAAAATTTCATGGGGGAGGAGGGAGGGTGGCCGGCGGTCAAGGGGGGTCAAAGGGGACAAGGATTCTCATGTGTGCATAGAAAGAGAGAAGCATCTCTTTGTGTCTCACAATTTTGACCCATTTGTCTCCCATGCCTTGCATTTCTCTCATATTTTATTTTGGTCTTCAAAATTAAATAGAAATGCTAAAAATTAAGGAGGGTTCTAGAATCCCCTCACGTTGGCCGAATTCTTGGAGAGTTGGGGAGGGTATTATGGTCATTTCACATGCTTCATATTACATACATGTATAATTATATCAATTCTTATAATATTTACTTTAAGGAACTTTAATTAAAGAAGCAATAATAAAACTTAATAAAATGTACTTGAAAGATCCAACCTTTCATTAATTTCCTTTATACGAGTCTCAAGTACAATACAATTTTCGTTGGGTACAACATCCTCCCCCCTTATTACAACTTTCGTCCTTGAAACTTAAGAGCACTAATCAAAAAGATGCGGGTATAAGCTCTTCATGTTTTCTTCCGTCTCCCAAGTGGCTTCATCAATCAAGTGGTGCTTCCATTGCACCTTAACCATAGGAATAGATCGTTTCCTTAGAGCCTTTTCCTTCCGGTCAACGATCCTCTCCGGCTCTTCTTCATATGACACATCGGCTTCCGATTTTCAAGGGCTGCTCCTCGATGATATGACTGGGCTCATGCACGTAGCGGCGAAGCTGGGATACGTGAAACACGTCATGTAACTGGGATAATGACGGCGATAGCGCTAGCCGGTAAGCGACTTCTCCAATCCTCTCAAGAATTTCATATGGCCCGATAAACCTTGGACTTAGTTTACCCTTTATGCCAAATCTTTTCACTCCCTTTGATGGCGACACTTTTAAGAACACTTTTTCACCTGCCTGAAACTCCACTGGTCGCCGCTTTTCGTCAGCCCAAACTTTACTTCTATCTTGGGCCGCTTTCAGCCTTTGCTTGACAATTATCACTTTCTCTCAGGCTTGCTCCACTAAGTCAGGTCCTGCAAAAACTTTATCTCCAATTTCATCCCAATAAAGTGGAGATCGGCAATTTCTTCCATATAGCGCTTCATAAGGAGCCATTCCAATGGATCGATGGTAGCTATTATTATAAGAAAACTCCACTAGATTGAGACTCTTGTCCCAACTTCCTCCGAAATCAAGGATGCAAGCTCGTAACATGTCTTCTAGTGTTTGGATGGTCCTCTCCGATTGACCATCCGTCTGAGGGTGAAATGCTGAACTCATCTGTATCTCAGTGCCCATCGCTTTCTGGAAAGCTGTCCAAAATCGAGAAGTAAAGGGAGGGTCGCGGTCACAAACAATACTCATAGGTATCCTATGCAGGCACACATTCTGATCAATATACATAGTGGCTAATTTCTCCATAGAGGCTTTGATTGTCATAGCCATGAAATGGGCGGATTTCGTCAAACGATCGACTACAACCCAAATATCATCATGTCCATTCTTTGTCCTTGGCAGGTCAGTCACAAAGTCCATAGTGATTTGATCCCATTTCCACTCAGGGACTTCAAGAGGCTGCAATAATCCTGCGGGTCTTTGATGTTCTGCTTTGAATTTCTGACAAACAAGGATCTCTCCATGAATTCGGCAATTTGTTTCTTCATGCCATGCCACCAGAATCTCTGCTTTAAGTCTTGGTACATTTTGTTGGCTCCGGGGTGAATAGATAGACGAGAACTATGAGCTTCCCGAAGGACTTCATTGTTTATATCATCATCATCGGGTACGCACAATCGACCCTTGAACCACAAACTGTCATCAGTTTTGACCTCAAAATCTTCAGAAGGCTTCGTTTTCAACTTGTCCTTAATTTTCTTCAAAGCTTCATCTTTTCCTCGACCCTCTTCAATTTTTTCGATCAATGAAGGAATCAACACCAACTTAGCAAGTACATTATCAATGGAATCAACCACTTCAAGATCAAACTCTTCCATATCACGCTGTAAAGGTGGTTGACGCGGATGGCTTGTCTTCCGACTCAAGGCGTCAGCAACTTTATTGGCTTTCCCTAGATGATACTGAATATAGAGGTCGTAATCCTTCATCAACTCTAGCCATCGGTGTTGACGCATATTTAATTCCTTCTGGGTGAAAAGGTACTTAAGACTTTTGTGATCCGCGAAAATTTCGCACCTTTCACCGTACAGATAATGTCTCCATATCTTTAGGACAAAGACTACAGCTGCAAGCTCAAGACCATGTACTGGATAATTCTGCTCAAACGGCTTCAACTGTCGAGATGCATACGTAATCACTCGATCTTTCTGCATTAACACACATCCAAGGCCGTTCTTCGAGGCATCACTGTAAACTACAAAACTTTCACCCGAAATTGGCTAAGCTAAAACTGGAGCACCCCAAGCGAGACGCTTGGGCGTATAATTTTCTTTTCTTAAAAGCTCACGCAACTGTTCTTTTAGTTCTTTCAATTTAGCCAGCACTATTCGATAAAGTGCCCTCGTAGAATTGTAACTTACTGCTTGTCTTTGGGATTTTTAGATGCTCTAACTACCAGAGTACTTATTCGATTGTTGAGGACCTATAAAACAATTGCGTAACGTACTCTAGCTTTCATGTTTCATTAGTGTTACTCTAATCGTCTTCTTTTATCTACTATATTACTAACTATGTAGGGATCTTTCCTAAGGTTCCTTATCTCATTGTTCTAGTTTGATCTTTGGCATGATCATTTATACTTGGGCAGTAGGCAAAGTAGGACATATGCACTTTATATTTAAATTGTGCAGTTATGCATACCTGTTTAGGTGTTTGATGTTTCATGAATCTCTAGATCAGGCACTCTCTGGTCTAGATTGGTATTCTTGGTTGTCTCTTTGTTAGCCCTATGTGGATACGGCTTCCACCTTCTACTTTGTTCCTTAACACGCTCGTTAAGTCTTTTATTTTGTCCTTCCGTTAGTTTACTATCGCGTTCCGCTTTGTAGCAGTCCTCCAGTAATTCTTCAAAAGTTCTTGAATATGCAATTGACTAGCCGAATCTTGATCTGGAGCTCTAGACCGCGCATAAATCTGATCACCTTATGCTTTTCATCTTCCATAATCAAAGGAACATACCGACCCAATGTAGTGAACCGACAAGCGTATTCTGAGACGGTGATGCCTGGCTCTTGTCTTAATGTGTCAAATTCCTCAACCATCTTCATGATCAAGTTCGAAGAGAGGAAAAACTCACAAAACTCCTCTAGAAACTTTGCCCAAGTTACCGGCCGGGACAGTGGCTGGATACAAGTCCTCCACCATTGGCTGGCCTTACCGATCAGAAATGGCCGAACAATCTGTGCCCTTATCTTATCAGGTACCTGTATCCACAAGAGGCTGCTTTCAACTTCATTTAACCATTTTTTTGCCTCTGAACTAGATTCCCCACCAAACCTCAGAATACATGCTCTTACTAGCTGTCGATAGTAAAACCCACTACTTCCCGGGGGCGGCAGTGATAATGTCTGTTTACCATACTGCGATGCCATCTGCACTACGGAGCGTCATGGAAATCTAACAAATATTCGAGAAGATAAACATGCGAATTAAATTCCATGACATTTAGAATTTCATCGACTAGGATTTTGTTATTAGGTCAAGGCCCTAATTTCTAGTCTAAGTCATCCTAGTCTAAGGTCAACACTCTTCTAAGATCATGACTTAGGTCTAAGGTCAAACTTAGATTTTCTAAAATCATAACTTAATTCTATATTCTGCCCGAATCTAGAGCCTGGGCTCTGATACCACCTATAGCGCCCCGCACCGGCCTGCCCACATACGGTGCGCCCGCTGTACTTCACTACTGAGAGTACCAGGCATCAATCCATAACATGTCATAGTCTACAACGAAATGTATGGACTTTCATGCTTACGTATCAATAGGTAAGCAAAACTGAGGCAGAATAAAAACTTTTAAATAACAGCATTCTGAATATCCATCACAACGTCTACAACCATGTCTGCAAAATAAAAGAGAAATCTGAAATTAATGTTCCATCATAAGTTCATTAAACATAAACCATCATGATAAAATCCTTAAGTTGTCATCCTCTCGCACGTCTACGGGTATGGAACCCTAGGCTCGTCATCAATCCACTCTACCCCGTTTCCTGCAGGCTCTGAGAGGAAAAATAAGGGGGTGAGTGACAAAGTCACCAGCAAGTAAACCATAAACAACCAAGAATTAAATGGAAAGTATACACAAAAACCAAACCCCAAGAATTTGGATTCACAACATACCCGACCTTCAATCCATTATCCACAAGGAACTAAGATCATAACTTATGCGACGAAAGATAATAATAAGATCATAACTTAGCAGATATTAAATAATAACATCATGGCTTGAGTAACAGTGCATCAAGCATTCAACTAGCCATTAAATGCAGCATGTATGAATAGGCACATGTGATGCAGCATGATAAAATGAGGATAAGTTCGTTCATTCTTTCTTTCAAAACATCATCGTCAATAAAACGAGAAACGAAAGTGTTCAGATCTATTATCTCCGAATCTGATGCGGTCATATCAATCCCTTCGGATCTATTATTTCTGGATCTGGAAACGATCATACAATCAATCATCATCATCAGGTCTATTCACTCCGGGCCTGAACGGTCATAAATCATCATAATCAGGTCTATTCTCTCTAGGCCTGAACGGTCATAATCATCATAATAAGGTCAATTCTCTCCGGGCCTGAACAGTCATACTCATCATCAGATCAATTAACCCCTGATCTGGAGTGGGTTGTGCTGGCGAGAAATTTATGGTATCAATAGGAGTCTTTCTTTCAAAACTGAAATGTTTTCTTTAAAAGAGTTTTTCGTAATTTCTTTGACATAAAGTCAGTCTCATCAATCATGTAAATGGGGACAATGCAATGCATGATGTACAATATGCAATTCATGACTAAATACATCACATAACACATACTCGGTCTTGTTCTTTAAGCTGGAAATTATTCCAGCATTAACACTCTGTTCATGTGGCCTAAAACTTATCAAATCAGGCCTATTTTCATAATCTTATGCCACACATATGCATAATGGAGTCTTATCTACATGCCATAAGAATTTCATAACATTTTGAGCAGATAAATCTCTCAAATCATTAAGTTACTAAAAAGGGGCACGGCTGAATCCAGCAATATAGTACCCATCCTTTACCTTAATTTCAAGGCCATAAAATCTTATTTAATTTGGGTCATCACCTGAAAAACATAGTAAACACACCAAGAAATAATACTCATATGCCCAAACAGCACATACAAGTCCAAATCAACAAGATCAAGGTCTCCCAACTCATGCCATAAATCTGTCATGTTTTCCAGTTTCGTAACACAAACTTCAATTCAATTGTTAACCCTCAAAACAATGGTTCCAAGCTGATTTATTTACATGGACATATTCATATATGTCTTAGGTAACTACCATAAATATTTCAAGTCAATCCAATATGTTTAAGATGGTCATTTAATTATTTTGCTAAGGCTAGGTAGATGCAGAATCTGTAGCGACCAGTTCTCACTAAAAATTACATTTAGGTCAGACCACATCTCCTTTTACCAAAATTCCACCTCTCAAATTTACTACACACATCAAGTTGCCATCATACCAAAAACCAGCTCATTTGCACACTCCTAAGGTTCGTTATCAGACCAAACAATTTGCTACTCAAAACTGTCCAGTTCCAGTAATTCCAGCATTTCACACTTTTTATTGTTCAAGCATTTTCCAACCAACTTCATTCCTTAAAATAACTTACTAACCACTAAATACACACTCAACATAATCAGTCCAGGTTTTATAACATTCTTTAGACTACACATGAAGCATGCCAAAACAGCCTTGCAAAGTTAAACATAGCACACGCCATTTTCATGCCTTTCATGCTTCACACGGTCTATTCTTAACAAGAATTAGTGTTCTATCCTACTAGTCCTTAAAAACCATCCCCCCATGGTGAGAGGAATGTCTCATACCATGTTTAACTTAGGCATGCAACGCATCCATAGAGGAAATTACCCATATGCAAACACTTTTCCCTTATGAACAACTAATTTCTCATGCTTGAACTTAGAATCTTCAACTAAGATTCATAACTTAGAAAGCTAGTCATTCAAGCATACACTTCACAAATAAATCAAGGTTGCTTAGAGTGTACTTGCTTCTTTAATCTAGAAATTTTCCTTAGCTTGAGCCTTGATTGAAATGGAGTGAAGTCTTCCTCCAACTTTCCCCCTATGAAATACGGTTTTGAGTGAGGGGTTGGAGTAAATATTTAGCTACTATTTAAAGACATAATGGAGCTAATTTGAGGTTAGATTAGCTTACCAAAATGAGGCTTGAATAGAGTTTGAAATGAATTCAAACCACTAAGATGTTAGCACCACTTAGTAATTGGAAGAATCTTCACCTAGTGGCTCTTTGAAGGCCACGGTTTTGGCATGGAAAAAGAGAGGTATAATATGAGTTTTACCATTTGAAATATGGAATTCACTTAGGGAATTCAACATGCAACTTACCTAGAGGAGTCCTTGGAGCTTGAAGATGGAAATGGATTCTTGAAACTTCCTTAGCTAAGTTTGCCTTATGGAGATGAAGAAGTAGCTTAGTAGTTCAATGAATCTTTAGTGTGTTGCTTGGAGTAACTCTTGAGAATATTGTGAGTTAGAAATGAAGAGGAGCTTCTAGGATGAATTTGAAGAAAATTTCATGGGGGAGGAGGGAGGGTGGCCGGCGGTCAAGGGGGGTCAAAGGGGACAAGGATTCCCATGTGTGCATAGAAAGAGGGAAGCATCTCTTTGTGTCTCACAATTTTGACCCCTTTGTCTTCCATGCCTTGCATTACTCTCATATTTTGTTTTGGTCTTCAAAATTAAATAGAAATGCTAAAAATTAAGGAGGGTTCTAGAATCCTCTCACATTGGCCGAATTCTTGGAGGGTTGGGGAGGGTATTATGGTCATTTCACATGCTTCATAATACATACATGTATAATTATACCAATTCTTATAATATTTACTTTAAGGAACTTTATTTAAAGAAGCAATAATAAAACTTAATAAAATGTAGTTGAAAGATCCAACCTTTCATTAATTCCCTTTATACGAGTCTCAAGTACAATACGATTTTCATTGGGTACAACAATAATCATACGACCATTTTGTAACACGCATCCCTAAAACTGTCTATGTACACCGTGCAAAACACCTATAGTAATCAGCCTCAGCCTCAAATTTCATCAATATATGGGTCGAATCAAGCAAAGTGATCTTAACTGAACCCATGTAACCAATTCTTTCGAAGCATTTTCGAATTGCATCAATCTTCGGTCGGCTATACCAGAAGCTGCCAATAAGACAGCATTTAAAAGATTCATCAAGCACATTTACCTCCTCACGAATGAATTTGTTGATGGGACAGCTTTGAAGCAAGCTATCTCACGAGGAGGAAAAGTTGTCGCCGGAGCCAGAGTCGTAAATAGCGAAGCAAGGGATCGCTGCGTTGTTGCCATTACTATATATATATATATGTATATATATATATATGTATATATATATGTATATATATATATATATGTGTATATATATATATATATATGTATATATATATGTGTATATATATATGTATGTATGTTTAATAAAATATCGGTTTCATTAAAAAAAAAGTATGTATGTATTCTTGTAACATGTAATAAGGTATTCCTCTGCCACAAGTGAGAGTTATATCAATAAAACCAATCTCTTTGGATATATATATATATATATATATATATATATATATATATATTGATGAAGATCGAGGGGATGATGCCACGCTCTGGCGCTGAAGCCCATCGGCGGCGCTAGCCGCTGTCTTCGCCGGTACCATTGTTCGCCCAGTTTTTTTCTTCCCGATCACTTCTTCCATTGCCTGCCATATCTCTGCTTCACTCAATTTCCATCAAAGTTCCTGTTTTTTCGCCCACATTGCCGTCAACATGGCCGCCGCACCATCCTTCGCTGCGGTGGTCAGCGGAGCAACTGCTGTCACCAATATTTCGATCGCGCCAAAATCGGTTTCCCGGTATAAAGGCATCCCCATGATTTCTTTTCTAGATGCTGAGATTGATGCACTTGCAGAGCCATTTAAGTATTCTTTGGTTGGAACATTTTGGTATGGTCGACCACCTTTGAAAATTATACGTGAGGTTTTTGAGAAAATTGGATTCCATCAGGATTTGCGAATTACACTGATTGATAAGTCTCATATACTTTTAAATTTCCGCAATGAAGCCGATTATTTGATATGCTTTTATCGTCGTTCATGGCATATATCTGGTTGTCACATGCGGATAACCAAATGGACAGTAGATTTTGATCCAGCGGCGGATGTCCCTATAGTCCCGGTTTGGATTGCTTTGTCGTCTCTTCCGATTCATCTGCACCATCGTGTAGCCTTATTTGAAGTGGTAAGGCCGATTGGATCTCCTTTGAAATTAGATGTTGCAACTGCGGACGGCCTAAGACCGTCAGTGGCCCGGGTCTGTGTTGAGGTTGACGTCTCTCAAGATTTGCCGCAGAAAATATATTTATAGGCTAAAGGTAGGATGATCTTACAATCGATAGTTTATGAAGACCTTCCTTTATTATGCACAACATGTCGGCGGCTTGGTCATTCACCAAGTGCATGCCCTCCAAAGGATAGCAGCAACGTCCCTCGCCCCCCACCGCCTCCCCTGCCGCCGCCTCCTCCACTGCGGACACACTCCACGCGGCAGCGCTGGACGCCAGTCAAGAAGAAGCCATCAGCATCTACTCTGCCAAACCCAGCTGTACCAGTTGAGCATGATGATCAAACTGACCAAACATATATCGGGGATATCCCTCCTACGGACACAGCCCTCCATCGTGCTACATCTGCCTAGTCTGAAGAGAAATTTTGTGATGCTGTGGATCAGCACCTACCCATGGAAACAAACCCCGTAGAAACGGGTCACTCGTCAGACACAGATTTGCCAATTGTTGATCATGTTGAGGATATTCCTAATGTCCCGGAGGACGTTGCACGTCGAATGCAGCTCATACCGCCTTCGCCTGATGAGGAGGTCTTAATATCACGTTTGGAAGAGCATGTGGCTGAGACTGAGTTCATCCCAGTAGTTCCACGACGTAAGCGCAGGGCACGTAAAAATTTGCCTCCTCTACCACCCTCCACGATCTTAACACGTAGTGCGTCACACATCGTACAGGGAAGTTCCTCCTCTCTTTCTCAATGAATGCCATCGTTTGGAATATCCGAGACATGCGTGCCTCGTTACCTAGATTAAAACAAATGATTTTTTAGCATCGTCTACACTTACTTGCTTTGCTTGAACCCAAACATGCTCCCTTACGTATACAGAGATTTATGTTGCAGCTTGGTTTTACAAATTCTTATGCTTCACAATCGGAACGTATTTGGTTTTTCTGGCGTGATGCTGAGTTTCGTTTACTTGCTACTCAGGATCAGGAACAGGTGGTACATTTTACTCTCCAGTCCATGTCTCTACAATGGACCTTTGTATTTTCGGTGGTCTATGCAAAACATATGCCTATTCAGCGATGCCCACTTTGGCATTCTTTATGTGACTTTGCTGCTTCATGTCAATTGCCCTGGATGGTCGGTGGTGATTTTAACACTTTTCGAACCATCGAGGATCATAGCGGTCGGTCCGCTCCGTCTTTAGCAGTATTACAAGACTTTAATGACTGTATAGAATTGTGCTCCCTCATGGCGCCGCCGCATCAAGGTTCTAGATTTACTTGGGCAGATGGGAGAGGTCTTGGCTGTATATGTTGCAGATTGGACTGGCTTTTTATAAATTCTGCTTTTCAGGATGGGTTTGCAGATATTCAGTTATCGCACCTGCCGAGGGTTACCTCCGACCATATGCCATTGCTATTTTTGTGTCGCCAGAGTGTGGCATATAGCAAACGTTCATTTCGGTTTTTGGACGTCTGGCTGCATCATTCAGACTTTCACTCTTATATGCAGCAGGCATGGTTATCATATCCCACTACTGGAGGCATGTATGGATTCTATAATAAATTGTTTTCATTTAAAAAGGATATCCAACGGTGGAATAAAGACATGTTTGGCAACATTTTCAGCAATCTGAAACATGCAGAGGCTCAACTTAATCATGCAGAGGCAGCCTTGGATGCGCATCCAACTGAGGAAACAAGAGCCGAATATCATAGATCCAAGGCCGAGTATTTACGAGCGTCCACATCTGAATTACACTTCTGGAAGCAAAAAGCTCGACTTAAATGGCTTAAAGAAGGTGATGCAAATACACAGTACTTTCATTCTATTGTCAAAGGGAAGCGAGCACACCTGCGCATTCAAGCCATTCGCAATACAGAGGGCCATCTTTTAACGAATCCGAGTGACATCATGTCAGCAGCAGTCTCTTTCTATACTGATTTATTTGCTCAGGCACCAACGCAGAATCATTCTGCTATACTTTCGCACATTCCTCGGCTAATAACAGAAGATGACAATATTATGTTGACGCGGCTTCCTTCTGAGACCGAAGTTAAGGAGGCAGTGTGGCATTTGGACCCTCACAGTGCTGCCGGTCCGGATGGGTTCCATGGTATGTTTTATCGTTCATGCTGGTCTGTCATACATTCTGATGTTGTTAAGGCTGTGCAGGAGTCTTTTCTTGGTATTCCACAGCCGCCTGTCATGGCTAGTGCATTAATTACTCTGATACCCAAGATGCAATCCCCCCAGACTTTTACTGATTTTCGATCTATCTGTCTTACAAATTTTCTGAGTAAAGTTTGCACCCGCATTATAGCCACACACTTGGGGCTGCTTCTTCCAAAGTTAATTTCTCCAGAGCAAACAGGTTTCCTGCCGGGATATGATATTTCAACCCAAATTTTATTGGCAAGAGAAATGGTGCATATGTTGGATAGTGGTGCGTCCCATTTATGCCTGAAATTGGATATGATGAAAGCATTTGATCGAGTCAGTTGGGATTATCTGGAGAGTCTTCTGCTATAGTTTGGTTTCTCGGGATTTTTTTCTCGGATTATCCTTAATCATCTACGCGCTACTACGTTATCGGTTTTGATCAATGGAGAGCCATCGCCTAAATTCCGCCCACATAGAGGTGTCAAGCAGGGAGATCCTTTATCTCCATTGCTCTTCATTCTGGCATCGGAGGGTTTCAGCAGAGGGTTAACATCACTGGTGGCTGCGGGCCACATACTGCCATTTCGTAGGCCGTATTCCTTTCGCAATATCACATTTAGCTTATGCAGACGATCTCCTTATTTTCCTGCAAGGAACACAGCATAATATACGACATTTTCATAATTTCTTAACGGAATATGAAACTGCTTCTGGTCAAAAGGTTAATTTTCAAAAGAGTAGTCTCATCCCATCGGCACGCCTTTCGGCCCGACGAGTTCGAACCTTACAGGAAATACTTGGCATGCGACTCTCGTCTTTACCGTTTCGATATCTGGGTTCCTATCTTCACAAGGGGATTAATCGATCGCGATTTTGCTCTACTCTGTTACAGCATTTTGATGATCGTTTAAATGGTTGGCATTCCCGTCTCCTCTCATCAGCGGGTCGTTTAGTATTATTGCGTTCAGTACTTTCTGCGCTCCCTCTCCATGTCATGGCTGCAGGAAGATTATCAAAGTCTGTCATTAAAATGATACACAGAAAGATGGCCACTTTTTATTGGGGTAAACGACATTGGGTGGCATGGTCAAAAATCACTCTGCCTGTTGAGGAAGGAGGCTTGGGGCTACGGGATCTTAACGCGCTGCAGCAGGCATATCACTGTAGAATTTGGTGGCTATATCTGAAACATGACACTTTGTGGAGTCGTTATATGCATGCCAAATATGGACGGAGAGGGGATTTTCGGCCACGACTACCGGATTCGCCGGTTTGGAAACTCACCTGTCGCATTCATGATGTATGTATTTCGCAAACGGTAGGCGCGGATACCCATCTTACATGGAAGCCAACACCCTTGGGTGAATTCACTCTAAAATCTGCCTATGATGTTTGTTGCCCATCTAGACCAACATTACTCTCAGCTAAGTTCATCTAGTTCAAGCAACATTCGCCTGCCATAAAAGTACTGCTTTGGCGCTTATTTCACTCAGCCCTGCCATTTGAAGATTACATTGGAAATTATTCTGTTGCACGCCCCACGTAGTGTCCCTTTTGCAAGCAACACTCGGCAATGGTTGACCATGTTTTCCTGTATTGTCAGCCAATTGGTCTATTATGGACTTTCTTCGCGACGGAGTTGCACGGTGTTTACCTCACTACACTGCCTCTGCGCCAATATCTCTTATCATGGTGGTACCGCTCCTATTCTTCCATACTTGGGGTTCTTAAAATTGTTGTTCCGGGTATCCTAGTACATAATATATGGCGTTGCTATGCTAGTTTAGTGTATGGGGACACGGCATCTTTTTCCTTATCGGCACTGCGGGCTACAGTCCATTTTGAAATAGATATGTGGATTCATACATTACATGGATCCAAACTCGCAGCAGGGCCACCCCCATCGCTGACCTGGATTCCAAAGGTTCGACCTCCACGTCTAAAAGTGATCAGATGGCACACTCCTCCGTCAGGACGATTTAAACTTAATGTTGATGCAGCTGTTGGACGCCAATATGCTGCAGGCAGAGTCATCATACGTGACTCCAACGGCGTCTGTGTGCGCGCCTTAGCATTTCGCTTACCTCCATGTACACCGCTGATGGCTGAAATTCAGGCTACCCTATTTGGATTGCTCTATTTTCTTCCATTATATCGGACGGTTGTCATAGAGACAGACTGCGCGCAAATGCTGATGCGCCTACGTCAACAACAGCCTATCTTTGGAAACTATCATCTCAGACTCTTACACATGTTGATTAATCATCATCATTTGGACATCACGCATATATATCGCGAGGCCAACATGCCGGCACATTACCTTGCTCAGCACGCAATGACGTCCCCGATCACATGCTTCTTCACTAGCACCAGTCTACCACCCATGGTTCCAGCCTCAGTCACTTTGGACCTCACGTTAGTATCCTTGCGTACGCATTGATTTCTATGTCTTCCAAATGGATTGGCGCACTTTCATATCCTTTGCCTGTACTCATGTGAGTACAGGCAGACTCGGTATGTTTCCCTCGCTCCTTCATATCATCTCCTTTTGTCTTCTGCCTATTGATGCACACGTTATTTTCTCTTCCACATGGAACGCAATTTGCGATGCCTTGATGATTTTCATTGCATATGGCGAGTGTCACCACTATAAAGTCTTCCACACGGATTGGCATACGTTTGCATTCGCTGCCTGTGCTATTATAAGTGCAGGCAGCCTCGGTGAGACCCGCATCTTATCGTTTAGTCACACTCGTACATATTTTCTATTTCTGCTTGACGCACTTTTTTGTCTGGTTGCTGCATGGGCGATTACACATCTTCGAAATTTTAACGCTGCTGCTTCCTTGGTCTTCCACATGGATTGGCTCTCATTTGATTCCTCTGCCTGTACTTCGGACAGTACAGGCAGACCCGGTATGCGTTCTATTCACTGGGTTGGCTCCATTTTCTTATGTATTCTCTACATGTTTCACACATTCTCTTGTTTACATGCTGCATGGACGGCCACATCCAGATGGCTGCTCGCACGCATGAGGATGATGTACGTACTGAGGATGGCGTTCGGAAGCTTCTATGGCACCATCATCATCTGCTTCAAATGGTACAAATCATGCTGGCTCATTCAATCTCACATAGCGGACCTATCAACGCATTCGGTGCACTCCCAACTCGAACAACTACAGAAATTCCATCATTGTACTCAGTCTTATGCAGCTTTGATATCAATGACAGCCGTATAAATATGTACGCTTTTTCCTTCGCCAAGGTTTTATCCACAAGGGTGGTTTTACTTGGCAAGGTTTTAATGCGGTATATCATATACGACTGGAGATATGTCATCATTAGTTTGTTAATTCACTTATTCGCATACTCTGACACTTGTAAGATGGTTTTCCTCCACCAAAAGTGAGGCCTTTTCTTAATAAAAGTTCTTTTCTATAAAATATATATATATATATATATTGATGAAGGACGGGCGGTACTGTCTGGGTATTTTATTAATTTATACCCTCACTTATGGCGGAGAATACTGTGGTTACATGAAAGCCCTATCTATGGGGGGAGACTCTTCCAAACTAAGCAAAAAAGATAAAGGAAAACACTTAAAACTGTAGAGTACAAGTAAACAATAAACTACAAATGGAAAAAACTATAAGCATGCAAGCACAGCCAATGCAATGATAGCAGCGTAGTCCTCCAGAGTGACGTCCGTGTAAAGTAGTCTTCAATGTAGATATTCTGCTTCTTTGAGACATGGTAACCACAGCAAAATATAACAAGAAATATTTCATGCAAACAAAATGAGTAAGCAAGGCAAAGATAAGATAAAATATGCTGTAATTTTTGGGTGAAGGACGGGCGGTACCATCCGGTTATTTTATTGATAAAGTAATCCACACTTGTGGCGGAGGAATACCGTGGTTACATGATTGTTCATGCCTATAGTGGGAGACTCTCCCAAACTAGATAATAGAGAAAAGCAAATATCCAAAGAGAACGAAAAAATTAGAAAACAATAAATTATAGTGAAACAAAAACATGACAAAGTATTCTCTGCTTAGTTGAGGAAGTCTAGTACGCGATGAGAAGGCAAAGTGATCCATATACGTCATCTGTGCTAGTTCGAGCAGTGATCCAGCCGTGATGTGTCCCAAGTGTCGACGTTGCTTTGGTCGCAAAAGAATGTTGATAAACACAAAAAAGGTATGAGTCTGAACCAAACGCATTGCATACCAATGCATCTGGGTGGTCTATGTTTTTATTTTGTAGCAAAAGATCTTCTTTGTCGGAATGAAGGAAAGCAATATCCTGCCGAGAAGGGACTGCAAGAGTAGGGGCTACAGGCATCGATAGGTTTGCTGCGGAGAGCTCTGGGTCTGTATGATCTGCATGAAAAATCGAATCTTTCGTGAGAAGCGTAATAAGGTTATCGACATTTATCCGCTGCTGAGTATTCTTCTTAGGAATCCACTGGGTTGCAGGCTTCGGCAGCTTTGGCGGCACTGGTGGCTGGAGATCATCACGTGCCCCGACTGTGCGACCTAGACGGCGGCAATCCGCACAAAAAGGCGGCAGCTCTTTATAAATTATTTGTTGCTGGATTATCTTTTGTTTGCCTCATAAAAATAGCTTCTTTGGCAAATCTTTGGTGACATATAACTCAACACGGATTCTAATGACTGACAGACGAAGGCCAACCGCAGTCGCCACATCAAGTTTAACCGGATGGCCGACCACCCGTGTGATTTCAAAGAGCGCTGAATGGTGATGAAAATAGAGTGGCAGCCCCGGAAAAGCAATCCAAACTGGCACAATAGGAACATCTGTAGCCGGGCCGAAATCGACCATCCACTTGGTGACCCTCACAGTACAACCTGCATCCATCCAAGAACGCCGAGAAAAGCAGCAAAGATAATCCTGTTCATGCGTAAAATTTAGCAATACATGTGATTGATCAAGGAGTATAATCTTAATGTCCGATCGAAAACCAATCATGTCGAAGACGTCACGAATGATTTTGATTGGAGGCCGGCCAAACCAAGAAGATCCAACGAGAGAGAGGCGGTAAGGCTCGGCAAGGGCATCGATTTCAGCGTTCGAGAATGAGATTAGAGGATGGCCTTTGTGCTTGGAGATTGTTGTATAAATATATATATATATATATATATATATATATATATATATATATATATATATATATCTGTGTGTGTGTATATATATACATATATATACACATATATTTACACAGTGTTGGAAGTGGTCACATGCGGACACGCCTATATATTTTCTGCTGTAATACTTGCTGGTTTTTGTATTATGTCATCACTCCAGTGATATAAATATATACGTTTTTTCCTTCACCAAGGTTTTATCCACAAAGGTGGTTTTACTTGGCAAGGTTTTAATACGGCATATCATATATGATTGGAGAATGACAATTACCATTGCTTTACATTCCCACTTTTTGTATGATATACATTGATGTAATATGGTTTTCCTCCGCCATAAGTGAGGGTTTGACATAATAAAACAGACTTTATATAAAAAAACATATGTATAAATAAATATATGTATATGTATATATGCATATAAACAACTCTCTCCCGCATGCTCTGGTCCTGTTGTGATAGCCGGCGGCTGGCGTGATGCCAGCGTCGCCGCCCTTCCTCCCTCAGTAATCTATCATCTTCATTCTTCGATATCAATATTTATAAACCCTTTTCTTTTCTTTGCGATCGCCGCTACAACCGTTATCGTTCTTTTACCCATACGACGTGATTGCGATGACGACACCACATCCCGATTCTTCTCTCCCTGCAATACCTTCAGATGCGATCAGGCCACCGCTAGCAAAATCATATGCCTCATTGTTTACAGCCGCGTCTACTGCTATTGCTCCGAAGTCGGTCCAAAGATTTAAGGACAGTCCAATGATTACATTCACGGACGAGGATATTCAATCTTTGGCTGCACTATATCAATTAACATTGGTCGGGACTTTTTGGTATGGTCGTCCCCCACTGACAACCATACGATCAGCAGTTGACCGAATAGGGTTTACAGGCACCGCAAAAATAGGTTTGCTAGACGCCTCTCATATCCTCCATCACTTTGATCATGAACAAGATTATTTCTGTTGTTTTACTTGGAAGAGTTGGATGATCTCAGGAAAATACATGCGAGTCACAAAATGGACGTCGAATTATGATCCGGCCGTAGAAGTTCCCATTGTTCCAATTTGGATCTCTTTCCTAGGACTGCCAATACATTTTCATAGAAGGGATGTGCTTTTTCAGATTGCGAGCATGATTGACACACCAATGAAACTTGATGCAGCAACCACTGCTGTCATTAGACCGTCTGTCGCTCGAATTTGCGTTGAACTCGATGTTTCTAAAGAATTGCCACAACGGGTATATATCCAAGGCCAATCTCGGATTATATCCCAACATATGGAATATGAAGGCCTTCCGTCATACTGCACTGGATATTATCGTTTAGGCCATGTTTTGCAGGACTGCAGTAAATCGACGAAGCCTGCAGATCCTCCAGTCCAATCATAGCAAAAACGAACGGTGATAGAAAAGGATAAAAAAACAACGTTAGACACCAAAGAAGTCCATGTCAGCACAAGATGAGGTCGTGGAGAATACTCTGTTGCCTTCGATCCCTCCCCAGCAAACATCTTCACCGTTGCGTCAGGCGCCATCTCCGGATATATGTGTGGTTGCTGCCATTTCAGAGGCACATGACATAGCAAGATTAAAAGGAGTTGATGATTGCATATTAGGAGATTTATCAGTCAATCCTGATGCATCCTCCTATTCAGACAATGAGATTTCTATTCCGCTTAATGTCAACCGTCTGGATGAGCAGGATCGCGAAATATATGACACCATGGATAATCTGGTTCAATCGACTTTTATTGATCATAATCGGTCCTGGGCAGATCAGGCTGAACTGGCCGAGGGATTTCAGCCTGCTGGTCCATGTAGGATGTGACGTCGAAACCATCAAGCAACGCCGACATTGCCGCGAATGACCAGGTTATGTGCTGCTCACACTTCTAATTCTTTTGACATTTTATCATAATGAAGATATTAGTATGGAATGTCCGGGTATACGTACATCGGAAAATCGTGTTCGCTCATTAGTTTGGTGATATAATTTGCATGGATTAGTTATTATCGAACCCAAAGCTAGGCTTTCTTTATTGGTATCATATCGCTTACGTTTTGGATTCTCAAAGGCTCTATCCGTCTGTGATGATCATATTTGGTTTTTTTGGAAGGAGTCGATACTTTCTTTGGAGGAAGAACGAGTGGGTCAGCAGAATCATTCTTTCAAATTAAAATGGTTGGCTTCTAGGGATGTTTTTTGGTTTACGGCTATGTATGGCCTCCACTCTATGTCCGCTCGAAAGCCATTATGGTCGGATTTGCGGGCATTTCATGCTGCGCTTGGTACTCCATGGTTGATGGGAGGCGATTTCAATACATTTCGAACTTTGGATGAGCATAAAGGCCGATCTTCGCCAACATTACGTTCCTTACAGGATATGAATGATTGTATATTCGCATGTGGGTTGTAAGAAATTCCATTCTAGGGCTCTATATACACGTGGTGTGATGGTCTGGGATAGGCCGTGTGTGGCGTCGTCTTGACCGTTATCTTTGTTCTTCTACATTCTTGGATTTGTTTCCAGTTATGCAGTCTCAACATCTTGCCAGGGCGACATCTGATCATTCTCCTATTTACCTAGCATGTGATTTTGAGACCTCTCGGGTTCCGTCTGCTTTCAGATATCTTGATGTCTGGTCCTCCTATCCTGATTTTGATTCACTGGTTCAGCATCACTGGCAGTCTTTTCCCACAGTGGGGGGTATGTGGGGTCTGTATGACAAGCTATGCCGTTTAAAGCATCAATTAAGGCAATGGAACAAAGATGTGTTTGGCAACATTTTTGATGCGGTAGCACAAGCGGAAGAGGAGGTTCTTAGGCATGAGCAAGCTTATGATTCATTGCCTTCTGAGGAGACCTTGGAGCAGTATCATTGAAGTGAGGCATGGTTAAAGCTTGCGCAGACTAGGGCGTTTCTTTATTGGAAGCAAAAGGCTAATGTAAAATGGTTGAAAGAAGGGGAGGCTAAAACTTCATTCTATCATCAAGCAGTAAAAGATAAACACCGCCAGCAGGCAATTCGCATGATAAGAAGGCAGGATGGGGTGGAATGTGTGTTAAGTGCTGACATTGAGGCGGAGGCTCTTCATTATTTCTCGGCGCTTTTCTCGGCTGAACCAATTCATGACACTGAATTGATCTTGCAGTATATCCCTTCTTTGCTTACTATGGATGATAACACAACGTTGCAAAATATGCAACTTTGCAGGAGATTCGTGCAGCGGTGTGGGACCTTAGTCCATCTAGTGCGGCTGGGCCGGATAGATACTTGGGTTCTTTTTATCGGCGGTTCTGGCAGGTTATACATCCGGATGTACTCAAGGCTGTTCAAGAATTTTTCCTAGGGATCGCGATGCCCAAACAGGTGGCTTCGGCTACAATAATGCTGATTCCTAAGGTGCAAAATCCTTTGACATTTGCCGACTTCCGACCAATCTGTTTGACAAACTTTCTTTCTAAGGTGATAACACGTTTGATAGCTACGAGGCTCTCTCGCCTATTGACCAAGCTCATCTCTCCGGAACAAGCAGGTTTTATGCAGGGCATGGGTATCTCCGAACAAATTCTGTTAGCACAAGAAATGGTTCACATCCTTGATCGCAAGACTAGGGGGTCATGTCATGATTAAATTGGACACGGCTAAGGCTTTCGATCGTGTCAGTTGGTGTTATTTAGACCTCCTCCTTCGGAGATTGGGTTTTAATTCAAGGCTAGTGCGTCTTATAATAAATAATTTACAGGCAACTCGTTGCTCACTACTGATCAATGGGAAGCAGGTTGGTTTTTTTTCTGTAGGGCGAGGGGTCAAACAGGGCGATCCGTTGTCTCCTTTGTTATTTATTCTTGCCTCGACGGCTTTTTGCGCGGGCTGAATGCTTTGATGTCTTGTGGTGGTTTAAAGGGATTCAATGCAGGGCGTGTTCCTAGTGTTTCACATCTAGGCTTTGCAGATGACTTGTTGATCTTCCTGAATGGTTCGACGCGGAACTTGGAGAAATTTCACATGTTCTTAACATCTTATCAAAATGCATCGCGGCCAACTCGTGAATTATCACAAAAGCCAAGTAGTAGTAGGGGAGGGAGTCTCGGGTCTGGCGGCTTCACAAGCGTTGGGTATGCGGCTGACTTCTTTACCAATTAAATATATGGGCTCATACTCATATAAAGGCATTAACAGATCACGATACTGTCTATTGCTACTTCAGCATTTTGATGCAAGACTAAATACTTGGTCTTCCAAACTCCTCTCTATGGCGGGCCGTGTGGTTTTGATCAAACATGTCCTTAAATCTATGCCTCTTCATATTATTGCTGGCTCACGAATGCCCAAAGCAATAATTTATGTGTTGAATCAAAAGATGGCCAATTTTCTTTGGAAAGGTCGGCACCGTTGGCGCTCATGGCCCTCCGTCTGTTGTTCATAGAGGAAGGGGGATTAGGCATTAGACATCTCCAGAGTGTTCCAACGGCGTATGATTGTCAGCTTTGGTGGAATTATCATCATTCTCAAACGCTTTGGTCTGAGTATTGCAGGAAAAAGTATGGAGGACGTTCAACAGTGTATTCGCATATTTATGACTCTTCTGGGTGGAAAAGGTTATGCCGTATCAATGATTTTATGGAATCGCATGTTGTCCAAACACAGAATATGTTGCAATGGTTGCCGGATGCTAATGGAAAGTTTTCCATAAAATCAGCATATAGGCCAATACGTTCGACAGGGACAGTTTTATGTGAGAGCCGTTACATATGGTGGCCCAATTATCATCCTGGCATGCACATGTTTTTGTGGCGATTATGGACACGCGCGCTGCCATTGGCGGATAACTTACATTCTTGGCAGACAGTATATCCATCACAATGTGCTTTTTGTCGCCACTGTTCAGATAATATCGATCATATATTCCTCGAACGCATTCAGATTAAACCACTGTGGATCGAAATATCCATAATTTTTGCTGGACCTTTTCCACGAAATGAACCCTTCCGCCGATATCTTCATCATTGGTGGCAACTTTCTAGCGTTTCGACTATGGCTGGACAGCTCAAGGCAGTGGTACCTTCCGTTGTAGCATGGGAGATCTGAAAGCACTATGAGCTATCCGTTTTGGATCTGAAGCCTTTACTTATCGGGGTTTGTTTGCGCAAGTTCGAAGTGCAATTTACACATGGTGTTCTGCGATGAAGGGTAAGAAATTCGTACAACATTTGCCTCACGTAGTTGCTTGTCATTTTTCGCCCCTGTTACGGTCAAAGCGATTACGTCTAGTCAGGTGGGAGCTTCCACCCATAGGCAGAATGAAATTAAATATCAATGCTTCAGTAGGGAGACGAGCTGTCCCGAGAGGTGCAATTTTACGTAATGATCAGGGAGTCGTGGTTTCATGCATATGTTTTGTCCTTCCACATCTTAGTCCCTTACGTGCAGAATTGCACACTCTGACACTTGCATTGACATATCACTCTTCGGCTTATCATAACTTAATTGTGGAGACGGACTGTCAGTCCATACTTTCACTGCTCATGACGAGAGAATGGGTTACGGGCTTGCTAGCAGCAGAGCTGACCCGGTTGGCTCTTTTCCTGACTCTCAATAACGCAACCATACAATACTGTCCACGCGAGGCTAACACAGCAGCACATGTTTTAGCACGGCATGGCTACTCTTCGCCTAGTGTCCACCAATATGTTTCTTTTCAAGCGCTCCCCTGTGAGGTTTGTGGAGCAATTCTTATGGACTCGCAGCTGCCCACTTTTCGTCAGCTATGATGTCTCACATTGTGTTGGCGTTTTTTGCTTTTGGTTGCCTATGTCAAAACGCACAGGCAACGCTGGTGTGTATTATTTCTCTATAGTGGGATCTATTGATGCATATACGTATATTTGCATTGAGTTTATGCTTACACTATTGTATCTGGTTTTTCGTTTGCATGACATTTGGGTCTATTCCGAGCACATTAATCACGCATGCCCTAACCTCCATGGATGAGCATGCACGCATGGAAGATTTCCTACTCAGACAATGGCTAATGTTCTTCGTAGCGCCTTGGTTCATTTAGAATCAAGGCAACATGGGTACGTGTGAATATCCTTTTCACAATCTTACTTATGCGATGGATCCTTTACTTAGATGGCTTGCTTATGTTGTTTTGACCGAGGTACACTGGCGATTATAAGTGCGACTTCACGGGGGGATCTGCTCGCCAATGCAACAAATCACACTAGACCAGAATTATCAACGCGGATCATCACTCTTCGCAGATTTTTTACATTTTCCATTATATATTATGTTTACTACTCCCCGCTCAATGCTCCAACCATATAAATATGTATGCTTTTTCTTTCGCCAAGGTTATATCCACAAGGGTGGTTTTACTTGGTAAGGTTTTATCTTTCTTCATTATTTATTTACATATGCTGACATTGTGTAATATTGCTTCCCTCCGCCACAAGTGAGGCAATCTAATAATATATATATGTTTTATAAAAAAATGTATATATGTATATATATGTATGTATATACACACACATATATAATATATACATATATGTGTGTGTATATATATATGGATATGTATATTTCAATTCAGGAAGTCATGACCGAGGTCCGAAAAGTACTTTTTTATAAGACTCTTAATAAATTTATAGTTTTATGAAACATAATTAAGCAACAAAACCTCGTCAAAGGATAGGTTAATGTTAGCAATATGCTCTCATCAATTTGTCATGGACGCATATGAATTTTTTGGTGAGAGGAAACTACGATAGCACAGAGGAATAACAAATAATCTCTTCCAAAATACAATAATTATGTAGAAATAATGAAATAAAAACACGAAATTAAAACACCAATAAATTTTAGAATGGAAAAACCTCCGAAAGTAAGAGTAGAAACCATGGGACCCGTAGGCCACTTAAATGATATTTAAACACAACTAGAGGAATATATCACCATCAAGATCAAACAACCAATCTTGTAACACAACAAGATACAAGATAGGAACAAAAAAACAAAGCTGAAATTTTCTACCAGAAAATATTGTCTCGTGAATGCACTTATCAGACTGACCTAGAAGTCTGTAAAATACATATTCACCATTCAAAACATACCTCTGTGTGTTGGAAACAATCTGTCACAATTTGGTGCAATCCAACATTGAAAGACTTGGCAAATACAATTTTTCCGGAAGATGGCAAGGCTGCCCAGCACCTACAAGTTTCCTTTTCTCCCTCTTCTCTCTTGCACTTTTTCTTATGCCTCTTCCTCTTTTTTCTTTTTTTGTTTTTACTGCCTTTTTTGTGTGTCTCAGCACACCTATCTACGCTTCTCCTTATGCCCTTTCCAGAGCACAAGGCCATCCTAGAATCTTCTATTTCTCTAAGCCTTCAATATATTTAGGATACCAATGGGGCTTCTCATCATTCCAGGACACCAACATGTCCTAAAGTCTTCCAATAATTTAATGAGACATTGACTTAAGTTCCATTACGTCATTGGATCTCTTCAATTAGGAGGGATACCCATCAAACTCCCTCGACCGACTATTTGGAGGGCAATAACAACTCGGAAGCTTTGCGACAAAACTTACACTTTCCTCTTGACAAAACTTTTGTCAACATGTCGAACCTATTTTCATCAGTATGAATCTTCTCAAGCTCCATTAGCCTAGAATCCAAAGCATCACGAGTCCAATGATAACGAATATCAATATGCTTGAACCTCGAATGAGATGAGGAATTCTTCGGTAAATGGATAGCACTTTGATTATCACAAATCAAAACATACTTTTCTTGTTTTACTCTAAGATCCACCAAGAATTTCTTCAACCACAACAAATCTTTCGCTGCTTTCACGAAAGCTATAAACTTGGCCTCGGTAGCAAAAATGAAAAACACTTCTGTAATTTTGATTGCCAAGCCACAGCTCTCCCGGCAAAAGTCATCATATGTTCTAAAGTAGACTTACGATCATCCAGGTTTCTGGCGAGATCCAAATTTTAAAAACCGACCAATGTAGGCTTGTTATGTCACAAATGATGTCTTCCCTGATTTGAGAGATAACGACTGACAATTCCCACAGCATGAGCTATATCGGGTCTCATGCAAGCCATGGCATACATCAAACTACCAACTACCGATGAGTACGGAACATTCTTCATATGCTATCATTCATCATCAGTAGATGGACACTGCTTGTGGCTAAGCTTAAAATAAGAACCCATTGGAATACTCACTGCTTTAGATTTATCTATATCAAAACACCGAAGAACTTTCTCAATGTATTTTTCTTGCGATAAGTACAACTTCTTCACATTTCTATCACGTATGACTTGGATCTCGAGAATTTTCTAAACCATCCCAGATCCTTCATAGCAAAAGCTTCACTCAAGTTCTTCTTCAACTTGTTGATTTTGGAAGTGTCTTTTCCAACAATCAACATATCATCAACATATAATAAAAGAATGATAAAGGTACCATCAGGGAATCTTCGTCTGAAAACAAAATGATCAGCCTTTGTCATCTTGTAACCATGCTTAATCATCACCGAACTGAACTTTTGGTACATCTGTCTCGGTTCTTGCTTTAAACCATAGAGACGTTTGGTCAATTTGAAACATAGTCTTCTTTACCCTTCTGTTGAAAACCTTCAGGTTGCTCCATATAAATCTCTTCATGTAGATCACCATGAAAGAAAAGCTATCTTCACATCCATTTGCTCAACTTCTAAATCAAGACTAGCAGCGAGCCCAATCTCAACCCGAATAGATTGCATTTTCACCTTCGGAGCAAAAATCTCGCTAAAATCAACACCTTTTCTTTGTGTAAAACCCTTTACCACCAAACGAGTCTTATATCAAGTGTGTGAAGTGTTTTCATCCTTCTTCACATGGTAAACCCATCGGGTTTTCAACATTTTCTTACCCTTTGGCAACTTCACCAATTCAAAGGTGTTATTCTAACGAAGGGATTGTATTTCATCCTCCATGGAATCCATCCATTCCTTTTTGTTTTCATCTTCCAAAGCTTCTTGAAAACTTTTAGGTTCTCCACCATCGGTAAGACATACTTACTCATTCGGGGGGTATCGAACCGAAGGTCATCTATCACGAGTAGATCGTCTCAACTCATTATGAACAATAGGTTGTTCATATGTCTCATCTTCATGATGAATTTAACTCTCAACATCTTGATTTTCACATGGCTCATCAACTGCGATATTCGGTGTGGGAGCAATTGTAGTTGGATGGTTATCAATCAATTCTTCATCTACATGAGTAGGAACTTCTTTCTCGATTTTTCCAATGTCATCTATGGTATAGTCCTCCATGAATAACACATCATACCTTCAAACAAGCTTCCTTGCAACTGGATCAAAGAAGCAATATCTGAATTCATCAAGTCCATATTCCAGAAATTTACATTTCTTTGTCTTGTCATCAAGTTTTGATCTCTCACCTTTCGGAACGTGCACATAAGCCAAGCACCCAAACACCTGAAGATGGTCATATGAAACATTTTACCACTCCAAACATGGCTTGGAACATCAAACTTCAAAGACATACAAGTTGTGTGATTTAGCGCATGTACCACCGTATTCAATGCTTCTCTCCAAAAGTATTTTGACAAATTTGATTGCGATAATAGACATCTCACCCTTTTGACAAAGGTTCTATTCATTCTTTCCTAACCCATTTAGTTGCAGTGTCTTTGGAAGAGACTTTTGGTGATGTATATCTTGGCTTCGGGAATACTCATCGAACGGACAAATACATTCTTCTTCATTATCTATCCGGATACACTTGAGCTTCTTTCCCGTTTCTGTTTCAACCGATGCTTGAAAGGACTTGAAGGTATCAATCACTTGATCTTTCAACTTCAAGTATAGGCACAAATTTTCTGATAATAGTCATCAATGAACTTTACAAAATATTAGGCACCGTCAATTGCCAAGTCTTCATTGGCCCACACACAACGGAATGCACCAAGTCTAATACCTCGTGCTTTCTTTTTGGTTCGGAGGACTTAAAGGACACATGTTTATGCTCTCCGGCCAAACAATCTGGACATAGCTTCAATCTTGTATCAAAAACACCGAACAACACATTCTTCTTAGCCAAAATGCTCAAACTTTTTTCACTCATATGACCCAAACGTTGGTGCCATAACTCAGATGAGCTATCATTCTCACAAGCATTGATGTGATACTTGGAAATCGCAAATTTGGCAACATACAAATTTGAACTTTTCTTTCCTCTTGCAACCAACATTGAGCCCTTCTTTAGTTTCCATTCATCACCCTGAAATGAACTGCAATATCCTTCATCACTTAGCTTTCCAACCAATAAAAGGTTGAACCGAAGATCAGAAATATGCTTCACATCTTTGGGAATTAGTGTAGTTCCATTACTAGTCTCAGCACAAATATTTCTCATCCCGAAGACACTTGCTTGTCCACTATTTTCCATATGTACTACACCGAAATCAATGGCCTCATAGGTCAAGAAAAGGTCACGCCAAAAGGTAGCATGTGTAGAAGCACCGCTATCAATCACTCAATCCATCTCATCGCACGATATATCAATACTTTCTTCACAATCGTCACAAACAATGAAGAAAGCATCAACAACAATAGCATATCATTGTTGGTACCTTTTTTTTGACATCATTATTGTTATTATTCTCTCTCATTTCTCTTTTAAACTTTCAAAAATACTTTTGGATATGACCTTTCAAGCCACAACAGTGGCACTCGATATTAGATCATTTTTTAGAACCTCCACGAGAAGTACCATGGTTATTTGAAGTTTGACTTTAACTTCTCCCCTTTGATGCACCATGGTTATTTCGATTTTGACTTCTTTCCCTTGATTCGGTAACCAAAACTTTGAAATGTGGAGAGGATCCAAGAGACTTGCACCTCATTTTTCACTAAGAATGGCACTCTTAATCGATTCCATTGTGAGAACACCATTTGGAGCGAAATTAGACAACGACGCCCTAAATGTCTCCCACAAGTTTGGCAAAGTGCCAAGGAGCCATAAAGTTTGAATCTCATCATCAAAGCTAATGGCCATTAACGCCAATTGTTTGATGATCCCTTGGAATGCATTCAAATGGTCAGTTATTGATGAACCATCATCACACTTCAAAGACATCATTTGGTTGATTAGGAATAGTTTATTGTTCTTCATCTTCTTTGTATATAACTCTCCAAGTGTAGTCCAACGTGTTCTAGCATTAACCACCGTGCTCACATGATTCAAAAAATTATCATCAACCTATTGACGAATATATATATGCAAACTTGTCGATGCAACAAATTCCACACTTCACTCTTCGTCACTTTTTCAATTGGACTTTCCACTGGAGAAAACCAGAACATGAAAACATTTGACATAAAACAAATCTTCTGTTTTTCCTTTCCAAACATTTTAGTTGGAGCCATTCAAGCTCACAAGTCTAGATGTGTTCACTTCCATGTTGCACAAAGTCAAAGCAAAGGCTCTAATACCACTTTGTTGAGAGAAAAACACGACAGCACAGCTGAATAATAAATAATTTCTCCCAAAATATAGTTTGTTGAGAGGAAAACACGATAGCACAGTGGAACCATAAATAATCTCTCCCAAAATACAGCAACTATGGAGAAATAATCAAACGAAACATGAACAAAAAAACCAACAATTTTTAGCATGGATAAACCTCCCAAAGTAGGAGTAAAAATCACGGGGCCTGTAGGCCACTTAAATGATCTACGCTATTATCAATAATAGGTACAAGAAGTTCTCTCTATGCACAACTAGAGGAATACATCATCATCAAGATCAAACAACCAATCTTGGAACACAACAAGTTACAAGAGAGGAACAAATCACAAAGCTGAAATTTTCTGGCACAAAATACTGCATCGGGAATGCACTTATCAGACTGGCCTAGAAGCCTCCAAAATACATCTTAACCGCTCAAAACGTACCTTTGTGTGTTGGAAATAATCCTTCAAAATTTGGTGATAGTCTAACAATGGACGACTCATCAAATGCAATTTTCTCGCAAGATGCCAGCGATGTCCAGCGGATGCGAGTTTCTCTTTTCTCCCTATTCTCTCTTGCACTTTTTCTTGAGTCTCTTTCTTTTTTTTTATTTTTTATTTTTTTATTTTTTTATTTTTTCTTTTTTTACTACCTTTTGTATGTGTCTCAATACACCTATTTATGCTTCTTCTTATGCCATTTCCAATGCACAAGGACATCCTAGAATCTTCTATTTCTCTAAGACTTCGATAAGCTTATGATACCAATAAGGCTTCTCATCATTCTAGGCCACAAAGATGTCCTAGAGTCTTCTAATAATTTAAAGAGTCGTTGGCTTAAGTTCCATTAGGTCATTAGTGTTAGAAAATCAACCGAGATCACTGCAAAACGCGCAGTGGAAAACAAAACATTGATCTCCGATTTCCTATCAGGGATCCATGTTGTTCGTTTAATTCGATGAAAGAAACTCAAAAATTACCTTTGTAGATCCGAATTACGCAGATGAAGCAGGTGCGAAAATACGATCACCCTCTGTCGGTATCCACACGAACGCTTCCGTCCGGAGTGCTAGCTCTTCAAACGGCGCGGCTGAAGAACTCGGTTTTTCACAAAAACGGCTCTAGGGTTTCTTTGATGATTCTGTGTATTTTTCGTGTGTAGTGTATACGAGATACACAAATATATACACATACGTAGACATCAAAATCCGAGTCCTAATCGGATTAGTTGATGCCAATCAAAATCCATATCAGATACGGATTCTATCAGTATATTCAAAATCCATATCAGATATGGATTCTCTCGTTATTATCCGAAAATACATGTATATATATAATCACCAAAAAACGAAAATAATAATAATAATAATTAATATCCAATATTAATATTATTAATATTATTAATCTCAGCCTTACGCATTCTTGTGTGTGACCCGATAGGCCCATATTAATTGGCAGTTGATTAAATCTCTATTAAACCAACAAGTCGTAATTGGCCTCTAGCAAGGCATTACAACTACCCAATTAATACGAGTAAAGTCCAACTAGCCTAATAATAGTACATGCATTAATCCCTTTGTCACACGATATCTAGTTTGAACATAAGTCATGGTCAGCGTCATACTTATATAGTTCAAACATGATTACTTGATCTCTAAGTAGACTGATAAAACAAATGATATTGATCACACTATCAATTCATTTGAGCACGGCCATGCATTTCATAGTCTCACTAATCGAGGGGCATAAAGATATCTCTCTCAAAGAGAGAGACAAATTCTATCTTGATTGTTCAATATCCTCTACATAATTTCTATCATATTCAATCATGACCTTTATTATTATCCAGTTACGGATAATGTTTGATCATGTCAAAATATAATAGTCCTTATGTTGGAAACTATGACAATCTCAAGTCAAAGGATTAAAACATGACTATCATGAGATTTACTTATGACGCTAATCCATGTAGCAATCTCATGATGGGTCTATCCAATACACTGTTCTCTAACAAGTATCTATGAGATTGATTCGTATCACCATACACATAATCATCTCATGATTATCAAATCAATACTCATACTGATTATAAATTATTTTATCTCCATAACAATAATGAATCAGGGACATATATCAAAATTGTGTAACATACTAACCAACAATAATGAATCAGGGACATATATCAAAATTGTGTAACATACTAACCAACAATAATGATAATAAAACCTCTTTTATAAATAATAAATACATAACATAAATATCCAAATCATGGCCTAGGGCACACACACTAACAATCTCCCACTTGTACTAGGCCTACAAATATCTGAGACCTATAGATCTAGTGTGCTGATCATGCTTGACCCGTGAGAGAGGCTTCGTCAATGGATCCGCTATGTTATCGTTTGTGTCAACTTTGCATATCTTGACATCTCCTCTATCGATGATGTCTCGAATGAGATGGTAGCGTCTGAGTATATGTTTAGATCTCTGATGAGACCTAGGCTCTTTTGCTTGTGCTATGGCACCATTGTTGTCACAATAAATGTCCACAGGATTTGCAATGCTAGGTACCACTCCTAGCTCAGTAATGAACTTCTTCAACCAAACTGCTTCTTTAGCTGCATCTGATGCTGCTATATACTCAGCCTCTGTTGTACAATCAGCCACAGTGCTTTGTTTTGAACTCTTCCAACTAACAGCTCCACCATTCAATGTGAATACAAAACCGGACTGCGATCTAAAATCATCTATTTCGGTTTGGAAGCTAGCATCTGTGTAACCATTTACAACTAACTCGTCATCCAAACCTCCATAAACCAAGAATACATCTTTAGTCCTTCTGAGGTACTTAAGAATAAGCTTGACAGCTGTCCAGTGACCTTCACCAGGGTCAGCTTGATATCTACTGGTTGTGCTCAATGGATATGAGACATCTGGTCTAGTACATAACATGGCATACATGATCGATCCTATAGCAGAAGCATAAGGAATTTTATTCATTCGATCTCGCTCATCAGATGTCTGAGGACATTGATTCTTGCTAAGATGAATGCCATGAGACATAGGCAGGAATCCTTTCTTGGACTCTTGCATGTTGAACCTCTTCAACATTTTATCTATGTATGTACTTTGACTCAAGCCTATTATCCTTTTAGATCTATCTCTATAGATCTTGATACCAAGGATATAGGTAGCCTCGCCCAAGTCTTTCATTGAGAATGAATTCCCTAACCAAGCCTTAACCTTTTGCAAGGTAGGGATATCATTTCCAATAAGCAATATGTCATCCACATATAGGACCAGAAACACTACTGCACTCCCACTAACCATCTTGTAAACACAAGGTTCATCTTCATTCTTGATGAAACCAAAGTTCTTAACTGTTTCATCAAAACGAAGATTCCAGCTTCGAGATGCTTGCTTCAATCCATAGATGGACCTTTGAAGCTTGCAAACCTTCTTTGAATTCTCAGGATTTACAAAACCCTCAGGTTGTGTCATGTACACATCCTCGAGTAAATTTCCATTAAGGAAAGCAGTTTTGACATCCATTTGTCATATCTCATAATCATAGTATGCTGCAATGACAAGGAGAATTCGAATAGACTTAAGCATAGCTACTGGTGAAAAGGTTTCATCATAGTCTATACCATGAGTTTGCTTGAAACCTTTAGCCACAAGCCTTGCTTTGTAGGTTTGCATATTTCCATCCATGTCAGTTTTTTTCTTGAAAACCCATTTGCAACCAATAGTCTTAATACCCTCTGGAGGATCAATTAAAGACCAAACTTGGTTATCAAACATGGATTGCATCTCAGAATTCATGGCTCCAAGCCATTTATCTGAATCTGGACCAGACACAGCTTCCTGATAGGTAGTAGGCTCATCTTGATCTATGAGCATAACTTCACTATCATCAGTCACAAGAAATCCATATCTCTCTGGCTGACGATGTATCCTATCAGATCTGTGTTGGACTTGTGTTACATTTTCAGGCTCCATAACTGTTTGTGGTTTTGAAATTGTCTCTAAAGACGGTTCAACGAATATCTTGTGGAACTTGAGTTTCCTCAAGTTGTACTATACTCCCACTAGTTCTCTTGGAGAGAAACTCCTTTTCCAAAAAGACTCCATTTCGAGCAACAAACACTTTGTTCTCTGAGGGAATATAGAAATAGTACCCTTTAGTTTCTTTAGGATACCCCACAAAAATACATTTGATAGATTTTGGAGCTAGCTTATCTGACACTAACCTTTTCACATAAGCTTCACAACCCCAAATCTTAAGAAAAGACAAACTGGGTCTTTTATCAGTCCACATCTCATATGGTGTCTTTTCAACCGCTTTAGATGGTACACGGTTCAAAATGAATGCAGCTGTCTCCAAGGCATAACCCCAAAAAAGATAAAGGAAGATCTACTTGACTCATCATAGATCGAACCATATCTAATAAAGTTCGATTTCGCCTTTCAGAAACACCATTCCATTGTGGAGTTCCTGGAGGAGTCAACTGTGAAACGATTCCACAATTTCTTAGATGTTGGTCAAATTCTTGGCTCAAATATTCACCACCTCAATCTGATCGAAGCGTTTTAATTGTCTTACCAAGTTGATTTTGTACTTCATTTTGAAAAGTTCTAAACATTTCAAAAGACTCATGCTTATGTTTCATTAGGTAGACATAGCCATACCTACTGAAATCATCAGTAAAAGTAATGAAATACTGAAATCCTCCTCTGGCACTAATGCTGATTGGGCCGCATACATCCGTATGTACCAAGCCCAATAAGTCATTAGCCCTTTCACTATGTCCAGTAAAAGGGGTCTTTGTCATCTTTCCAAGCAAAAAAGACTCGCAATTTTCAAATGATTCAAAACCAAATGAATCTAATAATCCATCTTGATGGAGTTTAGATACGCGCTTCTCATTTATATGGCTAAGGCGACAATGCCATAAATATGCAGGGTTTAATTCATTTGGCTTAGTTCTCTTTGAAGATATGTTATAAATATTACCGTCATTGGAATCATCAAGGTTAAGGACATAAATGCCATTATAACTACTTGCAATACAATAAAGCAAGTCATTTTTATCAAAAATAGAACACTTCTTATTTTTAATTAAAAATGAATAACCTTCATCATCCAAAACAGATATTAAAATAAGATTCCTACTCATAGTAGGAACATAAAAACAATTGTTTAAAACTAACAAAAGCCCATTGGGCAAGACAAGCTCATAGGTCCCTACAGCTATAGCAGCAACTCTTGCTCTATTGCCAACACGTAGGTCCACCTCGCCCTTCTTCAGCATCCTACTCCTTTTGAGACCCTGCATATTTGTACAAATATGGGATCCACATCCAATATCTAATACCCAGGAAGAAGAAGTAGATAAATTAATTTCTATAACATAAATACCTGAAGATGTAGTCGCACTACCCTTCAGCTTCTTCAACTCCTCCAAATAAACATCACAATTTCTTTTCCAATGCCCAGGCTTGTTGCAATGGAAACAAGTTCCTTCCTTAAGAACCTTTGCCTTGGGACCAGGTTTCGGTTTAGCTTGACCCTTGGACCCTTTTGCACCCTTCGCACCTTTGGGCATACCCTTGCCTTTACCTTTCTTTTTCATAGGCTTGATATTGACACTCAATACATGGGTAGGCTTTTTGATATTCCCCTCGGCAGTTTTGAGCATACCGTGTAGCTCAGGAATGGACTTTTCCATATTATTCATATTGTAGTTCATAACGAACTGAGAAAAACTGATAGGCAAAGAGTGTAGGATCAAATCCGTGGCGAGTTCCAAACTCAGGGGATATCCAAGTCTTGCAAGGTGATCTATATAGCCTTTCATCTTTAAAACATGAGCGCTAACAGATTCACCTTCAAACATCTTACAGTCAAAAAGTGCAACAGCGGTGTCGAACCTATCCTGCCTAGCCTGTTGTTGGAAAGCTTGTTTGAGATGCACGCTCATCTCATAAGCTTCTAAGTGTTCCAGGTCTTTCTGAAGTCCTGAACACATAGTTGCCAACATAAGACATCCTATGTCGTTTGAATCTTCCACGTGCTTCTTATACTTGTTCTTAACAGCAACAGAAGCATCAGCAGGAGGTGGTTCAGGGACAGGGTCATCGAGCACGTAGGACTTCTTTTCTTGCTTGAGAACGATTCTCAATTTTCGAAACCAATCAACAAAATTAGTCCCACATTCTTTTAATTTTTCCTTCTCAAGGATTGATCGCAGCGATAAGGTGGAATTGTTATTAGCAGCCATTTATGATCTACAAAACATGCAAAGTAACACTTTATTAATAATGAGGTTAAAATTTATAAAACTCTCACTAAAACATAACCCTCAAAAGAAATATTTTAGTGAGCTAAGATCCATATTTGACTTAATTCTAAACTCAGCTTTGGCATGACGCTTAAAATTAAGTTATTTATGTAGGTAACTTCTTTACCAATTACATCTCTTGTAACTCTTAGAATTTATGGAATAATGACATCATATATCATTGTATGTTAGATTCCATCTAATGCCTTGGGCCCAAAACCGTTTTGATAGCCCAATTAAGTCTAACCAATTTTAAACATATGAGTAGCACTATTACTCATCCTACGTAGCTAGGAATGTTTAAAGCACATTGCTTTGGCAATACCTACTTTAATACAATCCCAGTTTTAATAGGTGTTTAAGACATGGATGGCATAAAGACTTAAATTATTGATGAGGGTTCAACTTAGTTTATGTCTTGCATTGCATATCATTATATCGTAGCATCCTATATGCATATATAATCTATCATCCACGCATCTCATACAAAATGATAAATATGTAAACGTGACATAGCATGGCCAAACTAAATATGATCTTCATGAGACCAAATGAAGATCATAAAGGAAACCCTATGTGAAAGACTTCCTATTACAACATTTGCAATGATACATATCTTCTTGTCTTGAGCTCGTGCCTCCATCTCCATGGAATCCACTCGTCCTTGGTATGTGTCGCCATCACCACTTTTGTAGCTTGATTCTTCATTTATTACAATAATAAAGAAAAACCTAACTAATTGTATAATAAAATACAACAAAAACTACAGCGGCACGCAGGCCATAATAACCCAAAACAGAAATATGACTAAGTCAATCACATAGGTCCTGAGGCCATGCAATGCACCATGCAAAGACATCAACAATTATAATATATTTTACACAAACATATTATAACAAATAAATATATATTGACATTCTCAATGTCACGGTAACGAACTATAGGACGTACGCATACGGCGGTATCAATCGCATTGATAATTTTCTTTTCGAAACCCTAACACAGACGCGTCAATCATATTAACGATCTTACTATTTTGATTACGTGTAAACCCTTATAGAAGCATCGATCGAATCGATGGCTGTCATTCGCAAACCTTAAAACAGAATATCAATCAAGTCGATAATCTTCATCCGAAACCAGAAATTAGAATCATCATCGAATTGATAATATGTCTTTCGAAACACGAAAACAGAACCATCAATCGGTTGTTCATATCGATATAAACATAATCGTTTTTGATCATCTCATGAAAAACGAAAACTTTATATCACATATAACAATCTCGAATTATAACATCTGAGGAAAATGAATTGAAAACATCAATCCGCTATCACCAGATGAGATTCGAATAAGGTTTTACACATATCGTGTGATTATATCTAATTTTAAACAAAATCGGTTTTGATCATCACATGACAAACGATTACCGCCGTATACAAATCATCTCATGAAAACGAATTGAAAAACACCATTCTTCTCTCATCATATGAAATCCGAATTACGGTTTTATACATATCATGCCACACGAAAAACAGTAAACACATAAGCATGATATAGTCGATTTAAACGAGACAACAAGTGGCTCTGATACCACTATTAGGAAATCAACCGAGATCACTGCAAAACGCGCAGCGGAAAACAAAACCTTGATCTCCGATTTCCTACCAAGGATCCATATTGTTCGTTTAATCCGATGAAAGAAACTCGAAAATTACCTTTGTAGATCCGAATTACGCAGATGAAGCAGGTGCGAAAATACGATCACCCTCTGTCGGTATCCACACGAACGCTTCCGTCCAGAGTGCTAGCTCTTCAAACGGCGCGGCTGAAGAACTCGGTTTTTCACAAAAACGGCTCTAGGGTTTCTTTGATGATTCTGTGTATTTTTCGTGTGTAGTGTATACGAGATACACAAATATATACACATACGTAGACATCAAAATCCGAATCCTAATCGGATTAGTTGATGCCAATCAAAATCCATATCAGATACGGATTCTATCAGGATATTCAAAATCCATATCAGATATGGATTCTCTCGTTATTATCCAAAAATACATGTATATATATAATCACCAAAAAACGAAAATAATAATAATAATAATAATTAATATCCAATATTAATATTATTAATATTATTAATCTCAGCCTTACACATTCTTGTGTGTGACCCGATAGGCCCATATTAATTGGCAGTTGATTAAATCTCTATTAAACCAACAAGTCGTAATTGGCCTCTAGCAAGGCATTACAACTACCCAATTAATACGAGTAAAGTCCAACTAGCCTAATAATAGTATATGCATTAATCCCTTTGTCACACGATATCTAGTTTGAACATAAGTCATGGTCAGCGTCATACTTATATAGTTCAAAAATATGATTACTCGATCTCTAAGTAGACTGATAAAACAAATGATATTGATCACACTATCAATTCATTTGAGCACGGCCATGCATTTCACAGTCTCACTAATCGAGGGGGCCAAAGATATCTCTCTCAAAAGAGAGGGACAAATTCTATCTTGATTGTTCAATATCTTCTACATAATTTCTATCATATTCAATCATGACCTTTATTATTATCCAGTTACGGATAACGTTTGATCATGTCAAAATATAATAGTCCTTATGTTGGAAACTATGACAATCTCAAGTCAAAGGATTAAAACATGACTATCATGAGATTTACTTATGACGCTAATCCATGTAGCAATCTCATGATGGGTCTATCCAATACACTGTTCTCTAACAAGTATCTATGAGATTGATTCGTATCACCATACACATAATCATCTCATGATTATTAAATCAATACTCATACTAATTATAAATTATTTTATCTCCATAACAATAATGAATCAGGGACATATATCAAAATTGTGTAACATACTAACCAACAATAATGAATCAGGGACATATATCAAAATTGTGTAACATACTAACCAACAATAATGATAATAAAACCTCTTTTATTAATAATAAATGCATAACATAAATATCCAAATCATGGCCTAGGGCACATATACTAACAATTAGGACTCTCCAACTAAGAGGGATACCCAACATTTTCTTACCAGTATTATGTGATACTCATTTGAACCCAGGATTAATTCCCACCAACAACGTCTGATCCTTCTAAACAAATACGCAGAGAGACAATATGGCAAACATGTTAAGGTATTGATCAGTGCAATCCCTTCATTGCATAGCATATAAGACATCAACAGGAGTACTCTTGGCGGCTTTCTCTACTTTTTATGGGGCTGACAATAAGCGGATGTATTTGCTTTATTAAAGGGATTGCAGTTAGCTTATTCTTTGTCTCTTACTTCTCTGCAATTGCAATGTGATTTTCTTTTACTGGTGGAGGGGCTTCGTGGTTGTTAAAATCTTCCATGGCATGTATTTTATTTCATTTAGCAGGCTCGAGATTTCTTTGCCTACCCCTCATTCTCATCGTTGCCGCTGCAGGCTCGTTGGAAAATCTGTGTTGATCTCCCTTTGCCTCACCATGATATAGCTTATTACACATTTTGTTCCGCATTCTTTCTTTCGTACATTTGGTCATTTTATACGTACATGTTTATTAGTTATTCATTATTTGTACCCACATTTTTCAAAGGACGTTCATGGTATATTAGTATTTCACATTTACGCACGGTTTAAAAAGTAGCATGATCGTTTTACGATCTGACCACATTCTTTTTTCATACATTTGGTCATTGTGTTAGTAGTATACATATGTTAAGACTGCAGATGAATTCAAAGGCCAAATGAGTAAAATAAAGAAGAAAGATGAGGAAGATAGAGAAATGATAGCAATTGATAATTAGGAATTCTGAATCTTCAGAGATTGTTTTTTACAAAATTCTTCAAAGAAAATCTCCTGTAATCCCCACCTCCTATATCCTCCGTGCCTACCTGTTACACCCCGTGACTTTTAAGCACGACTTTCAACACGTTAGGTCAACCTTAAATACAATTTAAGTAATGATGTAGGATGTGTTAGTTAGTTACTTAAAATATAGGAAAAATAAGAAAAGGGGTTAGAAGTAGAATTAGAGGTAATTAAGGGTAATTACATAAAAAGCCCTACTAAAGAAAGGGAGTTACACCACAATTTGGTATAACTCCCCATTCACCTAATTGGGGACGGTTAAACAGTGCCAAAAGGGGAGAGAAACCGCAGGTGAAAAGAGAAGAAGAAAAGGAGAGGAAGAAGAAGAAGAGAAGAAGGAAAAAGGGAAGAAAGAAGGTCAATCTAAGTGCAATCTTTACCGAAATTCTGCAGTAACTCCGTAAGCCAACTAGAAACAAAGGCAAGTAATCTTTCTATACGCTTTACGCAAATTTTGATACTTAAGGCCCTATGTTCTTACAAAGAGAAAACATGAATCACACATTAGTATTCTTGTCTTGTCTATCTTAAATGCTTTGTTATACGTAAGTCTTGTTGCTAATTGTGTAAAGTCTTGTTCTTTGGGCCATATTTATGAAAATAGTTGTGTGGTGCTTCGTTGTTGTCAAGCATGCCCATAAAAGTGTATATTTTGACGTGCTTATTGTCTTGCGCTACTCTTATGTTGATTGTCTACACTTAGATGTTGAGAGTAAGTGCAGGAAATTGAGAGATGAGTGATGACATTGCTGTAGTCTTGTTGTGTGGGGAAAGTTGATGAGATCTTTTGAAGGTTGTGAATGATTGAAGGCTAGAGTGGATATTGTTAGGCATGGCTAGGCATCAATTCATGTTTAGATGTGTGTTAAGTAAGATGAATCTAGATGTTAAGATGGATCTTTAAGTGTTGAAAATGAAAGGGTTCAAGAAGGAGGGTGTTGGAGAGGAAGTTACTGCAGAAAAACTGCAGTTTGGCATCGTCAGAACACTTCGAACGCCTACATTAGGCGCTCTATGTCACATTAGGCGCCTAATGTAGCGTTCAATGTGTCCTGAAGCTTTCCCGTACAGAAAAACTGCAATTTAGAACCGTCAAAACACTTCGAACGCCTACATTAGGCGCTCTATGTCACATTAGGCGCCTAATGTATCGTTCAATGCGTCCTGAATCATCCCCGAACACTTCGAACACCTACATAAAGCGCTCTATGTCACATTAGGCGCTTCATGTAGGCGTTCAATGTCTACGGAACATCCACGAACACTTCGAACGCCTAGTATAGGCGCTCTATGTCACTTTAGGCGCCTCATGTGGCGTTCCAAGTATACTGGAAGTCTTTTTGACCCTTTAGGCGCCCTATGTATGTGTAGTAACTTTATACACTTCTTTTGAACATAACATGCAAGGGGATTGGAGGTATAATTGAGGTGTAGATGGTAAGTTTGATCAAGTAGGAATAAGATTGAACCCTGAGTGATTTAGTAAGACGGATGGACTTGGAAAGGTACGAACATGGAGTGTTTGAGGTGCAAGACCGTATACTTGATATGTAAGATGTGTGTGTGAGATACCTTTAATATCTTCCATTGCTCATAAATTACAAAGTGTTTTGAAAGTGTGCTAGAGTTGTAAACATTAAGTGTGAATGAGTAGGGTTAAGTATGAATTCGAAGTGAATTCGTGATACGAAAGGGCATGAAGTTGTATGAATGAGGTGTATTTGAGTTGTAAACGTTAAGTGTGAATGAGTAAAGTTAGGTATGAATCCAAAGTGAGTTAGCAATAACGAGCATGGTTAAGTGTGAACTTGAGATGATTTCGTAATACGAAGGGACATGAAATGATACGAGCAGGATGTGATAGAGGTTCAGGACTTTGTACTTGATATGTAAAGTGTGTGTGCATATTTACACGTTTGATATGATGTTACATGAGCATTCTGCATCATGACATGGGCACTTGCATTTGATTTGAGAATTGCTTTGCGAAAGAACATGTGTTTACCAGAAAAGTTTGAAGTTTTCGAAAGACAAGATGGCTGCTGGTTGATCGCAGGGTATAAAAGTCACGCCTGCGAAAGCAGGGTATAAAAGCGTGATCTGTGAATCAACAGCAGGGTATAAAGTATTTTATGGGGCCGTGGACCTATCAGCACGGAAAATAAAGTTATTTTATGGGGTCGTGGACCTATCAGCACGGAAAATAAAGTTATTTTATGGGGCCGTGGACCTTTCAGCACAGATACATGATATATGTAATGGGGCCGTGGACCTTTCAGCACGGATATATGATATATGTAATGGGGCCGTGGACCTTTCAGCACGGGGTATAAAGTTATATGTTATGGGGCCGTGGACCTTTCAGCACAGGGTATAAAGTTATGTTTGCTGTGGACTGATCACCCACAGGGTATAAAGTTCTGCTACGCGAAGAATATGATATGTAAAGTGATGAAATGTTTTGTGAAATGACATGCATGACATGTTTATGAAAGAAGACATATGCATGGGTGTTGTGTGTGATTTTAAAGATGTACATGCATCATGATACACGAAGCATAAGACTTGACATGCAAGAAACGTGGCTAGTGTATGACTTGCATATGTGATACATTGTTTTAATACATGTTGGTTCTCGTACCTGTGTACATATATGTGCTTTATCTGTTTTGAGGAATTCTTATTATGATGCTATTTGTTAACCCGAGTACCTTATTTTTGGGCAATGTTTTGTACACTGGTGACTCGTCGTGTGTGATTCCGTAAGGTGTATAGACGGGTTACTTGCTGGCGATAATTTCGCTAAGAACAGTTACTCTATTCCTTTTCAGGTGAGCCTGAATATGAGTTGATATTTATCGAGGACGATGGCGAGTGGGCTCAGTGGGATGACGGACATGGGAATAGATAGATGCTGGTTTATTTTCTCGAGATTGGAAACTCCATTTCATTATGTTGTCCTGACACTTGTGTTAGCTAGATGATCAAACACCTTTTAATTCCGCTGCATTTTATGGTTGTTTTAATGACGATGAAGATTTAAATTTATCAACATTTTCGTTGATTTATCTTACGTCATAGATGATGTATGTTTGATCCGCTTTGACGCTTCGTAGTTCTCATAGTAGACTACGGCGGGTGCACTGGTTCCGATGACGGTATCGGGCCGGGGCGCTACAGGTGGTATCAGAGACTAGGCTTCAGATCTATCTCGGAAACTTAGGTTCATGATCTTTTAGCAATTTAAGATATGATTTCTCCTTAAGTTTGATCCTTAGGTATAAGTGCTGATTATCTAGAGCCTAAGTATGATCTGGGGTTAGGTGTGTGCGAGCGCGTTTATCATTTAACTTTCTATAATAATCTTAATTTTGGACCCCATCGATCTCTTAGATACAACTTTGTGATGCCTTTATGAAGTATTACGTGCCCGAGACAGCGATCTTAGACCAGATAAGGGCGTTCGACGGGCTAAAACAGAGTCGGATGATAATGTCGGAGTATGTCGACCATGTCCATGCTTTGGGTAAGTCGCTCCTACGATTATGCCTGATAATCGCTTAAAGATGACAAAGTTCGAGCGAGGTTTGGACTCAAGAATTCAGTCAGCAATTGTAAGCGCATGGATGAGAACCAACGAGGACATGATGGATGCGTGCCTCTGCGTCGAGAGTGATTTCCGTAGAGTGGTGGCAAGAGAGGCCGATGCAGGATACTCTGACAAAGGTAAGAGGTTAAGAGAAGAGATTGAGTTAGTGGCAGGTCAGGACGTTTGGATCAAGATTCAGAAGAGATGTCCGGTCGGAAAAAAAAATTTTAGGGACCCCACCATAGAACCCAAATGTAAATCCGGTTGTAGGAGTTTTCCGCATTGCAATAAGAGCCATAATGGTGAATGTGAAAAGTTGGCAAGAGTGTGTTATCGATGCGGATAGGTAGGTCATCTCGTTAGAGATTGTCCAGAGATGAGGAAGAATGCTCTGGGGGAAGCGGCTCAGCAGCCGAAGACGGATGTCCGCGTCAATGTCATGATTGCTATGGATATTTGGAAAGTCGCCTATGTGGTATGAGGTACGGTTTTAGTGGACAAGATAGTCACCAATGTTCTTTTAATAGCGGCGTGAACCCCTCTTTTGTGGCAAAGGGATTTGTTAAGCGCCTTTGTGGTTCACTAGAATAGTTGGAGATTCAGTACTGTGTCCAAGCGTCCAAGACCAAATTATGATTCCACATTAACATTGACTATCGATTAAAACAAGTAACAGTTAAGAACTCTGAGATAAAAGATATAACCTTCCAAGGGGATTACTGTTGATTCGAAGGAAGTTGAAGTTATTACCGAGTGGTCTGGACCCACGAATGACACTGAAGTGCAACGTTTCTTGGGTCTAGCTAGTTATTATAGGAAGTTTGTCGAGGGACTTTTGACAATAGCGAAGCTCTCAGTCGGCTTACTCAAAAGAAGTCCAAGTTTGAGTGAACGGCAGAATGCGAGAAAAGCTTCACGGAGCTTAAGAGGAGGTTAACCATAGCTCCAGTATTGGCTCAACCTTTTGATACTGATGGGTTTGTGATATGTAGTGATGTGTCGAAAAACATTCTAGGTACGTAAACTGTAGCGTAAGTTATGACTTTCCATCCAAATTGAGTTTTGTTGATACTTCACTTGTAGATTGTGTTTTGATGCAATACGAACGAGTTATCGCGTATGCCTCAGGACAGCTAAACATGAGACAGCTAAGAGGGTTGGAACTACAAAAGGACTACGGCTTAACCATTAATTACTATTCAGGAAAGCTAATCAAGTGGCCAGTGTAGTAAACGGAAAAGCTAACCATGCGCGACAGTCACCACTTGAGAGAGAAATAGAAGAATTTAACTTGGTTTCTGTTTACTCTATAGTAATGTTTTCGCATCATTGACCGTCACACCGAGTTTGATGGATTGGTTGAAAGAAGCTCAGAAGAAGAATAAGACTGTGAGTGATATTGCCGGGAAACTGAGGTATAGTCAGGTTGATGGATTTTAGACCAAGGTGGACGGGAACTTATGTTAGAGGAAAAATGTGTGTACATGATTTAGATGAGCCAAGAAAAGAAATTTTGCATGGGGGCTTACAGCTCAAGGTTATCAATAAATAATGGTAGCACCAGAATGTACAAGGATCGCTAACAATATTATTGGTGGTGTAAGATGAAGAGACATATTGCGGAGTTCATTGGCAGGTGTCCAGTATGTCAGTAAGTTGAGACTGAACACCAACAACCTAGTGGATTAGTGATACCGTTGGAGCTTCCAGGGTAGAGATAGGAACTTATTACTATGGACTTTGTGGATGATTACCGAAAACAAGAAGTGGATATAACATGATTTTGGTGATTGTGGATCGATCGACCAACCTGCACATTTTCTATCGGTCTCGAAGGAAGTATCTCTCGGAAGTTGGTAAATTTAGATATGGACAACATTGTCAGCCTACATGATGTTCCAATAAGTATAGTGTCTGACCGAGACCAACGGTTCACTTCCAAGCTCTGGATAGTATTCTAGAGGGCCCTGGGTAAGGCGTTAAGGATGAGTACATCCTATCACCCTCAGACATGGACAGTCTGAACGGACTACGTATACCCTAAAAGACATGTTAAAAGTTGGTGTCCTGGATTTCAAAAGGAGTTGGGGATGTAATGGTGAAGTTAATGGAGCTCTATCATAATAACAGTCACCACAATACAATTGATATGGCTCCTTTTGAAGCTTTGTATGGAAGGAAGTGTAGCTCCTCATTCTATTGGGGATGAATTCGGTGGGAGGACCATCACCAAACATGAACGACTCGAGAGGACATTAGGAAGTGCGAGAATCACTCGAGAGAGACTCAAGTCGGCTCGCAACAAAAGTTAGACGGGTTCTAAACGACGACCTTAGGAGTTAATGTAGGTGGAAAGGTTTAATTGAGAATATCACCTAAAACAAAGGTATTATGATATTGGAGTGAAGGGCAATTTAAGTCCCGTTCTATTGCTCCGTATGAGATACTTGAGAAGGTGGGAGTTTTGGTATAGGAGTTGGAGTTACCCCCGGTATTGGTGCAAGTCTAAAAGGTATTTTATATATCTCAGTTTAGGAAGTATGAGACGGATCCGATCAGTGTGCTCGAAGCACAATCTTTGGAACTCAATAGTGAGGTTATATATGAAGAGATACCTGTGAGGATCGTAGAACGAAAGGACCAAGTGTTGAGGAAATGGGTGATCTCTTATGTAAAGGTCCAATGGAGCAACCACACGGAACGTGAAGCCACTTGGGCACTCGAAGAACAAATGCGAGAGAAGTATCCTCAACTCTTAAGCTAAGGTACGTAAGTTTCGAGGACGAAACTTTTTGTAAGGGGGTGGAATGTTACACCCCGTGACTTTTAAGCACGACTTTCAACACGTTAGGTCAACCTTAAATACAATTTAAGTAATGATGTAGGATGTGTTAGTTAGTTACTTAAAATATAGGAAAAATAAGAAAAGGGGTTAGAAGTAGAATTAGAGGTAATTAAGGGTAATTACATAAAAAGCCTTACTAAAGAAAGGGGAGTTACACCACACATTGGTATAACTCCCCATTCACCTAATTGGGGACGGTTAAACAGTGCCAAAAGGGGAGAGAAACCGCAGGTGAAAAGAGAAGGAGAAAAGGAGAGGAAGAAGAAGAAGAGAAGAAGGGAAAAGGGAAGAAAGAAGGCCAATCTAAGTGCAATCTTTACCGAAATTCTGCAGTAAATCCGTAAGCCAACTAGAAACAAAGGCAAGTAATCTTTCTATACGCTTTACGCAAATTTTGATACTTAAGGCCCTATGTTCTTACAAAGAGAAAACATGAATCACACATTAGTATTCTTGTCTTGTCTATCTTAAATGCTTTGTTATACGTAAGTCTTGTTGCTAATTGTGTAAAGTCTTGTTCTTTGGGCCATATTTATGAAAATAGTTGTGTGGTGCTTCGTTGTTGTCAAGCATGCCCATAAAAGTGTATATTTTGACGTGCTTATTGTCTTGCGCTACTCTTATGTTGATTGTCTACACTTAGATGTTGAGAGTAAGTGCAGGAAATTGAGAGATGAGTGATGACATTGCTGTAGTCTTGTTGTGTGAGGAAAGTTGATGAGATCTTTTGAAGGTTGTGAATGATTGAAGGCTAGAGTGGATATTGTTAGGCATGGCTAGGCATCAATTCATGTTTAGATGTGTGTTAAGTAAGATGAATCTAGATGTTAAGATGGATCTTTAAGTGTTGAAAATGAAAGGGTTGAAGAAGGAGGGTGTTGGAGAGGAAGTTACTGCAGAAAAACTGCAGTTTGGCATCGTCAGAACACTTCGAACGCCTACATTAGGCGCTCTATGTCACATTAGGCGCCTAATGTAGCGTTCAATGTGTCCTGAAGCTTTCCCGTACAGAAAAACTGCAATTTAGAACCGTCAAAACACTTCGAACGCCTACATTAGGCGCTCTATGTCACATTAGGCGCCTAATGTATCGTTCAATGCGTCCTGAATCATCCCCGAACACTTCGAACACCTACATAAAGCGCTCTATGTCACATTAGGCGCTTCATGTAGGCGTTCAATGTCTACGGAACATCCACGAACACTTTGAACGCCTAGTATAGGCGCTCTATGTCACTTTAGGCGCCTCATGTGGCGTTCCAAGTATACTGGAAGTCTTTTTGACCCTTTAGGCGCCCTATGTATGTGTAGTAACTTTATACACTTCTTTTGAACATAAAATGCAAGGGGATTGGAGGTATAATTGAGGTGTAGATGGTAAGTTTGATCAAGTAGGAATAAGATTGAACCCTGAGTGATTTAGTAAGACGGATGGACTTGGAAAGGTACGAACATGGAGTGTTTGAGGTGCAAGACCGTATACTTGATATGTAAGATGTGTGTGTGAGATACCTTTAATATCTTCCATTGCTCATAAATTACAAAGTGTTTTGAAAGTGTGCTAGAGTTGTAAACATTAAGTGTGAATGAGTAGGGTTAAGTATGAATTCGAAGTGAATTCGTGATACGAAAGGGCATGAAGTTGTATGAATGAGGTGTATTTGAGTTGTAAACGTTAAGTGTGAATGAGTAAAGTTAGGTATGAATCCAAAGTGAGTTAGCAATAACGAGCATGGTTAAGTGTGAACTTGAGATGATTTCGTAATACGAAGGGACATGAAATGATACGAGCAGGATGTGATAGAGGTTCAGGACTTTGTACTTGATATGTAAAGTGTGTGTGCATATTTACACGTTTGATATGATGTTACATGAGCATTCTGCATCATGACATGGGCACTTGCATTTGATTTGAGAATTGCTTTGCGAAAGAACATGTGTTTACCAGAAAAGTTTGAAGTTTTCGAAAGACAAGATGGCTGCTGGTTGATCGCAGGGTATAAAAGTCACGCCTGCGAAAGCAGGGTATAAAAGCGTGATCTGTGAATCAACAGCAGGGTATAAAGTATTTTATGGGGCCGTGGACCTATCAGCACGGAAAATAAAGTTATTTTATGGGGCCGTGGACCTATCAGCACGGAAAATAAAGTTATTTTATGGGGCCGTGGACCTTTCAGCACGGATACATGATATATGTAATGGGGCCGTGGACCTTTCAGCACGGATATATGATATATGTAATGGGGCCGTGGACCTTTCAGCACGGGGTATAAAGTTATATGTTATGGGGTCGTGGACCTTTCAGCACAGGGTATAAAGTTATGTTTGTTGTGGACTGATCACCCACAGGGTATAAAGTTCTGCTACGCGAAGAATATGACATGTAAAGTGATGAAATGTTTTGTGAAATGACATGCATGACATGTTTATGAAAGAAGACATATGCATGGGTGTTGTGTGTGATTTTAAAGATGTACATGCATCATGATACACGAAGCATAAGACTTGACATGCAAGAAACGTGGCTAGTGTATGACTTGCATATGTGATACATTGTTTTAATACATGTTGGTTATCGTACCTGTGTACATATATGTGCTTTATCTGTTTTGAGGAATTCTTATTATGATGCTATTTGTTAACCTGAGCACCTTATTTTTGGGCAATGTTTTGTACACTGGTGACTCGTCGTGTGTGATTCCGTAAGGTGTATAGACGGGTTACTTGCTGGCGATAATTTCGCTAAGAACAGTTACTCTATTCCTTTTCAGGTGAGCCTGAATATGAGTTGATATTTATCGAGGACGATGGCGAGTGGGCTCAGTGGGATGACGGACATGGGAATAGATAGATGCTGGTTTATTTTCTCGAGATTGGAAACTCCATTTCATTATGTTGTCCTGACACTTGTGTTAGCTAGATGATCAAACACCTTTTAATTCTGCTGCATTTTATGGTTGTTTTAATGACGATGAAGATTTAAATTTATCAACATTTATGTTGATTTATCTTACGTCATAGATGATGTATGTTTGATCCGCTTTGACGCTTTGTAGTTCTCATAGTAGACTACGGCGGGTGCACTGGTTCCGATGACGGTATCGGGCCGGGGCGCTACACTACCCCTTCAGCAAGACAAAGAAACAGCCATGGTTTATGCACCTCCCTAACAACAAAGAGAGAGAAAACCAAGGCAACGTGGAAATAAAGGAGTTTCCTCCAAATAAAAATATCCTAAGGCAAAAAGACGAATATACCCCCACATATTCCCATAATTCTTGACATTACCCCTCCCTCAGATCATACTTGTCCACAAGTATGCAACAGCTGGAAACTTAGCTTCAAGATAATCAGAATTCTCCCAAGTCGCTTCAGTCAAAGTCAAGGAACTCCACTTAATCAAATACTGCTTAATTAGCCTCGAATGCTCCAACTGCAATCGAACTTCAACAGCTGCTTCTGGTTCTAAGATAACATGTCCATATTCATCTACAGGAGGAAGATCTGGTAGAACCTTCTCCTCTGCTCCTCTGAACGGCTTAAGCATAGAAACATGTACCACCGGATGAATTTTTGATTCAATTGGTAGCCTAAGTTTATATGCAACTGGGTTAACCTTCGACTCAATCTGATAAGGACCAAAGTATTTAGTAGAAAGTTTGAGGTTCTTTCTATGAGCCAAAGATGATTGTCTGTAAGGTTGCAATCTGAGTAACACCCAAGAGCCCACTTGATATTCTACTTCCCTTCTACTCCTATCTGCTTGCTGCTTCATTCTATTCTTAGACTCTTCCAACTGCAGTTTCAAGTCTTGTACCATAGTTTGCCTTTCTTCTAAAAAGGAATTCAAATCCACCTTGTCTTCTCCTTCTAATTGCCCCAGCGAAAACATAGTAGGTTTGTACCCGTACAAAGCTTGGAAGGGAGACATCCCAATGGCGGTATGATAATTGGTATTATACCAGAATTCAGCTAAGGACAACCGATCTGCCCATTTTCTAGGATGTCTATGAGTCATACACCTTAGGTACATCTCAAGACATTGATTCACCCTCTCAGTTTGACCGTCTGTTTGAGGGTGATATGCAGAGCTCATTGCCAACTGAATCCCCACCAGCTTCATAAGATTTTTCCAGAATGCACTAGTAAACACATGGTCCTTATCAATTATAATAGTCTCTGGTAACCCATGAGTTTATAAATGTTCTCCATAAACAGCGTAGCCACAGATACTGCTGTGTATCCATGAGTAATGGCAATGAAATGAGCAAACTTAGTGAAAGTATCAGCCAGTACCATGACAGCAGTTTTACCTTTCGAATTAGGAAGTCCCTCAATGAAATCCATAGAGATCAGCTTCCAGGCTCGATCAGGAACAGGCAGTGGTTGGAGGAGACCTGGTTGCTTCATATGCTCACTTTTACACTGCTGGCAGACTAAACACCTCTGTATATAGTGTTTGACTTCCCTTTGCATCCCAGGCCAGTAAAATAGTTGTCTAATTCTTTGGTAACAAACTCTTTCTCCTGAATGACCTCCAATAGTGCCATCATGTAACTGCTCAATTAATCTGAGCCTAAGCTCTCCAATCATCCCTACATAGATCCTTCCTTTGAATTTCAATACCCCTTGGTGCAAACTCCAGTTCTGAAAAGCAGCTGGGTTGATCATCATTTGTTGGATTCTATCCTTAGCCCATGAATCACTCTGGTAACTGGCTTGAATATTTGTAATCCAATCAGGAATTATGGTAGATATAGCTAATAGAACAGCAGGGTGTCTTGATAGGGCGTCTGCCAACACATTTTCTTTACCCTTCCTATATTCAATGGTAAACTCCAAACCCAAAAGTTTAGTAAGTCCCTTCTGCTGCAAGGATGTTGTTGCCTTTTGTTCCAATAAGAATTTTAAGCTCTGCTGATCAGTCTTGATAATAAAAGGTCTCTCCATCAAGTAATGCCTCCACTTAGTCACTGCCAAAATTACTGTTGTCAACTCCTTCTCATAAATAGATAGCCCCAACTCCGCAGGTTTGAAGGCTCTACTAAGGAAGGATATTGGTTGTCCCTGTTGATGTAAGACTGCCCCTACTCCTCTACCACTTGCATCAGTTTCCACCACAAATGTCTTGGAGAAATCATGCAACTCCAAAACTAATGCACCACACATTACTCCCTTCAGTGTCTCAAAAGCACTAGTTGCAGCATCATTCCACTCAAAAGCATTTTTCTTAAGCAGATCGTGTAAGGGTCTTGTAATAAGGCCATAATCTTTGATGAATCTCCTATAGAATCCAGTAAGCCCCAAAAATGCTCTCAACTCATTTATACTAGAGGGGCAAGGCCACTTCTGAATACTCTCAATCTTTTTGGGGTCTGCAAATACTCTACCTTCCTGAATCAAATGTCCCAAATACTCCACCTGAGTTTGTCCGAAAGAACACTTACTCTTCTTAGCATAATATTGATTATCCTTTAGCAGTGTAAGTACGGCCTTTAGATGCTGCACATGCGTATCCATATCAAGACTGTAAACTAGAATGTCATCAAAAAATACCAACACAAATCTCCTTAAATAGGGACACAGTAAATCATTCATAGCCTTTTGGAAGGCGGCAGGTGCATGGTAAGGCCAAAAGGCATCATTTTGAACTCATACAGTCCGTTGTGATTCACAAAAGTCGTCTTATGAATATCTTCTGCTTTTAGTAAAATTTGATGGAAGCCTGATCTCAAATCAGTCTTGGAAAATACTCTAGCTCTTCCCAGTTCATCTAACAAATCATCAATGATTGGTATAGGGAAGCTGTCCTTGATGGTTGCATCATTCAACCTTCTGTAGTCAATACATATTCTCCACGATCCGTCCTTTTTCCTCACTAGCAAGACAGGTGATGCAAAGGGGCTCTCACTAGGTTGAATGATCCCTTGGTAAAGCATTTGTTCCACTAATGACTCAATCTCAGCCTTTTGATAATATGGATATCTGTACGGTTTGGACTTGATGGGAGCTACTTCTTCCTTTATGTTAATAGCATGTTGAATCTTCCTAGCTGGTGGCAACTGAGAAGGTCCTTTAAACACTTCCTCAAATTCACTTAGCAGGGGAAGTAGCATACAAGGGATGTCCTCTTCTTTATCTGTTAGACCCATCATATTCAACTGTCCAAACAATCCCACAGCTCCCCTCCTGAACCAACCCTTGATGCTCTTGTATGTAATCATCTTTAGTTGAACTGGATGATCCTGACTTCGTAATGACACAGGTTCTCCATTCTTCTCGAAAGTTACTTCCATCTTCTGAAAATCAAACACCATGGGGCTGTAAGATAACATCCAATCCACCCCAAGCACCATATCACAGCCAGCCAATGGTAATAGCCTAACATCATGTGAAAATCTGTGTCCCTACATAACCCAAGGCAGACTGGGGCACTTTGCGTTGCTAACCATTCTACTTCCATCTGCCACTGTAACAATCAACGGGTTAATAGGCTCAATAATACAATTAAGAGAACTGGCCAAATGAGCATCAATAAAAGTATGAGTGCTCCCACTGTCTACTAGCACAGTAACAGGGGTTCTCTTAATCAACCCCTAGATCTTGATAGTACTTGAGGTTATCTGCCCAAACATGGTATTAACAGATAGTTGAACCTCATCTCCTTCCTGCGTTGCCTCTCCAGGATTAGGTGGTTCTTCTACCTCATCGTCCACTACTATAAAATTAAGGTGCTTATTCCTGCATTGGTGACCTGGGAAATACTTGTCACCGCATTTGAAACATAAACCCTTAGTTCTCTTCTCCTGCAATTCACTGGCACTAATAGGCTTATAAGGGTTATGCTATTTTGAGTCTGCCTTGAGAGGGATAGGAGAAAATCTGGATTCCCCTAGGTTGAACTTAGGGAGTGGCTTGGGTTTAGTACACAACAACAAGGACTCTTGGGCCCTAGCCAATTTGAGAGCCTGATTCAAAGTTGTTGGTTCTGAGTGTTTGACCATAATTTTAACTTCGCCCTTCAAACCAGTAACAAAGCCCTGCATAAAGTATTCTTCATCGAAATTGGGATTCATCCCATGTACCAGGGCACGCAATTTTTCAAACTGAGTTTGATAAGAGTCAACCGTCCCTGTCTGCCTGAGATTATGAAATTCCTCCATAACATCCATTTTGCTTTTCCCTGCAAACCGTTGCGTAATCTCTGAACAAAAAATCTCCCACCCAACCTCAGCCTTACCTATCTTCCAACTTGAATACCAAACCGCAGCATCTCCTCGGAGGTACAATCTTGCGATTTTAACCTTAACCACATCATCAAACACATCCTGTAACTCAAATTAGGTATTACAACGGCTTACCCTGTCCGTTGGATCCTCCCCTACGAACTCTGGGAAATCCATTCGAGGAACTTTTGTCAGCTGATCCACTCTTGTTTTTGACTTGCATGCATGTTGATCTGTCTCCATAACTGGGGCCACATGGATATGCTGCGAAGATTCTGGCTGCTGTTCATGTGGGTAGGACTCAGCATCTTTCCCTTTAACTAGACTTTCAATTATCTTCAACAATTTTTGATTATCAGTGGTAATCTGGATGAGTTGGTGTTGTACTCCCTCATATTTGCTAGAAACCTCAACAAATCTTGCATCCACTGAGTGATGCAACTCTCGGAGCTCTTGGTTAAACGAACGAACTGACTCCTCCAAAGCCCTTGATCTTGTATCTTCCGCCATCAGCTCCAAGGATTGATGACTCTGATACCAAATATTAAGACCGCAGATGAATTCAAAGCCCAAATGAGTAAAATAAAGAAGAAAGATGAAGAAGATAGAGAAATGATAGCAATTGATAATTAGGAATTATGAATCTTCAGAGATTGTTTTTTACAAAATTCTTCAAAGAAAATTTGCTGTAATCCCCACCTCCTATATCCTGCGTGCCTACCCCTTCAGCAAGACAAAGAAACAGCCATGGTTTATGCACCTCCCTAACAACAAAGAGATAGAAAACCAAGGCAACGTGGAAATAAAGGAGTTTCCTCCAAATAAAAATATCCTAAGGCAAAAAGACGAATATACCCCCACATATTCCCATAATTCCTGACAACGTATTTTCTCATTAGTTATTCATTATTTGTATGCGAGATAACCACAATATTCTTCTCTTATTAGCAAAGACAATCAATAAAATACGTTTTCTAAATAAAAATGTGAAGGTTTTCAAGTTTTCCTTAAAAAAAAAAAGAGAAAAGAAAAGAAGGAAGCCAAGCTGCCAGGCAGGACATTAGCGGCGACACTAAGCACACTTCCAGGTGTCGTCCTCCCAAAACAAGAAGGCGCACAAAAATTCATCAAATTCCCGCCAAATCCTATTCCAACTCTCCCCCGCGCCGGGATTATTTTCTTTCCCTTTTGTATTTCAATCTGAATTCTTTTTGTTATTCAATTCTAAAACTATATGTTATATACTTTTCTGAAAAAAAAGAACTATACTATATACTTTCAAAAAAACCATACGATATTACTACTGCTACTACAAGAAAAGCTCCGAAAATTTAAATACCACTGAGATTTTCCCCGATACCCAAAGTGAAAAAGATAAAAGGAAATACCACTGGATTATTGCATCCTGATACATGGTTTCCTCCATTTCCTTTCTATTTTCTCTCAGTGCAACTAGAAACCCCTCTAATTCTTGGTGAAAATCTTGATAACTCTCCATTTCCCCTAATTTTCTTGCTTGCATGCCGAAATCGTCTGCTGGGTTTCTCAATCTCAAGTTTTTTAGTGGAAAAAAGTGACAAAAGGGTGATAATGGCGTCGGCGATGGTTATTGTCGGAGAGGAAGAGGAGAAGCCGATACAGCAAATGACCGCTTCAGATCAGAAGAAGTCATTGAAACGGAAGCGAGCGATGAACCCACTACTAAATCTCACTGCAGAAGAAAAATCGGCCAAGATTGAAGCTCTGCACCAGGAGCTCAAGGGTTTAATCGTTTATTATAAAGAAATTAACGGAAATAATGAATGTCAGAGATTCTTTGACGAGGAATTTGCTGGTAATTTTGATTCAGCAATTGCGATTTTGTTGGAGGAGAGCATGCTGCCGTTGAGCAAGTTGACAAGTGAGATTTATGAGAAGTTTAAGGGTAAAGTTGGAAATGGGATTAAAGGGTACGGCTGTGGAGTTGTTAGCCTGGCTAGTGTGAAAAGCAGAGTGCTTTTGATTGGCCAAAGAGTGTACCATGGAGTGCTAAATGTTGATGCTGATCTTTTGGAGGATGAGTGTGATTCTACCCTTTGGTGCTGGGAGGTGATATTTTCATTTTGCTTTGACTTTGATCTTATGGAATTTCACTTTGTATATAATGTTTGTTGGTTTTTGGCTTCATGGTAGTTCAGAGACTGGGTTTGTCATCCTACATTATGATAATTCTGACGTATAATGGCATTACCTATGAGATTAGGTGCTTTTATAAGCTAACAGGCTGTTGTTTGGTTTGCATTTAGTCGTAATCTTGGGACGAGCTCGGTGCCGTTAGTTAAATTTTACTTTTGAGATCTTGATGCATTCCGGTTGTCTTTCTTTCGTTCTATTTTTTGCATATATGTTTTTGTACATTACGGAGACGTTTAAATTTAAACACTTGCTAATTTCTGGGTTGTAGATTCATGTACTGATATGGAAATATCATTATTATTTGACCACTTTAAGAATATGTAAATACAATATTTGTATGTTATAATGCATAATCAATTAGAAGATGACAAAAGACAGCTCAAGATGTTATCTTTTCATATCTGTTTGGGGTTTTCTACAAATGCTGATATTTGTTAATTTTAATCTGAACTAAGTTGGGATATCTGCTTATAATGTCCGCAGACGAAAGATTTGAAATTGTTGCCTAAATCCTTACGTTCTACACTTAAAACACATAGGCGCTGTCGTGAAAAGATCAAGGAGAGGATATCTGCTGTTTCAGGTATCTACATTTTAATTTTCCCCCATATCGGGCAAGTAATGCTGTTTCCTTCATGATTTCTAGGATTTGAATTGTATGACCGGCATTTCTTTATGGAATAATAATGAATGGACATCATTTAATTTGTAGATAATTTGACCTGAAGGATACTTACAAGCTGCGGCTATTGCTTTTGAAATGAAAATATATAGCTAAAGCTCTGATGTGATAGGAATGGACCAAGGAGAACCTGTTTAGATATGCATTAAGCATTCTGTGATTTGGCACTTATTTTTTTCTTAAAGATCTGTATGATTCTATAGTTGTATTTACATGATCTTTACAAATGCATGCTTTTGAATGAATTGATGGAGAGTAACATGATAGGAAAAACATTTTCATGACGGGAAAATGCCCTTTGATGACTTCTAAAGGCATTTGCACGGTTTATCCTGAGTTTACTGTCTGTTACGTTTTGGTGAATCTACTCCGGTCAATTAGTATGTCTACTTCTCTTTTTGACAACCTAGAGCAATGGGCAAATTAGTTGTTTGTAAGTACCATTGCACCTACAATAGCATTGTTACATTATGAGCCGAGGATTGAGATGTTGGAAGTGATACCAGAGAAACCTGCTGAATAGAAAGTGCCTGTCAGGAGATTGGAGGGGAAAAAGTAGATGTATTGCTGGTGGTATTGGAGATTCCACATAAGGCAGCTGATCCTACACCAAGCTTGTCGGAAGTGACCTCTACAATCCTGTAGAAGTCCTAGATTAAGCTAACTTGGGCACAAGGGCTTTAATCTGATCAAATGTGACGCTATGTACTCAAAATAGCTGTAGATTTTGCATTGACTTGAAATAAGGGCCTGCTTAGACAGATGATAACATTTGAGGAAAATGTCTATCAATTTTAAAGATACAAGTTCAGAAATAGCTGATCTCTTGGAATAGAAGTTTTTTGATTTTGATTACCTTTACTTTTTTTTTTCTCCAGCGAGCGGACGAGCCCAGAGAGCGAGCTTCATGGCTCGTTTCAAGCGAGTGGAATACTTGAAACGAGCCATTCCTACTCGAACAAGAAGTCCTATAGTTTACAACTCTTCTTTATATAGAAATTCGTTTATCATTTCCTCAAATAATATTATAGAATGCTAACTTTCAGAAATGCTAATGTATCTAACAAAAATATAATGTAGAAGTACCTTGTTTTTTTTCCCCCTGAGAAAAGTGGCAGCATGTCCTTGATGGACCAGCGGAAGATGCTATGTGAACTGATGATTGTTTCAAAATGTGTCTTTGATTTATTTCAGCAATGACAGCTGCTTTAGAAAATCCTGAGAATAGTCTCAACTACCAACAAGAGCTGGCCAAAGCTTCAGCAAGACTAAGTAAACTTTTAAGTGAGGCAGATATGCGCGAGATATTCGATACCTGGAATGGCAACAGTGGTTCTGAATTGTATGTACTCTTGTGATTTTGTAATTCCAGTGTTTGCTAGTCATGGTTTCTTGTCATTCATTTGGTCGATCTTTATGACTGGTGAAGGTCCAAGAAGCAGCCAAATAAGGAAAAACTATTAGCGAAGCAGTTGGAGAAAAGTAAATTACAAGAGGAGAAAGAGAGGATAAAGATGGAATGGGAGAAGCAGAAGGAAGACTTGCAGAAGGTAAGACTGGTGTCAACTTCGTCTTTGTTGACTTCAACCTCTTCTTTGCGGTCTGGTTCATGGTTGAATATGTAGTGTATTAAGTTCTTTCTGATGCATTCTTAATCTTCTTTATATTGTTATTAGTTTGCATTTAGCCGTTTTCTAAACAAAGGGAAAATAGTTCCATGCAGTTCACTTAAGATTCAGTTTCATAGACTACAGTCAACTCTTTTTCTTTATACATATATGTCAAATTTTCAGTGATTTCTATATTTTATTTCTCATGTGCTATCACTCCTGGTAAGAAGGGAGCTGTCAAAATTTCAGCAATTTCTGTATTTCATTTCCCATGTGCTATCACTTGTAGTAAGAAAGGAGCCATAGAGCAGCAGTAATAGTTGTGTAATTCTTGTTACTGGTTCATGTCGCAAATACAGCCTAAGATACAAACCCTTCCTGTATCAGGGCCACAGTTTTCCCTCTTCTTCCCAGACTCATGTGCATCGGATGCTTTAGTACTCATGGCTTTCTTGTATGTGCATAAACTATCACTAACTGTTGCCTATACACTACTCACTAAAGGAAAAGGAGTTAAAGAGGTTGCATGACGAGGCAGAAAAGGAGGAGAGGAAGAAAGAGAAAGAAGAATTGGAGATAAAGAAACGCTTAAAAAGGCATCAAGAGGAAGCAGAAAAAGACCAACGTCGCAAAGAGAAAGAAGAAGCTGTGTTGAAAAAACAACGGGCTTTGCAAAAGCAAGCTTCAGTAATGGATCGTTTTCTTAAGAAATCCAAGACAAATGCAGCGGCTGAAAATTATATGTCATCAAGTGATGCCAAATGCGAATCATCTCCTATGAGTACAAAGCAGATACCTGACTCAGTTACCCATTCCATGGATTCCTTCTTTTTGATGAATACTGAAATAGAAGCAGAAGATATGTGGAAGTGAGCTTTGCATCATATTTCTCCTTTATGATTGAATCAAGGATGGTGGTTTAAAGTTCTGGTTACAACTGTCGTTGTATCACCTGTTATCATAAACGCTGTTTTTGTTGTTATATTGGTGGGTTGCACTTTGCAGGTTGCACCTGAACTCTTGGCGCTGCTTAGGTCATTCTATTCGATCGAGCAACAATATGCACTGGGGCATCCGAAGGAAGCCAAAGACTGAGCTAGTCAAGGAACTTAAATTGACGACAGATAGAGTACTGATTCATGATGATGATATGATCTCTGTGATGGTTGATGATCAATTGGTTGATTCAAGTGTGAACAGTAGCTTAAGTCATTGTAGCACATATACGCAACTTCCGAACATCCAGAAAAATGTAAAGCATAAGCAGCTATTTCAGTTTGACAAAAGCCACAGACCGGCATTTTATGGTATTTGGCCAAAGACAAGGTCTACCACACTTCCTTAATTGACGTGTTGTGTGCTAAAACTATGTTTGTCGAGGTTGTTGCTTACATATTTTTATTTCTTATGGTTCTTTCAGTCTCGTGGTAAGACCTTGTCACCCTTTTGCTAAGGACCCAGAATTGGATTATGAGATTGATAGTGACGAGGAGTGGGAAGAGGTACATGGAAGTCTGACTATCCATGTGTTTCCAAGAACATGCATTTGTCAAAAGGACACTTACATTTTCTATTGGCAGGAGGAGCCTGGCGAAAGCCTATCAGATTGTGAAAAGGATGACAGTCTGGAGGAAGGATGTACGAAAGAACATGATGATGATGATGAAAGTGAAGATGGCTTCTTCGTGCCTGATGGATATCTCTCAGAGGATGAGGTAACAGCTTTTTCATCAGAATCTAATGTTTTATACTCACCGTTCCCATTTCACCTATGATCATTTAAGAATGCAATTAGAGACTTGGACATCCACCTTTCCTAAGCGCCAACCTTACAAAAGAAAAAGCTGAATGAGCTAAAAGATAGAAGCTTGGCTGGTATAGGGGATGTAGTACCTTCACCTATATCAGTTTGTTTCACGATGCAGGGAGTAGATGTTGACAAAGCAACTTCCAAAGCATCAGCTGAGCAAGCGAGTTCACCCGTTTCTTCTGAGGTGCTGCAGAGTGAGGAATTAAGTCAGTGGTTTCGGCAGCAAAAGTATCTTCACCATGTGACCGAACTTGCTCTAAGAAAAAACCAGCCTTTAGTCATTTCAAATTTTAAGCATGAGAAAGCTTCATTACTGCTTGCGGATAACCTCAGTGGCCCAGAAAAACATGACCAAATGTGTTTGCAAGCATTAAGTATTTGTGCATTTCCAATTGGTCCTCCTATTGAAATTTTGATTGCGGCTGATGGGAAAGAAGGTCAAGAGGCTTGCTCCTCAAATGGTAATGTCAATGCTGCAGCAAGTGCCTCAGCTATTCTGGAGTCTGATTTGGCTCAAATTGTAAGTTTTTTGGTCTTGGGATTGCAAAATTCGCAATAGTTATTTTTGGTTCAATATATCAGATGTTTTTAGCAGATAATATCTTTGAAACTTTTTCCTAAGCCAAAGGTAAAGGGAGAAAATGGGTCTGGGGTTGTGTTATCTCCAAGTTTGTTGAACTGTTAGTGTTTTGACAACCAAATCCATGCATTTTGATTAAGCTAGTTTCCAGGTCTCTATCATTCAATCATGTCCGCACGGGATGAACAGATTGTTGGAATCTTTGCATGACAAGTTTCCTTCTTCATCTAAGTCCCAGCTGAGGAACAAAGTGCGAGAAGTTGCAGAATTCATTGATAACCATTGGCAGGTTATATGTCATGCTTCTTGATCTATCTACTGATACTTGAGAGCTTAAAACCTGTGAATCATCACTATTGCTTTTTCAGTTTAAGGCCAATATAATAGTATGCCAAATTCCTGATTTTTGCCTAGGGTATTGAGAGATTTGTCTTCTTTGACCACATAAGCCAGTTCCACCTATTTTTGGTTTTCATTTCACTTCCTAAGATACATAAGCTGCATCTACCTTTTTGAATCTTGAGGAAGGAACCCCATCTGGTTTCTTAATTCTGCCTAATAATCACAAATTAGAGTAGAAAACTCGATCTCAAACTTGATGTATTAGTCATCCTCAGCTGCTCTTAATCTGTATCATGTTAAGAATGTGCTGTCATTTTTGGTTTAGGGTATTGGCTTTTGTTTTTGGATTGCTTGGGGTTAGGTTTAGCTTAGAAATTGGTGCTTGGGAGCATCAGATGTTACTTGCCTTAAGAACTTTAATTACATATCTGGTTATCGGTCAATATTCTGTCTATTTAGACTGAGGCTTTCACCTGCAGGTTAAGAAGGAGATCTTGACAAAGCTGGGCCTTACAATATCACCAGGTACCACATTTCGTCTTTTCTTTCAGTTGAAGCTAGATATCCACACATGCTTAGGAGTGATGAATTAGTCGGGATCTTAAGGTTGGCTTGTCTACCGAATTGCAGACAAGAGAAGTGAGAAGACAAGAAGTATTTCTGCGTTTTTCTCCAAAAGATGTCTGCCTCCTGGGACCTCAGTTAACCCCATTGAAGTATCCCCCACATCATCTAAGAAGACTCAGGCTTCTAGTTCATCACCACCTCTGCAGAGCTCTTCATAGATCATCTTTTGCAAGTTTGAGTTTTGTTTACAGATTTACTCCTGGTCCTACCTGTTAGTCCAAGTGCTCTTACCCGTACGGTTTTCCTCCTTGGATCCAGTCTGGTTTTGTACATTTAAGAAGCTTTCATGTATACAAATGCCTTCACATTAGAATCCGTTGTCTTCAGTGAAGGTGAATCTATCGGCTTCAATTAAGGTTATAGTGATCTATGCTTCTTGTCAACGTACGGATTGCGTCACCCATGTTTCCCATGATCAGTTTGTCACACTGCAGTTATTCCAGTTCTTAGACATCACATATGGCAGTTTTGGTGCTTCACAAAGTCAATTGTAGAAGGCAGAAAATATCATGTCTTATCTGACATGAATGCTATATAGGGGGGTTGGGATCTCCTAACCCCACTTTCCTCACCCCTTTTGTGACCGCGCGACACGTGGCAGCAAGAAGGGGTGGTGAGGCTAGATGCGGGTGACCCTCATCTAGCCTCACCACCCTCCCTTGCTGCACGTGTCGCGCGGTCACTCGTCACCGCACCAACTTGCGGTGAGAGGATCATATCCCTATATAGGGAGCTGATTACCTTTTAGTTCTCAGACCTGAATTTTCTTTCAAAATGTCTTTATCGATCAAAAATATACATTGATTAATTGCCAACAGTAACCTTTTGTAGAACTATAGTTGTCAATACCGTTTTGTACTGGCTGGCATGTACGTTATAACCTGTTTGTACTGGAAAAGACGGGCGGTATTCAAATTTCGGCTGGTACTCAAATTTCTACCGTCTACCACACCATGAGGCCTTTTTTTTCCTGGGAAAATTATAACCTGTTTATCCGGATTGCATCACAGATGTTTCCTATGATCAGTTTTTTGGTGCTTCACAAAGTCAATTGTAGAAGGCAGAAAATATCATGTGGTCTTGTCTGACTTGAATGCTATACAGTGAGCTGAATACCTTTGTTTTCTTTCAAAATGTCTTTACCGATCAAAAATATACATTGATTAATTGCCAACAGTAAGCTTTTGTAGAACTATAGATGATTTGGGCAATGGAAAGGTGTTGGTTTTTGTCAACCGGTCAGACGGGAACATTATTCTCCCGATCTATATAAGAAAAAGAAAAGATTAATTTTTATTAGTCTCGTTTACTCAACTAACGGGAAGAAAGGAAAATGGGTATTTGTATCCAACACCGAGTATTATAGCCAATTGGTTAATAGCACAAGAACACAGATCTTAATTAACAGAGAGGGAGAAACAAGTAGCATGCCTACGGTTTCGTCGATAGAAGATAAACATAGAAATAGGAGAAGCAATGCATAGAGCATATCTCTACTATAATGTATGTAAAATGGGAAAATAGAAAATTGCAAGTCGCATAAATATACGCTCAAAAGTTTAGCATAAAGGGAGAAAGTCTCGAATGCATCGAAGGTAGTTGGTACTAATGCCAAGTTTAATATCTGAATATCAGTCGGGATTTATGACGGGACTATTAATCACTGATTATGTTTTAGTTCTGATTTCGTTATGCGTATTATGAGTAACCTTCTCTTTTAGCAAAACAATGGAGAAAGTTTCGGTTGTTTTACCTCCACAAGAGATTTGAGACATGATGAAACATGGGTTTGTGAGGTTTATATTCATTCAAAACTTTAATACAATGGATGTACATATTTTTCTTAAAGTGATCAATGTCGTACAATATTTTCAACACTCGCTCTGATGTAACTCATATATTTTTCTCAAAGTGGCCAATGTGAGACAATATTTTCAACATCCGTCCTCATGTGGCTTGATATACACACGCGTATTAGAACTCGCACTCAATCACAAACCACAAGGCAGACATGAAACTCTGAACTTGGATGAGAGGCGACAATAAATGGCCAACCATGCATCAGGCAAGGTGTGAGTCCGCATTTTAAACTGGCTCTGATACCATATTGAAATTTGGGTTTGTGAAGCCCATATCCACTCAAAATATTAAGCCAATGGATGGTGATACATCATCCTCGTATAACACATATATTTTTCTCAAAGTCAACAATGTCGGGCAATATTCTCAACAAGACAAGTGACCCACTTTCCTTTTATTTGATCATTATGTGCGCTGAGGCTCAAGCAATTATGATTAGTTGTTCATTGATCAATCAAATATATAAGATACATGTGGTCTTTATCCAATATTAAATATTATTTAATATTTAATAATAAATATCATTATTTAATATTTAATAATATGTACCAATATTTTTCTACTAACCATACGTGGGTTGTCGCCCCTCGAGGACCAGATGACGTACACTTTATGGTCGTTGCACTTTGAGCCCATCGATCGCGGTCTCTGACCATATGACTTTCTACATTTTCGAGGTTACCATTTTATACTACACTATACATCCACGAGCACGCCCCGGTGATCACATAACATTTGTATGTTTTACGCAATAATTAATATTATTACGTGACATATGTGACATATAAAATTATCATACATAATGTACACCTTATGATTAATTCGTGTTTACTTAATCAACATGCTGCGTATTACACGTGTCATGAATCAATTCCAACAATCTCCCACTTGGACTATGTATGATTCTTAAAGATTATATGTCACTCGATTGAGCTCCCTTAATGAATGTCCTTTAGTGTGTCTTACATTTTCCGGTCCATCATAGCAAAAGACTCAAGCCGCACGCCGTCACATTGAATTAGTGACTTGTCCTTCTTAAATCATGATACTAACATTCCACTGAATGACATGGATGCTGGAATGGATATCTAGTGTGGAATTAATATGCTAGGTATCGTACATATCTAATTCCAACTTGGCCCTAACTTAGCAAGATCAACAGAATTCAGAATGTATGCCGTGACCACTTAATGTATATTACTTCTGCAGAAAACTTTAACATAACTGAAATGTTTGTTATGTTGTTTGTCTGAAAAATTTAAAACAATCAACTCCTTCGAGCATAAGAAAACATAAAACCCTCATGCTCCCACTAGGACAAAACATCCTTAACCGGACTAAGACACATACGGCTAACATGCTTGGGAAACACTATGTGTTCCACGGCCCTAGTCAAAGGGTCGGCCACCATGGAGTCTGTGCTAATATACTCAATTCTGATCAGACCACTTTGAACTCTTTCTTTAATAACCACATACTTCATTTCTATATATATCGCTTTTGACTAACTCTGGTTGCTATTTGAATATAGCACCGCAGCATTACCGTCACAATTAATCTTCATTGGAGACGAGATAGTCTCCATCACACGCAGCCCTGTGACAAAATTAAGAAGCCATATCGCCTGGTTGGATGCGTGGAAGCATGCCACAAACTCTACCTACATAGTGGAGGATGCCAATAAGGTCTGTTTCACACTTTTCCACGAGATTGCTCCTCCGGCTATAGTAAATATATAGCCCGAGATCGATTGCATGCTATCTTGGCATCCAGAAAAATCGGAATCTGTGTATCCATTGATCTCTAACTCATCAGATCTCTGATATGTCAGCACGTGTTGCTTTGTTCCTTGTATCCCAGCACCCTCCTTGATGTTGTCCAATGATCCTTACCCGGATCAAGAGGTATGTGCCTAGCATTCCAGTAATGTATGCTAAATCTGGTCGTGTGCATACTTGGGCATACATTATGCTCCCTACCACCGAAGCATAGGGAGTTTTCCTTGTCTCTGAACGTTCAAACTCAGTTTTGGGACATATACATTAGGCTGAACTTGTCTCCTCTAGCCACAGGGGTATTCAATGGTTTACACTTATCCATACTATACCGCTTCAACACCTTTTCGATGTATGCTTGTTGTGAGATACCTAGGATACATTGGCTACGATTCCTTCGTATCTCAAGTCCCAACACAAATGAGGCTTCACCAAGGTCTTTCATTTCGAAGTGTTTTCTCAGAAAGGTTTTGATGTTGCACAACATATTTACATTGTTTGTTGCAAGCATTCGTCAATCTGTTTTGGCTCAAGACTGAAAGAGGCAACCACTTTGGCGAATTTGAAGTATATACTATCGAGACGCTTGCTTGAGCCCATAGATGGATTTCTTCAGTCAACAAACCATGCCTTTTGGATCTCCCACTTCGAATTAAGGCGGTTGAACCATGTAAATGGTCTTGTCGAGTTCTCCGTTTAAGAATGCACTCTTGACATCCATCTAATATAGCTCAAGATCTAGGTGCGCCGTTAAAGCCATGATTATCCCAAAAATGAGTCCTTCTTTGACACTGGAGAGAAGGTTTCCGTGTAATCTATGCTTTTCTCTTGGGTAAACCCTTTAGAAACAAGTCAGGCCTTATACCGTTCTACGTTATCTTTTGAATCTCGTTTGGTTTTAAATATCTATCTGCAACCAATGGACTTCGAACCTTTAAACAATGAGACGACCTAACATACTTTGTTTTCGTGCATAGATTCAATTTCTTCTTCCATGGCCTTGATCCATTTTTCTAAATTTCGACATTGTAATTCTTGTTGGACGTTTTTGTGGTCATCGTCCATCATGCTAACATCGAATTTGTGTTCTTAGAGATATACTACATAGTCGCTAGGTATGAGGTTTCTCCTTTTGCGAGTGGATCGCCTTAGGGGCACTTGTTCTTGGGATACTATAGGTTCCTGAACTGCATCAGTAGGCAATTCTTCTTGTTCTTGAGTGACTACCTCAGGAACTTGTTCCTGTGGTGCGATACTGCTGGGATGAGGTACCTCAGGTGCGGGTAACGCTAATGCTATCTCCCCAAATGTTGGTTCGATTCGCATTTTTGTCGCATCTGAGTGACCATCATCTAACTCAATGATCTGCTGATGCAAATCATTCCCCCTGGAACCAAAGTATCCTCAAAGAACTTTATTGAATTTGTCTCGAAAAATATTTTACTTGTGGGATCGTAGAATTTGTACCCTCGTGACCTTTCCGTGTACCAAGAAAATAACAACTAACTGTTTTTGTGTCCAGTTTTCTTTCATTTGGTTTGTAAGGCTTTGCCTCTGCCGGACAACCCCAAACCTTAATGTGGTTAAGGCTAGGCTTGCGCTCAGTCCATAACTCCTAAGGGGTCTTCATTGTTGTTTTACTTGGTACTCGGTTGAGGATGTAAGCTGTGGTTTTAAGCGCTTCTCTCCAGAAGAAAAATGGTAGTGTAGTTTGGCTCATCATTCTATGTACCATGTCCATAAGCGTACGGTTTCATCTTTTAGCTACACCATTCATGATTGGTGATCCAGGAATGGTGTACTGAGGGACGATTACGACTTCCTCTAGGTATTTAGCAAATGGTCCCGGACATTGTTCCCCTGACCCATCATATCGACCGTAATATTCTCCTCCACGGTCTGATATGACAGCTTTAATCCTTTTGTTGAGTTGTAACTCAACTTGAGACTTAAAGGATTTGAACATGTCTAGTACTTGCGCTTTTTCTTTAAGCAAGAATATGTAGCCAAATCTTGTATAATCGTCAATGAAAGTGAGAAACTAATAGTGGCCATTTCGGATGGCCGATTGAAATGGGCCACTTATATCTGCGTGAATCCACTCTAATAGGCCATTTGCACAATTTGCTTCATATCTTCGGACTTTATTTTGTTTTCCTTTAGCACAAAATACACACGAATCAAAATCGGTTAAGTCTAAAGGATTGAGAAATTCGTTCTTGACCAGACTTTCCATTCTACTTTTGGACATGTGTCCTAAAAGTTGATGCCAAAATGAACCTGAATTCTCACGATCTAATTTTTCTTTAATGTTTCGCGTAACGACATGCAATGTTTCTTGGTTCGAAGCAATATTTATCGAGTAAAGCTTGTCAATTTCGGACATTTTATGGAGACCAATTAATCTAGAAGCATGATAAAGATGGAAATTTCTATTTCCAAGAAAACCATAATAGCCACTTTTATCCAATCGATAAAAAAATAAGGTTGCGTCTAAACGATAGAAACACAAAAGTATTGTGTAAGTCTAGATAAAAACTGGAAGTCAACAGTAATCTAAAATGCCATATGGTTCAACCTTCGTGCCGCAGCCATTTTCCCAATAGATGTATCTCTCATTGTCTCTTGGTTTTCTGTGGCTGAGACAACCCTGTATAGTCATAGATAAGTGAGTCATGGCTCCCGTATCGACCCACCAAGTGGCTATACTCGAAACAAAATTAACTTCAGAACAAACTAAGCACGTACCTTTCTTCTTGAGCCAAGAATGATATTCGATACAGTTCTTCTTTAGATTTTCCTCTTTCATGCAAAAGAAACAAGACATACTTTTGGATGCGTTGGCATTAGCAGCCCCTTCTGCCTCTTGCTTGCCTTTTTCTTCTCAGTTTTGACTACAACTTTGGGTTTCTTACCACTGGACTTGGTGGTGACATCATTCACAATCTCATGTCCTTCATTCTTAAGCCTTTGTTCCTCTTGTACGCAGTGCGAGATAAGTTCATTCACTGTCCATTTTTTCTTTTGGCAATTGTAACTGAACAGAAAGTGTTTGAACTTAGGAGGTAAGGAGTTGAGAATCATGACAATCAGCATGTCGTCTGAGACATCAAGTTTATGTTTCTCAATTGAGAAGCCATGTGAGTCATCTCTAGGATGTATTCTCTTATGCTGCCATTACCACCAATACTGTTTCGGGCATAATTCCTTTAAGAAATTTCCTATTTCGGCTTTATCATTCTTAACAAACCTTCGCTCGAGATCGGTCAGAAATTCTCTAGCCCTCGTGGTCTCATAAACGTCTCCCCTAAAGCACTTAGGGATAGTCTTTTGCATGATAATAAGACATATGCGATTTGATTGGATCCAGCGTGCCATGTGAGCTCTCTCCTCACTTGTGCTATTTTTTGTCAGCACCACCACGTCAGTCTAGCTGTAAGGCAATGTCAAGGTTGGTAATTCCTAGAAAAATCTCAAGTTGATCTTTCCATTGCTTATAGTTTGAACCGTTCATTGTACTTAATGTTAGACATAATTGCTGAAAAGTAAACAAGAAACAGAAGTAAATACACAACACATGTGATCTTTAAACTGCCATAATAAATTCAAAATCAAAATAGTACCTTAATTCCATCAACCAAATCGCCTTCCAACATTAGGGCTCTTTGGAGTCATCCTAATGTCTTCCAACAATTGGGTGTACCGGTCAATGTAACGGCTCTCCAAGCATGGCCTAACCACCTTCTTTGGGGCCGACGAGTCAACCTATGCGTTTAAAGCTTTGCCGTCGGGCCTATTTGGGTCGACTACGCTGCTCATATGTGCTTTCAACAATCACATCTTCCTTTGGGCCGATCAATGATTGCACCCAATACATACGTGCCCCTCACGATCATAACAAATACAGTGGCAATGATATGATTGCCGCACTTTAAGGAGATCATATTAAAGCGCCACATTTGTTAAGTTGCGTAACCCTATTGTGTTAAGTGATCCAGCAGTTTCTTGACTGACCTTCTTGCATATACCGTGGATGCTTGACCTCAATATACATTATGGTGTATGTTCTTGTTTTGATTACACCACCTTGAACTAGCGTGATTCGCTTTACGGTTCAATAAGAACCACCTTGAACCAAGCTTGGTTCTCTTTACGGTCTAAGAAACAATATCTTTATCAATCAATTCAACAAGTGATATAACTTGATGATGAGTCAAATTGAGTGTGAAATGAACCGATTCGGTAATGCCCACTTGCCAGAAGTGTGTATTGCCATTCCACATGATTCCCAAGCAATCGGTGGAGTCACAAATGATCTTGCATAAGAACCAATATTCTTAGACAGAATCATGTGCACGGTGTTTTTATCACAACTCAATGAGACATCTATCACGAGTACTTTAAACCGCATTGATTGATAAACCCGGATAATACGGGTTACATGTTGGTCAAAATGGTCAACACAGTCAACTTAACCCATCGAATTAACTTGGTTGAACTTGGTCAAAATGGGTCAAACAAGATTCGGGTCTTGATTGAGTTAGGTCGGGTCTAGGTTATAACCGTTTAACTGATTCCCTTCTCTAATTTTTTACTTTAAGGGGCAGCATTAAATCCTTTTGGTTTGGGTCAAAGCTCAGACCACACAACTTGAAACCGAGTCATTTTCAAAAGAAACCCAGACCATAACTTGTTTTATTTGAATTTATTTATTTATTAACATGAACGAATAATATAAATAAATAAATGAACAAATAAATACATAAATAAGCAAATGATCTAATAAACAGAAATTGAACTTAATACTTAATTATTATTATTTTGGATTTCTTTAAAATAATAATAATAATAATAATTTATTATTATTACTATTTTTCTTAATATTGTTCAAATAATAACAGTAATAATTGAATTATTATCATTATTATTTACTTTGTTTTCTTTAAAAATTTCTTTAAAAGAATAATAAAAAAATATTATTATTCACTTTATCCAAAATAATAATAATAAATGAAGAAAGAAACTTAAATTCAAGGGGCGGGTCGGACCGCAGGTCTGGTAAGCCCCTCTCTTTTTTTTCCTTTTCTTTTACAGCTTCTGGGCCGACGCCCAGAATTGACTTAGAGCCAGGTCGGGTCAGAACCCATTGGCCCAATCTAGAACCCCTTTTTTGTTTAACTGTTGGGCCAAAGCCCTGTATCCGGGGCAGGGTCGGGTCGGGTCGGGACCCGTCGGCCCATTCTGAAATCTTGAATTTCCTTTTTTTATGAAAATTGGACCGAAACCCATTCTGAACCGGGTTGGACCGAGTTGAACCGTATCCGGGCCCAAATCCGCCTGAAGACAAAAAATTCCAAAAAATCAGGCAGGGGTTTCGAACCTGAGACCTCTTTGTGGAAGGACAAGTCTATGACCATTGGATTAGCAGCCTTTTATAGTCAGAGAGGGGGACAATTTTCTTTTATATTAAAACTGGTATTTTCTCAACCAAATTTTATTCCGGTGAAAAAAATCTTTTGACCAAAAAAAACTTTTAATCATGAACAGATTAACAAAAGTGATTCGAATTAAACCTCCTCTGATACCACTTGTTGTATTTATTTAATAAATCTCTACTTAAAGACCGTTTAATCGAATCACTTGGCAAAGTAACAAAAGACGGAATTTTACCTTGCTCCATGTTTGATGTTGATCTGCTCGCCACATATGCTGCCGCTGCTTGATGAATCTGGCGTGATCCAAAGATTTACAACCTCCCACTAATTGTTGATGCACCCCTTGAACGGATTCAACAATTTACTGCTTTACCTGATAGAGAGGGTATGAAATATGGACAATATATAAAAGGTTGGCACTCTATCCCCTTTCTCTCTATGTGGACGGCCGCCTTTCAATATTGTGTGATGAGGTGAAGAACCTCCTCCTTTAAATAGAAAGAGAACCCTGATTGTGATATGATTTGGAGTTGTGATGATAACCAAATCTTTTTTCCTTTATATATGAGGACTCTTACTCATCTTTATCACCAAAGGAGGATATGTTTGATGTTATCATCAAGCGATCTTTATCCAATATTAAATATTATTTAATATTTAAAAATATTATTATTTAATATTAAATATTAAATATTACTTAATATTTAATAATATGTACCAACACTTTTCTACTAACCACATATGGGTTGTCGCCCCTCGGGAACCAGGCGTCATATACTTTATGGTCGTTGCACTTTGAGCCCATCCATCGGCGGTCTCTGACCATATGACTTTTTATATATTCGGGGTCACCATTTTAGACTACACTATACATCCACGAGCATGCTTCGGTGATCACTTAAAATGTGGATGTTTTACACAATAATTAATATTATTACGTGACATATTTAACGTATAAATTATCATACATAATGTCCACCTTATGATTAATTTGTGTTTACTTAATCAACGGGATGCGCATTACACGTGTCACGAATTAATTCCAACATACCACAGTTAGACCAGCTACGTCACACATAGATGACCATCGTTCATGTTGGTCTTTCTCTGCGTCTAGTTTCTAGTTTTTATTATATGGACACTAAAGGAAAATGACTTCAAATTGAGGTGAAAGAGGACATAGTAGACGAAATTTAAATTTAGCAACAAAAGAATGAATTTAGAACCTTGTGTGAAACTGGGAGACCAAAAGATTCACGCGATATAGATATGAATCACATGTACAAATGGGGTGATTGAAGTGGAGAAGTGCATCATGTCTTCTTTGTGATAGAAAAGTATCTAAAGCTTAAAGAAAAGTTTTACAGGATGGTATTAAGACCCGCTAGAGAATGTTAAGATAGATGTGTGGATATGTAAGAGAGGATAAAATAATAAATGAATAGAAATGTTAAAGTGTCTTCTATAAATGAGAAGATAAGGGAGTCAAGATGAAGATGACATGAACATGTGCAAATGCGTCCTGCATATGCACCTGTCAAACGGTGCGATACAATGAACGAAGTACGTGTTAAACTTGAGATAGGGAGACCAAAAAAAGACATGGAGAGAGATAATAGAGAAGAATATGACTTGCATGTCGATTGTGGAGCATATGGTCAGTGATAGACCTCAATGGAGACTGTTGATTCATATAGCGATGTCATGTAGAGTGTATAAGATTTAAGTAAGAATTTTAGTTAGTTAGGCTGGAATCAGGGCTGAGGCGTATTCCCAAAACATATATTATGCATTAGGTATTAAGACAAATAAATAAAGCACAAAAGTGATTGATCAATATAGTCAATCTCACATATTAAGAAAAAGGTTCTTGAGTATTGTTGTTTCTATTTCCAATGGAGTCAAGGACACACCCTTCCTTGACTTTGGAATATGATAGAATAAAGCAAAATGACTAACTAAATTGGCTGCGCTTCTTATATTGTGAAGTAGCAGTTGATCGACCTAACTTGAGGCATCATTATGGGTCATCGAGAAACAACGTCTGTGTGTTTCTAACACATGGTATGGTTGCATACATCCGACCCCATATACCCCGTCATAGACTGGAGCCTCGGTAATGTTGTTGTTGTTGTTGATGATGTTGTTTTTGAGTTTTGTTGTGTTCCAGGGTTTGGAACATACAGTAAATGCTCTTGTGGCACAAGGAAACATACATGATGCGGTCTCTGATATATTGCCATCTGGATTGGATGTTGTTCATGGAGAATTCGTGCCGATCCATGAGGGTCTGGAATTGGCAAAACACCATAATGTTTCGAGACTTACAGCTTGGAATGATACTCTTCTGGCGATAAATTTGATAAATTCCAGTCTAGAGGTGATGAAGCCGGATCTTCACCAAGGGTCTAGACGACCTCAAATTTGTTCCGTCAGTTAACTTGAAGAGTTGTTAACTGGGATTGAGAATGTGTAGCTGGAATAGCGCCAAATATTCTACACAAGGAAGCACAGGTCAGAGGTCCCGGGGGGTTGGCCCCGGAAAAAACCCTCCGACGCTCAAGTCAGTTTGGGTCATATCTCATTGAGATTTGTAATTTAGGAGGTGAGTTAGGAGTTTCTCACAGTATTTGCCGAGGAGCAGAGTATAGATTTTGCTTTGGAATATGAATGTATGAATTCTGGATTGAGATCTTGGTCCCCTTCTTTGTCTTGGTTGGCTTGCCTTTATAGACCTTTTCCCCGCTTTATGTCCTGGGTAGTGGATAGTGGATTGGATGCTTGCTTGGGGCAGAAAGCCTAAGGCGCCGTAGGTCTGCTGATGTGATCAATAGTCTGACTGATGTGACTAATAAGCCGGCTGCTGTGACCTTGGCGTGTTCAGGAAGATTAACCAGCTGTAGTCATTATATTTGAATTGCACCTCCGTTTGAGGGTCCCACGAAGTAATATCGTGCTTGGCTCTTTTGCTGTGGCACACAGCTGAACTCTGCCGAAGTGCATGACTAGGCCTTGCCGAAGTGCATGACTTGGCCTTATCCCGCTGAAGTGGTCCGAAGTGCGGCATTTGAACATAAACTGAAGTTGGTGCCGAGGTGCAAACCTTGACATATTCTTCGATGTTATAAGGGCGTCATGATGCCCTGCTGAGGTGTAGCCGAGGCTGAACAGCCATGCTTGGGCGCTGAACTGCTGAACTGCAGTACTTTTGAGTGCTGAGCTACTGGAGCTAAACCATTAACTGCTGACTAACAGACAATTTAGTTATGGTCTATCAAGAGGAATTATATCCCCTTCACCATCTGATCATTTGTCGTGGTAATATGATCTCTTCCGTCCTATATGGTCGCGTACAATTCACTTGGCGCGCTTTTAATCGTTGTTCTCATATTTTCGCCAGATTGAATCTGTCCAAATCCGCCTTTAACTATTTAGGCTGCTTTAGCGGACATGGCGCAATGCAATGTGTTTCAAGTCATAGTTGTTGAATCTTTGTGCACTCTGAAGTTGATATGTTTGCGTATAAACACCAAATGTTGATTCTTTGTTGCTTAATTGCATCAAATGTTTGATATTGCATTGCAGCACCTTCCAAACATGTTGCATATCCTTTGAAAACTAGGGTTTTGCATCTCGAGATTAATTTCAGTCTCAAAGAAGTAGTTACTGTTTCTACATTGCAACTTGAGTCTTAACATAATCTTGTTGTCTTGAAGCTCTTAACTGATCTCTTTGAGTTTATGATTGGATTTTTGTGATTTTGGTGGTTTGAATTTGCATAACTGATATATCATACTAAGCTTTTGGAACTTGTTTTAAAATGTATGAAACTTTCTTGAACTTGAATATATGGTTAGGATGTTTTTGATCTTCAAATCTTAGATGTAGTTTTACAAAAACTTTTTCTTGCATAAAACCGCTTAATAATGCACATTTAATATCTATTTGTAATGGTCTGATTTTACTTAAACAAGCAATGACTAATAGTAGTTTTATGGCTTCTAGTCATGCAACGGGCCCAAATATTTCTTCATAACCTATACCTTCTTGTTGATTATACCCTTGTGCGACTAACCTAGCTTATTGCATACTACATTTTCATGTTCATTCATTTTATTTTTAAATGCCCCTTTAGTGCCTATTATACCGTTATTTTCAGGTTTGAGTACTAAATTCCATACATCATTCCTAGTAAATTGGTTTAGTTTCTCATGCATAGCATTTATCAAAAATAAATCATTGAAAGTTTCTTTAACATTTTTGGGTTCAATATGGGAGACTAATGCATGCCATTCAACATATTACACTTGGTTAATATTCTTACGTGTTCGTATACCTTGATTAATATAACCCATTATTAACTATTTATATTTATCTTTAATATGCCATCAAAACCTGGGTTGGCTACGTTCATTTTCTTCTTGTTCAAGTATATCATTTATATGTATATTTTTGTATTCTATTGGAACATATTTTAAATTTGATTCATATTCTTCTATTTGAACATTTTCTTGATCAATATTTTCTAAAGGCTCAACTAATTCATGTTCAGGGAGAGTAGGTTCCAGATGATCAGTTATGAATTCAAGTGAGAAATCATCATCATTTTGAAAATATTCAAGATTGGAATCATGCTTCTTTTTAGTTTTATCATATGTTTCAAGACAAGCATTTTCGTTAAATTTCACATGAATAGATTCCGGTATCTTTCGAGATGTAAGAATATAACATCTATATGCTTTTGAGTTGGTTGAATATCTAACAGAAATGCATTCAATTGATTCTGGTTTATTTATCTAGATTATCTTCAGTGTTTAGACAAAACATTTGCAACCAAAAACACGTAAACAATCTGCTTTGGGTAGTCTATTATTTAATAATTCATAAGGTGTCTTATTTAATTTCTTTATTATAGATAATCTATTATTATATAGCCTTGCAATTTACAGCTTCGATCTATAAAAATTTTAGAACATGGTTTTCGCATAACATAGTTTTAGCTATTTCTTATATAGTTCTGTTTTTACGTTCTACAACATCATTTAGTTGTTGTATTCTTGGTGATGAAAATCAATGTTTTATACCTTTTGAATCACAAATTTTAGTGACATCTTTATTCTTAAATTCACCACCCTTATCACTTTGAATTCTTTTAACATGAACTCCATATACATTTTCAAATTGTTCAATGAGTTTTTCAATTTCTAATGCAATACCATCTTTCCTAGTTATGAATAAAGTGCATGTATATCGTGAGAAGTCATCAACTACGACACAAACAAAGCAATGTCTCCCTAGACTTTTTGTCCCACTTGGACCAAATAAGTCAATATGTAGTAGTTCTAATATATTATTAGTGCTGACCTCATGCTTTGATTTTAGTGTTTCTCTACTACATTTGCCTTTAATGCAGGTTTTACATAGTTGAAAATTATTTAACTCAAGTTTAGGCAGTCCTCTTATTAGATTCATTCTACGTAATTTTCCAGTAGTAGAAATATATACATGACCTAATCGTCTATGCCACAATTTTCATTAATGTTATGTGATATACTGCACTTAATTTTAGCATCTAACATGTTATCCAAAGATAAAGTATAAATGTTAATATCTCTACTTTCTTTCAACACAATTTCTCCTATATTATCCGTTGTATTACAGTTGTCCTAGATGAGTTGTCAAAGTCGATCCAAGAGACAGTTCCATGGTGTATGCTTTTTGCTGACGATATTGTATTAGTCGCGGAAAGTAGACATAACCTGAGTATGAGATTAGAGGAGTGGCGAGGTGCTCTAGAGAGAAAAGGGCTAAGTATTAGTTGTTCTAAGACTGAGTACCTGCACTGTGAATTCATTGGCACAGCTGACGATAAGAATAACCAACTCACCATTGAGGGTCAAGTGGTCCCAAAGGTAAGTAAGTTCAAGTACCTAGGATCATTTGTACAGAATGATGGGGACATAGAGAGTGACGTAGTACACCAAGTGCAGGCAGGTTGGTGTAAGTGGAGGGCGACCTCAGGGGTGCTGTGTGACAAGAATTTTCCAATTAAATTAAAAGAAAAATTTTATAGGATGGCAGTGCGGCCGGCAATGTTATATAGAACAGACTGCTGGGCTATCAAGAGGACACAGTCACAGAAGATGGAAGTGGCAGAGATGAAGATGCTGAGGTGGATGTGTGGACATACAAGGCTAGACAAGATAATAAATGAGGTGTACAGAGAAAGGTTAGGGGTGACTAGTATAACAAATAAGATAAGAGAGGGAAGAATGAGATGGTTTGGGCATGTTAAAAGGAGACAGACAACGGCGTCTGTCAGAGCAATTGAAAGCCTTACTGTAGAAGGGAAGATGAGTAAAAGCAGGCCCAAACTGACGTGGGATGAGCAGATTAGGCATGACTTACTAGAGTTGTACCTTTTCAAGGACATGGTCCAGGATAGGAGTTCATGGAGACAGATGATTAAGAGTAAGGAGAGGTAGACAGGAAATAGGGCACCTTAGAGCATACTTAGAGGATTAGATAGTATTTACACTTTAATTTGATTTTGCATATTTTGTTTCGGTCTTTTTCTTTCAATTATTTGGTATGTTCACTATTATGATTATTTTAATATCAAAAAACTGTTGTATATGTTTAATAAAATAGTTCCACTAGTATATATTCCTATTATTATGATATATGTACAGGTACGTATAGAGCCGAGGGTCTCACTGGAAGCAAACTCTATATCCTTTAGGATGAGGGTATTGTTTGCCTGCCTCTCACCCTCCCCAGACCCCAATGATAGCTTGCTATCGCTGGGATATACTGGGTATGATTGATTGATTGATTACATGAAGCAGGAAGAAAGAACACATAATAACCTCAATCAATTAAAGAAATACTCAATAAGTTATACGATAAGTTTCTTACCAGAGATATTTTTTTATTTGAAAAATCTTTGGGTCTCTAATCGTGCCTTTGCCAACAACTTTGTCCTGGTTATTGTTACCAAATGTCATATTTTCTAAATTCTTTCCTTCTTTTAGTTTTTTGAATAGTGTGGGGTTCTCCGTCATATGTCTTGAATATCCACTATATAAAATGCATTTGGTTTTTAGATCCTTTTGCTTTATCTTCTTTTTGTGTCTCTTTTTGAAATTGACCAACAAAGAAGGTAAAGTTTATGTATCCTTTATTTGAGCCTTGAATGCTAAAAGCAACATTCTTGTTTATATACCCTCAGGGTATCCAAACTTGAATATATCTTTTTCGCACATATTTATCAATTTTATATGATGGAGGATTTGCATATACCTGATTATTCCATTTAAATATAGATGCATTATTTTTATATATGTTATAACTTAGCCTAAATGAACTATAATGTGGTCGATCTTGGTATGACGTATAAGGTACGCACGTTTGATTTTTAAATGGCTTTTTATATGTATAATCTATGTTGAGAAAAGGGTTTGAATGATTTGAAAATGCATGATTTAAATGTTATGTACTTACAAAATGCATGAATAAAGTTTACTTGATATATTTATGCGATAAAAATGCTTCACATGTTTATATATAATGTTGCTGTACTAACAAGCCATGGAGCGTTAAAGCTTACATCATATGACAAACTTTTGTTGTCTTTATACTATTTTCAGGTGTCATGATAGATAAACTAAACTAGTTCATTAAGTGAAGTGCTTAAGTTAATGAACTAATTAGTTCATTAAATGAAGACATATTTGGAGAGAGCTATATGGCAACAAATTTGAAATGGAAAGTCTCCACATCCCATTCATTTCACACACCATTTACATATATAGTATATATCCATATTTTTTTTAAAAGACACTATATACTTATATTTCGACGTATCACCGACACATCACATATATTATAAACGTACGTCAACGTCACACCACTATATACACCTCATATTTATGAGTATATTCAGGTCTTATATCATATGTTATAAGTCATGGTGATGTCAAAATTATAGCGACATGTTACAAGGTCATAAACCAAAAATTGTCGTATCGGGTGACTACCGAAACTTCACCATACACATCACGTACTTGCTATATAAAGATGGCCAGCCTATATTCATCAAAATTATTCAAAAATTTCGTAATCCACATGTTACAATCAGCCACAAGGTCATATCATGTTTACACACACAAATCACCCATAGTTTAGCCTAGATTTGTGGAGAATTCAAACTCAATTCTATTTTGACACATATGGCATTTTCTACTCAGCATTGGTGTTGAATATATACCTCATTTTATGTATATTATGTGTGGCATAATATGTATTACATGTGTAAGAAGTTTGAAGTTACTCGGAAGACCCCTCAAACCGCTTAACGTTCATTCCCTAACCCCTGTACGGATAAAGAATCAAACTTACAAAACTGGCCACATCGATCGATCGATGTGGTCTCCTTGATCGATCGATGTCTTGTCCCAAGGACTTCGATTGATCGATGTCTTAATTCTGAGAGATCGATGTCCTCCCGAACATTTCAACTTTTCATCCTCAGGACTTTGATCGATCGATGTCTTATTTCTAAGCGATCGATGTCCTCCTGCATCACCAAGACTTCGATCAATCGATGTGGTCCATCTAATCGATCAATGTCCCTCAATCAATCGACTGAAGTCCCCCCGAAACGTTTGAAACGTTTCCCAGGGCTACTTGGATCGATTGAAGTCCTTCTGAAATCGATCCAAGTCCCTATTTCTGCAACTTTTCTTCAGGTTTCACCCCAAAATCGACCCAACCTTCATCCACCATCATTCCAAATCTATGAAACACCTACGATCAATCCTAAAACATGATTTCACCCTATGCCACCACTCATCCCATTCCTAAACCCAAACTACAATTTGATCCTCACCCTTTCTTCAAACCACTCACTCACACACACATCAAGATCCTCTCTTCACACCCCAATTCAACCCTCAAACAACATCACACTCATCAAATCTCCCAACAATCAATCGCTTCTATCAACCATACCACCGCAACTATACAAATCTATAAATTAAGAATTATTCACAAGGAAAATAGCAACCTTAGGGCATGATTTTCACAAATCAAATTCATCACCACATTATTCAAGATTTGGCGAGATCTTTAATCTACCAACACGGATATAAAACACATAACACATAATTACATAACAAGTAGAAATTACCAATGTGTGATTCAATTTTCTCTTTATAGAAGATAGGGCCTAAGAATCAAAATTGCGTAAAACATATAGAAAAGTTGTTGGACCGTGCACCTGCAATAAACACCACTAGAGGGGGGGTGAATAGTGGTTAGCAGAAATTACACTACAACCCTTTGTTAAAATCCCCTTTGAAAACAGAATCTGAAACCATCTCACAATCAGAACCTGTTTTTCAAAAATTCACAAATAATTGTACACAACTCCAAAAATTATGAAACTTTTCAGAATTTAACTTCAATGAGTTAGCAAGACTCTGTCCAAAAATCAGACAAAAATAAGATTGAATGGCCCTTCAAACAAATAAAAAGATTCAGATGGTCAATCTGGACAGAATTGGACAGAATGTTGCTGATTTTGCAAAACGTGTTTCTCTTTGAATACTCAACCAAAAAGGTTGATCTTTATATCAGAACGCTCTTAGGATGTGTAGATGAAGTTTCCAAAAGACCCTGACCTTAAAAAATTCTTGAAAAATACAGAATTTAAGTTTTCTCAAAACTGGTCAGATTGCAGCTAGATTGGAGCAGTTATCTTGCAAAGACTGAAAGACTAACTTTCCCTTGCTCAAATCAAGTGATTCTTGTTGAAAATGAAAGATAACAGTCTTAAGTATAATTCCACCAAAAATCACGAATTTTGAAAATGTTTAGCTATTTTTTCAAATTGTAAGAAGTTGTGTGAAAGTTGCAGTCAAAAACGGGCAGAAAATAGAAATAAAGAAACAAGAGAAGAACACCGAGAATTTATCCTGGTTCGGTCAATGTGACCTACTCCAGTCCCAAAGAACACCTTTCCTTGGATTTCACTATCAAATGAACACTTTACAACAAGAGCCAAGCTTGATCCTTGGGTTATACACCAACCCTATTCAAGACTTGGATAATCACTTCTATGCAACTCTTGGTTACAACACCTCTACCACCTATTGATATAGCCTTATAAATTTGGCTAATCAATCATACAAATCCAACTCAAGAAGGTGTGTATATTGTAGCTGGACAACAAAGAAAATTGGAACACCTTAGCTACACAAAGTATGAACGAAAATATGAGAAGAGAATAGCAAGACAACAATCTTCAATTTTGCTTTCAAGTGTGTGTCTTCTCTTCTTCACCTTGCTTTCTATTTATAGTGTGAATTAATGACATATTTCCTCCAACTTTTAGACCATGTGATGGCTGAGAATTTTGAATTAATTCACCTCCATAATCATCTCCAACAACCTTGTCTCCATTACATTCAAATTTGAAATTTCAAGTTGGCAACTTTTGCCAACTAGCTTGTTTTTGAATTTTCCACTTGTCCAAAAATCATAAAATAAGTACACCACCTTCTCCACATGTTTATGGATATTTTTGATGTTGTATGTATGTATACCAACTCAAAGTTTGTGAATAAAAAATAATGAATGAGTGTTGACAAGATTATGTCAATATATAACACCAAAATGCGGAAATTACACTACAACCCTTTGTTAAAATCCCCTTTGAAAACAGAATCTGTAACCACCTCAGATTCAGAACCCGTTTTTCAAAAATTCACAAATAAGTGTACACAACTCCAAAAATTATAAAACTTTCCAGAATTTAACTTCAATGATTTAACAAGACTCTGTCCAAAAATTAGACAAAAATAAGATTGTTTGGCCCTTCAAACAAATAAAAAGATTCAGATGGTCAATCTGGACAGAATTGGACAGAATGTTGCTGATTTTGCAAAACATGTTTCTCTTTGAATACTCAACCAAAAAGGTTGATCTTTATATCAAAACGCTCTTAGGATGTGTAGATGAAATTTCCAAAAGACCCTGACCTTAAAAAATTCTTGAAAAATACAGAATTTAAGTTTTCTCAAAACTGGTCAGATTGCAGCCAGATTGGAGCAGTTATCTTGCAAAGACTGAAAGACTAACTTTCCCTTGCTCAAATCAAGTGATTCTTGTTGCAAATGAAAGCTAACATTCTTAAGTATACCTCCACCAAAAATCACGAATTTTGAAAATGTTTAGCTATTTTTTCAAATTGTAAGAAGTTGTGTGAAAGCTGCAGTCAAAAACGGACAGAAAATAGAAATAAAGAAACAAGAGAAGAACACTGAGAATTTATCCTGGTTCGGTCAATGTGACCTACTCCAGTCCCAAGGAACACCTTTCCTTGGATTTCACTATCAAATGAACACCTTACAACAAGAGCCAAGCTTGATCCTTGGGTTATACACCAACCCTATTCAAGACTTGGATAATCACTTCTATGCAACTCTTGGTTACAACACCTCTACCACCTATTGATGTAGCCTTATAAATTTGGCTAATCAATCATAAAAATCCAACTCAAGAAGGTGTGTATATTGTAGATGGACAACAAAGAAAATTGGAACACCTTAGCTACACAAAGTATGAACGAAAATATGAGAAGAGAATAGCAAGACAACAATCTTCAATTTTGCTTTCAAGTGTGTGTCTTCTCTTCTTCACCTTGCCTTCTATTTATAGTGTGAATTGATGACATATTTACTCCAACTTTTAGACCATGTGATGGCTGAGAATTTTGAATTAATTCACCTCCATAATCATCTCCAACAACCTTGTCTCCATTACATTCAAATTTGAAATTTCAAGTTGGCAACTTTTGCCAACTAGCTTGTTTTTGAATTTTCCACTTGTCCAAAAGTCATAAAATGAGTACACCACCTTCTCCACATGTTTATGGATGTTTTTGATGTTGTTTGTATGTATACCAACTCAAAGTTTGTGAATAAAAAATAATGAATGAGTGTTGACAAGATTATGTTAACATATAACACCAAAATTCCTTCTTTCTTCTCCTTTACATATTGTGATGAATCTTGCACCAAGGACACATTGTAATCTCTAAACGATGATGATTAATATCCTCTTATAACATATATAAGAGGGTCTTCAAGAAAAAATAGAATGTGACATCTCAAATCGTCACATATTCAGCTATAGTCAATAATATCATCGGTTGAGAGAATAAGATATAAGATCACCATATAATCTTCAAAATAATAATAACACAGCTCCAGAATGAAGATAATAATATGCTCAAGAGATTCGTTGAGTGAAAATACCAAAAATACCCCTTGGGATAAAATGACCAAAATACCCCTGGTGTGAGAAAACTCCAGAAATGCCCCCGATGGTCAGAAATAATCACAATACCACCTTTGTCATGATAACCAAGATAATAATATGCACTTGAAATATTTTTCACCATATGATGTTCCTCAAAACTTAAAATATCAATTTTGTCCTTTTTGGTAAGTTGTAGAAACTTCCAAGGCATGTTAGTCACAAGACAATAATAATCACCAAAAATACATAATAATCACATAATGAGCATGTATAAATCATGTACAAATGAAAACAATCATTTTATCACTTTTTAGAAAATTATTTCTAAAAACCCTAGACATTGATCGATCGAAGTGTCTCAGCTTCAGAGATCGATGTCTCACAGAAAGTTTCAGAGTTTTCCTCTGACCTACATCGATCGATCGAAGTGAGAGTTCGATGTACATCGATCGATTGATGTGTCTCAGGTTTAGAGATCGATGTCTCACAGAAAGGTCTTAAACTTATCTGCCTTACATAGATCGATCGATGTGAGAGATCTATGTACATAGATCGATCGATGTGCAACAACCTGAGAGATCGATGTCAACTTGTTCAACTTTTAATCACATATAACACCATGTGTGACATTTTTAAGTATTCATCACTTAAAATCATGAATTTGAAAATTATCCAAACGTATTTCTCAACATTATCCCCCTTTTGGATGATTTTCAAAATAACCTAACATGATTTTAATGTCACAACTTATAACCAAAACTTATAACCAAATGTTTAACCAAATGTTTTCAACTATGTTTTCAACTTTTAAATAGTATGCCGCTCCCCCTCAACTCATACTCTCCCCCTTAACCTATGCTCCAAAATTTATACCAGTAAAAACTTAGCATATGATTCATCATGACTTACCAACTAAAACATGACTTACCAACTAAAATCATGTTGTTATTCTATCTCCCCCTTTATTTTGCAAATCATGCAAAAGATAGAACTATACAATGGTATCGTAAGTCATCATTCCTAATTTGGCTCGTAAGTTTTCAACAGTGGCTTGATTAAGGGGTTTGGTGAAGATGTCAGCGATTTGGTGATCAGTTCTTATATGGTTTATCACTATGTCCTCATTTTGAATTGATTTAATTCCTCATGCATAGCATCTATCCATGATATGTGACCTAAGGCTTCCTTTACGTTCTTAGGTTCTGATTGTGAGATTAAGCTATGTCCTCCAAGTTGACTTATATTTCTATGTGTTCTAATGCCAACACTTGGATCCCCAATGATTAGTTCTCTAGGGTGCCACCAATTCCTAGATTGACTAGGTTCACCCTCATCTTGTTCAAATGTTTCATTAGTGTGAACGTTATCATATGTAATTAGATCATTAGTTGTATATTCCAATTGCAGAGTCTCTTGATTTATTTCATCTAAGGGTTTATGTATGTCTTGATCAGGGGGAGTTGGTTCTAGATGATCAAGTACAGGCTCAAGTAATACATCATCATCAAACAAATTTTCAACATTTGTTTCCTGTTTATGTTGATGTTTATCACTAACTTCAAAGCATGCATTTTCATTGAATTTTACATGTATTGATTCAATTATTTTTCTAGATGCAGGATTATAACACCTATATGCTCTTGAGTTAGTTGAATACCCAACAAATATGCATTCAATAGACTTTTGTTCAAATTTATCTAGATTATCCTTAGTGTTCAGCACAAAACATTTATATCCAAATACTTTAAGATAATCTATCTTAGGTTGTCTATTGTTTAGCAATTCATAAGGCGTTTTATTTAATTTCTTTCTATAGTGAGCCTATTTATAATATAGCATGCACAACTAACAGCTTCAGCCCATAAATATTTAGGTAATTTATTTTCACACAGCATTGTCCTAGCAACTTCTTGAATTGCTCTATTTTTACGTTCAACAACTCCATTGAGTTGTGGTCTTCTAGGTGGTGAGAATTCATGTTTGATTTCATATAGTTCGCAAAATTTGATTACGTCTTTGTTTTTAAATTCTCCACCTCTATCGCTTCTAATTCTTTTAACATTTTCTTCATAAATGTTTTCAAGTTGCTTAATAAGGGTTTCGATTGCTAATGGAGCATCGTCTTTGTGTGTTAAGAACAATGTCCATGTGTAGCGTGAGTAATCATCTACTATGACACACACATAGTAGTGTCCACCTAGGCTTCTTGTCCTACTTGGACCAAATAAGTCTAAGTGAAGCAATTCTAGTACATGACTAGTACTCACTTCATGTTTCGGTTTTTAAGGTTTCTTTAATGTGTTTTCCCTTAATACATGTTTCACACATTTGAAAATTATCTAAGTCTAACTTAGGCATTCCTCTAATTAAATTCTTCTTAGACAATTTCTTAATAGTTGAAATTCCTATATGGCCTAATCTTCTATGCCATAAATTTACATCTAAGTCATGTGATATTAGACACTTAACCTTAGCATCTAACATGTTATCTAAGGTAAGAGTATAAATGTTTCCATCTCTATTTCCTTTTAAAACCGTTTCTCCTTTTTCATTTATTATATCACAAGAATTGGGAAGAAAGGAGACATTATAACCACAATCTATAAGTTGAGAAATACTAAGTAAATTATAAGATAGATTGCTTACTAATAACACATTTCGTATTTGAAATGTGTTAGGGTCCTCAATTGTTCCTTTTCCAACAACTTGTCCTTTGTTGTTATCATCGAATGTTACTTTTCCTCCATTCTTGATATGTTCCAATTCGATGAATAGTTTGGGGTTCCCCGTCATATGCCTCGAACATCCACTATCTAAAAACCATTTGGTGTTTAGATTCTTTGACTTTGCCTCCTTCTTGCACTCCTTGCATTTATCCTACAATGGAGACAAAGTTTTAGGTACCCTTTATTTGGGTCCTTGAATGTTAGGGGCATTATTCTTGTTTAGATATCCCTTAGGTATCCAAACTTGAATGTACCTTCTAGGCACATTTTTAGTATTGTTATAATTTGGAAAATAAGAAGAATTAGCATATACATGATTATTCCACATGAGTGAAGATGCATTGTTATACATGTTGTGCCATGGTTGATAATTATTATAGGATGGTCGAATTGTATAAGGCATGTGACTTTGTTTCTTATATGGCGCTATATAAGTGTGTTCATATGTATTTCTAAAAGATTTATATGAGTGTTTTCTATACTTAGGCTCATAATAAGTTGTATGCATTTTATTCGGTCTAATTGCATTTGTATACAAGTAGGCATAATTTCTAGGTTGTCTAGATGCAAAGTTTGTCCTAGATGTATGTTTATGCGTGTGTGCTTTTATGGGTGTATGTTGCATTTTTGCCTTGATATTAGTAGAAGAAGGTGTAGAAGAAGATATAGCAGGCAAAGTTGATTTTATTGTATCATATGGCAACTTTGTACTAGATGAAACAAACTTAGTCTTTTTATTTACTTTTTCATTTTCTTCTTTATAGCCTAAGCCGGTTTTATCATTACCATACTTTTGTGATGAGATAAGTGTATCTAACATATTTGCACCTGATTTAAATTGTTCTAACATTTTTTCTAAGTTAAGTTTAGACGACTTAAGTTGTGTTATTTCATGTTCACAACTTTCTAACTTAGACTTTAACATCTTATTTTCCATTTTTATCTTATGTTCATCTTTCCTATATGATTCAATTTTATTCTCTAAAGAATCAAGAGTATTAGTAGACTCTTGTTTAAGAGATTCTAGTTGATCAGAAAATTCCAAGTTGGACGTCTTCAACTTGTCATTTTCTTCAACTAGTTTCTTCTTTTCTTTAGAGAGCCTCTTACAGTGAGCATGCATTCTTAGGAATTCTTCATACATTTCATCAAATGTCATGTCACTATCAGAATCACTATCAGAAGAAGAACATACCTCGTCGGATACGAAGCAGACTTGAGCTTCCTCAGTTTCGGATTCTGAGTCAGATGAGTCGCTCCATGTGCTCACCTTCATTGATCGTTTCCCTTTTCTTGCCTTAGACTCCTTTGTCTTTGTCGTTTGAGTCTCCTTGTCCTTGGCTTGTTTATTATTGTTGTTGTTATTATTACTTTTCTTCGTGGGACAGTCGTATGAAATATGTCCTTTTTGACCGCATTCATAACACTTTAATTCTTTATTATACCATTTGTTTATGTTATTCTTCCTTGGTTGAGAAGAAGAAGAATAAGAAGAATTACGTTGTCTATTCCTATTTGGACGTTTGAAAAACTTTCTAAGTTTTCTAGCTATCAATGTCAAGTCATCGTCTAATTCAGTATCACTATTACTATCATCGTTACTAGCATGTGTTTCGATTGTTTTGAAAGCTATTGACTTACCGGATGACTTAGACGATTCAGACTTTCGTTGGTTCAGTTTTACCTCATAGACTTTAAGAGACCCGATCAATTCATCTATTTTAGTGATTGACTTTGTCTCCTCGATTGCAGTCACCTTTGGATCCCATTCAGCAGGGAGGCTTCGTAGCACCTTTTGAATCTTTTCATTATTCGAAAATGACTTCCCTAAAGCTTCAAGGGCATTGAAAATATTAGTAATCCCCAAATCCATAGATGTTATAGATTCGTTTGGCAACATTTTGAAAGTCTCTAATTCAGTCATAAGCATGTTTATTTTTTGACTCTTTAACACCACTAGTATCCCCATGCTTTAATACAAGTGATTTCCACATGTCGTGTGCACTTGTGCAATTTGACACATATTTTGCTTCAGAAGTTGTAAGTCCATTCAAAAGTAATTGCATAGCTTTAGCATTCATGGACATTTTCTTTTTATCATCTGATGACCATTCACTTTTATATTTTTCAACCTCTTGAGTTACTCCACTAACTTGTGTAACTTTCGTTGGAATGTACGGCCCATCTTCAACTATAGACTATAAATCGATGCTATAGCCATTAAGAATAGCCTCATTCTTAGTTTCCAATGAACAAAATTATTGCCATCAAAAAGAGGAGGGCGTTGTGTAGACATACCTTCCAACTCACCTTTGTGAGAAACAATAGCCATAGTATGTACCTTGGATTTGAGACAAGCAGTATATAATGAATCGTTGTTTCTTGGCCTTGTATTGTTCGTATGGTGTTGAATCTTGCTTCTTTAGAGTGGTGTTGGTCTGGCTCTGATACCAAATGTTGGACCGTGCACCTGCAATAAACACCACTAGAGGGGGGTGAATAGTGGTTAGCGGAAATTACACTACAACCCTTTGTTAAAATCCCCTTTGAAAACAGAATCTGAAACCACCTCAGATTCAGAACCCGTTTTTCAAAAATTCACAAATAAGTGTACACAACTCCAAAAATTATGAAACTTTCCAGAATTTAACTTCAATGAGTTAACAAGACTCTGTCCAAAAATTAGACAAAAATAAGATTGTTTGGCCCTTCAAACAAATAAAAAGATTCAGATGGTCAATCTGGACAGAATTGGACAGAATGTTGCAGATTTTGCAAAACGTTTTTCTCTTTGAATACTCAACCAAAAAGGTTGATCTTTATATCAAAACACTCCTTAGGATGTGTAGATGAAGTTTCCAAAAGACCCTGACCTTAAACAATTCTTGAAAAATACAGAATTTAAGTTTTCTCAAAACTGGTCAGATTGCAGCCAGATTGGAGCAGTTATCTTGCAAAGACTAAAAGACTAACTTTCCCTTGCTCAAATAAAGTGATTCTTGTTGCAAATGAAAGATAACAGTCTTAAGTATAAATCCACCAAAAATCACGAATTTTGAAAATGTTTAGCTATTTTTTCAAATTGTAAGAAGTTGTGTGAAAGCTGCAGTCAAAAACGGGCAGAAAATAGAAATAAAGAAACAAGAGAAGAACACCGAGAATTTATCCTGGTTCGGTCAATGCAACCTACTCCAGTCCCAAGTAACATATTTCCTTGGATTTCACTATCAAATAAACACCTTACAACAAGATCCAAGCTTGATCCTTGGGTTATACATCAACCCTATTCAAGACTTGGATAATCACTTCTATGCAACTCTTGGTTACAACACATCTACCACCTATTGATGTAGCCTTATAAATTTGGCTTTTCAATCATAAAAATCCAACTCAAGAAGGTGTGTATAGTGTAGCTGGACAACAAAAAAAATTGGAACACCTTAGCTACACAAAGTATGAACGAAAATATGAGAAGAGAATAGCAAGACAACAATCTTCAATTTTGCTTTCAAGTGTGTGTCTTCTCTTCTTAACCTTGCCTTCTATTTATAGTGTGAATTGATGACATATTTCCTCCAACTTTTAGACCATGTGATGGCTGAGAATTTTGAATTAAATCACCTCCATAATCATCTCCAACAACCTTGTCTCCATTACATTCAAATTTGAAATTTCAAGTTGGCAACTTTTGCCAACTAGCTTGTTTTTGAATTTTCCACTTGTCCAAAAGTCATAAAATTAGTACACCACCTTCTCCACATGTTTATGGATGTTTTTAATATTGTATGTATGTATACCAACTCAAATTTTGTGATTAAAAAATAATGAATGAGTGTTGACAAGATTATGTCAACATATAACACCAAAATTCCTTCTTTCTTCTCCTTTACATATTGTGATGAATCTTGCACCAAGGACACATTGTAATCTCTAAAAGATGATGATTAATATCCTCTTATAACATATATAAGAGGGTCTTCAAGAAAAAATAGAATGTGACATCTCAAATCGTCACATATTCAGCTATAGTCAATAATATCATCGGTTGAGAGAATAAGATATAAGATCACCATATAATCTTCAAAATAATAATAACACAGCTCCAGAATGAAGATAATAATATGCTCAAGAGATTCGTTGAGTGAAAATACCAAAAAGACCCCTTGGGATAAAATGACCAAAATACCCCTTGTGTGAGAAAACTCCAGAAATGCCCCCGATGGTCAGAAATAATCACAATACCACATTTGTAATGATAACCAAGATAATAATATGCACTTGAAATATTTTTCACCATATGATGTTCCTCAAAACTTAAAATACCAATTTTGTCCTTTTTGGTAAGTTGTAGAAACTTCCAAGGCATGTTAGTCACAAGACAATAATAATCACCAAAAATACACAATAATCACATAATGAGCATGTATAAATCATGTACAAATGAAAACAATCATTTTATCACTTTTTAGAAAATTATTTCTAAAAACCCTAGACATTGATCGATCGAAGTGTCTCAGCTTCAGAGATCGATGTCTCACAGAAAGTTTCAGAGTTTTCCTCTGACCTACATCGATCGATCGAAGTGAGAGTTCGATGTACATCGATCGATTGATGTGTCTCAGGTTTAGAGATCGATGTCTCACAGAAAGGTCTTAAACTTATCTGCCTTACATAGATCGATCGATGTGAGAGATCTATGTACATAGATCGATCGATGTGCAACAACCTGAGAGATCGATGTCAACTTGTTCAACTTTTAATCACATATAACACCATGTGTGACATTTTTAAGTATTCAACACTTAAAATCATGAATTTGAAAATTATCCAAACGTATTTCTCAATATTATCCCCCTTTTGGATGATTTTCAAAATAATCTAACATGATTTTAATGTCACAACTTATAACCAAATGTTTAACCAAATGTTTTCAACAATGTTTTCAACTTTTAAATAGTATGCCGCTCCCCCTCAACTCATACTCTCCCCCTTAACCTATGCTCCAAAATTTATACCAGTCTAAACTTAGCATATGATTCATCATGACTTACCAACTAAAACATGACTTACCAACTAAAATCATGTTCTTATTCTATCTCCCCCTTTATTTTGCAAATCATGCAAAAGATAGAACTATACAATGGTATCGTAAGTCATCATTCCTAATTTGGCTCGTAAGTTTTCAATAGTGGCTTGATTAAGGGGTTTGGTGAAGATGTCAGCGATTTGGTGATCAGTTCTTATATGGTTTATCACTATGCCCTCATTTTGAATTGATTTAATTCCTCATGCATAGCATCTATCCATGATATGTCACCTAAGGCTTCCTTTACGTTCTTAGGTTCTAATTGTGAGATTAAGCTATGTCCTTCAAGTTGACTTATATTTCTACGTGTTCTAATCCCAACGCTTGGATCCCCAATGATTAGTTCTCTAGGGTGCCACCAATTCCTAGATTGACTAGGTTCACCCTCATCTTGTTCAAATGTTTCATTAGTGTGAACGTTATCATATGTAATTAGATCATTAGTTGTATCTTTCAATTGCAGAGTCTCTTGATTTATTTCATCTAAGGGTTTATGTATGTCTTGATCAGGGGGAGTTGGTTCTAGATGATCAAGTACAGGCTCAAGTAATACATCATCATCAAACAAATTTTCAACATTTGTTTCCTGTTTATGTTGATGTTTATCACTAACTTCAAAGCATGCATTTTCATTGAATTTTATATGTATTGATTCAATTATTTTTCTAGATGCATGATTATAACACCTATATGCTCTTGAGTTAGTTGAATACCCAACAAATATGCATTCAATAGACTTTTGTTCAAATTTATCAAGATTATCCTTAGTGTTCAGCACAAAACATTTACATCCAAATACTTTAAGATAATCTATCTTAGGTTGTCTATTGTTTAGCAATTCATAAGGTGTTTTATTTAATTTCTTTCTATAGTGAGCCTATTTATAATATAGCATGCACAACTAACAGCTTCAGCCCATAAATATTTAGGTAATTTATTTTCACACAGCATTGTCCTAGCAACTTCTTGAATTGTTCTATTTTTACGTTCAACAACTCCATTGAGTTGTGGTCTTCTAGGTGGTGAGAATTCATGTTTGATTTCATATAGTTCGCAAAGTTTGATTACGTCTTTGTTTTTAAATTCTCCACCTCTATCGCTTCTAATTCTTTTAACATTTTCTTCATAAATGTTTTCAAGTTGATTAATAAGGGTTTCGATTGCTAATGGAGCATCGTCTTTGTGTGTTAAGAACAATGTCCATGTGTAGCGTGAGTAATCATCTACTATGACACACACATAGTAGTGTCCACCTAGACTGCTTGTCCTACTTGGGCCAAATAAGTCTAAGTGAAGCAATTCTAGTACATGACTAGTACTCACTTCATGTTTTGGTTTTAAGGTTTCTTTAATGTGTTTTCCCTTAATGCATGTTTCACACATTTGAAAATTATCTAAGTCTAACTTAGGCATTCCTCTAATTAAATTCTTCTTAGACAATTTCTTAATAGTTGAAATTCCTATATGGCATAATCTTCTATGCCATAAATTTACATCTAAGTCATGTGATATTAGACACTTAACCTTAGCATCTAACATGTTATCTAAGGTAAGAGTATAAATATTTCCATCTCTATTTCCATTTAAAACCGTTTCTCCTTTTTCATTTATTATATTACAAGAATTGGGAAGAAAGGAGACATTATAACCACAATCTATAAGTTGAGAAATACTAAGTAAATTATAAGATAGATTGCTTACTAATAACACATTTCGTATTTGAAATGTGTTAGGGTCTTCAATTGTTCCTTTTCCAACAACTTGTCCTTTGTTGTTGTCACCGAATGTTACTTTTCCTCCATTCTTGATATGTTCCAATTCGATGAATAGTTTGGGGTTCCCCGTCATATGCCTCGAACATCCACTATCTAAAAACCATTTGGTTTTTAGATTCTTTGACTTTGCCTCCTTCTTGCATTCCTTGCATTTATCCTACAATGGAGACTAAGTTTTAGGTACCCTTTATTTGGGTCCTTGAATGTTAGGGGCACTATTCTTGTTTAGATATCCCTTAGGTATCCAAACTTGAATATACTTTCTAGGCACATTTTTAGTATTGTTATAATTTGGAAAATAAGAAGAATTAGCATATACATGATTATTCCACATAAGTGAAGATGCATTGTTATACATGTTGTGCCATGGTTGATAATTATTATAGGATGGTCGAATTGTATAAGGCATGTGACTTTGTTTCTTATATGGAGCTATATAAGTGTGTTCATATGTATTTGTAAAAGATTTATATGAGTGTTTTCTATACTTAGGTTCATAATAAGTTGTATGCATTTTATTCGGTCTAATTTCATTTGTATACAAGTAGGCATAATTTCTAGGTTGTCTAGATGCAAAGTTTGTCCTAGATGTATGTTTATGCGTGTGTGCTTTTATGGGTGTATGTTGCATTTTTGCCTTGATATTAGTAGAAGAAGGTGTAGAAGAAGATATAGCAGGCAAAGTTGATTTTATTGTATTATATGGCAACTTTGTACTAGATGAAACAAACTTAGTCTTTTTATTTACTTTTTCGTTTTCTTCTTTATAGCCTAAGCTGGTTTTATCATTACCATACTTTTGTGATGAGATAAGTGTATCTAACATATTTGCACCCGATTTAAATTGTTCTAACATTTTTTCTAAGTTAAGTTTAGACGACTTAAGTTGTGTTATTTCATGTTCACAACTTTCTAACTTAGACTTTAACATCTTATTTTCCATTTTTATCTTATGTTCATCTTTCCTATATGATTCAATTTTATTCTCTAAAGAATCAAAAGTATTAGTAGACTCTTGTTTAAGAGATTCTAGTTGATCGGAAAATTCCAAGTTGGACGTCTTCAACTTGTCATTTTCTTCAACTAGTTTCTTCTTTTCTTTAGAGAGCCTCTTACAGTGAGCATGCATTCTTAGGAATTCTTCATACATTTCATCAAATGTCATGTCACTATCAGAATCACTATCAGAAGAAGAACATACCTCGTTGGATACGAAGCAGACTTGAGCTTCCTCAGTTTCGGATTCTGAGTCAGATGAGTCGCTCCATGTGCTCACCTTCATTGATCGTTTCCCTTTTCTTGCCTTAGACTCCTTTGTCTTTGTCGTTTGAGTCTCCTTGTCCTTGGCTTGTTTATTATTGTTGTTGTTATTATTACTTTTCTTCGTGGGACAGTCGTATGAAATATGTCCTTTTTGACCGCATTCATAACACTTTAATTCTTTATTATACCATTTGTTTATGTTATTCTTCCTTGGTTGAGAAGAAGAAGAATAAGAAGAATTACGTTGTCTATTCCTATTTGGACGTTTGAAAAACTTTCTAAGTTTTCTAGCTATCAATATCAAGTCATCGTCTAATTCAGTATCACTATTACTATCATCGTTACTAGCATGTGTTTCGATTGTTTTGAAAGCTATTGACTTACCGGATGACTTAGACGATTCAGACTTTTGTTGGTTCAGTTTTACCTCATAGACTTTAAGAGACCCGATCAATTCATCCATTTTAGTGATTGACTTTGTGTCCTCGATTGCAGTCACCTTTGGATCCCAATCAGCAGGGAGGCTTCGTAGCACCTTTTGAACCTTTTTACTATTCGAAAATGACTTCCCTAAAGCTTCAAGGGCATTGAAAATATTAGTAATCCTCAAATCCATAGATGTTATACATTCGTTTGACAACATTTTGAAAGTCTCTAATTCAGTCATAAGCATGTTTATTTTTGACTCTTTAACACCACTAGTATCTTCATGCTTTAATACAAGTGATTTCCACATGTCGTGTGCACTTGTGCAATTTCACACATATCCCGCTTCAGAAGTTGTAAGTCCATTCAAAAGTAATTGCATAGCTTTAGCATTCATGGTCATTTTCTTTTTATCATCTGATGACCATTCACTTTTATATTTTTCAACCTCTTAAGTTACTCCACTAACTTGTGTAACTTTCGTTGGAATGTACGGCTCATCTTCAACTATAGACCATAAATCGATGTCTATAGCCATTAAGAATAGCCTCATTCTTAGTTTCCAATGAACAAAATTATTGCCATCAAAAAGAGGAGGGCGTTGTGTAGACATACCTTCCAACTCACCTTTGTGAGAAACAATAGCCATAGTATGTACTTTGGATTTGAGACAAGCAGTATATAATGAATCGTTGTTTCTTGGCCTTGTATTGTTCGTATGGTGTTGAATCTTGCTTGTTTTGAGTGGTGTTGGTCTGGCTCTGATACCAAATGTTGGACCGTGCACCTGCAATAAACACCAATAGAGGGGGGTGAATAGTGGTTAGCGGAAATTACACTATAACCTTTTGTTAAAATCCCCTTTGAAAACAGAATCTGAAACCACCTCAGATTCAGAACTCGTTTTCACAAATTCACAAATAATTGTACACAACTCCAAAAATTATGAGACTTTGCAGAATTTAACTTCAATGAGTTAACAAGACACTGTCCAAAAATCAGACAAAAATAAGATTGTTTGGCCCTTCAAACAAATAAAAAGATTCAGATGGTCAATCTGGACAGAATTGGACAGAATGTTGCTGATTTTGCAAAACGTTTTTCTCTTTGAATACTCAACGAAAAAGGTTGATCTATATATCAAAACACTCCTTAGGATGTGTAGATGAAGTTTCCAAAAGACCTGACCTTAAACAATTCTTGAAAAATACATAATTTAAGTTTTCTCAAAACTGGTCAGATTGCATCCAGATTGGAGCAACTATCTTGCAAAGACTAAAAGACTAACTTTCCCTTGCTCAAATCAAGTGATTCTTGTTGCAAATGAAAGCTAACAGTCTTAAGTATAACTCCACCAAAAATCACGAATTTTGAAAATGTTTAGCTATTTTTTCAAATTGTAAGAAGTTGTGTGAAAGCTGCAGTCAAAAACAGGCAGAAAATAGAAATAAAGAAACAAGAGAAGAACACCGAGAATTTATCCTGGTTCGGTCAATGTGACCTACTCCAGTCCCAAGGAACATATTTCCTTGGATTTCACTATCAAATGAACACCTTACAACAAGAGCCAAGCTTGATCCTTGGGTTATACACCAACCCTATTCAAGACTTGGATAATCACTTCTATGCAACTCTTGGTTACAACACATCTACCACCTATTGATGTAGCCTTATAAATTTGGATAATCAATCATACAAATCCAACTCAAGAAGGTGTGTATAGTGTAGCTGGATAACAAAAAAAATTGGAACACCTTAGCTACACAAAGTATGAACGAAAATATGAGAAGAGAATAGCAAGACAACAATCTTCAATTTTGCTTTCAAGTGTGTGTCTTCTCTTCTTCACCTTGCCTTCTATTTATAGTGTGAATTGATGACATATTTCCTCCAACTTTTAGACCATGTGATGGCTGAGAATTTTGAATTAAAACACCTCCATAATCATCTCCAACAACCTTGTCTCCATTACATTCAAATTTGAAATTTCAAGTTGGCAACTTTTGCCAACTAGCTTGTTTTTGAATTTTCCACTTGTCCAAAAGTCATAAAATGAGTACACCACCTTCTCCACATGTTTATGGATGTTTTTGATGTTGTATGTATGTATACCAACTCAAATTTTGTGATTAAAAAATAATGAATGAGTGTTGACAAGATTATGTCAACATATAACACCAAAATTCCTTCTTTCTTCTCCTTTACATATTGTGATGAATCTTGCACCAAGGACACATTGTAATCTCTAAAGATGATGATTAATATCCTCTTATAACATATATAAGAGGGTCTCCAAGAAAAAATAGAATGTGACATCTCAAATCGTCACATATTCAGCTGTAGTCAATAATATCATCGGTTGAGAGAATAAGATATAAGATCACCATATAATCTTCAAAATAATAATAACACAGCTCCAGAATGAAGATAATAATATGCTCAAGAGATTCCTTGAGTGAAAATACCAAAAATACCCCTTGGGGTAAAATGACCAAAATACCCCTGGTGTGAGAAAACTCCAGAAATGCCCCCGATGATCAGAAATAATCGCAATACCACCTTTGTCATGATAACCAAGATAATAATATGCACTTGAAATATTTTTGACCATATGATGTTCCTCAAAACTTAAAATACCAATTTTGTCTTTTTTGGTAAGTTGTAGAAACTTCCAAGGCATGTTAGTCACAAGACAATAATAATCACTAAAAATACATAATAATCACATAATGAGCATGTATAAATCATGTACAAATGAAAATAATCATTTTATCACTTTTTAGAAAATTATTTCTAAAAACCCTAGACATTGATCGATCGAAGTGTCTCAGCTTCAGAGATCGATGTCTCACAGAAAGTTTCAGAGTTTTCCTCTGACCTACATCGATCGATCGAAGTGAGAGTTTGATGTACATCGATCGATTGATGTGTCTAGGTTTAGAGATCGATGTCTCACAGAAAGGTCTTAAACTTATCTGCCTTACATAGATCGATCGATGTGAGAGATCTATGTACATAGATCGATCGATGTGCAACAACCAGAGAGATCGATGTCAACTTGTTCAACTTTTAATCACATATAACACCATGTGTGACATTTTTAAGTATTCATCACTTAAAATCATGAATTTGAAAATTATCCAAACGTATTTCTCAACATTATCCCCCTTTTGGATGATTTTCAAAATAACCCAACATGATTTTAATGTCACAACTTATAACCAAAACTTGTAACCAAATGTTTAACCAAATGTTTTCAACTATGTTTTCAACTTTTAAATAGTATGCCGCTCCCCCTCAACTCATACTCTCCCCCTTAACCTATGCTCCAAAATTTATACCAGTAAAAACTTAGCATATGATTCATCATGACTTACCAACTAAAACATGACTTACCAACTAAAATCATGTTCTTATTCTATCTCCCCCTTTATTTTGCAAATCATGCAAAAGATAGAACTATACAATGGTATCGTAAGTCATCATTCCTAATTTGGCTCGTAAGTTTTCAACAGTGGCTTGATTAAGGGGTTTGGTGAAGATGTCAGCGATTTGGTGATCAGTTCTTATATGGTTTATCACTATGTCCTCATTTTGAACATGATCGCGAAGAAAGTGTTATCGCACCTCAATGTGTTTGGCCTTAGAATGAAGCACCGGATTTCGGGAAAGATTGATTGCACTAGTGCTATCGCATAAAATTGGAATCTTATTCATTTTAATGCCAAAATCACAAAGTTGCTGTTTAAGCCCAAGTATTTAGGTAGTACATAAACTCAAAGCAATATACTCGGCTTCAGTGGTAGAAAGAGCTACACTAGCTTGCTTTTTAGAAAACCAAGAGATCAAATTGGTTCCTATGAATTGACATGTACCGCTAGTGGATTTTCTATCTAACCTGCAACCACCATAATCAGCATCACTATATGCGTGTAATTCCAACTTAGCGTTTCTATCGTACCACAGTCCAAAGTGAGGTGTATGCTTAAGATATCTAAATATCTTTTTCACTGCATTGTAATGTGATACCTTAGGACAAGATTGAAACCTAGCACACATACACACACTAAACATAATATCAGGTCTTGATGCAGTTAAGTATAACAATGAGCCAATCAAAGACCTATAAAGTGTGTCATTAAAAGGTTTACCATTTTCATCCTTATCAAGTTTGGTACTAACACTCATAGGGGTAGTGGTAGGTTTCAACTCTTCAAAGCCAAACTTCTTAATCATATCTTTGACATACTTAAGTTGGCTAATGTGAATTCCTTGAGGGGTTTGTTTGATTTGAAGTCCTAAGAAATAATTCAATTCTCCTACCATTGACATTTCAAACTCTGACTTCATACATTCTTCGAAGTCTTTTACTAAAGTAGGGTTGGTTGAACCAAATATTATATCATCTACGTATATTTGAACTATTAACAAATCATTACCTTTTCTTCTTAGGAATAATGTATTGTCGATGGTCCCCCTTTGATAATTATTTGCAATAAGAAAGTTTGCAAATCTATCATACCAAGCTCTTGGAGCTTGTTTTAAACCATATAGAGCTTTCTTAAGCTTATAAACATGGTTAGGATTCTTTGGATCTTCAAATCCAAGGGGTTGTTTGACAAACACCTCTTCTTGGATGTATCCATTCAAGAATGCACTCTTGACATCCATTTGGAAGAGCTTAATATTGCTTAGACTTGCAATCGCAAGTAATAATCTAATTGCTTCTAGTCGTGCAACGGGTGCAAAGGTTTCTTCATAATCTATTCCTTCTTGTTGATTATAACCTTGTGCGACTAGTCTAGCCTTATTTCTTGTAACGTTTCCTTGTTCATCCATTTTATTCCTAAATACCCATTTAGTTCCTATAATAGACTTGTCTTCAGGTTTAGGTACTAAGTCCCACACATTGTTCCTTGTGAATTGATTTAATTCCTCATGCATAGCATCTATCCATGATATGTCACCTAAGGCTTCCTTTACGTTCTTAGGTTCTAATTGTGAGATTAAGCTATGTCCTTCAAGTTGACTTATATTTCTACGTGTTCTAATCCCAACACTTGGATCCCCAATGATTAGTTCTCTAGGGTGCCACCAATTCCAAGATTGACTGGGTTCACCCTCATCTTGTTCAAATGTTTCATTAGTGTGAACGTTATCATATGTAATTAGATCATTAGTTGTATCTTCCAATTGCAGAGTCTCTTGATTTATTTCATCTAAGGGTTTATGTATGTCTTGATCAAGGGAAGTTGGTTCTAGATGATCAAGTACAGGCTCAAGTAATACATCATCATCAAACAAATTTTCAACATTTGTTTCCTGTTTATGTTGATGTTTATCACTAACTTCAAAGCATGCATTTTCATTGAATTTTACATGTATTGATTCAATTATTTTTCTAGATGCAGGATTATAACACCTATATGCTCTTGAGTTAGTTGAATACCCAACAAATATGCATTCAATAGACTTTTGTTCAAATTTATCTAGATTATCCTTAGTGTTCAGCACAAAACATTTACATCCAAATACTTTAAGATAATCTATCTTAGGTTGTCTATTGTTTAGCAATTCATAAGGCGTTTTATTTAATTTCTTTCTATAGTGAGCCTATTTATAATATAGCATGCACAACTAACAGCTTCAGCCCATAAATATTTAGGTAATTTATTTTCACACAGCATTGCCCTAGCAACTTCTTAAATTGTTCTATTTTTACGTTCAACAACTCCATTGAGTTGTGGTCTTCTAGGTGGTGAGAATTCATGTTTGATTTCATATAGTTCGCAAAGTTTGATTACGTCTTTGTTTTTAAATTCTCCACCTCTATCGCTTCTAATTCTTTTAACATTTTCTTCATAAATGTTTTCAAGTTGCTTAATAAGGGTTTCGATTGCTAATGGAGCATCGTCTTTGTGTGTTAAGAACAATGTCCATGTGTAGCGTGAGTAATCATCTACTATGACACACACATAGTAGTGTCCACCTAGACTGCTTGTCCTACTTGGGCCAAATAAGTCTAAGTGAAGCAATTCTAGTACATGACTAGTACTCACTTCATGTTTTGGTTTTAAGGTTTCTTTAATGTGTTTTCCCTTAATGCATGTTTCACACATTTGAAAATTATCTAAGTCTAACTTAGGCATTCCTCTAATTAAATTCTTCTTAGACAATTTCTTAATAGTTGAAATTCCTATATGGCCTAATCTTCTATGCCATAAATTTACATCTAAGTCATGTGATATTAGACACTTAACCTTAGCATCTAACATGTTATCTAAGGTAAGAGTATAAATATTTCCATCTCTATTTCCTTTTAAAACCGTTTCTCCTTTTTCACTTATTATATCACAAGAATTGGGAAGAAAGGAGACATTATAACCACAATCTATAAGTTGTGAAATACTAAGTAAATTATAAGATAGATTGCTTACTAATAACACATTTCGTATTTGAAATGTGTTAGGGTCCTCAATTGTTCCTTTTCCAACAACTTGTCATTTGTTGTTGTCATCGAATGTTACTTTTCCTCCATTCTTGATATGTTCCAATTCGATGAATAGTTTGGGGTTCCCCGTCATATGCCTCGAACATCCACTATCTAAAAACTATTTGGTTTTTAGATTCTTTGACTTTGCCTCCTTCTTGCATTCCTTGCATTTATCCTACAATGGAGACAAAGTTTTAGGTACCCTTTATTTGGGTCCTTGAATGTTAGGGGCACTATTCTTGTTTAGATATCCCTTAGGTATCAAAACTTGAATATACCTTCTAGGCACATTTTTAGTATTGTTATAATTTGGAAAATAAGAAGAATTAGCATATACATGATTATTCCACATAAGTGAAGATGCATTGTTATACATGTTGTGTCATGGTTGATAATTATTATAGGATGGTCGAATTGTATAAGGCATGTGACTTTGTTTCTTATATGGCGCTATATAAGTGTGTTCATATGTATTTCTAAAAGATTTATATGAGTGTTTTCTATACTTAGGTTCATAATAAGTTGTATGCATTTTATTCGGTCTAATTGCATTTGTATACAAGTAGGCATAATTTCTAGGTTGTCTAGATGCAAAGTTTGTCCTAGATGTATGTTTATGCGTGTGTGCTTTTATGGGTGTGTGTTGCATTTTTGCCTTGATATTAGTAGAAGAAGGTGTAGAAGAAGATATAGCAGGCAAAGTTGATTTTATTGTATTATATGGCAACTTTGTACTAGATAAAACAAACTTTAGTCTTTTTATTTACTTTTTCATTTTCTTCTTTATAGCCTAAGCCGGTTTTATCATTACCATACTTTTGTGATGAGATAAGTGTATCTAACATATTTGCACCCGATTTAAATTGTTCTAACATTTTTTCTAAGTTAAGTTTAGACGACTTAAGTTGTGTTATTTAATGTTCACAACTTTATAACTTAGACTTTAACATCTTATTTTCCATTTTTATCTTATGTTCATCTTTCCTATATGATTCAATTTTATTCTCTAAAGAATCAAGAGTATTAGTAGACTCTTGTTTAAGAGATTCTAGTTGATCGGAAAATTCCAAGTTGGACGTCTTCAACTTGTCATTTTCTTCAACTAGTTTCTTCTTTTCTTTAGAGAGCCTCTTACAGTGAGCATGCATTCTTAGGAATTCTTCATACATTTCATCAAATATCATGTCACTATCAGAATCACTATCAGAAGAAGAACATACCTCGTTGGATACAAAGCAGACTTGAGCTTCCTCAGTTTCGGATTCTGAGTCAGATGAGTCGCTCCATGTGCTCACCTTCATTGCTCGTTTCCCTTTTCTTGCCTTAGACTCCTTTATCTTTGTCGTTTGAGTCTCCTTGTCCTTGGCTTGTTTATTATTGTTGTTGTTATTATTACTTTTCTTCGTGGGACAGTCGTATGAAATATGTTCTTTTTGACCGCATTCATAACACTTTAATTCTTTATTATACCATTTGTTTATGTTATTCTTCCTTGGTTAAGAAGAAGAAGAATAAGAAGAATTACGTTGTCTATTCCTATTTGGACGTTTGAAAAACTTTCTAAGTTTTCTAGCTATCAATATCAAGTCATCGTCTAATTCAGTATCACTATTACTATCATCGTTACTAGCATGTGTTTTGATTGTTTTGAAAGCTATTGACTTACCAGATGACTTAGACGATTCAGACTTTCGTTGGTTCAGTTTTACCTCATATACTTTAAGAGACCCGATCAATTCATCCATTTTAGTGATTGACTTTGTCTCCTCGATTGCAGTCACCTTTGGATCCCATTCAGCAGGGAGGCTTCGTAGCACCTTTTCAACCTTTTCATTATTCAAAAATGACTTCCCTAAAGCTTCAAGGGCATTGAAAATATTAGTAATCCCCAAATCCATAGATGTTATAGATTCGTTTGGCAACATTTTGAAAGTCTCTAATTCAGTCATAAGCATGTTTATTTTTGACTCTTTAACACCACTAGTATCTTCATGCTTTAATACAAGTGATTTCTACATGTCGTGTGCACTTGTGCAATTTGACACATATCCTGCTTCAGAAGTTGTAAGTCCATTCAAAAGTAATTGCATAGCTTTAGCATTCATGGACATTTTCTTTTTATCATGTGATGACCATTCACTTTTATATTTTTCAACCTCTTGAGTTACTCCACTAACTTGTGTAACTTTCGTTGGAATGTACGGTCCATCTTCAACTATAGACCATAAATCGATGTCTATAGCCATTAAGAATAGCCTCATTCTTAGTTTCCAATGAACAAAATTATTGCCATCAAAAAGAGGAGGGCGTTGTGTAGACATACCTTCCAACTCACCTTTGTGAGAAACAATAGCCATAGTATGTACTTTGGATTTGAGACAAGTAGTATATAATGAATCGTTGTTTCTTGGCCTTGTATTGTTCGTATGGTGTTGAATCTTGCTTCTTTTGAGTGGTGTTGGTCTGGCTCTGATACCAAATGTTGGACCATGCACCTGCAATAAACACCACTAGAGGGGGGTGAATAGTGGTTAGCGGAAATTACACTACAACCCTTTGTTAAAATCCCCTTTGAAAACAGAATCTGAAACCACCTCAGATTCAGAACCCGTTTTTCAAAAATTCACAAATAATTGTACACAACTCCAAAAATTATGAAACTTTCCAGAATTTAACTTCAATGAGTTTCTGTCCAAAAATCAGACAAAAATAAGATTGTTTGGCCCTTCAAACAAATAAAAAGATTCAGATGGTCAATCTGGACAGAATTGGACAGAACGTTGCTGATTTTGCAAAACGTTTTTCTCTTTGAATAGTCAACCAAAAAGGTTGATCTTTATATCAAAACACTCCTTAGGATGTGTAGATGAAGTTTCCAAAAGACCCTGACCTTAAACAATTCTTGAAAAATACAGAATTTAAGTTTTCTCAAAACTGGTCAGATTGCAGCCAGATTGGAGCAGTTATCTTGCAAAGACTAAAAGACTAACTTTCCCTTGCTCAAATCAAGTGATTCTTGTTGCAAATGAAAGCTAACAGTCTTAAGTATAACTCCACCAAAAATCACGAATTTTGAAAATATTTAGCTATTTTTTCAAATTGTAAGAAGTTGTGTGAAAGCTGCAGTCAAAAATAGGCAGAAAATAGAAATAAAGAAACAAGAGAAGAACACCGAGAATTTATCCTGGTTCGGTCAATGTGACCTACTCCAGTCCCAAGGAACATATTTCCTTGGATTTCACTATCAAATGAACACCTTACAACAAGAGCCAAGCTTGATCCTTGGGTTATACACCAACCCTATTCAAGACTTGGATAATCACTTCTATGCAACTCTTGGTTACAACACATCTACCACCTATTGATGTAGCCTTATAAATTTGGCTAATCAATGATACAAATCCAACTCAAGAAGGTGTGTATAGTGTAGTTGGACAACAAAAAAAATTGGAACACCATAGCTACACAAAGTATGAACGAAAATATGAGAAGAGAATAGCAAGACAACAATCTTCAATTTTGCTTTCAAGTGTGTGTCTTCTCTTCTTTACCTTGCCTTCTATTTATAGTGTGAATTGATGACATATTTCCTCCAACTTTTAGACCATGTGATGGCTGAGAATTTTGAATTAAAGCACCTCCATAATCATCTCCAACAACCTTGTCTCCATTACATTCAAATTTGAAATTTCAAGTTGGCAACTTTTGCCAACTAGCTTGTTTTTGAATTTCCCACTTGTCCAAAAGTCATAAAATGAGTACACCACCTTCTCCACCTGTTTATGGACGTTTTTGATGTTGTATGTATGTATACCAACTCAAATTTTGTGAATAAAAAATAATGAATAAGTGTTGACAAGATTATGTCAACATATAATACCAAAATTCCTTCTTTCTTCTCCTTTACATATTGTGATGAATCTTGCACCAAGGACACCTTGTAATCTCTAAAAGATGATGATTAATATCCTCTTATAAAATATATAAGAGGGTCTTCAAGAAAAAATAGAATGTGACATCTCAAATCGTCACATATTCAGGTATAGTCAATAATATCATCGGTTGAGAGAATAAGATATAAGATCACCATATAATCTTCAAAATAATAATAACACAGCTCCAGAATGAAGATAATAATATGCTCAAGAGATTCCTTGAGTGAAAATACCAAAAATACCCCTTGGGGTAAAATGACCAAAATACCCCTGGTGTGAGAAAACTCCAGAAATGCCTCCGATGGTCAGAAATAATCACAATACCACCTTTGTCATGATAACCAAGATAATTATATGCACTTGAAATATTTTTCACCATATGATGTTCCTCAAAACTTAAAATACCAATTTTGTCCTTTTTGGTAAGTTGTAGAAACTTCCAAGGCATGTTAGTCACAAGACAATAATAATCACCAAAAATACATAATAATCACATAACGAGCATGTATAAATCATGTACAAATGAAAACAATCATTTTATCACTTTTTAGAAAATTATTTCTAAAAACCCTAGACATTGATCGATCGAAGTGTCTCAGCTTCAGAGATCGATGTCTCACAGAAAGTTTCAGAGTTTTCCTCTGACCTACATCGATCGATCGAAGTGAGAGTTCGATGTACATCGATCGATTGATGTGTCTCAGGTTTAGAGATCGATGTCTCACAGAAAGGTCTTAAACTTATCTGCCTTACATAGATCGATCGATGTGAGAGATCTATGTACATAGATCGATCGATGTGCAACAACCTGAGAGATCGATGTCAACTTGTTCAACTTTTAATCACATATAACACCATGTGTGACATTTTTAAGTATTCATCACTTAAAATCATGAATTTGTAAATTATTCAAACATATTTCTCAACAAAAGTTACTTGCCTTTGAACTAAGGGTTCTTACGGTAATGGGGTTGGATTGGGAACGGATTGTATCTAGGCTTGATCACGATCACTTCTTCTTCTTCTTCCTCTTCTCTTTCTCTTCTTTTCTTCCTCTATTCCTTTCTCCCTCTCTAATGACTTCCCTCTCCTTTCCCCTATAACCGACACTCCTCATTATCGGGAGTTATGCTAATTGGCATAACTCCCTCAACATTTAATTCGGGGGTGGTTTCGGTATTTTGGGTCTAATTTTCTTAATTTCAGCTTTTTAATTATTTTCTCACCGACAATTTACCTAACTAAGCCTCATAACTCATACATTCAACTTACCTTATAATTTAGGTGACTTTAAAATTATTTAACGTCAAACTTAAAATTTACGGGGTATGACATTCCACCCCCTTATAAAAAGTTCCGTCCTTGAAACTTGCGTACCTTAGTTGAATAGCTGGGGGTACTTCTCCTGCATTTGCTCCTCGAGTTTCCACGTGCCTTCACGCTCAGAGTGATTACTCCACTGGACTTTCACGTAGGGGATCACTCGCCTCCGTAGCTCTTGCTCCTTACGGCCCACAATCTTCACCGGCACTTCTTCGTAGGTGACGTCACCGTTCAGTTCCAATGGTTGTGCTTCTAGCACATGGCTCGGATCCGTCACATATTTTCTTAATTGGGAAACGTGGAATACATCGTGAACCTGTGCTAACATTGGAGGTAATGCCAGTCGATACGCCAAGTCCCCCACTCTTTCCAATATCTCGTAAGGACCAACGAATCGTGGACTCAATTTTCCTTTCACCCCAAACCTCATAATACCTTTTGTAGGAGACACTCTCAAATATACTTTCTCCCCTACCTCGAATGCCAAGGGTCGTCGTTTGGACTCCGCCCAACTTTTATTGCGGTCCTGAGCCGTCTTAAGTTTGTCTCGAATAGTCCTCACTTTCTCTAACGTTTTCTCGAGGAGTTTGGGTCATGTGATGGTCTTCACGCCGACTTCATCGCAACAAAACCGGGGACCTACATTTCCTTCCATACAACGCTTCAAAAAGGGCCATTTCAATTACGCTGTGGTGACTATTATTATACCAGAATTCCATCAACTTCACCATTCCGTCCCAGTTTCCTTTGAATTCTAGAACACAAGCCCTTAGCATGTCTTCAAGTGTCTGAATGGTTCGCTCTGATTGTCCATCGGTTTGAGGATGATAGGTTGTACTCATCCTCAACTCTGTGCCTATGACTCTTTGAAATGTTGTCCAGAATTTGGAGGTAAACCGCGGGTCTTGATCCGATACTATGCTCACTGAGACACCATGTAATCTAACAATGTTATCCATATACAAGTTCACCAACTTCTCCAATGATGCTTCGCTCAAGATAGGCAGAAAGTGAGCTGCCTTGGTTAGCCTGTCCACTACAACCCAAATCATGTCACATCCATTTCTCGTCTTTGATATACCGGCTATGAAATCTATTGTGATGTGTTCCCATTTCCACTCCGGGATCTCTAGTGGCATCAACAATCCACCAGGCTGTTGGTGTTTAGCTTTAACCTGTTGGCAAACTAGACATCTCTCAATGAACTCCGCGATATGCCTCTTCATTCCGGACCACCAGTAGTATTGTTTTAGATCCCTGTACATCTTGGTGCTACCAGGATGTATGGATAGTCTGGAGCTATGAGCCTCCTGTAGGATCTCTTTCTGTAACCCATCGACATCTGGCACACATAATCTTTCTCTAAACCATAGGCTCCCGTCTTCTTTGGTCTGGAATCCTTCGACTTGACTGTGCTTGAGTTTTTCCGCGATTTTGCTTAAGCTTCTATCCTTAATTTGAGCCTCTTTTACCCGATCAACAAGGCTGGGTGTGATAGTTAGTGTTCAAGAACATTCACAGTGGATTTTACCAACTCCAAGCTGAATTCCTCCATTTCTCTTTCTAATGGGGATTGTCGTGCATGATTGGATTTCCTGCTCAGCGTATCAGCCACCTTATTTGCCTTTCCCGGGTGATAGTGAATGGTTAGGTCGTAGTCTTTCAACAGTTCCAACCATCTCCATTGTCTCATGTTCAACTCCTTCTGAGAGAACAGATATTTTAAACTCTTGTGATCCGTGAATACCGAGCACTTCTCTCCATATAGATAGTGTCGCCATATCTTTAAAGCGAACACTACTGCAGCTAGTTCGAGGTCATGGGTCGGATAGTTTTGTTCGTACATCTTTAGTTGTCTCGAAGCATACGCAATGACTCGCTCGTGTTGCATTAGAACACAACCTACAAGTAAGGTATTAGATTAAACTTAAGTCTGAGTGGAATGATCATAACGTATGCTATAATTTACGTACCTAAACCATTTTTCGATGTGTCACTATAGATCACGAACTCATCAGTACCGGAGGGTTGAGCCAAAACGGGAGCTGTAGTTAATCTCTTCTTAAGTTCCGTGAAGCTTTTCTCGCACTCAGCTGTCCACTCAAACTTGGTCTTCTTTTGAGTAAGACGACTGAGAGGCACTGCTATTGTCGAAAACCCCTCAATGAACTTTCTGTAATAGCCGGCTAGGCCTAAGAAACTCTACACCTCGGTGACGTTAGTGGGTCTAGGCCACTCGGTGATAGCTTCTACTTTCCTCGGATTTACTGCAATCCCCTCTTCTGATATTACGTGACCCAGGAAGGTCACACTCCTCAACCAGAATTCACATTTACTGAATTTGGCGTACAGCTGCTTATGTCTCAGTATACTCAAAACGACTCTCAGATGCTCAGCATGGGCTTGTTCATCAGGAGAGTACACAAGGATATCATCTATGAATACAACGACAAATTTATCCAATTGTTTCCTAAAGATAGTATTCATAAAATCCATAAAGGCAGCGGGGGCATTTGTTAATCCAAAGGGCATCACTAGAAACTCGTAGTGCCCATATCTGGTATGGAAAGCTGTCTTTGCTATGTCTTCAGCCTTTACTCTTAGTTGGTGATATCCTGACCGGAGGTCAATTTTAGAGAAAATTCTAGCACCCTTCAGTTGATCAAACAAGTCCTCGATTCGTGGCAGTGCGTATTTGTTCTTAATGGTAATCTTGTTCAGCTCTTTGTAATCGATACATAGTTGCATACTGTCATCCTTCTTCTTCACAAACAAAACGGGTGCTCCCCAAAGTGACACGCTAGGACGGATAAACTTCTTGTCCAACAATTCTTGCAGTTGTTCTTTCAGCTCTCTTAACTCTGCCGGAGCCATTCTGTAAGGAGCTTTAGAAATAGGTTTGGCTCCTAGAATCAAGTTTATCTCGAACTTAACTTCCCTCGGAGGTGATACTCCTGGAAAATCCTCCGGAAACACATCAGGAAACTCGTTGACCACTGGAATCTGCTCAATAGATGGTGCTTCCTGAATAGCATCCATTGCATACACTGGGAATCCTTCGGCACCCATCTTTAAGGCTCTGCATGCCTGACAACTGACATATACACCTTCTTAGGAATTTTCTTATGTTCCGCATCCCCTTAAAACATTACTTCTTCCATTTTAGCGTTTTGACTGTCACTTGCTTCGATCGACAATCAATGTTGGCGTGGTACTTGGCCAACCAGTCCATCCCTAAGATAACATCGAAGTCATACATTTGAATGAGGATCAGTGTAGCAGAGAAACTTTGTCCTTCAAACTCTAACTCACAATCCCGGTGCTGTTGGTATGAAATCATAATCTGATCTCCAACCGCTTGAACACGGTATGGAGTTTCTAACTACTCAGGCAGCTTAACGAGGTGCTTAGTGAATCGTTTTAACACAAAGGAGTGGCTTGCGCCACTATCAAAAAGCACGTTTGCAGGCATCTTATCTACTAAGGCAGTACCTAAGACCATATCACATTTTGTATAGGATGTTAAGCACATATAAACTTAATTCAATAATAATTTAGACTTAAATTAAATTACACCTGTTACCACATCAGTGGCTTCATGGACATCAATATCAGTCATGAGATGGACTCGAGTGTTTGCCTTTGGTTTTGCTCTGGGCTGTTGGGCCGCTTCCCCCGGAGTGTTCTTCTTCATCTCGGGGCAATCTCTGATCATGTGGCCCGCTTGTCCACAACGATAACATGCCCCTGCCAACTTTCTACATTCACCCGCGTGACTCTTGTTGTAATGTGGGCATACTCCTACAGCCTGCTGTACGATTGGGTTATGCGGTGGGGGTCTCTGGAAGCTTTCCGTTGGCCCTCTCTTTGGGATCTTGACCCAACGTCCAGGTCTACCACCCACTCTTACCTCCTCTCTAGGTCTCTTTCCTTTATCAGAGGATCCGGTGTCAGTTTCCCTTGCTGATAGCCTTCAGAAATCACTTTTCACTCGGAAACATGCGTCTAACATATCCTCAAAGGTTTTCATTCCGGCGTTCATGATCGCCGATTGTATCCTCGAGTCTAGACCTCTTTCAAACTTGGCCATCTTGAGGCGATTATCAGACATGATCGCAGGAGCGAACTTTCCCAAAGCATGGAAGCGGTCCGCATACTCTAAAACTGTCATTCGACCTTGCTCAAGTCGGTCAAATGCCCGAATCTTGTTCAGAATCGCTGCCTCCGGCACATAATATTTCAAGAAAGCATCACAAAAATGTGCCCAAGTGATTGGCGGGGCCATCTTCAAAACCGTGCCTGCCCACCAGTCTCCTGCTTTCCCATTCAGAAGGGGCGTGGCAATATCAACCTTGATTTCTTCGGGCACTTGCACCAGCCGGAAACACTTCTCTACTTCAGCCACCCAGTGTTGCACCTCCTCAGGGTCGTTGCATCCCCCAAACTCCGAAACTCTTACCTTCCTCATCTTCCCATAGAAGAATCGGATGTTATGTTGGGGCGGCGGAAGTGGCGGAGGTTGTTGTTGTTGTGCATAACCCTGAGCAATCACGGTCAGGGCATCTGTAAGCACTTGAGGTAACACCACTTGAGGCGGATGGTCATCACGTCCATTGCCAGGATTCCTAGTGTTATTTCTCCGTGGAGGCATTCTCACTGAAAGATTAACATTTCGTTAGACATCTAATAAATATCGAACGTTACGGAAAGATTGAATACGTAAGATTGGGTAGATATGGAAAACGGGATGTTATTAAGGAAAAGTACGTACTCGCTCACACCCAACCCTGATCGCACTTAGATTCTAGTAGACCAGCACTTATACCTAAAGATCCAACTTAAAGGAAATTCACACCTTAGTTAACTAAAAGATCATGAACTTAAGGTTCCGAGATAGATCTGAAGCCTAGGCTCTGATACCACCTATAACGTCCCAGTCCGATGTCGTCATCGGTACCAGTACACCTGCCGTAGCGGAAACGTCATGACAATTTAAAACTTGGATAACAATAATACTCAAATTTAAAATATAGTGGAATTAAAATGTGTCTGATAATATGTCTAGTTACATCCAACCACAAGTGAATCAACTAATAGCCATCAATTAAGAGCATTCCAAGTTCTTATTCAACATCTATCATCCTAATGAGCCCACTCGCCATCGTCCTCTATGAATATCATCTCATATTCAGTCTCACCTGAAAAAGATGAAATAATTGTTCTTAGCGAAACAACGCTAGCAAGTAACTCGTCTATACATCTTACGGAATCACACACGACGAGTCACCAAAGTTCTTATATAAACAATGTCCAAAATAAGGTGCTCGGGTTAACAAATACATCTTTATAATCATACGTCAAGATCAAGTAAGTCACATATCTAATACCAAAGGGAAAACAGCACGTACAAAGTTAAACACAATTACATCAACAAACACAGGCTAAAACATCCCTTGTAACTCATACTTATGCTTTGTGCAATGTGATGCATGTACTCTCTTAAAAACCATACATTGACCAACCAACACAAACATATGACTTTTCGTAAATCGTGTCATGCACATCTTTTCACAAACTTTTACAATACTTTTCGTCTTATTATTCACGTAGCAGAACTTTATACCCTATGGATGATCAGTCCACAGCAAACATAACTTTATACCCCGTGTTGATAGGTCCACGACCCCATAACGTATACTTTATACCTCGTGCTAATAGGTCCACGGCCTCATAACATAACTCTACACCATGCAATTGATCCACAGGTCATGCTTTTATACCCTGCTATCGCAGGCGTGACTTTTATACCCTGTGATCAAAAACAGCTATAGCTTGTCTTTCGCAAATTCTAGATTCTCTTGTAAAACTTGTAATCTTTCGTAAACCAAAGCGTATGTCGAATGCCAAATGCTTATGTCATGATTTATATGTCCATGTCTCATAATCACATACTTCTAAATGCAAACATAGACTCTACACCTCAGGAACAATGTCATCAACCTTAGAGATATCTTTCACATCGCCTTCTAGTTCCTAAATATCACTCGGAAGACCCCTCAAACCGCTTAACGTTCATTCCCTAACCCCTGTACGGATAAATAATCAAACTTACAAAACTGGACACATCGATCGATCGATGTGGTCTCCTTGATCGATCGATGTCTTGTCCCAATGACTTCGATCGATCGATGTCTTAATTCTAAGAGATCGATGTCCTCCCGAAACATTTCAACTTTTCACCCTCAGGACTTCGATCGATCGATGTCTTATTTCTAAGCGATCGATGTCCTCCAGAAAGTTTCAGTTCTGCATCACCAAGACTTCAATCAATCGATGTGGTCTATCTGATCGATCGATGTCTAGTCTCCTGGACATCGATCGATCGATGTCCCTCAATCAATCGACTGAAGTCCCCCCGAAACGTTTGAAATGTTTCCCAGTGCTACTTGGATCGATCGAAGTCCTTCTGAAATCGATCCAAGTCCCTGTTTCTGCAACTTTTCTCCAGGTTTCACCCCAAAATCGACCCAACCTTCATCCACCATCATTCCAAACCTATGAAACACCTACGATCAATCTAAAACATGATTTCACCCTATGCCACCACTGATCCCATTGCTTTCCAACCTAAACCCGAACTACAATTTGATCTCCACCCTTTCTTCAAACCACTCACTCACACACACATCAAGGTCATCTCTTCACACCCCAATTCAACCCTCAAACCACATCACACTCATCAAATCTCTCAATTATCAATCGCTTCTATCAACCATACCACCGCAACTATACAAATCTATAAATTAAGAATTATTCACAAGGAAAAATAGCAACCTTAGGGTATGATTTTCACAAATCAAATTCATCACCACATTATTCAAGATTTGGCCCAAAGATGAGATCTTTAATCTACCAACACGGATATAAAACACATAACACATAATTACATAACAAGTAGAAATTACCAATGTGTGATTCAATTTTCTCTTTATAGAAGATAGGGCCTAAGAATCAAAATTGCGTAAAACGTATAGAAAAGTTACTTGCCTTTGAATCTAAGGGATCTTACGGTAATGGGGTTGGACTTCGGGAACGGATTGTACCTAGGCTTGATCGCGATCACTTCTTCTTCTTCCTCTTCTCTTTCTCTTCTTTTCTTCCTCTCTTCCTTTCTCCCTCTCTGTCGACTTCCGTCTCCTTTCCCCCTATAACCGACGCTCCTCATTATGGGGAGTTATGCTAATTGGCATAACTCCCTCAATATTTAATTCGGGGGCGGTTTCGGTATTTTAGGCTTAATTTTCTTAATTTCAGCTTTTAATTATTTTCTCATCGACAATTTACTTAACTAAGCCTCATAACTCATACATTTAACTTACATCAT